>JAOTQM010000125.1:2190000-2833236 GCA_026939265.1 Oreonectes daqikongensis | reverse complement strand
GGAAAACAAGGACGAACGGAATTCATCGTACTTTTGTATCGCATTTGTACACGCGTTGCGAAACCCAATCACAGAGGTCATTATCTGATGAGGTTTGTTAAACTGGCGGGATTCTGCTCTCCCTCGTCCTTCCTCAACTTAATGATAACTCTCAATAGGTTGGCCCCACATGGGACACGCGGAGACGCGCTATTTTGTTGGCCATTAATTTGGTGCTTTGAAGCCGTAGCTGTGAAGCAGAGGCAGAGAACCCCCCCCACCAGGCTGCTTCCAAAATAAGACAATCCGCCCAGCCTGAAACAGAATATCAAATGCTTTCTGCCCGTCTGTCTGTCCGTCAGGCATCTCGACCGACCAGAGGTGTGTGTGTTTCAAAACCTACCGGGTTGCCTGCGTACAAAGCATTTTTAAGTCATGGCATGTTCCTCACGTGAACCTTTGGGTACCTAAATTTGGGTAGACACAAGTTAAAGGGGGCATTGCATGTGTTCATTATAGCATTAGGGCGATCCCATAATGTTGCAGTCTGTAAAAAACGGTAATTTAACGGTAATTAAAATAGTAAAGATATCAATATTATATTTTCACAGAATGTTCTTTACATTAGTAAGATGACTGTAGAAATCATCACAAAAATAACTTTAGCTGGGTTGTCACAGACTGGGACACCAATTATAAATTACCACCAAAAAAGATTGGGTTGTTTAACCCATAAACGGGTAAAATATGGACTGGGTTACAAATGAATCTATGTTGGGTTGTTTCAATCCAAAATGATCATTTACAACCCAGCGACTGGTTTTGTCTATATTTTACCCAACCACAGGTTGAAAACAACCCACAATGTTTAGAATGTAGCTAAAATTCACTCAAAAATGTTATCAAAAATAGTTAAATCTAACTAAAAATGTGCTATTTTACCCAATAGTTTGTACTATGTATGCATGATGAACAATTTTGTCTCAATATTTCATAATAATTTAATAATAAACCCATGAGTTCAACTCAAATATGGACAAACCCAACCATATGGTTTAAATTAACCTGTTGGGTCAAGTGTGGATATTTTCTGTTCACTGAAACCAGCGTTTGGATTTGTCCATATTATACCCAACCATGTTAAAACTGACTAGATTTTGTCCCAAAGCTGGAATATACAGAGATACTGTGAACACACTCATTGATATAATATCCAAACAGAAAATATATTATTAGCAGACAGTCATCTTTACCAAAGTCTTCTACACTAATACCCAAAGAGCAGGTGAAAGCCTGGAGCGAACTCTCAATTTCGCATATTTCCATACTGATGCATGCCTAGTTGGTCCCCCTATAGGAATAATGAAACACATTTGCATTGTTACAGTAAGACAAATGATATATTTTTAATGTCATATACCAACGGCTAAAATTAAAATCAACTGAAATAAACCCTACAGAAGAGCACAGTACTATCATTGAACCATCTGAAACGAGACAAATAAATACAGAAAACATTTCTTATTAGTACAGTTGACTACACACACTATCATGCTGTCAGATGTGATTAGTAAAGGTAAAAGTGGACACGGGTGATACCTTGTTCAAAGCGGTCGTGCTGGTTTAACTAAACACATGCGAGGTCTTTGCTGACCTTAGAGGAACAGCGTGAGAAGCTAATAATCCTGGATGAAGGGGGACTGAGATATGGGCGTGTGACCTTTGGGCTGTGTGATTCTGCTCCGTGTGCTTAGCGGTACTGCGCCGGGGGCTTCGCCTTGTGTACGTCTCTCACACACACACACACACACACACACACACACGCACACACACACACACACACACACACACACACCTGATGGATGGGATTTTACTAGTCTACATTGGTGAACCATCCAACAAATCAAAACAAAACATTAAAACAGCAGGTTATGACATAAATTGATGTTCTTGATCTTGTTCTTCATCCATCTGATGTTGTCATCCTTCCATCATGGTCCCGTGGTCCACACATTCACGTTGGGCCGTTTTATGGGTCCGGGTCACGTGGAGATCCCACAAAGGGTTTGAAAAGTAATAGACGGGGTATAAATACGAGGCCGTGGTCCGCTCCACTCGGAGAGAGAGAGAGCAGAGAGGAGAGGCCCCCTGTCACTACCCACCAGGAATGATTCATGTGAACAATTTGTCCTAATTACTCCAGCCCAACGCTTTTGTCACTATTAATCTTACACACCCTCTCGTACACATTCGCACACACTCGCACAGGGCCAGTCAGTGGAGATCAGTGCCCTCGAAAATTGAAATAGATGGCCAAGACGACGGTGAGGAGGATGATGGCGCCCAGGATGAAGACCAGGATCCGATTCTGAATGATCCTGTGGGTGAGAAGAGAGAGAGAAATTTCATGTTAAGATTGATCAAGGACAGTAAAAAACACAATTTTCACATAAAATAATAATAATAAAATAATACACTTGTTTCTCATGCACAACATGATAAAAATGAGCTTATTTTTCTGATTGAACACTTTTCACTTCAGTCAAGATTTAAGACGCACAACGTCGTGCAAAATGTGTCACACCATCTGACATCTTCGTCTCTTTCCTCCGCGATCTGTCTGCAGACATGTTCAGAGCGTTTCTCTTCCTATATAAACTAGAAAGCATGGCTGGTGGCGTTCCTCCAGCTAATAAATTTCACATATTTTCTGCTGGAATAAACCCACTTTTCATATCACATAACCGAACCACGAGGAAACTCACAGCTCAGCCCACAAAAAATGTATAAACGCTTCACATATTTCAACGACGCACGCCATTCACATCCACCACCTTGTTTTTCATTCATTTACTGGCTAATTTTACACTGCTTTTAATCTCAAACTGTGCTTTCAGCTACCAATAGGAATAAAGTAATCTCAACTCTGTAACAAATCCTGGACTCTCTCCGGGTCCATTCTACGCTCTGAAACAAAAGCAAACTAACTCCAGACAAAGTAGCTGTGTGTACTAGAGCGGTGAGGGTGAAAGCGGGTCTTGTTGGGTTAAGACCCCGGGATGATCTCTCCGGGGGTGTTTGTGCCCTCTACGTCATTCCTGATAAATGATGGAATTATCCCATGTGCTGACATGTGGAGGGAGCAGGACCACTGTCCACTCCTATAAGCAGGAGATGAATAACTCGCACACGTCCATTCATCACCACTGCAGCCGAGCAGCACTGTACTGCCCTGTCCAACACACACACCTATTATGGGTGTAAAGAAGGCAAAACATTACAAAATACACCTCGCTGCTGCTGTGGTAACTTCATACCACAACGAGCAAGCATGCATGCACAAGATACAGCACCCCATACCACATCTGTGAGTGTGGAGTATCTGTATATATTGTAAATGTTTGTTTTAAGATAAACCATCCTATCGGATCACAAAAAGGCTTTATACGATAAGCTCGCTCTGATTGGACGCCGGGCCGGCATGATTCATAATTGGGAGTGCATGCTTGGCAGAGGACATTAATCAGAGCGTGTTTAGCAAGGCCAGATCTCCCACATGTCTCTTTAAGTAACATTCATTATTTACACTGGCTACACACACACACACACACACACATTCACAAACAAACTGTTGAAATAGACTGTTCATGATGTTTAGAGATGTGCTGGTGCCCAAAGGGACAGGAAACAGCCGTGGGAGAGGGACGAATCGGAATTCTTGGGTCTTTATAAAGAGTGTATGTTACAGGATTGTTTGACCCGATGTGTGCTTTGACAGGAACTCACTATCACGATCATATTACTGTGTCAAGATCATGTGACCTTTATGGATATTCATCTTCCTGTAAGCCGTCAATATTAAGATGAAGCTGACTGATAAAGATGCTTTGTGTTATGAAATGAATAGCTCAGAATCTAAATTCTGATTGAATGAGCCACATTCAAGTTTTCTGCATATGAAATATATTTTCAACAAATAAATGACTGATTCCTTAACCAGCCGTTGTTCTGCAGATTTCTGACTGAAGTCCAAGCATGAAAAGTCAAAGATGTGTGTGTGTTAGTGGTTGGGGGCCAGGCTGAGCTGTTAGCAGTAATGTAGATTAATCTGGCTTTGGTGAGGCTGTACTGACAGGCCCTTGAGGCTGGGCGGAGAGGCCCCGGGCATCTCTGCATCCAAGCACAGAGGGAGGGAGAGAGAGTGGACCATCACTTTAAATGCTGTGCTCAACAATACTAGCTCTTTTGCAGTCTTCAAACAGGCCCGTTATAATTTGAGGAACATGTTTGGGGAACCACTTCATCCTGTTTTGTACTGTAGATGAGCATAGATACTTATTGATGGAGAGGAACTGTTTTCCTCTCTAAAAATCGTTCTCTTTGTGCCAGACTCTTTCAACTTTATGAAAACTATGTGAACTAGTCTCAGAGACCATTCCAAATTTTCATTTAATCAGCATTTCTAGATGTATCATAGCCATTTCAGTCCAGTGTCTGTTAAATTTCAACAAAATCAAACCTCAGGAGTGACAAAGTCATCTAACAGCAATGTGAAAAACTGACAGCATGACAAGACACATGAAAAAAACATTTCCTAAATACATGTACAAATATTACTGTTGTATTGCTTAAAAGTGAATATGAACTTGTTTTCTTTGCAGTACTTGAGGTCTGAAAAATCTTTTTCAGCATCTTTTCTGTTATTTTGACCTGTTTCTCCTGTTTTTATTTTCTGCAATTAAATGCAAATAGAAATACATTGTTTTTTAATCTGGGTGAAATATTGTTGGTTGTTCACAGAATAAAACAAAAATAATAATTTAACCTAAACTACATATAAATAGTAAATTCAGAAAAACTCAAAATGGTCCTTTGAGAATTTTCTTTTCACAACTATATATTGAACATATGATATACTGTATATACATTATTCTACATAACCCAATCACAAGTTGTTTGTCATCACAATGAGTTTTTATGTTTTCTGTATTGTAAGTCATTTAACAAATTTACAAATATAATATTAAATAAACGTAGACTAAGAAAGCAGCTAGCAGGACAAAAATAAAAAAACTTTTGTAGATTGTAATCCGAACTAGAGTTCAATGGAAATGTTTGCCCCGTTTTGGAAATGGAAAGGTGAGAGAGGTCATATTGGCCACCCATTTCATCACTTCATATGGTGGAAAAGAGGTCAAACACTTTTTTGTCTAATCTATGGCTTTCCTTCTATCAATTATTATAAAAGGAAGACAGAACAAGAAAGAGAGAGAGCAGAAGAATGGCTGGTTGTGTCCCATGCTGAACCATGTCCAGACAGACCAGAGCAGGACCCATCAACCCGCATCCATCCATTCTGTCAAACACATGACAGGGCTGGATGAGACCTGTTCATGTTGTCACAGCTCACGGCTCAGGGTAAACTCCACCTCTGCCTCATTCTTTAACATGTTCCTTCTTTTTTCCCTCTCTCTCTTTTAGCTTTGTTACACTGCAACTTTTTCACTATAAAGCACACAGGCAGAGAAACATGCGAGTCCAGGCTGTGTCGAAATAACTCCTTCCAAAACCAGCAGACAAAATTAAACTGAGTCAATTGGGTTAAAAACATAAGTCTAACCTCAAAAGCTTATGAACGCCAAAAAGCGAAAGACCGTGTGTGAGAAAAAGAGAGAGAGTTCAAGCTAGGAAAATACCATTTATCAGTGGAGGAGGTATAGGAGACCATAGACAGATGAAAATAATGAGGAGTTTTCTGTCAGGAAAGATTTACAAAATCATACCCGCGTTATTAAAATTTAAAACCTTTTTCCTCTTCTTTCCTGGATTTTTCCCTCTCTTACACTCAGTCCCCCTTATTAGTAGCACTAATGAGGGCAGTGGTACACCTCTACGCTGGGGTGTGTGAGGGAAGCTTATTCTGCTCTAACACCCCCCCCCCCCAGGAACCACACACACGTATACGCTCATAAATACACACAAACATCCCCCCAGCAACACACACACACACACACACACACACACACACAGACCTTATTTTCTACCCTTCATAATAACATTCAAAATACATTTTCAATGTATTATTATTTCTACGTTTATCTTATTTTTTCAACCAATAAAATGAGAGCGAGCGAGCGGGTGAGAGAAGAAAGGGTCGAGTAAAAGTGGGAGGAGTGTCAGAAGGATCAATGTGTTCACTAATAGTCTGACTGATGGACATGATGCTGCGTGCGTGCGTGTGTGTGTGCGTGCGATGTGGATTTGATCCTGTGTGTGAGTCTGTGATCACACACTAACAAAGATAAATGTTTTAGCAGGGCTTCTCAGCTTCCTTACTGTACTGTACATGTCAAAGCGGCCTTTAAACCACCTTACCTGTCAATAGCTCAAAGCTTCAGATGTAATGAAGATGGGCTATAGTGTCTCTTTCAGAGTGACATAGAGAGCAGCATTAGCAGAGAAGCTAACAACTAATGGCACTATGAGCTCAAAGTAAAGGTACAGTAATGGACTCGTGGTCTAGTGTTTCCCACCACAGATTTGTCAATGAACAGTGCACATTTTCTGTCAGTGCACATTGTTTGGTCAACTCCCATTCTTTAAGCTGTGTTACTACATCGTTTGTTATTCCTAAACGTGCAAAATTGTTATAATTAACACTGATCAAAAATGTACCCACGCACACTTTAACCCTCTGGAGTCGAAGCCCGCGTCGGCGCGGTTTGTCTCATCTTCTCCTGATAACGTCGAAATGAACTTATATTACTCGTCAGGTTTGATCGTACATATAAGAGCAATACGTCATTCTAATCTGTTTCACTTTTCGTTTAGGCCTGTGGCTGCATCACCGGCATCTTGCACAAGAAAGGCATGCGAGTGTCATCGAGTTTTGAAATCGCAGGAAAATCACAATGAGTATGTACATATTCACTATAAAGTTTGTTGAGAAACGTTGGGATAACACAATATGTAAATCGTTCTTTATGGGTTTATAGAAATTGTACTTTTATTATACATATATAGTTTATATATATAAATATAGTTTCTTTGTTATTGGTATTCTGTCTTCTCACCAAGTATGCATATACTAAGGCACTGTGATAAATGCTAATAGTTGTTTACAACATTCTTTTAGGACTGTGAATAAGAATGTGAGGACAAAATGAGGACATCGTCTTCTGCATTTCGGATGGACACACAAGAGGTGTCTGTCTGATCCACCATCCATGCTGCTACACTACACAACACAAAACAATGAAGTGATACAGAAAGTGGAAATTCTTAGTTCTATGTGAGATCGTAGGTTATACATGGGGTGTAAGAATGCATGTGCTTTTACAGACCTTGCACTCTTTTATCTTGCACTGTTCATGTTTGCTCTGTTTTACCCTTTACATTTGTTCTGTACAACTACATATTTGATGTGTAGATTCAGTATAGGTCTTAAGTTATATGTAAAGTGTTTTTTTAAGTAATATAAGTAGGTTTGCTATGTGTAGGTTTATATGGATTATATAGGTTATATACAGTGTACTCACTAACTGGATTTTTTTCTATGTTCTAAATAAACTACAAACAAAAAATATATACATTTCTTTTGTCCTCACATTAGAGATTTTAATCACTATATCGTTTTCTGTGAATGAGTCAGCAAGATGATTTTCACATCATTTTGAAGCAAACACTCTAGGCTACAAGATCCAGTTCTCAAAAGTCTTGAGTACCAATATTCTGTATGTGTTTATGACCTTGTTTCAGTGACTTAAAATTTTTCGTTTTTCCTCTAAGCACGCATAAAAACATTGTTTTCTCAAAAACACAACAATCATGTATAAACATACTGTTCACATATTATTGTAGCCCAGTTTGTGCTGATTACAGTGTTAAAAAGTAACTGAAAAAAGCACAAATATCAGGTCATGTCCGAACTTGGCCAGGGCCCCAAAACACCCTTAGACTCCAGAGGGTTCCCCATAAAATCCTAAAGACATTATTGCAGAGTATTTACACTTGTTCTCCACATTCATACAGTTCATATGCATTGACTAGTTGTGTACAATGTAGTGAATTTGCACCGGAAGCATTATTTGATGGGGGAGTTTGGTCTATCAAAATATGCTGCTTCTGACCTCTTTATGGTTCCCTATGAAACCCTAAAGACATTATTGCAGAGTATTTACACCTGTTCCCCACATTCATACAGTTCATATGCTGTAACTAGTTGTGTACAATGTAGTGATTTTGCACCAGGAGCATTATTTGATGGGGGAGTTTGGTCTATTAAAATATGCTGATATTCAACCTCAAATAATGCAAATAAAACAAGTTTATATTCACTTTAAAGCAATATAACAATACACACATATTTGTACATGCTTATAGGGAAAGTTCAAAAAATATTTTTTTATGTGATAACCTCGATTTTTATTATAGTTTTCATTTGTCTTGTCATGCTGTCAGTCTTTCACATTGCTGTTGGATGACTTTATGTCCCTCCTGAGGTTTGATTTTGCTGACATTCAACAGACACTGGACTAAAATGACCACAATACGTTTAGATATGCTGGTTTGAAATGAAAAGTCGGAGGTGGTCTCTTAATTTTTTTGTGGCTGTATATATATATTTATTTAATTTAATTTTGCATTGTATTGCATTTTGAGGTTAATAGAAATGTCTGTAAAATGTTTCTCTTTTGTTTTTATCAGTGTAATTACAGCTTTTGTCACACAGCTTTCCATAAGTCAGTCATTAAAATCTATACTGAATGACCGAAAGTCCTTTTTGTGCTTGATGACATCCCACAAGCACACACATCCAGTATGTCTGAGCATGAGCAGAAGGGACTTTGCAAGACTTTTATGGCTTAATTAAACACGCACGCACGCACACAGAAGAATGCCAGGGGTAAAAGTGCCTTTAATTGCATGTAATTGACTTAAAAAAGTCCCCGGCACTGTGTAATTCCCAAAAGAGAAACAGTACTTTGCCCTCCAGAGCATTCTGACACACACACACACACACCACACACACACACACACACACACACACACAGTACTGTATAGACACCCATACACGCCGTGGCTGTTTTAACTGGGCTGAAGTGTATAATAGAACAGTTAAACAGTTTTATTAGTGTGATTATGGGGTGGCAGAGCTTACAACACTAACACTTATCATCTGGGGCTGTCCCATCACACACACACTCATGTAGATTCTATTAGACTATCAGTGAACTTTGTATAGCACAGATGAATTCTACATTACATCTCATAATGATTTCCCTCTTTCTGTCTATCATCGGAATGACACGCTGCCTGCGCAACCCACTCAGGGATAACTCCGCTTCTTAACATGGATCAACAAACTAAGACGAGTGTAAAAGGTTCTAAAGGGAATTGCAGAGAGAGCACCGACATGTGGCCATGAATATTGTACACATACACACAGGCTGAGACTGGCAAATCACACGGCCCCATTCAGCCGGTAGCGGGCTAACTGTAAAAGACAAACGAGCTCTTGCACATTTGGAGCAGCCTGTGTGTGTCGGAAAACCGTCTTTATGAGCTACACGCACACGAACGCTTCTATTCCACACACTCATGTATTTTTTATTGCCCCGCTAATAATCCGACTTGAATCCTAGACTGGGATTTTAGACCCCTACAGGAGGAAAGAGGGAGGGAAGGAAAAAGCGAGACATGGAAAGAAAGAAAAAAAAGAGTAGTCTGTGGCATAGGTAGTTTTTTTGGAGATGTCTATTGCTTTGTATGGTTTTTTGTTTGTTATGTAAAGGGACAGAGGATGGTTTATTTGTGTGCCATTTCAGTGCACAGATATAACACAATAATCGAGTAAACAATCACAATAATAGTAAAATAATACAAATGAATTGGTCACAGCACTCTCTGACAACCTTTATAGAGAAAACACATGAAACTCTAAATACAGTATATTAAAAAACCTCATTAGACGTTGATGTTGCGGAAAGCCAGCCAATCAGATTAGTGCTTACTAATCTTTTCAAATTTTGTGTGCAATAGATGCTTTGCAAACAGACTGAGGGTGGTCGGGGGGGGGTCATCTGAGGCAGAGATTCAAGGAGATGTTTAGAAAAAAGAGAGGTTGGGAATTTTTTTTTTTTAAATGTTGACACCACTTCCTGGGATTTATTTTGCCTCCATGAGATTCTAGCAGCTGTGTCCTGCTGTTGTATATTGATGCCCATTAATTGCTCCCGAATTGTGACCTTGGACAACAAAACCAGTCTTAAGGGTCAATTTTTCAAAATTTTGATTTTTACATCGTATTGATATATGGTTTGTTAGGACAGGACAAAATTTGGTTGATACATAACTATTTAAAACTCTGGAATCTGAGGGTTAAAATAAAATCAAAACACTGAGAAAGTTGGAGAAGTTTGTAGGCGTGTTTCCGGACATTTTTGTTAGCGATTTTGAAATTGAAAGTGACCTATTTGTCAGATATGGTGACCCATACCCGAAAATAATTTTGCTGCATCCACTCATGAAAATAAAGTTTTTCATATATATTTACAGTAGGAAATTTACAAAATATCTTCATGGAACATGATCTTTACTTAATATCCTAAGGATTTCTGGCATAATAGAAAAATTGATCATTTTGACCCATACCATGATATTTGGCTATTACTACAAATGTGCTCGTGCTACTTAAGAATGGTTTTGTGATCCAGGGTCACAATTTATTTTTGCTTCATTAATGAAATAATTCAGCAGATCAGCAAAATTACAGTCATAACTTAAAGTGATACAATAGTTGCCCTCATGTCATTCTAAACCTGCATGACTTTCTTTCATCTGCAGAACACAAAAGAAGATATTTTGAAGAACGTTGCTAAATGAGTAATTTCTCAAAATATCTTCTTTTGTGTTCCTCAGAAAAAAGATTGATTTGAAAGATTGAGGTTTTGACCGACATAAGTGTGTATAAATGACGACTGAAGCATCATTTAAAATCAGCCTTTCAATTTTTGCCTTCTCTCACTTTCTCTAGTTAGGAGAGTGTTGATGTCATAATAAAGTTAGAGGATTATTGTGTGCCTCAGGAAGTCTTTCTTTCTGAAAGAGGGCATGTTAGTGCCTCACCGTAGCCAATAAGAACGCAGTAAATATTATGTCTGAGTCCATGTCATCGGTAAATGTGCCGAGGCAGCAGTCGGCATACAACTACTAATCCTGATTTCCCAACCCTCAATGCTGGAAACGTCAGAGAAACAGAATCTTGCTTGGCAGCCACATCTACTTTATAACACCTTCTGCCAGAACAGTAAGGTGTGCCTGTTTGAAATAACAGAGAATTAGAGGCTGAGACAGATAACTAAACATTGCGTAAAGTTGGTTGCCTTTTCTATTGGTTTTGGGATATAACCTTTCGGTGAACTTGACACAGAATACGACACAGTTGAGGTATAATATACAAAACCACAAGCAAACAAAGTTTAACAGGCTGTAGACTTTATCTATACCTGGAGACATATCACCATTTCTTACTGCTGAATTCTTGAAAACCGTGATGTACAGATGCATAACAAAGCACATTTATGTGACTAACCAGGATAAATAAAACCTGTCTAGAGCGCTAAACAAAACACAAAAGATGCCCAGGTACGACACTGTCGTGGACTTCCTGAGATCCTGAGTGTGACCCACCAGGTCGAGCAGGATATTGAGACTCGTAAAACAATCCCTCAGCAGTGCTTCAGGTTGACCGAGAACACAACAGCATTTATAAAAGCGAGATAAATTACTTTCACACAATTTGGGCGCGCTGCTAAGATTTCCGACACAAAAAGTGGCAGCATTCCTCGAGGGAAGCAGCTGGGGATTGTATTACGAGGCTTGTTGAAAGGGCGTAACACTAGCCATGGAACGGAGGGCCTCCAAAACTATGATGCACATAAATTTTTATTGTTTGTTCAGTATTGAAATCTCATTAGAACTCATAAATCAGACGTCTGGGTTGCACGGTGACTTTCACGGACGGAGAGGAGAAATGTTAAAGGAGAATGGAAGGTTGATGTTTGGACACACTGGGCGGATCTGACCCGAGGCCATGATTTGTACCATATCAGCGTTGTGTTTCTTTAATACAATCTGGTTTTGAGGATAAATCATTTCTAGAAAACATACAGTGCTGCACGCCCCCTTCCTCTCACATCTCATAAAAAAGAGACATGCTCTTTCCTTATAAAAACAAGCAACTTTACATAACATCATGCTGACATGTTTAGTTTAGCCAGATGCCAAAATAAAAGTCTCCAGAACACATAACCCTACAAATCATTGAGGTACTATAAGAAGCATGTGTTTTTCTTCTTTTTTATCAATTAACTCAAGTTCTGTTGAGTTTAAAACCTGTATGGAAACTAGAGAATGTAATCTATGGCTAGATAAAGCATTTTTGAGACTTGAGGACAAAGCAAACTCAAGCATGTTAAACTCTCTCTCGTGCCTTAGCTTTGATCCTAAACTATTTCTGATTTGATACGAGCATCAGTTTTCAACAAGCGATCACCTGACAAACACCTGCCGTCTAGATCTACATTTAAAGGGACAGTTCACCAAATAATAAAAATGATCACTTTTACCCTATTGACATCTAAAAGTAAATAGCTTTGTGTGGACATTTTAGTGACATCTAGCGGTGAGGTTGCAAATTGCAACCATCAACTCACTCCACCGCTCACCCCTCCCTTTGGAAGCATTACGGTGGCTGACACAGGACAAGATGTTGCCACATTTTCGTTTTTCTTTGCTGAAGGAGATATCATATTTACAAAACACGATCTGTAGAGCAGTTTGTCCGTTTAGGGCTACTGTAAAAACAACATGGCAAATTCCATGCTTTGTTCCACAAAAGAAAAACGGTTTGGAACAACATAAGGGTAAAAAAAAAGGTGGAATTTTTAGGTGCGCTGTCCATTTAACAGAAAATCTGTACCATGTAAAAGAGTTAAGCAGCGTACACATCATACTGTAAGTGTCCAAAGATGGGAGTCAAACTTGAAAGGACATTGATAGAATCAAACAAGACGGGGGTGGGTGAATAACAGGTTTTTGAGTGGGAGCCTCTTAAAACAGGATAAAAGCTTTCAGAAAACAGCACTTAATAAGCTCGATGCTCTGGCTGTCCTTGCCACGCTGTGTCAGAGGAGTCACGGAGAAGTGCATCTTCCTGCTCAGAAAAAAGAAACAAAACAAAAACAAACCTCACGACACCCCATTTCCATGCAGGGCAGCCGGAGTGACGACACAAGCATGGTTAATGAACTAGCTGTTAAAAACGGAAAGGGTGAATAAGAAGAGCAGAGGGCTGTGATGGACCTTCCCAGAACCTCATTCAAACAAACACAAACTTCAGCCTTGAAGCTGTTGTTGTGTTTCCACCTCCATCCTGAGGCGATTCTCACTAGATGATGATGAGGTTGCACGAATAGATATTGGGAAAGAAATGCTACAAGAGAAACAAAGCCCTTGACTTGAGCTGTCTGAAGGTTGATGGATATATAACTAAAAACAGATGCAGGAGTATTTGCTTTGTGTCTGGAGAGAGAATAAAAATTACAAAATAATTTTGTACGAATAGAATAAAAAATATCAATGATTACATTTTCGATCTCAGTGGTGCAAAATGATTTGTGTTTGGTTGGCAAAGCGTTGCTACACGGTTGTAAGGACGATTCTAGGAGGTTAATACTGTAGATATTTCATTTAAATTTATTTTCATCATACATCAAAAAAGTAACATTAATTATTTATAATATGAAATTTTGTATTTTAAGTTAGAAAATGTGGCTCTGGATCATGGCCAAAAAAAGAAAAGAAAAAGTTTTTTGGGCAATTCCAACGTTATGTACAGTATGTGACATTTTGCATTATCGATAAGAAAATGTATTCGTTACCAATATACTGAACCATCGGTTTATATTTTACCAAACCTTTAACGTTATGGATGTGACAATCCTGAAAATGGCACTTAACTGACTATGGAAAATCATGCAATAAAAATAAAACAAATGCTTTAAACTTTGTTGGAATAGAGACCTTCAATAAACTTAAACTTGAATAGAGACCTTGCATGGGTATTTGAACCACCAAATGTTGACATCTGCGCTATCAGTACAATAAAAACCTTTGCTAAAACCTTTATTTTTCCATGGTAAGGTTGACATTTGCATGGATTTGCCCTTTTGTAAACCACTTATTTGTTCATGTGAAAAAACCAAAAATAAAAGACGTCTTGTTAAAAAGTGTCCAAAACAGTTAAAACATGACCTCAATATATAAAAACTAAAATCTGTTTAATAAAAAAATCCATCCCCCTATGATGAACAACTACCCTATCCGTCAATTTCTTCAGCGAGCAGACCATTTCAACAGTGGCTCACGCTGCGTAGAATCTCTCTCGCACAATCGTAGCAGATCTTCAGAAACCACCATCTCATCCGACATCCTTCTACTTGACACTACAACGGGGGCTTTAGTCACTTTAAATAATCCATGCCATTCCATTAAAATTGCAGGCCCTTCTCTTTCTCTTACAAAACGTGTAGAAGAATCTCACGCCAAGACTGGCACAGGATACCGGAGAAAGCGAGCGAGAGGAGAAAAAGAGCCCGGGGACAGACGGAGGTAAGACAGGGGTTGTGAGTGACACTAATACACTGCTGATGACTCTCCCCTGCAGTACTGATTGAAGAGCAGGCCACTGGTTTGGTGCAATAACAGCGCTATTGACTTGTTGCACTGGTTCTATTTGGTTATTGCCCTGGAGGCTCCGATCAATAGACTCTGCACTAAATCTGACTAATCAAGCCCTGCAGCCTCCAAGGGTCAGGCTGAGGAAAACTCCAAAAAATCTATGGCACGAAAGAGGAAGAGAGGTAGGGAGAGAGAGGGATGGGAGAGAAGACACAGGAGAGGTTGAGAGAGACCTCTAAGCTCACTGACAGCTGTGTGATTTAATTGACGAGGATTGCTGCTCCGCTATGAAACTCCTGAGCGATAGAGAGACAGAGAGAGATAGGTGGGCGGCGTGCGCGCTGAGCTGTCAAAGTGCACGCCGTCTTGCAATTCCTGTG
Organism: Oreonectes daqikongensis; assembly: GCA_026939265.1. Lineage (NCBI taxonomy): Eukaryota > Metazoa > Chordata > Actinopteri > Cypriniformes > Nemacheilidae > Oreonectes > Oreonectes daqikongensis. Next base: position 2,818,135 of record JAOTQM010000125.1, on the reverse strand, counting down.
ACCCGATAGGTCACAGATCACGGGCACCTGCGCTGCCGGGGGACTGCAGCGCAAACCGGCGTCGAAAAGGAAATCCATATTTGTAAAAAAAATTTATGCGAAAAGTCTTCAAAGAGGATCGTATTTTAATGCAAAAATAAAGATTCTCCAATTTCGGTGTTTGCGCTCGGCCCTCCGCCTGCCTGCGTGTTTTTTTCTTCCTGGTTTAAGCAGGTCTCCTCTGTGATAGAATGGCTCCATAAACATACAGGCAGAATATCATACACAGACTGTGGGACACTATGGAAAATTTATAAGGGAATGAAAATCAATAATTTATACCAAAGTCAAGCACTAGGGTTTTTTTCCTCCACTGCTGGTGCCGTGTGTGTGTGAGAGAGAGAGAGAGAGAGAGAGAGAGAGAGAGAGAGAGAGAGAGAGAGAGAGAGAGAGAGAGAGAGAGAGAGAGAGAGAGAGAGAGAGAGAGAGAGAGAGAGAGAGAGAGAGAGAGAGAGAGAGAGAGAGAGAGAGTGTATCCGTATAGTGAGGGGAAGAAAATACAAGGTGCAGGAGGTCTGAATCTCAATGCTTCAGAGTTTGAGAGAGGGAGTGAGAGAGAGAAAAAAGCTATGACAGACAGCACCTTCTCTCTGAAACGAACACCAACTTCAACTGTGTTTGTGCAATTTTTTTTTTTTCCCGTTCTCTCTCTTTTTTCTGTCGTTTTCCCTGTGCCCTGCTGTCCAAGATCTTTTAGCTTACACGGGCACTTTCCTCTCTCTGCACACTCACACATCTTCTCTCTGTAGCCTCTCAGACAGACTGAAGAACCAACACACACACACACACACACACACACACACACACACACACACACACACACACACACACACACACACACACACACACACACACACACACACACACACACACACAAAACAAAAACAAAAACATATCATCTTCCTGCATTGTGACTTACGCACCCTGATAACACATGACATATCTACATTTTAGTACTTTTAGTCTGTGCTGGCTAGTTACAAATCAGCGGACGCATCGGAAAAAATCTTTACTACAAACAAAAAGCAAGGAAATATTCAGATGTTTTGATGGTATCAAGGTGGGCGATGCAACTCTTTATGTAACAAATGGAGATTTTTAGAGACCAATTTCTCTGAAAAGTCTAGTACACTGATAATTGCAATGCTAAAGGCAAACCATTGGTCAGCCACGTGTAACTGCAAGGTCATCAGCTTTTTTCTCCAGGGCTACGTGGACTGTCCTATATTGTAACTATTCCTTGGCAGGTGTGGGCTCTGTGGATCCCCTGTTCTGCTGGCTTGAAGAATATGGTTTGGATGCATTACTACTCTTGCCCCGTGATCAAACGCACCCCCGGCTCGCAGGTCACTCTGGGGCTAAGCAATGGCTGCTAACAATGCAGCATTTGAAGCATCCCACACATGCAAAGTTCCTTTTACACATGGGAGAGAGTGTCAGAGCTTGCATAAGAGTTACAGAGAGAGCGAAAGAGAGAGCGAAAGAGAGAGGGAGAGAGAGAGAGAGAGAGAGAGAGAGAGAGAGAGAGAGAGAGAGAGAGAGAGAGAGAGAGAGAGAGAGAGAGAGAGAGAGAGAGAGAGAGAGAGAGAGAGAGAGAGAGCTATAGATGTCAGGAGGTATAGATGTCAGATGTGATTAGCTGATTCTGCAAATGTTTGAAAAAAACCCATCTAAATTGATCTTAATATATATATTTTTTTTTCTCAAAATTTCCGGTTCATTATTTTTTACTTTTACATTTTTTTAACTTCTTGTATTTTAAATAATTTTAATAACACACTTTATATGTATTAAAATATTTGAAAACATTTTATTTGTATTAAAACTATTTCACTTTTATAAAAAATATTTTAGAATAAAAAATAGAAATACTTTTATATTTTTGTTATTTATTATTAATGTTACCTTTTTCAGTGTAAATATCTTATAATTAATACAGCGTCTAATACGTAAATACTGTCCGTCCTTTTAAAACGTGCTTAAACTCCAGACTCGGTCAAGTTCATCCGTGACCCCTCGGCCCGGTACGAACTATGACTCCACTCGCTGTTTGCTTAAGCAGCCAAAGAATTCAACCCACAGGGCTCAGCGCTGCCCCTCCGCCTGTGTAACCAACAGGTACAAATACCACCTCTACGTTCACATTCAACCGCACAGATGCCCTATTTAGCGAAAGAGAAGAAAAAGCAGCGAAAATGGGGTATGCAGACTGGCTAAGAGGGGTTTCTTTTCCTCTCCACGGCTTGGTTAACCAACTGACCTGCAGTCAAAGGAGCCTTTGTGAGCGTGCTCTGGCGGTCGGCCAATCAGATCCTCGAGCTTGTCTGTCTCCAGGCGGGAAATGGTGCCCCTGGTATGCGATGAGCGGCAGAATACACAGACAGACAGGCCGGCTGCCGGCAGGCCTTCTCTCTCTCTCTCTCTCTCTCTCTCTCTCTCTCTCTCTCTCTCTCTCTCTCTCTCTAAAATGCCCAACCTCACTTTACTGAGGGGAAAATTACCTGTCTGGCCCCCAGCCAGAGGACCTGCCTGCCCCAGCACCACTTATTTATTTAATAGTGTACCTCTGCCCCTGCCTTCATGCCCTGACACCCACTGTCTGCTAGCTGTAACACACATACACCAGCGGAACGAACACACGCTCAGGATTCTTGAAAAAGCTTTTAATAGTCCAAAGAGCTTCCAAAAGCAAGGTGTGAAAATCACCTAGCAGCCTGACCTCACGGGTCAGAGGTCGCCTGCTGTATTTCTAACACGGGCCGCTGATCATGAGAAAAGAATCACAGCAGACACAGAAAAAGTGAATTTATAGAGAGTAAAAAAAGACACATCTTCACAGGCAGTGTTGAATCTAGTCGGAGGAAGTTACATTAACAAGAATGGAAAGAAGAAAATGACACATGTCAACATTACTTAAAAAAACGAATAAACCAGATGTGAGACAAGGTGTGAGGTCTCTGTTTTCAGACTGTTGTGTCAAACTCTGACACAAGGTCTGGTTATCGTTTACCTGTCACGACATGTGACATGACAGGAGGAAAAGCATACACACATGCTGGCTATGTGTCGATACACTTCCTTACTTCCTCAGTATATATAATAAATTATAATAAAAAATGTTTTTAATGCTGACATATATTAACTAACACATAGATCACAATAGAACATCACACAATCCAAACATTTACCTTTGCAATGCATAAAAACAACAACACATATGATCATCTGTCCTGACAATACAGCACTTGACTCAAAAACTCTTTTACACTGGGCCCGGGACCAGGCCCTGCCCCATTCTTTTGTATTATCTCTTCTTTCTTTTCTGTATTTGTAGTTCACTCTCTTTCTTTCTGTGGCCATCTTGTTTCTCACAGTTATCAGTTGTCAGCTTTCTGGCTTGACATTTATGAGCGTGCGCCTGCCCCTAAGCAATGGTATTTAAACTCCTGCATACACACCCACACATTCAGGCACAGATACATACATATGATCCAAACTCTTGGGTTGCACTTCTAATGCTAAATATAGTGTAGCTGATTGTTATAACCATTGTCATGCTATACAGCATACAACAGTATAGATCTGGACGTAAAAATCCCATTCTTTTCCTATAAAAATATATACTTTTTAACAATATGTGACCCCGCCTGTGAAAACCAAGCTGAAGTCTCAATCAAATTTTGAGATAACAAGCATAAAAATTGGGTTTCCATCATTATTTTTACTATAATTTCGATACTTGAAATGGCCTTACTCACTTAATATTAAAGATATCAAGGTTATATTTTCACAGAATGTTTACATTGTGTAGGATGACAGTAAATCAACAAAAAATATGAGTTTAGCTGTTTTAATAAACACGGTCACATATTGTACAAAGCTTTTGAGAAAAATCTACAAATTGCCAAATTCTTGTCAACTACACTACCTTGGACAAGATAGTATAGAGCTGACAGGAATGCCCTGGGCAGAGTTAGGGGAGCAGGTTCGGGAAAGGACTCGAGCTGGGAATCGAACTCAGGTCAGCGTGAGCGCACTGGCACTATATGCTGGCACTCTAACCACAGGGTTATTGGTGCCAACCACTACCCACAATTCGAAAAAGACCTTCAACAATAAGTTGAAGTTACTGTGGACACCTCACCCAGTCAAATAAAGCCAAATGTTGTCTCCCTACACTCAAACATTAAAGTGATAGTTCACCCAAAAACACACACTCCTGTCTTCCAAGATCACCTTCATCTTCATCTGATCTTCAATTTGACTCGCTAGTAAGAGTCAGAAGTTTGACGGAAGGACAAGCTGCCTTCCCTCATATAAAGAGCCATTTAAAGGGGAAAAAATGGAAGAAAAGTACACTTACACATGTAGTTAGAGCTGCACATGTGGCAAACTGCTGGTTTAGTTAAAAACTGTGGTTAAAATGGCCACTGAGGAGATCATGGCTCAGTGAGAAAAAGCAGAGCAAAGGCCGAGTCTTGCTATTTTAGCGTTTGGCCACAGTGCACATTTAATAAGAGAGAATGTTATGTTTTGGGAAATCTAATTTGAGGCTCTTGTTTGTTTTCCTGGCTTTATTTTGAAAAAGCAGGCGGCAACTTTTTTTTACGCCTCCCGCTCTTGAGACGAGACTGTCTGTCGTGGGTTTCTAACAGAAAGCCTTTTAAAAGCCGAGCAGACGGAAAGTACTGAAAATCATAGAGTTTTCGATAAAACGCCACTTTCTGAGCCCCACGTTAAATTGGGGACGTAATTAATTGCGAGGTTATTTTCCATGTCAGCGAAGCATATGTATGCATGCGGTCACATTCAGATTTTCCATGAAAATATTAGCAGCCATCCTCTGCCTAATTGAGACGCATTCCCTTTGGGGAGGAAGAGGAGGTCGCTGGGCGTTAATTAATCCTGGTTTTTAAAAGTAAATGACATTCATTAGCAAGGAGCGAAGCCAAATACGATTATTTACACCGCAATAATCGGGACTGTTCTGCCACTGTGTCTTTAATGTTACGGAAATACCTCCGCGGAGAGGCCGAGAGAAATCACACCCCTTTTTCTGTCTTCACTTCCACAACAATTAAAAGCGAGCGAACAGATGGAGACGTGGCCGTGTGAGCGCGCTCAGAGATGCCCTTCATCTTCTCCTTATCCGCCAGTACCACGAAACGCACATACTAAAGACTAACAGCACATGCTCGAATTTTAAAGCGAAGAGAGACGGACACTGTCTGACCAAATCACAGTCCTTAGAAACATTAGAGATGTTTGTAATAAATAATTCGAGTACAAACAACGCTCCTGCGCGGCCTGAGTCGCAAAACTGCACAAATTAGACGAATAAATGCATTGAAATAAACTAAACATCCATCCTCTGCTTGAAAAAAAAAAAACACTATTCCCCACGACAAAACATTGTCATAACGACAGAAAGGCCTTTGTTTGACCTCTTGCTCTTTCTTACACACAAATAGACGTCGCCCACACACAGACGGTTAACAATGAATTTGTTAAGACTGCCTAAGCTTCTGCAAGAAACAGGGAATTAAATAACAGTGTATTTATTGTGCATCGGCCGTCTACTAACAATGGTGCCGGCCACCTAATCAAGACACAGGATCCTTTACTGCGAATTCTGTAAAGAAAAATAAACAAATGGCTGACAGTACGAGAGTTTGCGTCCAACCCGAGATGCACATGTTAAATTATGCCGCATTCAATTGTTTTGGTTGTTTTTTCTTTATTGGAGCACTAATGTAAATGAATTACGCTTCAAAACAAAATGTTCTTATTTTTTATTCTAATTTTATTATTTTAAAGTAGTTGAATGTAATCGTACATAGTCCAGAATGTGTAGGAAAACCAGAGATGCATATACTATAAACCTGAATTCACGAATATGAATAAGCTGTTCACTTAAAGTGGTTATACACATAAATATTAAAATTCTTTCACCATTTAATCATGTCATTTCAAATTCTGAAGAAAGTTGGTAACTAAACAACATTGGTCTCCATTGGTTTCCAATGTATGGACACAAAACCACTGACACATTTCTCATCTTTTGTGTTCAACAGACTCATATACAGGTTTTGCCCACAAATAAATAACAAACTTTTTATTTTTGAGTGAACAATTCCTTAAAAAACAGAAAAGCGTTGGTCCCCGTTGACTTGCGTTGGTTTTTGTCCATTCAATAGAAGTCAATGGGGACCGACGGTTTTTGGTTACCAACATTCTTCAAAATATCTTCTTTTGTGTTCTGCAGCAGAAAGAAAGTCATACAGGTTTGAAATGACAAGAGGGTGAGTAAATGATGAAAGAATTTTTGGGTGAACTATCCCTTTAAAAGTTCTTAGAAGGTGCTGGTCGTTTATTGGTAACCGGTTTACAAATGCTTCTGTTTATTTTTTTCTTGCACAACAGACAAAACTCCCACAAATTGACTTTTTCCCAAATTATAGTGGTTGCTTTGCCCTTGACGGAGCGTGACGTAGACTCCTGCTTTATCTGCATATATGATCACCATCCCGGGTTAATCTCGACCCCTATAGAAGGCTTGTTTCCGGGCTACGATCAAACAATGCCCTGACAAGCTTTTCAGCAGAGAGTAAAAGAGACGGGGCAGATCATCCGCTCTCTCTTTCTCTGTCAGTCGGGGAGAGTCAGCTATGACAGTGCCAGAGGTAGTTTCAAAGACACGGCCGCCTCATGTCAGGCCGCCACAAAGAGAGATAAAACAGAAGCCGACGTGCACTTCGTTTAGGTCCATTCATTAAGCTTTTATGTACAAACCCTCCGCCGGGAACAGATACAGAAGTGAAGCCGAAGATGCTATTTTGCTTCCTCTCTGTGAATTAAAGAGTTATAGATCACCTGGATGTGACTGAGCTGGGCATTGTGGAACCGATGCCAACAGCTTTCTTTACATTCATGAATTCTGTCTGTCGTTTACAGTGTGTTTCTTTCATCTGGTCCTCTAACGTCATTTCTGTTCCCTGCATTCATGTTGATCCTTCATGCAGCTTGTAAAGAGCAGTTTAGATCTAAGAGGAGAAAGACTAGAATAACACCATAAGCGGCACTATACGCATTAAAGCCATACTGTAGCTGAGAGTCCCAGGCCTGAGTAATAGATCTCTGCTTTTATACACAAGATGCGTGACCTTGTCTGACATACATACGCATATAGAAAAAAAGAATAAAAAGTCCAATGCGTGTAAGCACCCGTATAACCTTGATCCCTAAGCTGCAGTAGGTCACGAGCTCGTGAAAACGGAGACGGCAGCCATTGTTTCACCTGCCACTGATCTTTATCCTTCTAAGTACAATGATTAAGGTATGAAACCTGTGGGAATGTGACACAGGGATGTGCAGACGAACTGGAACAAGCGTCTAGGCCCCCTGGGGTGGGGCTGCGAGACGGGGAGAGCTCGCCATTTTGCAACCAGCAATCGGGGATCATGTGACGGCTGCCGATGACACCCAGCGCTTCAACTCCAGCACTGAGCCTCTGGTATCTCCTCCCACAGATCCGCTTACACAGCCCACACAAAAGAACGACACAAAGCCCAATCCAAGCTCAGGTGAGAGAAAACTCGGGTCATTAAGTTACTCGTATTTAATACACCCTCTCCGGGCTGGTTTACACGTTTACAAGCATTTAGACTAGAGACTCGATGACAGAGCAATAGATGAGCAGCATACAGATATACACGATGTACAATAGCGATGGTTTTGAGTGACAGGGATGATGCTGATGACATCAGATGTTGACTCCCATAAGGACCGCACAAGACGGCAGGATTCTGTCGAGTCAAAACCTCCCTCCGCTAATAAAACTGGGTGTGCACAATACATCCCGACCTCTTTGCTTTCAAATCGATCCGCTTATCTGCCAGATCAAAGGCGCTCTGCACCGATGTACATTTAACCTTACTAGGTCCTCCCGCATTACGTCTAAATATTAATGATAATAAAGTCTCACACCCTTCCTGTGTCAGCCAATTACACCGTGTATTGATCCGCTACTCTCTTGGCCAATTAAAACGCAGCCGTCGTAATGTGTTTAGGCACTTCAAAGGAAAGCGCCATTGATTTGTTTCTGGATCTTAGTGTTTACAGTTAGCAAAAGAGAAAGAGGAGAAAACATTTTATGCTGCAGGTTGGAGAGGAAGCTCTCAGATGCAGGAGGTTGCAGTTCGGCTCAATATACAGTTACTCGTTCCTGCTGGATTAAAGAGCACCCAACCTTGACCAACAACATATGAAACTGGACAATCCGAGCACTTTACGTGATAAGGGTTTTAGGGCTTTCTAAGGGTTAAATTCAAGATTTCAAATAAAATTTTCTTAAATATTCTGGCTCCGATACAAAAAAGGGTCTATTACATAGATAACTCACAAAAAAGCTTGAACCAGCGTAAGATGGTTGGCTGGTCAAAGGTTTAAGATTATTTACTCACTGTATAATATGTTTTCACCTATTCAAATTAAAGCAAACTCATCAAAACTATGAAACAACACAAACAATATTATATTTTATCATCTTTAATTTAATTTTTTCGCATTATTCAGCCCAAGTCATCCATTGCAAAAACGTTTCAACCCTGTTGTGGTGTTTGGCTGTGTGGAACCCGTTCGCATTGTTTACTTATAAAATTATGTGATTCATTGTTTCAACCTCAGATAATTTTTTTTACTCAAGATAAACATGTTTGTTTCCCCCATATCATAGATGTTTTGCTTTTTTTAGTGCATTTTAAACAAAAATAAATGGCACCTTTTTGATTTAACAGAAGACAAATATAAATGCCATACTGTACATACTGTTTTGAGTTACTTGAAAATAAAATAACAATAATAATGTAAAGTATTTTACACAACATTTTATATGTGCATTTATTATATTATAATTATATTTTACTTATAATTATTATTACTCATTATATTTTAATGTGTTATATTTAGCATTTAATATAAATAAATAGAATTGTATTTTTGTATACAAAACAAATGTTAAACATTTAAGCATACAAAAAATATATTTATATTTTATTATATATTGTTTTATAATTAATAACAACCTTGTAGTTTTACTATAATAAATGCATATTAATATATTTTATTAATTATTATAGGAAATCCATAAAAATATATACAGTATTATTTGTTTTATTTAGCATGTAATATAAATTTTATTTTATTATTGTATACAAAACAAATGTAAACCATTTAATTATACGTCTTTTTCAAAGATTATGAGAAACATTTCAGTCAAGTGATCTTTCAACCGGTAGCTTAGACCAGTATGTTTTAAGATGATAAACATAAAAGCATAAAATTAGGTGTATATTTATTATATAAGCATCAAACATCCCCCACCCCAGTCTGGCTCTTTAAACTCCAATCAGCACCAGCAGTCAACTGGAACAAGCAGAACGCACATTCATTACCATGGCCTGTGGCCTCATGTAAACACTAATAGCACTTACGGCCAACAAAAATGCTCTGCTTGGGATCACGTCAACAGTAAAGTGGGAGGTGATGCTGGAAATCCCCGGTGTAAATTTTCTGTGGTGTTGAGACTATAATTGAGAGGCCATCAAACCGAGGAAACAAAATGGACGACAAGTACAAGTGTTGGGAAAACCGTTGAAAGTTGTTGACCCCAGATTAAATGCTAAATTACTTTATAAGCATAAAGGTTAAACTCCATACTGTATGGGTTGTGTCATCTGTCACTTTGGAGAATGACTGTAAACTTAACAGATCATTAAAACCCATTCCGAATGAAGAAAATATATTGACTCACTTTTGTCAAAAATACAAAAAGAAACAGAAGCGTCTTATAAATCAGAGCCAATCCTCGCACGCTGCACAGAAGAAACAAAACAATAGCGTGTGTCTCTGGTCATTATGTTCTGGTCTGGAAGATTCTCTCGCTGTTGAGGGTTTGCAGCGGACCGGTCCTCACTGCTCTCTTTGTACTGGTCTGTGAGGAAGTGTCAACACAAAGACTCTGTTGAGAAGAACACAATACAACGCAGCCCGTCGCTGTAGCCGAGGCCCGCTCATCGTCCGGACGCGGCTAGAACAAGCCCATTCAATTCAGTAGAGACCCTGGCCCTAGACAGATAAACCTCACAATAGAAGCCACAACTAAACAAAACAACAGAAGACCCAACAACGAGAAAGAAGAGTGACGAAGTAATAGGAACCTTGAGGGTTCCAGTTATAATATAGCAATGCAAAAAAACAGAAGGGCAACATTTCATGAAATGAATAAATGAAGGCTACAAGTGGGTAAAAGAGGCTCTGATTGGTGCCGGTAAGAGGGGTCAGAGGCCTCTTTCTATCTGAAATACAGTGAGGTGGTCAGAGTGAAGGAGGGTGAAGGGTGCATGTTAACACTCCATCCATCCATCGATTACTGACAGTAGACAATTCACGCTGCTCTCACTCTCTACTTGTGAGTCCAAGGCTGGGGCATCTAGTGCGAAAACAACCAGAAATACACAGACAAATGTTTAACTTGACTAAAAGAAATGCAGAATTGCAGCATGTAAGGAAGAATTGAGTCAAATGTGTATGACATTTGAAGAATTTAGTACTATATAAATATGAAAATGCTATAATATAGAATTGAAATATTTATGATATGATTTTTAATTACACTGTAACTATACAAATACTAACCTAAAGGCTGTAAAATAAGCTCCAGTTTTACTTTAATGTGATGCATTTAAAGTGATACTGTAGTTCACCCGAAAATGAAAATCTGTCATAATTTACTCACCCTGATGTCATTTCAAACCTGTATGACTTTCTTTCTTCGGCAGAACACAGAAAAAGATATTTTGAAGAATGCTGGTAACAAAACAACGGCTATTTACTTCTATTGTATAAACACAAAACCAATGGAGGTCAATGGGTGCCGCTGTTGTTCGGTTACCAACATTCTTCAAAATATCTTCTTTTGTGTTCTGCAGAAGAAAGTCATACAGGTTTGAAATGACATGAGGGTGAGTAAATTATGACAGATTTTCATTTTGGGTGAACTTTCCCTTTAAGAGTTAAATAACAAAATGCAATAAAGTGCATATGTTTAAGAAAGTTAATAATTTCATGTTGACTAACAGAACAATAAAACAGAACAAATCCTCTTTTCGACAATCTGACATTACACTTTTTGTTTGTTCGTTTCTGTTTCATGTGCTACCAGAAGCTATAATGAAAGATTCGTGAAAGCAAAGCAGTATTTAGGATGGTTTATGTGAAGCCTAAAACGCTTGACCACAGAGCAATTTTTAGACAGGACTTTACGCATCCACATCTTATTAAATAAAGCTTAAGTCCGCCAGCGAGCATTCAGGCATAGAACCTCTCTGTGTCCAGCAAGCAGCCTGGCAAACTAACAAAAATGTTAGAGAAGAGACTCCAGAAAGTGTGTGACCAGCAGGTATGTGGCTCAGGTCAGCTGAGGTTTAGAATTTGAACTCGTTCAGCAAACACGCTGAGAAAGTGACACAGGCCTGCCAGGCCAATGGGCAACGTCCTGACAACTTCCTCATAACGCATTGACAACGTTAGCAGTGGCGCCGTCAAATGCTGGCTCCTCCTGAGCGCCGGCGTGCCGACAGGAAGCCTTGTCGTAACCAAACAAACAGTGAAATATACAAATGGGTCAATGGAGAACCTCCATTGGAGGATGGATGTTCATGTGAACACAAAGGAATGTCTACTCACAATGCGCAAACACACGCGCATAGACGTAAAGACTCAAGGGCATTGAGCATTTGAAAGAGAGAGCTGTCATAAATTGCAAAGGATATTTAATTACAGAGCTCTTGTGAATGAAGCCCATTTCTTCGCGAATGTGCGAGCGTACGTGTCACTGGACATGTAATAAAGCTAGTTTCAGGATTTAAGAGAGGATGGAACAGAATGTTTGTATTACCTCACTCACTGTCAACAAAATGCCAGAGAGTCCAAGCCACCTCTTACTCAGACCATTACAACTGTTAAACAGGCTAAACCTCAGCCAAATCCGCTCAAATGAGGCCTGAAACTGTGATATTTACTCTCGCACTGTATTTACATACAAGAAAATATGAGTAATGCTAACACGTGTGCAGAAATGAATGGCTTTAAAACAGGATTCTCAGTGAGGGCGGTACTTGATTTTACATCTATCAAGAATTTAATGGAAGGTGAAAAATTGGTGTTAAACACCAGGGTGTCTATATTTTTATGACAAAGTTTTCTATTGAACAATCATTAAAAAACACATTAAGAAAGTAAATAGGTTCAGTTTTGAGGATATATTAACAAAGAATAATAATATTTATATTTAATATACATTTATATGAAAACACACTTACTCAATTTATAAGAAAACATTCACATAAATCCCTTCCACAATCATCTCACGGTTTCAAGACAAAAGTTCTTAGTAAATCTGAGTCTTTTTTCGCTTTGGGAGTTGGCTCAGCATTGGGAACGAGGTGTGATCCAGGGAGACAGGTAGCGACAGGGTGCTGTTGACCCTGGAGGTGCAAACAAACGTGGGTGTTGCCGAGGGAGGCTGCCAGCTTCGCTGTCGAAGTGCGGAGAGAAGGAGAGCAGAGGATTGAGGAGTCAGGACTCCAGCTGGCACAGGGCCTGGTGTAGCACCCGGACCGGCCGCCTGTCCAACCCAGAGACACAGCCAAGGGCCAGCAAGCACTGCCAGCTGGGATGATATCCTACTGTGGAGGATAGTACTCCAAACAAACAAAAGCCAAACAGGCCACAGACCTGTCATTAGCCCGTGCCAGCGTATGGTGGCTATAATTATGACTGACTCAGGATCAGTGTGTATTGCACCACACGCCACATAAAAAAGCAGAGAAAGTCAAGATGGGAGATGTTCATACACATGCAATCAGGCCTTTAATAATTTCAAGAGGCAACTAACTTTTTAAAACTTCAGTATTTTGCAAACTAGGTGTAACTATGCACATTTAGTATATAAATATATAGTAAATATAAATATTATCTGTCAAATATTATTATTTATACGTCTAGGCACATTTTGTATATATGTATTAAATATAAATATTATTCTTTTCTGCCAAATATTATTATTTATAAGCTATACATTTTGTAAAGGAACAAAAATAAAAATGTGGCTACACTCTTGGAAGCTGGCATAAAAAAACCTACTGTATATAGTAATATAATTATGAAACATCACATTTAAAAAATATATATATATAATAAAAATGTGAAACATATTTTTTTTACTGCAGCTAATATAAAGAAACTAGAAACTCTTTGGCCAACAAATATTGTAATTAATAAACATTTCAAATACATTAAAAATGGCCCAATAAAATATTTGAAATAAATAGTTTATATGTAAAAACTATTAAGTTTGAAACCATCACAAAAACAACACATTTGTGTAACTGCAGATATACAGACACTGTGACAACTAGCCCAGGTGTCCCCTATACATAACGTAAGACCAAAAAAGCTGTGAATGAACACAATGTTTAATGTTTCCAAGTGGGCTGCAAACAAACATGTGTTTGCCAGTTCCTGTTTAACAGCCTGTGGTATAAAGCGTTAGTGTCTGGACCACTTTCCCATAATCCAATCGTATTTTCTCAAGACTAGGACATTTCTCAGTGGTCATGCTTGAACAATTTGCGGAGCAACAAAATGTCCAATGACTCATTTAAAGAGGTTGTTTCGGTTCATCGGTTAAGTAGGAAAGATCCCCATGAACTCTGACCTGGCCTTGACATCTTACATTACCCAGAATCCACCAGCCCCTCCTTGAACATTCGGTATCTTCCTTTTCAAGTGCACATTGATCCAAATCAACTTATCAAACGGCCTTAGTTTAGATTTCAACAAGCACTGTGCAAGATCGATGCATTGAAGAATAAAGAAACCAAAGTTACCAAAGTCCTGACCCTGAGTTCATGTATCCACCAGTAACAATTACAACAGGGATGTCAAATTTCAGACCTCACACATCAGTATTACAAGAAGAACAAGCTATAATGACTCCAAACCACTGGTAATACACTCCCTCGCAGAGATGTTTAAAGCAACCCTGTTTCTTGTTCTCCCAAAGACAAAAAGACAGGTTTTTCTAGACAAAGCTAACACGTAAGTGCAATCGGCTGTCAGTCAAAGACAGCAAAGTCTTTTTTATAGCTGCCATTAGGTAATTATGCAACAAAAGCAGAACAACAGTCTTAATGAGCGCATGAGGTGAGCCATAAAGTCCTTACATGCCTCGGGGCCTTCAGCGTGAGCTCTCTCGCTCTCCAACACAAAAACATGCACCCAAACACTCACATGCCAAACCTGTCAGCCACTGACATTGAGATTCTTATCAATTCACTTATTAACTTAAACACAAAACACATTAATTGGACCAGTAAAGGATGAAGGGGGGTCTGAAAGAGAAAATATGAAAGACAAAAGACAAAGAGAAAAAAGTGAGAAGAGAGAGAAAAGCAGAAATTGAGGAGGATAAAAGGAAAGTATATAACATATGCATATCTGCATAACTGACTGACAAAGTAAAACTATATTTAAGCAAAATAGGTTTTTCAACAACGGCAAAAAAAATACCCAACAGACCAAGAAAACAGGCAAAACAAGCAATTATGTAATATTGGACTACATAATAGGATGACTTCTGGCAAGCACTGAGTTACTGTACATCAAATATAAGATAAAAGTCATGCGTCATACATCAGACTAACACCGGATCTACTGAATAATGGAGTAAAAACAAAGATTACTAAAACAAAAGATATAGATATTTTTTGGGTTCTCTGAATAATGTCCTTTAGATGGGCTTACCTGCCTAAGGCTGTCTAACTGTGTTAACTACGTTAATTTAACCTTAATGTAATGTTAATTCAACATTAGTTCAATATGCAGCTAACTGTAATATCCTGCAGTTCTTAAAAAGAAAAGGTTAGATTTACATTTACGCATTTGGCAGACACTTTTATCCATAGCGACTTACATTGCATTGAACTATACATTTGTTTCTGAGTATGTGCAATCCCTGGGATCGAACCCATGACCTTGGCATTGCTAGCACCATGCTCTTAACACTGAGCCACAGGAAAGCACAGAAAATGTCAACAGTGTTGTTTATTACAGTGATCAGGCTGTCCCAATGCTCTCTACCCCTGCACTATTCATGAAGCCAAAATACACAGCGAGCAAACAGAATAAGCCACATCGTCTTCCAAAAATCTCAAGGTTAATTCCCCCTCCAAAATGAATCGAATCCCTCAAAAGTCACATAAGGGACTCTTTCCTTGCCGCATACGACACAATACTCCCCCCGCCAAACACAAGGCCTGCTGTATCATTTCTCTCCAAATTCCTTACTACTGCATTGTCTACACATTACTGCAAAAAAACGCAATCTGTCCCAAGTGTACATGACTCAAAACAAAGGTGAATACACATTTGAGCGGCACATACGCATGCAATTGAGCACAGCTCTCTCTGAACCCTCTTTCAGTTGTGTAAGATGCAGAACGATACAAAGAAATGCCAAAGTGAAAGATGAAAACACACATTCATCTGCTGTAAATATCTTAGGCTGTTACAACCAACCATAGACAGATCAGAGAGACATCAAGAACAGAAAAAGAAGTTTTAACAACCCGATTTATGATGCTTTCAGGACTGAGAAAGCAACTGTTTGTCATTTATTTCTACTGTACATGTAAAGTTTAAGTATTCTAACCAATTCAGAGTGACAGTTGTCAAAAATGTTCACGTCTGAGTCCTTGAGTCTTGTGTTTCAGTATATACAGAGTATAATAAATAATGTTTAATACACTATATGCTGTAATATTTATCGTAATGTTATTGCATATGAATAAAAATCAATCTATGTTCATTTAGTATAGACGGTTTCAAAGAAACAACATAAACACGTCACTGCAGATTATTTCTGATAACAAGCAAAAGAAATGATATTAGCTAGCAAGTTAAAAGTTAAAAGTATGTCTAACCAGTATTATTTTGGGTTACCAGTGGAAAAACCATTACTTGGATAAAGTTGAAATGCGACAAAGTTACACGACTCATCCAACAAATTGTTTATTTAAAACAATTCATATACAATAAAATAAAAATTATTTAATACAATTAAATAGTAATATAAACTATTACTAATATAAATTCAATAAGCCGCTAGCCAAATTTTATAAGCCACTAGCCAGACCGATCTGGCTAATGGCTTATAAAATAACTATATTGTATTGAATTTATATTAGTATATATTATATTATATTATAATATATTTATATTATTGTATTAAATAATTGTTATTTTATTGTATATGAATTGTTTTAAATATACATAGACCGGGCCAGGCACGTGTGTCCGATAAAACCGTCTAAATAAGACTATACTACAAGAACCTGTATGTATACTATACATGCATAAGAATACTATAATCTATTCAAAAGGCTAAAAACTCCAGTATCAAGGGCAAACATCACACAACCGCACACAAAAATGAATGACAAGCAGCAAGATAGTTTCTAATTTATTCTAAAACGTTCAGACAAAAACTCCCTATTAAGCACAACAATAGGCTTTTAATAGCATCAAGAGGGGAGAAAGAGACAACTATCAAAGAGAGAAAGGAGAGAGATACCATGTCTTTGCCTCATTACTTTAAATCATGATGGATGCCACAGCTCACCCCAAAACACTGAATGAATCTGCGGTGAATTAGTTACCTCAAACAAACAAGAGACAAACTTAAACACACACAAACAGCCTTCAACATCCAATTATGTTGGAGAAATGTTTTCAGTGTAATTAATAGTTGTTTTACCTTAAACTCAAAACATACAGTATGGCATTAAAATAAAAAATGCTTGACCTTTCAGCATCACTGTATCTTTGTTTTTCCATTACTCATCCACCATTCTTAACTTGTATTATGCAAGAATCACAACAGAGGGCAAAAGACTCGACCGTCATGACGACTGACTTCTTGGCTGTCACTCAAAAACTTCCAGTGGAAGTTTTTATTGAAGGTGGGTAGCCGACGTCTCTCTCCTCCCCGCAGGACAATCACAGGGGCCTGTGCAGCGACAGCCGCCCGACATCAGATCAAACGCAACGCTGCCCTTGGAGTGACACTGCAGCCACTTCAAGGGGGGACGCAGTCACTGATCTCAGAACAGCGCGGATAACACCCTGATGAGCGCTACCTTTACGAGGTCGGAACGACAGAGTAGGAGAAGCCCGTCACTCCAATGTCACATGCCGTGACCCCACAGAGTTTAATCATTGGAAAAGTGAAAAAGATGGCCTGACACGAAGGTGTAGAAAACAGGAATGTTTCAAGGGTAAAATATCAATTGCTCTATAATAGTCACCTCAGTTTTGTATGAAATATTACAACTTTAGTTTGACTTAATACACCATATTTTTGCTCCCTTAAGTTTTAAATTGTAGGCTTACAAGTTTTCTTAAAGGGAAAATCTTAAATCATCTTAAATCTATTTGTTCTATTGAACACAAACAAATATATTTTTCAAGATTGTGGGAAAGAATGTCGTTTTCCTACTTTGGTTGTCAATGGTACCCCAGAACTGTTTGGTTACAAACATTCTTCCAAATAACAATGAAATTTATACAAGTTTGGCACAACATGATGGTGAGTAAATTTTGAGTGAACTAAGTAAATTAAACTTCATATTTTACAATTTAAAATGTTTTTACATCAGCTCAGCAACATAAGTTACGCTTTTTCATTGCACTTACTTAAATTGTCAATATTTAAAATATTTATTAAATAGAAATGACTTCAAATTCAAGAGTTAAAAATTTAGGAGAGTTTTCATGAAACTGTTCTTTAAATTAATAAACTCTCATGTCACATTCATATTAAAAAATATTTGACTTTTGGTATTAACTTTGCAGAAATCAGATCCTTAAAATTAAAAGGATTGTACAGTATACTGCCCACATTTTTACATTCTTACATTTACGTTACATTTACATTGTATTATGCTATACATTTGTTTCTGAGTATGTGCAATCCCTGGGATCAAACCCATAACCTTGCCGTTGCTAGCGCCATGCTCTAACCACTGAGCCACAGGAAAGCCACTTAAATGCATGCTGTGACAATGTAGAGGAAAGGAAAAAAGAGGACATTTCTCTCTTTTACACTACTATATATCTAAGGTAAAAGCTCAGCACATTTATCATGCCAGTCCTGAGTTTGTCTGCAGCCGAAACGCTTGTGTGTGTGTGTGTGTGTGTGTGTGTGTGTGTGTGTGTGTGTGTGTGTGTGTGTGTGTGTGTGTGTGTGTGTGTGTGTGTGTGTGTGTGTGTGTGCGCGCTTGTGTGTGTGCTTTCCAAAGCAGGCAATCAACACTAATAGGAGTGGGAGAGACAAACACAGTTTAAGTGTCATTGTTACCCATGATGCTCTCAGCAGTGGGTAATGAGGCTGAGGTGCACGTGTGCCACAGGGGTTTATCCAGAGGCCTGTCAACATCCCGGCAGCTTTCCTCACACACACACATGCTCATGAAACTTTACAGCGTTACACACTGACGGTATACATACTCACAAACACACCATGGAGCCATCGGGGCTCATTATCAAATACTTAAGCGCCTAGCACAAGACGCAGTCAGAAGAAGCTTCCTCCCATGAAACCTGTTTATCTGAAACACTGTCATAAGGGAAACATAAATCTGAAATGTAGAATTGACGTTGGGTCATGTTTTAGAGACCAGTGATGAGTTGCTGTAACTTATAAAAATCTATTGAAATTGCTGAACTTAGATATATTAAAGGAAGGTCACATAAAACAGAAAGGTCCTATAAAGGTCAGAGTTAAAAAGTGCATTTGCATACATGCGTACGTCCACAATGTGCCAGCTGATGGATCGAGTGTGTGTTCGCTTCAGACACCTGAACTGAAATGTTGTGACACATTAGCTGCTGTGAGTATCAGCTATCCAAAATAAACCTGACATGTTGCATTCCTGAAGAGTACCAAACACCCCAGCGTCTAAAAGGTCTGAGTGAGGGCTGTAACCGGGACAGAAACAGGATACTCGGTTACATCCATAAATCTCGCAGATGCGCGTCACACACACTCCATGATACGCGTATACTATCTATTTACAGACTAAGTTACAGTGCTTATAAAAGCACAGCTTTGTAATGCAACAAAAGCCTGAGAAATAAAAATAACTGTGGTGTACAAAATACTTGTCCTGTCAAACATGGCCAGAAAGCCAGAAACACAGATCCTTTAAAGGGGACAAAATGCGATGACTACTAGCAATGCTAAATAAAAACACAACGCATGCACGAGGTGGGTCCTTGTGGGGAGCGAGTCAGCTTTCTGAAGGGTCATGCACCTCACAAATAAGCAAGTCATTTACTCCAGTAGAAAATCTAGTGAACCGCCTTACTGTCTACATACAGTAGACAGTTTCCTTATGTAAACTTCATAAGTGACTGATTTAGAATGCTCTCCATAGGTCGCCATACAAATAGTGCTCACTACAATTTGAGGTTCAATACAACTATTAAAAAAAAGAAGGATCACAAAAATATTTATGACATATTATGAAAAGTATGAATTTTATATTTCATTTCTTTATAAAAATGTATCACATCGCACAACGTTGCCCGAGAACATGGCTAAAACGATGTAACAATTAACTTTTTAAACATGCACTGCACGGCAGCATGCCTACAGTATGATCAGTAGGTTCTGGAAAAGAGCAATTGTCTGAAAAAGTCAGAATCACCTCTACAGTCACTATTTTATGTACTAGAGCTCAGCAGTAATTTAGCAAGAAAAGACAACCGAGTGAATTTACTTTTCTTTTCAACAATCTTTGTTCTTCCGTCAGTCTCCATATCAATCGTTCATTACGGTTCTGACAACAGACCTTGATGTCAAAGAAGCGCACACTCGCGCAAAAACTACACGGCGAAGTGCGTGTGGGAGTTTTGTTTGCGAGGACAGCGGCACGCGTGTGTGGGAGAAAGAGCCGTGCCCCCGTCACTTCTCCACCCCGCTCCCTCGACTCCGGCATCCTAACGAGGCTTTTCCCCTCGCTTCGCTAAACGAGGGAGAAACCAAATAAATAAAAGAATAAAAGGAGCGTGAGAAGAGAGAAAACACACACTGAACTATAATTTGTTATATCTTTCAGCTCCAATTAAAAATAATATCAAATCTTTTTGTTCAACTTCATAACAACACTTCAAGAGGGCCCCCAAGACTCTTTCTATTTGCATCCCTCAACAGCCCACTGGTGCTCGGGAATCACATTAATTATATGACCTACATAGCACATAGTTAATATTCCAAGCCGGGAAAGAAACTGGGAGCCAATACGGCAGAAGTCTAAATTTGGAGATCTTCAGGACATCAGAGCTTTCCACTCAGCCGCCGCTTTTCTGGGGTTCTCGCTTTGATCTCCTCCCTCTTGACATTGTTTGCAAATGTCTGTTTAATGGGACTGGCAAACACCAGAATACAGCCACTGTCTTTTTTTGTGTGCCCTCCCTCCTTGCCGCCTCCTTGTTTTTGTCTGTTATCACGCCGTGCGGATGACGACTCTCAGAACGCCGAAACAAAAGAAGACGGGAGCAAATCAAGGAAGACATAGAGGTGACAGTGTGGTTCACCTCTCGCAATACCACGTCTACTGATCTAATCGCTGCTAGGATCAGAGCGCTTAGTGACAGGAAAGTATTACAGCTGTTCTGGATGTACGAAGTCTGAGCAACTCAGCCTCATGCGTTATGCGTTATGAATATGAATATTTCATAAAACGTTCAAGGGGGGAAACTGAGCGGGGTGCTCCTGTTGTTTGCGCGTTAACGCCGCGACACCCGAGGTAAGTGAGCGGGCCCGCGGACGCTGAGAACCTGATGACTTCATCAGAGTCCAGCCATACCGTGGCTTCTTCAGAAGACCGAGGCCTGGCTGGGCCATGAATATGGAGCTGTTCTGCGGTGCGGGGCTTGGTTATGTTTTCTGTCTGATATGTCTGCCCCATTCCCATTTCAAAGGGAGGTCCACCCAGGGGTTTGACTTTTTGATCTGCCTGGCGACTGACTCGACCACCTGCATGTGGTATAAGGCCCCTGGTCTCCGTGGATAGCCGGCAAGGCTGAGCAAGAGGCGCAGGGCTGGGCAATGATCCCAAAGTTACCCTTCTCTCTCTCACTTTCTCTCTCTCCATCTACATCAGCAGGAGGTCTTTAGCCATCCTTCACCTCTGCAACTTCAGGACATCATCATCGCACTTTTAAAGTGAAGGCCTATTAACAAAATTTTTTTGTTTCCAATTGTTGCCTTTGGCTTGGTTCACAACAACTTATTATATGCACTATTACTTATAATGCTGCTTTGAATTTAACTGGATTGCTAGTTACTTTTCTACATATACATATACGTATACAGATACATTTGTTCGCTCACAAGCACACAGTCTGGTTTATTATATCTGTGGGGACAGCCCATAGGCGTAATGTATGTATGTATATATATATATACATATTAAAAATATAATATCAGAACTTTGACAAAAAAGTTAATCATTTAAAAAAATATTTAATCATTAGAAAATCATATAAATTATAAAATATAGTATGTATAATATATAATTTTTTATTTTAGATATTTTATATAATTTGTTTATTTTCATTTAATATTTTTATATATTTAAATATCAAATGTATGTGTTCTATATTTACTGTATTTTTTAATCATTAAATGTTGTGTTGTAAAATTTGCAAGCACTTTTTAAAATATTTTTTATTGGTTAGATATTTTCAAAACCCAGTGACAAACACAAAGTGTGACTAAAAAGAATGATTTATGGCAAAAATAAAATCACAAAACATGGAGATGCAAAGTTTTAAAAGGACAGCAACAATATATATGTTGCATATGCATGCATGTATACATATGTATGTTTAATGATAATGACATCAGACAACAGTTACCGGGCCTTAAGAAAGTACATGTACAATACACACGGTTGCAGCAAAATCTAGCACTTCAATAAACCATCTGTTTATGCTCTCTTACATAGCAAACCTATCAAACTCCATCCAACTGTAAGTTTATACCCTTTTTTTTGCCAGTCTGGCTTCCTCTAAGAACTTCTTGTATAAGGTCACATTGTTACCGCAGCTTCATCCCTCTTCCCAGGCTGCTTTGAAGACTCAGTTCGATAACTTGTGTATTAAACAATCCGTCATCAAGGCAAATGTGTTAATTGCTATGATTATTCTTTAATAATATTATGATTTCTTTAAGCAAGCATGGGCATTAAAACTTAATGAGATGAGTATGACCATGACAATATAATTAAAACCCTCAGGAGCTGTCCATTAATAATTTAGATTCAGCTAGAGCGTGAGGCGGTTCAGCTCAGTAGCAGTACGTTCGGGGAGATCGCGAATGGAACCGCATCGCCCGCCGTGAGGATACTTTCATTGGGGGCCGAATTACCAGACTATCACTGTTAAAACCTTTTGTTTAAAACCTTTTGGGATGCATATCTCTTTAATGTGTTTTAAACACATACGCTGGGCTAAAATTCATAAGGCCTGGGACAAATTTTGAAAAGGGGTCCCTCTCCCCCAGAAAACAGATATTAATAGCTCCCCCACATAACAGGACCCGGGACAGCATTTCTGATTGTCCAACGACAGCCCTGCAGATACGGCTGAACTTTCTAAAAACTGGAATGAAAACGTCAGCATGGGTTACGATGATCCAAACACGTGCAATTTCCTCCGAGCGGATGTATTGTAGAGTACACAAATTTGGAGTCATCTTAACCCACACGGCACTCTCCACACAGGGTAAACATCTGGTGCGGAGCGGGCCTCTCTGTCTCCATCTTACAACAATATTTATCGCAGCAGGCTAATGCTCTGTCCTCAACTAGCTGCTGAGAGTCTATGAACCTCACCATGACAAACACAACCTACAGTAAGTGAGTGTTTAAGTGTGTAAGTGTGTACGGAGGGCAACTCGGAGAATCAGTGAAGAGGTTACGTAGCAATGCGGTGAGTCAGGTTCACATTCAATCTAAATACAAAGAATCTAAACTTTCTAAAGAATGTGCAAAATGGTATTGGTGATGGACAGGGCATGGCAACGGTATACAGTATTATGTAATATCCTAAAGATATTCAGAGGCCGAATTCTCAAACTGTTCTTAAGACAAAATATAAGATAAGATCAGTTATAGGATGTTCATAAGAATGTTCGTAAGTTCGATTCGTGAACATTTCTTAAAAAGTTCTTAAATATTCTTAAATCTTCAAGAATGATAACACTCGCCTGCTTGTGAGGTAACAGTACATTTATCTATCAATAAACAAGCGACTCGCATTCTCATGATAGACCTTATAATTATTATATTAATATTATTTTTTTAATTAATTAATAATAATTAATCATTCTAGCTCAATGCAATACGTGTCACATGTGAAACAATCAAATACATAAATGAAGCATCTTACTGGGGGTGTCATGATATACCGGTATTAACATTAACCATAATATTAAAACCTATGATTATTGATATTGTATTAATTCAACACATATTGTAATATCGTAAACTATTCAGCATCCATTCAAAATGTTGCCTTAAGTGTTACAGTGGTTACAAAGTCTCCCTCTCTCCCTCTATATACTTCTATTATGAGTGATTTGTTGACCAAATATCAGACAAAACACAAAAATTAAAGATGAATTTCAATGACGGCATCATTTATTTATTTTTATCAAATAAACATCGTCATAATATCATTACAGCAAATGTGTTTGGCCGCGATAACCGTGCAGTAAAAAAAAGAAATCTGATATCGTGACAGCCCTATATCTTGGCCGAGACCAAAACAGTAACAACAAATCTGCTTTCTTGCATCTTTTTCTGAATGCAAATGCATTTCAGGTGCTATGTAGATTCAACAAGAAGCAATACTGTCAGAAGCCAAAAATGTGCTTGTTCTGAAGCAAAAAAGGCAAAACTAAAGAAATCGAAAGAAAAAAAGAACAGAGAAAAACAAAAAAGAGAGAAGACCTTTAACGGGCAGACGGGAAGAATGGGGGTGCGGTGGGAAACCAGCGGGCCGAAGGAAGGCGACGTGCGCGCAAAAAACTCATAAATCCTGATTTGGGAAGCCCTCACTGCAGCACTACATTTCTTAAATGCTACGTCTGATTTAGTCTTCCCATTAGGTGACAGCTGAACTTTAACATTAATATGATAATATTGAAATAAGTGCGTGTTATTTACTCGGCGTCGGGGCGGGATGGAACGGGAGGGAGGTGGGAAGGAGCAGCGGATGATGAATGATTTCTGGACAGCTACTGTGACACGCCGCGGCCGCCGCCCCCCTAATGAGACTTGACAAAATGGAGACATATGCAGAAATATTGGTTACAGTCTAGGTCCCCAGCATATCGCTCTCTCTCCCTCTCGCTCGCCCGCCGCGCACGTTCTGATTGTCTACAGCCACTGAAGCATCTATTTCAATTGGCACTTCCTTCCTGGCTCCGGGGTTTTAAATTTAGCTGGTGTCATTTACATATTACTCTTAATCAGAAAGAGAAAAAAGAAACAAACCCTCATCGTCACGGTTCAGGAAAGGGCGCGAAGGCACTTTATAAAACGGAGATGTGACAGACGTTAAACTGAATTGTGTGTGAGCTTTCCTCTGTGTGTGTGTGTGCGTGAGGGAGAGACAGAGAAATGAAGCTGGTAGAGAAAACAAGAGTAAGTGGAATAGAGAGAGGCATCGGTTATCTCACATCTAGCACACAGGGAAAAGCCAATATCTCATCAGCTTGCTGATATGAATGATGAGTTTCGCCGTTTAAAGCCGATACTACACAGACAGAAACAGTGGGAGGAACAACAGAGCTGCTTTTGAGGGCAAACGAGCACCGAAAAAGAACGACTGCATCATGACCAGGCCCACACCAAGCCTCTGCCTGAAATAAGAACTCGGCAGATTTTAAGTGGAATTCGGACAGCTGCCATTCACAAAAGTTTCCACAGCCCTGGAACTAAATGTTTATTAGTTTATCATGATTAGAATCGCATTGTGAAAGATAGATTTTGAGTCAAATTTGAGAACAGAATTGAACAGATCTGACCATATTCAGGGTTTCCTCAGTTTTGGCAAATGGATTTCCACAACCAGTTGTTCATCATCATTCGATAAAGATTCCACATTTTTTATTAACAACTATATTTATTAACGCTACTGGTCAAAAGTTTTAGAACACTTAAATGAAACTCTTTATCTAAAAAGTTTAGATCTTGTAGGCTTAAATGACAAAAATATTACTTTTTCATTACAAACTAAAATTGAATTCAATAAAAATGTCTGAAATCGATGACGTTGACTAAATAATGAAAAATAACAACAACAAAAAGCTGCTCCATAAAATGACAAGAGAACATTTCTGCAAATTCTAGACAAAAGGTCACTAGATTTTAGTCACAGCATAATTCTCATAGTTCCCTTTGTGTTATTCCACATTGATATTTCATTGTCTTTTTAAATTGTATTAATCTCTATTAAAAGGCTTATCAGTAAAGGACTTTTCCAGGCCTGGAAATCACAATTTATTTTAAATAAATGTGGGAACACTGTATATTTAAAGGGAGAGTTCACCAAAAAATATAAATTCTGTCATCATTTACTGTTTGCTTTCCTACATTCTTCAAAATATCTTCTTTTGTGTTCAACAGAACAAAGACATTTATAAAGCATTTTTTCCTACTATGTTAGTGAATGGTGGCCAAGAACTGTTTGGTTACAAGTATTCTTCCAAATATCTTTCTCTGTGTTTATCATAACAAAGAAATGTATACAGATTTGGAACAACTCGAGGATGAAAAAATGATGATAGAATATTTATTTTTGGGTGAACTTTTTCTTTAAACCCATTCCTCAGAATTCATACACATCCAAACAATCAGCACAGGTATACAGATTCTATCAGAGTCGAACATTGACTGAAATTCAGATCTGCTTTATATTGACATATGTGAAAACAGTGAGAAAGTGTGGGGTGCACGGGTTAATTGGATTTTACAGATTGACAGTTTCACAAAGAAATTGTGCTTCATGCTGTGCAAATGGTAGCAATAAGTGTGTGATGGTAAAGGGCCGTTGTCAAACACATCCATAGAGAGAGCAGAAACGGTCCCTACCTTCTTCTTACCTTCTCAGCATGCTGGTCAGGATCCGAGAGCTTTTGCCCAGGTTAGCGTCTGTCTCTCTCAGCTGTGGAGAAGAAAGAAAAACATAGAAAGAGAACTTTAATATGTTGAACTATATATTTTTTTATTTACAGTTACTATGATATATTCTTTTAACAATATCAACTGAAGTCGATTCAAATATAAAGTCAAACATGTAGTTTTTTCACAGTCTCATGTTTGTACATGTCAAATGAAATACCACATGTTTTCTAAGATCTACCCATACTAAAATTACCCGTCTTCCTTCTAGTGCATACTTCATTCCTGTCTGTCACTACAATTTCTCTCTTTCTTTAAAACACACGTACATGTTTTAAATTTGTTACAAGGCTCACGTAGGGGGACACATAAGTAAAAGCCATCCATATGGAGACGTGTGTGTGTGTGTGTGTTCAGGAATGCTGACATCGCTATGGAACTAAAGCCAGAGTTCTGGCAGCGGTCAGAAATGGGATTTTGGCTGGCCTCTTTGAGAAAGCCTCCGTGTCTTTCCTCGTAGTCAGCGGGGACGTATGCATGTGTGCGTGCATATATGTATGTGTGTTAGCGGGCAGTTCAGGGACAGATGTGGTTTCAGGCGGGTTCTGGGTTCTGGCAGCACCAGCAGCCCGAGAGCTGCCTGATGTCTCTCTCAGCGATGGATCTGTCCCACGAGAGATCCGTCGGCTTTTCCCACAATCTCTTTCTCCTTCGCTCTCTGTGTCAGCGGGTCAGAGGTATGCCAGTAAGAAAACACATGGTGGAGCTCTCCGTGAATTGGGTTCCCAAAACAAAACCCACAATGAAACGGATTACCGGTCGAGTGGATGTAGAGCAGATTCAGATTACAGACTTATAAACGGTTTCTGTAAGATGATTCACAGTAGCTTGGCTACGTGCATGGATTTAACCCTCTGAATGGAGTTAAAACAGTTATGGACAACTTAACAACATCACAATTTAACCAGAAAGTAGAATATTACCAATACAAGGGTTTAAAGGTAGATTTGTACATTGTGTTTTTTATGATGTTGTTATGCTGTTTCTATGTCTTATGTTTGTGTGTATATGTTTGAGATTGAGGGTGTGTCAATTGTTAAGAGACGCTCCAAAAACTCTTTTATCTGTCGTCTCCTTCGCAGGAAAAACAGTTTATGGCTCTTTCCATCTAATGTCTTCTTATCATGCTTTCTTCTCCCCGTTTTTCCTGCCCGGCAAAACGTCTTTAAAGGGCCAGTCGGAGCTCCGGGGAAGGGGAGCTATTCTCCGTAGACAGCAGACCTTTGAAAAGAAATGTTTTATTTCCTTTGAAATGAGCTGCCTGCCCAACTGCCATGTTATGATCTTTAAGCATCCTTCATAAGGGGCCATCAGAGGGGCCCCTGACTGAGCTCTCTATACCTGTCTTCTAGGAAGAAAGAGAGCGAGAAAGAGAGAGGGAGAGAGACATGCTAAGACTATGTAGGGGACAAACAGATACAGTAATGGAGTGAGATATGCAAAGGTAAAGACGATTACACAAGCAGAGGGAAGCAAATGAAATAAAGGTTGAAGTGAGGCAGGGGTGAGATAAAGAAGCGATGAGAATGTGAAGAGAGATATTTGATACTTGCAGGGGGGGGTGAGACTCAAAAAAAGCTCACAAACAGTTCTGTATATTATCACCTTTCATACTGTATATCATCTTACTTATGTCTATATTATCATGTTTGGCTGTGAGCCTGATGGTTATATATGGCCATGTAAAAAAAATTAAAGATATTAAAGATATTATTGTATTGATTATAAAATCCCAAAACAATTTTTATCAATTTCTTTGTTTTAGTAAATGTATGAAAAATGTTTCTAAGCATTGTTCGTTACTGGTAAATATTATGAGTATTTATATTTGATATAACTTTTGATAAAAGTTTTTTTGAAAAATAATTGTATTAAATAAACTGGAATTGTTGAATGGGGTGTGTAACTTTGTCGCATTTAAGTTTAGCAAAGTAGCGCGTTTTTGCATTACATATAATATAAAAACCTACAGAAAATATAAACATCAAAATAAATAAATAAACACTTTTTAAGGTACTGTAAAGTATATATACACTACTGTCAAAAGTTTAGTATATCTTTTATAATATTTTTTATTTATATTTTTCCACATTTTGTAAACCCATCAATAACACAATACTAACTGTGGGAATTATGTTGTGACTGAAAGCATCAAAAATAAAGAAAATATGTTATATTTTAACATTGTCAAAGTGATACAATTGGCATTTTATCATCCAGCTTCTCAGCCAGGGAAGCTTTTTAAACAGTACTGAAGTCTTCATCTATGCTGGACTCTCATTGGCTGCGTTTTATTCATTATTTAGTCCAAGTAATTCATTTAAAAAATATTTGTAAATAAAAATGTGGTTTTCTAACAAAATAAAATATATGTTGGCACAATTATATTTTGTCTACAAAAGTAATTTTAAACAATGAAACACATTTTTGACAAGTGATCCTAAACTTTTAACAGGTCGTGTTTAGTATATATTTTACAGGACGTGCATTCAGCTTGACACTCAGGTAACATTTTGTAAACCTGGTGCAATATGGTTCACACAGAGTCTGAAGTCCACAAACATCTTTTTGATATCCGTTCAGTGCATTCAGAGACAAAGTTATGGAAAAACTTAAAGCATCACAGCAGACGGAAGACTCAAGAACAAACCCTTGTTCTGTCCGGAGATGTTTGTGGTGTCCAGCTATGCTGTTTAGACAGTCTTACATCATGTGTGACTTCACTGCTTGAGACGGGACGACAACAAAGACGTCTTATTGGCCCTGTGTTCTGTGTCAAGCGCTCTTTTATGTGTGCTGTACAAATTGATAAATCATTGTAGCAAGGCAGCTATGCTAATGTCCACAGATATCAGAATGTGAGCTCCTGTTTTTCTGTCAAGGCTCTTTATGTCATCTTACAATCTGAGATGTGATCAAGATAAGTGTTTGTAAGTGTGCTTGTCTGTAGGCTGTAGGTGTGTTTGTGGATGTAAACTCACCCGATCTCGGGACCTTTGGATCTTCTCGCGGTCACTGGCGAGGTTGGTGAGGATCTCCTGTCCCACTTGCTCTGTAGAGAAACATAAGATAAAAAACATGTTGAATGCATTAGTAAAACTCTTTTAAGGACATGTGTCATCTTACATCACCATAGATCGTGGATGAGTGTGTATGCGTACCACTTTTATGTATAAAATGTAAAAACTAGTTACAACCCTGACGTCTGGGGATCTCGAACCACCAACATGAGGTAGTGAAATGTTTTTGCATATCCCAGCGTGTCGCATCAGCCCGAGCCAGATCGGCACATGCAATATTCAGCTGCTTGCTTACAAACACATCTCATCTCTCATGATGTAAACCCATTTAGACGCACACACTTAGACATCTGTAACATGCCGTCTGACAAGCTCATCTACGGTCACTGTCATATGCGTATCCCAAAGGCTACAAAAAAACAAAACAATAAACAAAACACAATCTCACCCTCCCTTCCTTCTGCAAAAAACACTCCACTATAAGTAGAAACCACATTAGCAGTTTGGAGAGGAGGAGAGTAAAAATCTTTGCATGGATCAAAGCCTTGCTTTCAAATGCACCGAACAATCACAAGTAAACAACACTCACGACTGGATTACACTACACAGGTGCGGCGCCGAAAGAGCCGGCGTGCGGCGTAATTTTCGAGGAACAGAGAAATGGGCTACATCTGCACGCTGTCTGCACAATGACAGAACAGAACAGAAAGACAAGACGGAAGGTGCCCGGGCCCGTGGCTAAACACACATCTCTTGCCTTCATTAATTTCCAATCAGAGCGGAGACAGATTGAAGGATACTCAGATTAGATGGAGCAGTCACACCGCAAAGTGACAGATAGGCCAGATTAAAAGACTGAATACAGATATTAATAACCATCATAACCGCGACCGGCGAATACAGCCGGCCACATGGGAGTGGAAATCTTGTGTAAAGAAAATTAAGCACCGCTATCCGTCTCTGTCCGGGGCGAAAGGGGCCTTTAAACAAATGAATGTGACACGGCCACAATGGCAACAATGCGGCGCGCTTTGCGACACGCACACGCGGAGATAAAGAGGGGACGCGCTCGCTCATATATCACTTCAGATGATAGATGAGACCGTTGGCATGAAGAGGTCTAAACGCAAATGAAACAATCCTGTCAGCGCCCTCCGTTTACGCCCGGCCAGCAATGAGATATAAATAAACACATGCTTCGGAAATAAAAACGCAGAGTTGCTGAGCAAAGGTGGTACGAGAGAAACCTCTGATTGGTTAAACTTTGAGCTGAATGGTACTTCTTGGTATTGAGATATTCAGAGTCAAGGTCTCATTCCAGTCGCTCAGCTGTCTCCATCAACTACAATTGTCAGCACTCAATCGTTCTGGAGAATTGCAAATACATTAAAAAGCAATATGAGGAGACAAACACGCATAAGAATTTCCCTAAATCAAGTAACAAAAGGGTTAGCTGACTCCCGAATAAAAGCTGTTAAACCAAACTGTATAATGTAATGTTCCTGCGGCCAACACGCTGTAAAACACATTACGGTCTCCAGTTTCAGTTTCCCCCGTGCATGAGCTCAAACATAAATATTTCCCTTAGTTGTGGGACCACAAATTGATGTTGCCATTAAGAACAAGCTCCAAAAGCACACACACACTACTGGACGATTCAAAGTGTGTACGCCACATCCCCACAAACCCACAATTACATGGCTCTTTTCCTCACTTGTGTTACTTCTATATATCCATTTGGCTCTGTGTACAGTGTGTTTCACTAATAATCGGATTGATCCATCGTTCTTTATCCGTATATTTGTAGAGTAATGAGAGTTGGACAGGAGTGTGGCGGTAGTGGTTCGAGCAGAGAGAAACAGAGGAAGTCAGATGCTGTGATTGGATGGAGAAAAACAAACACACTGTAAAATGGGGAAAAACATGTCCTGTATGCAAACATGCCTACTTGTTCTATTATATAAGACAAAAATCAGTATAAAAAAATTAATGATGAGATTTTTTCGGTAACACTTCACAATAAGGTTGTATTTGTTACATTAGTTAATGGATTAGCGTACGTGAGCTAACACTGAACAATACTTTTTTTTATCTTAGTTATTTATCTTAGTTAAAGTGAATTACTAACACGTTTTAAAATCGAACTTTGTAACTGTTAACATTAGTTAATGCACCATAAACTAACATGAATAATTTCACTGACATTAACTAACATTATAAAAGATTAATACTGAAACACTATATTGCTCATTGTTAGTTCATGTTAGGTAATGTATTACTAATGGTAATAAATACTATTACTAATTAACCTTACTGTAAACAGTTTTCCTTTCTTCTATAGACTGTTTCAAAGCAACAACATAAACAAACGTTACTGCGCATGCACGCTTTTGACCCAAACTTAACTTCCGGTACCCTTCCGCAAAGAATAGAGTCCCTGAAGATAACAAGCAAAAGAAATAAGTAAATTACATTAGCTAGCAAGTTGAAAAATTAAATATATTTACTTATAATATTGGCTACTTGATAGAATAGTCAACATACACAGACCAGAAGTTAACTTTAAGCCAGGCGCATGCGTCCGATGAAACAGTCTATATTAACAAAAACACTAGACAGTGTTTACAGTGATAGCACAGACATGCTCTGTTTGTAATAAACGCTAGCACAGGCGTAACTAACAAACATAATCAAGCTGAAATATCAATACGGCACGCATTACATTTAGATGTCTAAGGTCATTACCGTGTACAAAAAAGTCATTTTTTATGCTTAGCATGAATTACGGTCAGTTGTACGTTTCACTTCAGATGCTTGTCTACGTAATGAGGTGCTAATTAATTATCACACAGTTTAATGAAGACGCTGACATTCCGTAAATTGCGAGCGTAGCTGTGAAAAACACAGACGTCCGAGAGAAAAACGAAATAAATAAATAAATACCCCCATGCTTACGTTCGCAGCTCATAATGATATAAAATATTCTTTCCGTGTTTAAAGCCCTATTAACAATTTAAATGACCCTGACGCCAAGCTTTTCCACAGGCCTGCTCTAGTTAAAGATCCAGATCCCTGAGGCCCATTTAACAAGGATATTACTAAAATCTATAACAGCGCCATCATTACCGATGGGCCGTTTATTAATGCAGTTCTCTTAACTGCTTGCTGACCACCGCTTACGGATGAGACCTTTGCTCTTGCGATCGTATGTGAACGTACTGTGCTGTTTATACTGTACATGTGGAGAGATTGAAATCGATCCTGCGGGAAGGTCAAGCATGCAGAAATATTTTGGACCCTGTAATGGGATATGATGTCACTCTGTTATGTTTTAAACATAGGATAACAAATAATAAATTCAAAGAGGTCAGAGGTCAAACTATTGATCAAATATAAGTATGTGAATTCACAAGGGCTCCCCTAACTTTGGTATGGTTTTAGTTGTGATGAAATTATGTACAGAAATATTGCTGTCTATCATATCATAAGGTAGAAGTAATTTTAGATTCAGACAGAGAAATCTCTGAAACCCTTTTGGCCTAATCCGCAATATCTGCAACCCTTTTCTATTTACATTTCTTTTTATCTTTCTTTTATTTGAGTGTTTTCCTTCTACTTCACTATTTTCCCATGATTCCACACTTCTGAAACATTGTGTTACTGCAGTCAAAGTTTCTTTCATCTCGCTGTCTGTCTGTCTTTCCTTTCTGTATGACCGACCGTGCCTGTCCGCCTTTGAGCCTGGCCTGCAGGAACATCAAATCACTCAGGACATCTCGGAGGTCCGAATGTCACTCGTTTTCATCGCTCTCTTCCCGCCAGCCGTTTGCAGCGAGACGGAGGCAAGAGACACCGGGGAAGAGGCGTTTTCCACCTCTCCGTTTCCTCATCCATCAGTCCATCCACCTCTCCTCAGCAGACACATATAATTGGGCACATCATCAATTTTACAGCAGCTGTTTGAGAGCAAGTCTTTTCTGAGTTGTCTGAAGGCCTCTGTCTGTCCCCAGAGCTGAAAGGGTACATGCCCTGACACAGGCTCAGTCCCTGGCTTCGGACTGCTTTTTATTACTGTGTGCAGCCACTTTTTGAAGGTTACCACACAGAGTTCTATCTGGACACAATCCACAGACAGCCAAATGAGAGCAAAAGCGCCCAGGGGAAGAGTAAAGGCAGGTCCAACACCGACTGTCCCGCACACACACAAAAGATCAACGCAGAAACACAGTTCCTTTTACTTTCTGTTTCAGACAAAATATTCCCCCGTCTGGGCGCTGAAGTGCTGAAAGTACTTTTATTATTCTTGTTATACTATTCAACTGCTGACCTCAACCAATTTTCTACGTCCTTGCGCGTTCTTTAGAAAGAAATAGCTCAAAACAAAAAGATGAATTTGAGGTATAACATTTATTTGTTAATTCAAATAAATATTGTGATAATATTGTTATTGCCATGATAACCGTGCATTAAAAACCTGATATGTGACCCTGGACCACAAAACCAGAGACAAGGGTCAATCTGAAAGCTTTCCATTGATGGTGTTTGTTAGGATAGGACAATATTTGGTCAAGATACATATCATGACAGCCCTAGTACAACCCAAACCTGTCTAGCCTAAAACTGTCATAAGGTTACAAGTTAGTTTCCTATGCCAGACAGACAAATGATATACAGAATGAAATGGAAATGAAGGTAATGTAATGGCTTCAGAGGTACAAACAGGAGAGATACGGTATGGGCCGTGGCCTGTCTGAGCGAGAGCGAGCGCTGGGTAATCAGGCCCCATTTCACCTGCCTTTTTTCACTCCGCTGGGCTCTGTTTTATTCATTGGCTAAGCCCTGACCCTGCCGCGCTTCTGCTCCGACAAATCACTTCTGATTAAGACAAATCTTTATTAGCCAGCCACTCAACTTTACCTATTAATCATGTTCTTCTCTTTCAGCACACACACACGGCACATCTCGCATGCTCTTCTAAAGACCCTTTTACCGCCGATTGTTGTGTGTGGAGATGTGAGGGCTTTGTCTGGGTGATAAGACACAGGTTTAATGGGTATGAATGACCACGCCGGAGGGAGAACGTAAGCTAATAGAACAATTTGTTTGAGATGGGGAGGAAGGAGAGAATGAACATGGATTTCCCTCCCATATCCACTTAATTGTAATTGAGCTTCGGCTCCCGACAGACCGGAGGACAAGGAAAACTGGAGAACGGGTTCAAATGCAAGATGCCCTCTCTCTGACACCCAACTGAGCATAAAAACAAACAGGGTCAATGGGAAACCTTAATAGTAACCATGTAATGTATCAATGTTCAAATCTGTATCCATTTTTAAAAAAAATCTTTTTTAAAGTGCCAGAATGTTATAATAAATGATACTGTATGTCCCTAGCATAGACAGTATTTGTTTTAATGGGACAAAAATGAAAATTCTGTCATCATTTACTCATCCTCTTGTCATGAAAATCTATTTGCCTTTTTTTTTCATAGCAGAACACAATTTTTTTTCTGTTTTTTTGTCCATACAATAGAAGTGAATAGGTGCCACTTCTGTTCGGATACCAACTTTCTTCAAAATATCTTCTTTTGGGTTATGCGGAAGAAAGAAAGTCATACAGGTTTGAAATAACAAGAGGGTGAGTAAATGACTTTTGGGTCACTTTAAAAGTGTTAAAATCATGACAATTAATCACAGTTTTATTTAAAAGAACACTTCTTAAGAATAAAAGTAATATTTTTTTGAAAAATGGTTGGATAAGCCTTTAATACTCAGCTAGTAGTCATTTAACTTTAAATGAAATAAAGTAAATAAAATAAGACAATTGTCAATTACTAACTGATTTAGTAGTGACACCAATAAAGTTTTTTTTCCAAGGCTTATAAAACTTAACATAAACCGATGCTCGTTTTAACATCCAGTACAAGAAAGAATTAAGGCATCACAATTAAAGATTCCAAAAAGTCAATAGTACCCCTAACTAAAGAATGACAAATCAAATTGACGTCCAAATAAAACATTCTTACTTTTAAATATCATTGCCCTTCAGTTAACGGAGTCCTACCTAACACAACCCTAACAGGTATTACAGTAGATCTAAACAAAGTTGACATGAGGGTGGTGGGGAAAGTGTAGGGTGGTTAGTTTCCCTACAGCAAATTGCCTCGATTTAATCAACTGGCATTACTGAAGCATCCAAATGAAAACTAATAGAGTCTGGGGCAGCTCTTGATTGCTACAGTTACAAAAAGTGCTGGCCGTTCACCGATTTCAGACTCCTCAATTAAACAGGGAAAATTTCCATGGGCCACTGGAGAGCCATACATCTACGACGCTCAAACTGGTCAATCCGCACCCATCAAATGGACCATGTTCACTTCATTCTTTCACGGCAGGAAATGATTTCAGAGCTGGAATGTGCACCGAACGTGACCGAGTAAAATTAATACACAGTGTTACACTGTCAGCTGACTATATTAATATTGATGCCTGTGCAGCCACTTTGTTTTTTCCTTTTTTTGAGCGAGCAGGACTTTTTGCTCCTCTGCCCGAACGATTCTTGTTTATAGCTGATGTTCAAAGAATGCAAGAAAACATGAGCATTCTTCTTCATACAGTATGTCATAAACATGACTGCATGTGCAATGATCGCATCAATATGCTTCACCATCCCAACGCTTTGGTTGACGATGTCACAAAGTCAGAAAAAAACAAGTCTTATGAACTACAAATACAGAATATGAATACTGAACAGACACGCACATCTGAACTGAAGAATGTGGGATTTTCTACGAGAGAGAGGGAAAGACTGCAGGAATACTGTAAAAGTGCAAAAGTGAGAAACCGCTAAACACGAGCTGGCGTAGTGGGGAGGAAATTCTTATAATCACCTCATTTCCTCCTAATCGCATGCTGCACATCATTT
This sequence comes from Oreonectes daqikongensis, assembly GCA_026939265.1. Lineage (NCBI taxonomy): Eukaryota > Metazoa > Chordata > Actinopteri > Cypriniformes > Nemacheilidae > Oreonectes > Oreonectes daqikongensis. The sequence goes on along the minus strand of JAOTQM010000125.1, from coordinate 2,781,777 downwards.
ACCGAACACCGACAAACTTCACACCCTGCCAGACTCGCGCGCTCGACTCTGTCGGACTGGAGAAACATCCTGACGTTCCGCCGCCGTCTTTTAGGAACAGTTTAGGAACGTTAATGATCCCATTACCGTTGATTAAATCCTGTAACGCCTCTAATCACAAACTTGACAGCCAGATCAAACAGCCAAACGCAAATTTTGCCTTTTAATTATGTGTAAAACACAACACCTCGGGGTGTTCATCCCTGCCTATCTCTGACGAAAACCTCCGCCAAACAATGCCAAGATCTAACACTTCCTAACAGTTCATTATCCAATAAAAAAAATCCAAACAAAAACCCAACACGCATTCAGATCTTAAAAGCAATCTTCACAATTAGCAGAGTGCTTGGGGAGCCCTGCAGTCCTATGTATCGCAGGACTCCAAATTGAAACACCTTAATTATATTTGTCAAAACAATGTGCCATCACCTTCATTTGCATGTTTTGACAGCCGCCCCCACCCCCTCAGAAAGACTAGCACATTTAAGCACCCACTGATTTTAGTTTTCTCTCTCTCTTTTATAAATTAATCCATTGATCTATTGAGTTTTGTTTAAACATGCGCTCCTTACTCCATTAATCCACTCCAAGTCCTAAAAATTTTTGTAAATCTTATCAATAAAATCACAAGTTCTTACATGATTCTGATTCTGAAATACTCACAACAACGCAAAAGAAACACAGCCGATCAGAGATACATGTCACACCACTGAAACCTGTTGGCCTAGATCAACAGAAACCACAAAAACAAAATATGTGTTTGTTCCACAACACGGAATCATTTCTATGACTATTGAATTACAATTGCTCTTTTGGCAAACATATGCCTGTACTAGGGTTGTCATGATTCCATAAACATATCTTATGACACCATACCAGCTGAAGAATCACGATACCAAGTAGTATCACGATGCTGTGCCATGTTCATAATTCTACAAAATAAACCAAATTTCCCAAATACACACGTATTTAATGTACACTACAATATTTTGTAGCATTAGCTATAGTAATTAGATAAATTGTAGCATATACTGTAGTACACTTTAATATATACGGCCTACTATTTTAAGACTCAAAACACTAGGAATTTTAGTAAAGTTTACGACTGTATAGTAAATACTAGAACATTTTTCAGGAGGGGAACTAATTCCAATGTGTGACACATATGGTTTGAAAAAGTGTTAGGCTTGCTTTTAAATGTTAAACTAGTAAGTGGCGGCAATTCAGTAAATCACTCAGTCAATTGGTTCAAAACTGCTAATTTATTCAAGAACAAAAAATGACTCACTGAATCATTATTTGTCAGTCTTGTTCAAAACACAGATTCATTCAGAAGAGAAACACAGCAAAAAAACAGATGTAAGTGTCCAAATGAACGTTAATGACCAAAAAATTGGGTTATTGTACAGTACCACTTTTTTACCGAAAAGTACGACTTTGTATGTGACCTAAAAACAGAAGGCTGAGTAGAGATATTGGAGTTTATGCCCGTGAGATGAACTAATCTCTGCGGGACAGCGGAGATCTCAGAAGGTTCTGGGGTCTTCGGCCTAGAGTGCTTTATTATTTAGCATGTCTTCACAAAGGCCTGTCACAACTCTTACAAAGACAGACCTGATTCAGCCAAATGAAAAAAATAGCTCTGCATTTCTACTTATATGCTGCTAAACACGTCAGCGATGTGCCACTGATATGTAAAATATGTATTCTCACAAAACAAACAAAAATACCCCGGAGAATTAGGACTGTCTGCAGTAATTTAGCTTAAGCAGAAACGCAGGGTGTGAAAGCAAGACATCAAACATGAGTCTGAATCTGAAGCGCGCGGCGGCACGCTAGTCTGCGCTGTTAGCATTCGTAGCGCTGACAGAATCTGACAGTTACCAACACTTAGGGATTCTCCCACTCGAGCTTTGAGTTCATTAATACTCATGAGCCAAACAGTTGTCTCATAACACACGGAAAATGCACTGGTTAAACATGTTTACCAATCAGCTTATAGAAAGCTGGGGATGAAGTGGAACCCACCTTTGAGATGGTTTAAAAATTAGTAGAGCGACGCTATATGGGAAACGTCACGTGAACTGAATGACATTTGCGTTCTACATTGGTATATTAATGTGACCGTATAAATGACCATAACTCTCATATTTAGGCAACACTGCATATTAATTCACATTAAAATGTCATTAACAAAAGTTGTATTGCATTCAATAGATCAATTTTGCACATATGCATTGAAATGTAAATATATGACATTAGAAAATGAATAGTGGTGCTGGAAATAAAACAAAGCAGAGTGGGTCTAGAAGTCTAAAATGCTACAGAAAATTGAAATATAAAGTCTACTTTTAGCTGTGAGTATAGAACATTGATCAAATAGGTTAAGTATTTTAGAAAAGTTTTAAAACTTAATAAAGAAAAAGATTTCTAGTTCCCTGATCAAATGGGATTTTTTGATTTTGGTTAAACAATACTGTGAATCATTTTATTACCAAGTCATTTAACATAAGGCAATATACAAATATTAAAGAGATAGTTCAACCTCTTATCATTCCAAACCTGTATGACTTTCTTTCTTCTGCAGAACACAAAATATATTTTGAAGAATGTTGGTAACCCCTTGACTTGCATTGTTTTTGTGTCTATACAATAGAAGTCAATAGGTATCACCATTGTTCGAATAGCAACATTTTTAAAAATAACTTGCTTTGTGTTTTGACAAGATAGTGAGTAAATGATGACAGAATTTTCATTTTTGGATAAACTGTCCATTTAAGAACTAACTTTTCTATCACAATAATCTGTCATAGGGTACTATGTAAGAATCTTAAAGTGTAAAATTATTTGTACAATATCAAAAAATGTAAAGATAATACTTCCAGTGATTAAAAGACTATCATTCCTAGCCTACTTCATTATGTTCTTCACCTGGTCCTACTAAAACACTTCCTGCTCCATTTCTTGACTACAAATTTTTCTCCATCACAACCAAGAACACTGTCGCTTTATCGGTCCAAACAACACCAATTGTCTTCTTCTTTAGGTTAATACCAACACACTTCCAATCTCCAGAGAACGGAAAATAAATACGCTATTATAAGTAGGAGATGAGGCATGGCGGATGCTCACAAAAGAGACGTACCATGCAGATCATTTAACAATAGTCACGACTAGTCTGATGAAGAGAGATTATTGTCAGCTGTCACTGTGAAACTACACATATAATTTAACATCAGCACAGAGGCCACGCTAACAAAAATCACAAAATACTTGTGTTTTAACCGTGGTGGAAAAATAAATCCAAGCAATGTCAAAGCGTTAAATTCATCATCTTCGATCTCTGCATAACATTCAATTTTGCACCTCAATTGCTTCCTAAAGATGTTTTAATTCAATGTGCATTATTGCACATGAAGAACAAAAAGTCTATACAAATGGTGGCACAATAAACTGTGCATCTCTTCATTTTTTAGAATCCTGTGTCAAGACAACATGTTTCCTGAATGTGGTGTAAAATTAAAAAGAAACTTACAATGCAAAGTGAAGCTACACTTACTGGAAAGAGTCACAATACACACAATACAAAAGGTTGACAGATGTAAAATTAAAAGTGTAAAAAGTGTGCAATAGAAATAGATATGTCATCCAAACTACAGGGCAACAATGTGTTTTTCAATGTCTCAGGTTTAAATATGCTTGCAAAGTTTAGCCAAACATTTCCATCACAAGGTGGACCTTGACTGTTCTCATGAGTTATTTGTGACAAAATAATACAAAGTATAAAATATATTTTTTGTAAACCTGCTTCAAAAGAATTGTGTAAAGCACATATTAAACTGACTTGAGTCATTGTGGGGGAATATCACACATGGTTGCTATGAAAGCCTTGTATGCATGGCAAGGAAGTAAAAATCATTTCTGCATCCCTGACCCAGCAGCCCAACTAACCTCTCTCCCATTTCATCCACTAATGAAGCATATCTAACATTTTAGACATGGCAGAACTAATTTAATCTAAGTTCTAATAGCGCTTTGCCATCAAATTCATTATTCATAAACTACAGGATATTATAACTCAATTGTCAGCTCAGTCGCTGTCTTTTTCAAATCCTCCTGACTGTCTTCTTACTTTAGTCTTTGTCTTCATCTTTTCTCATATTTTAATCTATTACACAGAGCTGAGTATCATCATGGTTACAACCGAATGAAAAAAATTGCTTGTGTGTTTTTGAAGTTGGTTGGTAGTGGCAGGTTGAGGCGCTCGGTCGCGGTGGTTTTATTTGGGAGCGGCTCCCTGCGGGTGCCTGGGATGCGACTGCGGGGCCAACCCCACCAAAGCAGAGGAAATAACAAAATGCGTATACCTTTAGCACTTACATGAATAATACATGTCATCTAACTGAGCCCACCTCTCTTTTATATTGCTCGGATCAATAGGCAGAAGAAGTGATGAGTTTGGTACCACTCGCAGCAGCCTGTTGGCACACACAGAAGAAACACAGTGTGCCACACACACCCAGTCTAGTCAGCATGATGCAGTGTGACCCCAGAGTGACTGACGGGAAGAGAAGACGTGATTTCATCAGGACTTCCCGCAGACAGCGGATCTCAAAGCCGCACGGTGCAGGTGAGATACTTGCGGGGCCAGTTGGGACACACACACAGAAAGAGACTCATCACTACATCTGTATGTTAGAATTACTTTCACAAACCAGAGGTGCAAACCAGCCTCTGAGGTTTTAACTGCATTTATTGTACCATACATAATCTGCATACATCTGCAACAAGCAAGTTATAACTAGGGGGTTTTGGTCTCTATATCACCATCTCTGTTTGAAACACTTCAAGATTATTATAGGTTTACTAAAACTACTAAAACATTTCTGTTAATTAAAATCAAATAAAATATTGGCCTAAATATTATTAGAAAAACTAGAAATGTTGCCTCAGCAATAAACTAAAACTGAAACAAATATAAACTTAAAAAGCAAAAAAAATAAATTAATTCATCAAAAATAAGAAATATTGCCTTAGCAATAAACTGAAAAAACAATATGAAACAAACAAAAATAAACTTCCTTTTTAAGTTTTTTTAACACTAAACAAACCAATTTTTATCATCTGATATTTATGATTTTTTTTATTCAAAATGTTAAACAATTACAAAAAATAATGTTGCGTCAAACCCATACAAATTCTCTCTGTGAAACACAAAAGGTCAGGTTTTATATAATGAAGTGTGTGTGAGTAAATGAGGACCAAGGATGAAACTCAGCCCAACATATTCAATATATGACAATATTCCTATTCTCAGGTGATCTATTCTTTATTTCTGTTAACTAAAAGGAAACTCACAAAAGAACATACAAACAGTGACACACAGATCTACGAGACAACAGCTGTGTTGTAGTACAGGACAGGAGTGCCGCTGTCAGTGACACGCTGCTGTTTATGGACTGACAACATCCTCACAAACAGAACCCAGTACCAGGACCACAAGCTGCCCAGAACATCGCCTAACAAAGACCTTTCTGTCTCCAGCCGCGGCCTACCGAAATCACACATTGTTCCACTGCCGACCAGAAATCCAACAGGGGGAGTATAAACTGAGAACCACAATAACAATCACAAAGACAACATCACGGTTTTCTCTTTTGTTCCCCACATTCTTTTAAGCATCATATTCATATCACGCCTCTTTTTACACATCCTTCTCTCTTTCCATCCTTTCGCCTTTTATTTGTTAATTGATTTTTTTCTCTAGTTTGGTGGGAATTGAAGCGATTGTACTATACCAAGGTAAGGGCTCTTTTGTGCAAGACCAGATCTCTCAAGTAATAGCTTTGCCCAGCACAAAAAACATATCATATAAAGCGACAGGAGAGCACGTTCTATCTCGTTCACTCACGGAGAGAACGTTTTCTCAAGGTTAATGTAAACAGGTCTCTTTGTATTAGTCCCAGCTCGGGAGCTGCGGAGAGCTAAAGGGAGGTAAGGAAACTCAAAAGAAGCTTCTTTTTGCCACATATCACTATCTGAGGTCAAACTGAAAGTCTTTGACTTCGCGCATAAAGAATGGCCCTCTTAGGGTGAAAACATTTATCTAACGTCGGTAAGCACGGTTTTCCTACTGGATTAAAAAAAGGAGTCAGTTCTTGCGTAGCACCGCGGCAGCCATAATGCTCTTTTCACTCGGCGAGCAAATGCGTACAAGTGTTTCTGGGCTATTAATACTGTACCACTGAAGGCAGCCGCGTTGCTTGTACTGTTTGTGTTTGTAACGGTTTGTATGTGGATATAAAGGACGTGAACATGCGAACAGCCGTGCGTTTATGTGACAGAAAAAAACATGAGGGTGTTACCGCTGGCAGCTGCATTGGATGTGCTGCGTAACAGCTGATTGTAATTGGTGGTGACGCGTGACAGGCCCGGGCACCGTGCTGCGCAGCGGCCGTGGCGGGGAGAAATGACAGGGGGCTCGCATAGGGTGGCACCGTGTCACGGCCTGGGCTGGCATGGCACCCCGACCCTGGGAAAAGTGCCTGACCCTGTCAGCCAATGCCAGGGGGGCTAACAAGGGTGAAGATGTGCGGCTTAAACATTCCTCCACATCAGGAAGTCTATGGAGGAATTGTCTACAGCCCCCACAATTCATTCACAATTTAACATGCTAAGGGAGTAAATCACAATATGGTTAGTTTGGCTGGAAATTAAACTAAAAGGCGTTCAGTATTCAAATTAAATATATCAGGAGACAAGTCAATAGAAAACAAGAGTGCTTACTTGTAACACCGAAAAGATTATGTACTTTCTGTCTGTTGTGAAACAGTCATACAACCGTTTCCGATTAGCTATTACATTTCAAGTCTTCACTGTGCTGGTTAGCATCATCGAATCTGATCTTATGAGAACAGCAGGGACCCTGAAAGTGGTCCAAGAGACTGTGCACCAAGACCAGCAATACATATTAAACTTTCCCAAAGTGGAACTACTGAGATGCATAATTCAAAGGAAATGGCTACAGTCATGTTTTTCTCCAATGCTAAATTAAGCAAAACCTAATAATTCTCCCACTAGGAGAGAGAGGAGGATCAGCTCGGGTCCAGAAGATGCGAGAGCCCGTTTGGAGAGATGCGCCTCGTCCGGACATTGATACTCTACAACTAGTTCCAGTGTAAATCTCAGATGTCATGCAAAACATCAAGGTTCACAGCATCATCGTTCGTCTTCCTCCAAAGCTTAAATTAGCAAAGATTTAAGATCACTGCTGATTTTTTTTTTGAAGATATAAAAAATGGATTAAATGAAGCTGAAGTCGACTTTAATGAGCCCAGTCGGGACATGCTGAGAGCTTTGAGGAGAAAAAAATGCCGGAACACCTCCCAGTGCTGCATCCACTCTTGGCATCAGTGGCTACAGCAATGCCAGAGGCCAAAGTCCAGAGAACACACTTCACCTGAAAACACACACTCCTAAGGATCTCAGGCCACCCGCAGACTGATACTTACACAAAAACACCTCTTCTATATTACAGTTTGTGATATCAATAGTGTGATGATTTTAAGACTGACACCTAAAGAGCTGCTAAAACCTTAAGAGACTCCAATCTTGGTGTTTACACTACAGTAAAATGTGCAAGACCACATGAATCAAAACAGCTGTTGGGCAGTTTATAAAAACGTATTTGTTTTATTTTTAACTTTTCATAATCAGTTTAAACCAAATAAGTATATATATTTAAAATATTATTATCAAACATATTATATATTTGAAAATGATTTAAATGATTTAAAATGATAAAAAATAAAAATGTATATAAAATATTAATTTTACAATATAAAAAAATATTTATTTTAAATTAAAATCTAGACAGAAATATAATTTATATACAAATAAAAACAAAAACATGAATATACATTTTGAATATAAATCTTCCAGTACTGTCACATTAAGTATTAAATAAACTTGCATAATAAATAATCACTATAATTTTCATATTTCGTCAAGAATGTATGCATTTGGATGGATGGATCTGACACTACGCACAATTAGAGATGACATTATTTGCATATCATGCTTTGTTAATATGCATTTACAAATTAAAAATGAACTAAAATATATCATTTGGACCAAATAATAAGGAAAAAGAAGTCAATAAGAGCACAGCTCTTAACCCTAACATAACCCTAACCTAATCCTAACCAATCATGTTACAAATCATGTCAGAATTAAAAGCTTCCTCTCTATTATTTTCAAATGTGGAAAAATAATTAATAAAGAATAAGCATGTATTCCTAAACTTTCATCTTTGTACTTTTTTTAGTCTTTGCTATTTACAGTATACTGAAACACAGTATACACCACGACACAGTCAGGCCTCTAACCAGGGCAGAGGCGAACCCAAAAAGGATGACGAAAAAAGTCGAAAGACCGGGCACGAGATAAAAAAAAAGCTTAGAGATAGCTGGACAGATAAGGTGGGAAAGGGGGTGGAGGGTTGGACAAGACCCTCGCAGGTAGCCTTGGACCGCATCCAAGGAGAAGTCTGGCACATTCCTGAGCTACTTCTGCTGTCAACGATTAGCACCTGTCAGAGCCCACTGTGCTGTCATTTACAAATAGCCCAGATTAAAATACCTTGCCTTAATAGCCCGTGCCAAACACGCTGGCCTCTGCGGCATGGCAGGAAAATGCGCGACGGGGGGGCGTGGAAAAAGGGGCGGGAATAGGTAAAGAACGAGTTTCGTAAGAACGTATGCACAAAAGATAATTCGACAGAGTACTGTAGCTAAAAATCAAATTAGCAGAGACGACACGAGATTACACTTCTTCAGCGGGCCGTCGTCAAACAGGATGACAGAAGCCGGCATCGGGGCCTCAAGCTATCATTATTACAAGTCTGAGAGTGGAAGACAGGTGGAGAAGGGGTGGAGAAGACGGGAGAAAGAAATTGCCACGGCACACCGACATATGCTAAAACCGGCTTAATGAATGAGGTGTGGGTGTGCGTGTGCGTATGTGACAGAAGCAATGCTGCTTTGCGACACTGAAAAATGACCTGTCTGTCCAGCCTGCGCTTGTGTCTGCATGGCAACTTGACACTCAAGGAAACACAACCTATGACAGTCTGCATCGCTCTTTCATTACAATCACCAGCACGTCTATTTCTTTAATGCCGAACATGCATGTGTGTATGCGTCTAGACATAAGATGAATGTTCTGTTGGCACATACTGTTGATGGTGCATGAAAATGTGGACATATCTTCTCAATGACACGAACTCTGATAAAGAACACTGGGTGATATTAAAGTTTCAGTGTGTCCCATTAACTACAACGTACACGTGTGTAGGAAGTATTATTTGTCTGGGAAGGAAAGGCCCATGAGACACTAACAAGGGTGATGCCCAATCTGGTAAGCTGTCTGAAATCTGTCGCAACTGACTTGTTTTTGTATTGCTCGCAAATTTGATCTATAACGTGGAAAGTCTGAATTTTACAGTGTTCTTTTTTTATTAGAGTCTTACACAAGAGCACATAGAGGTAGATTTGCAAACATACTGTTGTGACAGAGCCAAACAGTGGTGCACTTTCAAACTTATGACGGGACGGAGGGAGGGAGGGAGGGAGGGAGGGAGAGAGAGGGAGAGAGAGGAGAGAGAGAGAGAGAGAGAGAGAGAGCGAGGGAGGGAGAGGGAGAGGGAGAGAGAGGAGAGATAGAGAGAGAGAGAGAGAGAAAGAGAGATCTCTCTCTCTCTCTCTCTCTCTCTCTCTCTCTCTCTCTCTCTCTCTCTCTCTCTCTCTCTCTCTCTCTCTCTCTCTCTCTCTCTCTCTCTCTCTCTCTCTCTCTCTCTCTCTCTCTCTCTCTCTCTCTCTCTCCTCTCTCTCTCTCTCTCTCTCTCCCTCTCTCTCTCTCTCTCTCTCTCTCTCTCTCTCTCTCTCTCTCTCTCTCTCTCTCTCTCTCTAGCTCTCTCTCTCTCTCCCTGCCCTGACCTGTTGGTTCTGTACATAAACACCTGATTGTTATCAGTAAGACTGTCATGTTCCAACACTCCATTACAGCAAGTGCCTCTAGGACATAAACACCACACATCATTCACTCACTCCCTCGCTCCACACCCTGTCTCCAACAAAACCACACCAGACGCTTAATAAACAAACTCTCAAGCACTCTGCACTCCGTACTGTACATACTGTATATCAGATAGAAGATAACTTAAGAGTGAAGTTGGGTAGCTGACATGGCATTAAGTCAGACAGTGTCTGTGGTTCGCTGAAATGTAACAATGTAACAAAACTTAAAAGCTGCATATTAGTATTTACACAACAACATGAAAAAATTGTGTTTAATAGACTAATGGTTACTGAGACTATTATTAAGAGTTTGTATCACCTTTTACATCAATTACTTTACCCTACATTTGTTTTTTTACTTATCTTGTTTCACTTGGAAATTACAAGTAAAACAGGTTGGGAGTACAGCTTGGTGTTTATACTTTGAAAAAAAGTCATTACACATTATAATATGTTAAATACCCCAATTATTAATGCACATTGACAAACCAAACAGGTCACAGTTCAAAAAAATGAGAAAAGAAAAATCTGAATTTTTCTCAACATTGTGTATTGACTGGTTACATCAATTTATTTCAATTGGCACAACAGCAAATTATTACTTGTGGTTACTTAAATTTCCAAAACGAATGCATTTACTAATGGTAACTAATAGCAAGTGTTACCATCTAATGCTTGGTCTACCCCTTGGCTGTATGTATGTTTTTTATTTTTTATTATGTGTTTTATACGTATTACAGTATTGTATTTTGTATTGATGTCTTTTAATTTGCATTCAAAAAACATATACCATATAAAGAACAAATATCAATGGGCACAAAAAACAATACAAAAAAGTATATAAGAAAATATAAATATAATACAAAAGATCACATTGATATGATCTCATGATGATATTACAAATCATTTTGTGAGTTTTCAAAGCTTTGGGCTCATCAGTTTGGACATATTCTGAAATGTGGCAAACAAGGATTTACCATCAAGTATTGTTGTTTTAACTGCACCTTGACCATGTCAATTTTCAGTTATTATTAAAACTTGCAGCAGAAAAACAATGCCATCTAGAGACGGGAGGACTAACCTACCACCCGATGCCTTAGCTATAGCCACACACAAAGCCTTCTACCACAATGAAAACACCTTTGACATTATTCATACATTGCATCTCCATGATGATCAGTTCTACAATGTATAATATATATCACAGCCACCCACCTCACACACACACACGCACATGTACTTTGGCAGATGTATGTATATATATGCACCGGACTGAGATGTACGTACGGTTGAGAGATGCGTGACCCTTGCAGCTGCTCTCCGGGGCATAAATAAACATGGCGATGCTGGGCACCCCTCTAATCACAGGCCCTGAATCAAATTTATTCCACCATTAATATTTTAGCACACAGCTATGTGAGAGAGCATGAATGATTAATTTAGACATCACCTCTGTCACAATGCGTTACCCATCTGGCCCCTGATCCACCTTTGAGAATACAAAACAAAGACTTTTTCTGAGTTTTGGCATTAATCTCTAGCTTCGGGGAGGGGGGTGACATTTTGGGAATGTTTATTAATTTTTCTTCCCTGGAATATACATGTGATGGCAATAACATCAGAAACAGGAGGTGATCCTCTTTTTGATGATCATAATCAGGCTTTGAATTAACAGATGAGACTCTGTTTTAACATTTTGACCAAGAACCTGCGTGCCACATCTCAGACTGCTCACAAACGGGTTTTCCTGTTGAAAAGTTCTCACTGCACTGCTTCAGCCCTGGGCTGAGCTCCGTCCTTGGTCAACCTCCTGAGCACACACACACACACACACACACACACACACACACTTCTCAACAGGCACTGATTGGGTTTAGCTTTGGGTCCTGCTTGTCTGTTAAGCAGAGATCACACACAACCGAGACACACAATCATGCCACCCCTACCATCTCAAGGGCCTTAGGGTTTGGGCAACGCTGCGAGTGTGTGTGCCGCGTTCGCGTGTGGTACCTGTCGAGACAGAAGCCGTCACGAGGAGGAGGAGGAAGGTGTCACGCTAGTGACGTGTTGGCATGTGCCCTCAGGTGCTTTTAAGTTGGTTGTCATTTTGTTATTCCTTTCCATCTCTTGCCCCATTATTGAAATAAATAAATAAAAATTAGTCGTGTCATTCAGAGGCAAGAAAGACAGAGGAAATCACATTGACACTTGTCATGAACGCACCTCGGATGAGCGGATTAGGCTCCGACAGCCCTCTCTAGAGACATCTAGCTTAGCCATCACCAGCCGCCGAGAGGAATACAACAGCTCCTTCGTCGAGTGTAAAGTCGAGGCCTAGCACCTCCCACAGGCGTGTTTCTTCCACAGCAAATCAGACTCGAATGGCACAGAATTCGCACCCTTGCCCATGACGCAACGATCTGGCAGAAACTAAGTAATTTTCATAAAAGTCTACTACGAAAGTCTTCGGAGATGTCAACTGTGCACTCTCGCGCTATGTAGGAATCGCGTAAAAAGGAAATCAACATCGACATTAGCGCCCATCGGGGTCAGGGAGCTAGCAGAAGCCGTCCTAGCGGAAACGTGTGGGGCCGGGAACAGAGAAAGGCCTCAGCCCAAACGGGAACTCGATCGATATGTCATCTACTACTGTGTGTCTGGATGATCTTTTGGTAGAGGTTACCTCACTTTCTGACAAAGCAGGGGAGGTGGATCCAGAAGAAAGGCCAAGGAGGAGGATAAGAGAAGACAGAACAGAGGAAAACTAAAAACTCCATCCCGTCTCGCTCTCTTTCCTCGTCTGCGTGCGTTGTTGAGGCACTGGTAATGGATTTTGACATAGAGCCGGCAGGCCGGAGTGAAAAGAGGGAGTGGAGTGCTCAGTCGATAGCCGAGTGCTGCGGATGGGCTAAACCCCTGGCACTTACGCAGGCTGACCAGTGATCATTAGAAAGTCAATGAGTGCTCCGATGCTTGAAGCCAGCTTTCAGAGAGACGTTAGGTATGCAGCGGCACACCACGTGGATGACAACGAAAAACAACGAAACATGCGTAACCTACTGGGTAGGCCTGAACTTACATTATGAACATAAATAAAATTAACACTCCCAAAAACTTGTCAAACTAAAAGCAAAGGTGCAAATACTATAAATATTACTGTCAAGTACATTTTCAAATATTAATATTGAACATCAAACTGGTGATGTTTATTAACATTGTCTATACACCGAGAACAAATTCATTGCATTTTACTGTCCTCTTTTGATTGACAGGGTATATCGGCCCTGATCATCAACTATTTTAACAACAGAAGTGAATAGGTATCGCTGTTGTTCGGTTATTAACATTCTTCAAAATATCTTCATTTGTTTTCTGCAGATAAAAATGTAGTAAATAATGACACATTTTTATTTTTGGGTGAAGTATTCCTTTTAACAAAAACCTTATATAATATAATAGCAATAACGATTGATAAAATCAAGTTCATGCTGTACACTTGTATTGCATACATTTGCAAATGTAATTTCATAAAAAACATAGACAAAAAAATCTTAACAGAACACATCTTTTACTTTGTTATCTCCTGTCCTGTCAGCAGAGCTGATCCAGGGTCAGATCATTGGTACCCTTTCACCTGCACCCATGTATATTTAACAGTCTCACCTTCGGCCTCTAACTCTCCTTAACTAAACTTACAGAAGTGGCTATTCGACTTTAGAAAACAGTGCTCTGATTTAATTAGCTTTAGAAAAGCACCTTGCATCTTCAAGCACAACAAAGACGCTCATCAATCAAAGGGGGCTGGTGCGGTGGGGTTGATTCGGCGAACGTGCCGGTAGATAGACAGGTGCTTGAATCGCGCTGGATGTGATGTGACTGGGAGCCTCTACTCGGTTTCCAACCCTCAGGGCCACCTTAGGTCTCTTCCTAGTCTTTCAGCTAATGGGCTGCATAATGGCAAGTCTGACAGAGTGAGAGGAAGAAAGAGAGCGGTGTTCATAGGGCTTAGTGAGTGATGCTTATTACCCCAGCTACTGTTCAGCTCTATGACTAAAACATTCCCGGTTCGGGCCTGTGCTCGTGAAACCATCCGCACAGTCTCCCCATTCAAGACTTACTTGTGGGGGGTTACCATGTTAGGAAGTGGCTCCATCTGATGAGATTAACGTATTTGTCCATGGGTGATTCTTACACTCTTATATCTGTCTGAATGATGTTTACAGAGCGCATTTTCACTCTGGAGTGATAAAGTAAATACACTAAGAGACAGGATTTATCCTTAGAAGATCCTAAGAGCAAATAACAGGCGTCTTCTGGTAAGAGAAACCCATATGAACTGGTCACCGGGCTAACAAACACAACCAAGTGCCCTATGGCTTCACATATGAGAAAGATGGTGACCCATCCTGCGATCAGTCTAACACAACAGGAACAAGGCAGTCGAGATATAACAATGTACCTTAGTATGTCAAAGCCTAAAGATGTGTCAGATGGGACACCTAGATATTCTAGATATAGCCATTTTACTTTTGTAATGTAACATATTCCAAGTGAATATTTTACGAGAATGACATGACTTGGTTTTATCCGTGAAATGACTGGATTATGAAAAGTGGGCGTTAAATGTGACTTTTAGTTGACTGTGAAGCTCTGCTCTCCTTCTGACACACTGTTGGCACCTACTTTTGACAAAACGGGACGTGGAGACTGAAGGTCAAGTTCCAATTGAAAGCATCTAGACATATGCAAGTGCTAAGCATTATTGCCATTTTTACCTTTATTAAAGCTGCAATCCAACATGTTGGCACCTCAATTGCCATTTGTGTTTGAAATATAAAATTGCAAGTTACTCTATGCGCTTATTCTAACGCATCGTCAAACTGATGTTTCCTGCAAAATCCGACCTGACAGCCCAAATTATTATCATTATCATAAGCCTACCATTTGAATCAGCTAAGATAAGAAGAGAGTTTTATATACTTTTTACAACAAATTTCAAGTTTTTTACACAAATATTTTATGCTCAAAATTGCTTGTTTATTTTTAATCGAACTGTTACAAATTTCAGCGTTAATGAAATGTTAACCAACATTATTAAATACCTCATTTACTACTGGCAACAAAATAATATATAACAGTAGTCTAAAACAACATAGACATTAGCTGAAAAGGAAAAGGGAAAATTCAAATTTAGATTTTTTTTGGTCACATTCTCATACAATAAACCGATAATTATGTACGTGCATGCATAACAACGTGTTATGTATGTCTGTAGTGCAGAGTTTGTAACTGAGGATGACTCGGGCTGTGGAGGGAGGAGCATCCAGCTCTGCTGCTAACAAGGGGATTCAAACTCATTGAGGCCCCACTGATGTCCCGCCATCCCTTTGAAGGGATTATTAACACATTTTGATTACTGTGGTCCAGTTGTCACAGAAAATATAACCTCCATCAGAGTATGAAACAGACAGCCTTTCTGCCCCCTGTTTTCATCTCATACCCGCTCTCAGCCCAGCCTGGACCACTCAAAGCAATTCACTAATTACCACAGCAGCCATCTTAAACTGCACTAATGCTGTATTAGCTTGATGGAGAAATTAGTTAGCCCCTCTTGTGTCTCCTTCGTGAAAACGGCGCGCTTATTTTCGCACACAGGATCAAATGAACGGCACGTGTGCTTGTTCTCCTGAACCGTCGCACAAACAGACAGATGTATTTACTTCCTTGTTTTCCGTTTAATATTCCTAGAAATAAAACAGAACTAATTCGTATATGTTTCATTTAGATCATATAGCTCGGCTTACACAACAAAGTGCCGCCATAAACTTCAACTGCATCAAATTCAATTTTAGAATATCGAACACAAGCTCACAAGGACTTGCACGCCTGACCGCTGCCTAAATATCCGTTTGTGAAACATATCCTCTTAAACATGAGAGGATGGGAGAAAAACAGAATGTGTGAAGTGCGCAGATGATCTTTGGCTGGCTAAGTAGCACAAATCAAAGAACAGGATGGGCCGAAGTTAAGTAGGACAGGGCAGGTCAGTTGGGAGAAAGTTAAAAGAGAGTGGGTGAGATAGACAGAGACTGGGAGAGAGATGGGCACAAAGTGGTGCTCAGGTGTGAGTTCTGAGGAGGTAACTTCTGTTCACCGTAGTCCTCCCGGACAAGCAGGGCCCGGATGGACAGAACGGTGTTTGGCCCAAATACATCCAGGTGGCCCAGGATGTAAAAGCCGTTCCAAACAACAAATATCTCCGTCTTTTTTTTATCCCTTACCTCTCACCTTACGGCGAAATTTAGCAACAAAGCTATGAAATCATTTGATCTTGAGTTAAAATAATAAGAGCCCTGTGAATACTCTGCAAAACAAATGCCTGAAATTATTTTATGACATTATGCACAGGAGCGATATCTGGATTTGTCCGTAATTTGGCCTCCTACAGACTTCCTCCGAGTATTTTTTTCTTTATCTAAGTCAATCATGAGAAAAGCTGGCAATCTCTGGCAGCCTGCAAGCTTGGGATTGCGGTTTTTCATGTGTAATTGAAATGAGCACGCTGCAGCAGATGGCATTGGGCGTTTCGTGTGAGATTTTTCAGAAATCACCTCACCATGGTCAATGCGGTTATGCATGGCAACTCAGCCTTGTGGGTTTGTTGATGAAATCACGTGAGCTGAACGCTGGACAGAAATCCATACAACCTTAAGAAAGCTCCGCGTGGATCTACACCTTTCAACTTACAGAAAAAGTCATGCATTTATGTTAAAAATAACTCATAAGCATGCATATATGCTAACTGCATTTGAAAAATTGTTACACTGCTACACAACACAAAGAAAATATTTAAAATATGCAAACAATTATACTAGTTAATTATACTTAAAAAAACACATAAAACCTGCAAACCTGGCAACACTTCCATATGTCTGTCTTATATGCAATTAACAGTAGAAGGCAAAATTGTATGTAGATACTGAATAATTGTCTTTTTTGTTGTGTAATTATAAAAAATAGAATCTATAATTTTGCAAGCGTGTTATAATGTATTGTAGATACATAGACCTAGCGGCCAAAAAAATCATTGCATAATATAAAGCAACAATGAAAAAGTGAATTAAAAAAGAACAAATTCAATTTGAAAATTATTTTATACAAGTTTGAGATACTAAAAGGAAAATATGCAAAAATGTAAAAAAAAAATAGCCAACAGATCATAATATAAACTACATATTCTATAAAATAATACTAAGTTATAAACAAAACAAACAAAAATAAATAATTATTCCATCTGCATAAATGACTATCAAAATTACAATCAATTGGTCAAACTATTACACTGATGCAAATTATGCAAAATCTTTTTTTCGTTTAATCTGCAAGACATTCTTACAGACCATCTCTGCTGTTGTCAGATCAAGTTAAATTCAAAATGTATTCAAAGTCTTTCAATTAGAATTTAGAGGTTAAAGCGGCACCTTAATGATTTATATTAAATGGTCTTATTGACTAAAAGCTTCCTAAAATAAAACTAAACTCCCTTGATCCTGTTTCAATATGATTATGACATGCAGTTAAGGCACCAAACCACTTAAGCCCATTATTAACATTACAAATCATTTCCTCACAGGAAAACACTCAAAGCAAATTAACCTTGAATATTTCCTCTCCTATTCTCAAACTTTCTTTATTAAATGTGGACACGGTTTAATCAGACATATACATTTACAAATGAACTTTCTAAACATTATCAGCATCTTGTCAAATTCAAAAAGGACATCAAGGGTAATGTGTAAAACGCTGTCTTTTTGTGGAGGGGAATAATAACAGCTGAAATCTCTCACGTAGCTGATTCAGTATTGCCCATACACACAGATCTAAAACATACTGATACTCTCAGCAGGGATTCAGCACTACACACAAACACACACGCGTTCCCTCTTCCTCCAACAAACGCGCACGAACGCCACACGCACGCACGAAAACACTGTGCTTAAATAAATAAAACTCAAATGAGCTCTTGGAGTTGCAAGCAAAGCTCATCTTTTCAGGAACTTTCAGCACCAGAAGAAACATCCAAAGACTTGAATGGATAGAGGTGCATGGTGGAGGCCTGTTTTCCCCCAGCGTGGTGAGGGAGAGAACGCCAGACTCTTCCTTTTTACGATGGTTCAATGGCGCAGCCTATCTGCCAAAGTGTAGACTGCAATTTCGACTCTCCTGTCTGTAAACGCCTCTACCAAGAGAACATTCATTTACATAACAGTCAAACTGCCAAAGCCACCAACATAAAATTTAAAATGTATAACTTACAATAAAAAGAAAAGTGTGCATTAGCGTTGCTCTAATTGCAGGACAGTTATGCATCATAAAAATAGACTAAATAATTCTCATGCATGACTTACAGGCCAGTGACTGTCAACATGAAAGTGGCATAAATGTTGCCTAAAAGTGTCTTCTTCAACAGTAGTTGCACAAACTAATATTAAACATGTCAGAATGACAGCAGCAGGGTTCCCTCCACAACCAAAACGAGGTATGCGACACCCCCCCAACCCCACTCCATCGCCCGACTCCCTGCTCACCCTCCCCAGACAAAACTGAAGCCGTCCCACTGACTGACAGATGGAGCCCCCAGCTGACAGATCGGGCGATGCGTTTTATGTTCAGTGGGCGTCCTGAGCCCGCGGCCGCACCGGCCCGGGGCACGGCCCGTCGAAGAGGAAGCCACTTTGAGGGACGGTGCGACACAAGGGGACAGACGGACAGAGCTAATGATGGCCTTTTTCTCACGCACCTCAAACCATGGGGTGGTCAGCATTGAGATGCACAAACCGTCTTACGCTGTGGCAATATTTGATCTGAAAACAAATAAGATTATCTGTGCTGGGTTAATAACAAAGCTGATCCAGCAGCTGTTCAAACTTATGATGATGAAGCTATAAGCAATATTGTAAGTGTAACTATTCAAATGAAAGGTCATTAAAAGGCAAGACGGACTGCTTGCAGATTAAACAACGTGACAGGAGGTGTGTTAAGAAACACATTGCTATTTAATAATTTAAATGACAGGATAATAACAAAAACTTAATTTTACACAGTTTTTACACAATTTCAAATTTCAAAAACATTAAAAAATCTAAACTTCCTAATAAATATAAAAGGTGATTTTCTAATATTACTAAACATTGAATATTTCCAAGTCTGATGTGACTTTAGTTTTGTCAGACACTTCACCTTTCTGTAAATCCCAGCCCTGCATCTAAACATAAATGATTTATTGCAATAACCAATATTACAATATTTTAGCATAGTTCAAATAATTCATCAGAATTACGGAATATATCCACAAATGCAACAAGCATTTGCACATCGTGTTAATGTTGCAGTGCTCGGGACTGTTTTCATTTAGATGCACTTTTGAGAAAACAAACAAAACAAGAACCACAAGCCCAAAGCGCTGCCCTTCCGTATCCGCACCGCCTACAGTAGGTCTCCAAAGCACAATCTGACTAGTTCCCTCTCTTAATCTCAGCCACCCAACTCTCTGCGACTCCTTAGTGAATTACACTCGCTTTTCAAGCGCCATCAATCTCCTGTCATCAGCGTGTCACTCCCATCACACAATTATCGTTTATGATCCTCATTCCGCAGTGACAAGGTACCGCCGCTCACTCTTCCCCCCTCTCCACTTTTCCTTTAACTTCATTTCACTTTTTCTCTCTGCTTTTTGATATCGCGGCGCTTCAGATGTGCGAGCTCTTTAAAGCGGCCGATGAGGAAGCGCCCATGGGGGTCCTGGGTATTCGCTTTTGTCTTCCATTTCCTTCCAAAACAGTTTTATTTAACGCCATCCAGCTCAAAAGCCCTCTTTCTATCTCCCTCTCTGTCAACCAAAGGTCAATGAAAGTGTTTGTTTGTGTGTGTCTGACGGTGTGTGTGATATAAATAGGTGCATAGGATCTAAAATTAAAAGATGATTTTGTCTCTCTCTGGAGAAATGAAAAGTTCAAATTGAAGTTAAAATTATTTGGTCTGTAATGTCCCAAACATTAAAGAAAATGTATTAATTACAAATTTTATCATAAAATAAATTTAATACAATATTATTATTAACATCATTTATAAGTAATAAAGTAATACATATTACTAATGAATAAATAAGTATTACATTATTTACACTAAAGTGTCTGTGTTAAACTGTATTTACTTTATAGTAACATAATAAATTCATTAAATATGCAATTATTTAGTTGCACAGTATATTAGTAACATAGAAATGAATAATTTGATGTAATGCAATGTAATGTAAAGTGGTTTAAATCTCTATACCTCTCAATGCAACTCCATCAGTGCTTCAATCCTACAATTTTAACTTTGCCGACTACATTGTACCCTCCTTTAAACCTCAGGACAGACATAAGCTCAAATTCAATCTTGAAGATTCAGGAGATTTTGATGCATCTAGGTGGTGGCAAGTGCTGGAGAGGCTTATTCAAAAGATGCAAGCGGGAAGGTTACTCTCTCATTCTGCCACTCAACAGTTTATCTAAAAAAAAAATGGATCTGCTCCCACATCACCCCAAAGGAAAACCCTCCAGTTGCATTTTGGGATTGAACAGTCAATGATTCCACTTAACATGAGCAAACATCGTAAAACAGATTCGAATATATCAACAAGTCAACACCTGCAGTCCCAAAGACAGCTAGATGTAGACAAAAACACACACGGCTCAAGTTTGTTGGTTCAGCTCCTGCATTAATTGTTTGTGTGCCGGCTTTGTGCTAGTTCGGCCCTTTGTCTACGCGGACCCAAATCAGTAAGTGCACCTCCAGCTACCACAGTTGAAGCGTAAACACTTTTGTGCGTCTCCAAATAATACTGCTGCACACGGACCCCCAAATCCTCGGAACAGCTGAGTCCTTCAGTGTCAAAGATAATGGCGATTTATTGCAATGTGTGGCTTTTTTCAAACCCCCAATTCCCGTTCTCCAATCGCCCCCCCGCCCTCGCTCAAACCGATTAAAATTAAGCCGTAAACATGTGAAGACAGAATTAGCACATTTAGCGAGCCTCCTCTCCCACATCCCATTTTCGCTCCGGAGCGGCTGATCCCTGCAGCCGAACGCGGGTGCAATTTTAATGACGGGGACCGTTTTTGAAGTCCAGATGAAAAAAGCGTCGCTTGCCGTTTGTGGCGGCGCTAGATACGGAGAGGCTGGGTCCGGTGTGATTGGGGGGGAACGACACAGACTCGGACTCTGGGCTCTTCGATAGTATCGGTGTCATTTTCCTCTCCACGATAAGACGCCTCGCTGACAAGGCCCGATTAGGAGAGAAAAAAATCATTATTACATCGCTTTCATCCGCCGGGGGGGTTTCACGATAAACAGCTCGCCCGTAGGTAGGTTTACGAAGTAGAAAAACCTCACGACTCACGTTGCACACACACTCTCGCTCATTTATATTTATTTTCTACGCATCAATGATTTACGGCAGGTTTACATTTCGTATATATTTAAAAAACATACGCAAGTTCAAACTTCTAAAGTACAGACCTAACTTGCAGCCAGAAACTATACATTTTCTATGAGAAAATGCCCTCATTACAATACAAAAACCCACCATTGTCTTTAGAAAACACACTCTAGCTAAGTTCTCCTTTCTGCATATCGGCAAACTCTGGTATTAAAATATTTAACTCTTGTGGCTCTGCTCCATGAATCAAACAATTATCAAATAACGGCATATTCTTTTTGAAACACAATACGGCATTCAGATTTCAGGAAACTACAAAAACCCAAGTTATTTGGTATGCTATACCTCGAGGATATCCACTTCACCAAATTGTCCTCATTAAAGAGGGTACAGTGGCGCTCTGTTGAAACTTTAAACATTACTACTATATGAAGGAAATCAACTGGAACAGTCAAGCTGAAATAAATAATAAAAGGCATTGAAACAATTAATTACATGTGCAACAGCGTATATGTAGATGAAAAAATGAACACTGGAATCTTAATTCGAGGTGATCCAACATAAGAAATTACATATATAGAAATTAGTTGCCCTTGCTGACTATATGAATAATTGCAACACTTTAATTTCTCCTTGCTTAAAAATGTCCCCAAATACTCAGAACTTTAATATTTTAAAAGAATAACAACAGAAAAATGTAGAACGCTTGACCAAATAAGAGGAATGGAACAAATTGTTAAATTGTTAACAAATTATCATAATATAATTAAAATACTCTAAATAATCACAGCAATAAAATCTCAATAATGCTATAATGTTGGTTTCTATTTAAATAGCATAATAAATATATAATATATTAATACTAAAATTACTAATATAGAATATTATTACATAATATTTTATCAAAATTATCTATAATAAAGTTTATACTGATTAACTATAAACTTTATTAATTCTAATAGTAATAAAGATGATACTACTAACAATAATAATATCCAGAATTTAATCATTTATAAGGATAGTAATAATTACTTATATTTATTGTTGTTATAATGTATATAATATTGTTGTTATTATAATTATACAATAACCTGAATTTAGTCAATTAGTCAGTTAATTTCCCCTTTTACTATTATTACTACTACTACTATTAAACAACATTCAAAAATATAATTTAATTTAAAAATTGATTGATTGAGAAGAAAAAATCCACAGCAAAAAAATGCTGTTTAAAATTGAATAAAATTCATATAAAGAACCCAAGTAATCTGTTCTCACAACCAGAGAGCAGAGAGAAGGAAATAAGATATATATATATATATAAGATATATAGAAATATATCACTAACAGGGTGTGGAATGCAAAAAAAACTGCAGAGGAAACCAAGCCGAGACGGAGACGACCGTGTGTTTGTGTGTGTTACTGGGACACTCCGACACCCGTGAACTGACACAGCATGTCTTAAAGTCATGCTTGGTTTTAAAAGGAGCACTTTTATGAAATATATTTATTTATTTCCTCATTTTATTATGCATTCCGTTATTTATTTCCATCTCGCGCATGCCCGGCTTTTCCATTAAGCCCGCGTCGACAATAATGCCGCCCCCCGTGCTTGTTCTTTTAATGCTGCCGAAAAAATCAAACCGCTCTCAAATAAATTGATGTACTCTTTAATACAGTCGTCACATCATCACAGGGTCCTTGCGTCGTCTGCCTTGGTGACAACTGCAGGGCTGCTTAGCTTAGCCGCCATGGCTACTGCTTTGTTGGTCGCTTCAATGATTTATCACAAAAAAGAAAACGAGAGAAAAAAGAAAGGAGAGAGAGAAAGAAAAGAAGGGCCTCTCGATTGAGTCATTGGCACCTTTGATTGACAAGGCCTAATCAGCTTATCTGGGTGCTAATAAAGATGATGGCCTGCAGTGAGACTCTCTACCTGACTCTGCGTGAACTTTGGGCCCCAGTGAGGGCCCCAGGAGCCAGGTCCGACCCACTCTGCTTATCTAAACACTGCTGAAATCAATCCCTAATGAGCTGGTTTCATTTTGCCTCATCGATCCGTTGCCACAGCGGCTGCTGTGTATTCAAAGGCCACCTCTCTGCTCCTGACGGACACTGTGTGTGTCGGCTTATTTGTTTATATCGGCACAAGCGGACAATCGATTCAATTTTGATTAATTAATAGATTTTGAGGTCATGCACCTGTTTAGCCAAACAACAATGTTCTGTGATTTAATAGGATAAAATATGAAATATTCTTTCCCAAAATGTAATGTTACAATATACAAATCTTCAGCCCGCTTGCATGGCTTTTGTAAACAGCCAGAAATGTCTTTGATTAGGGTTTATTTAGCGCTCGTGGGCTCTGGGACATCCCTGATTTAAATGCTTTAAATTGGCTGCTTTGCTCCCTCCTACTGTACTCCAGGCTCTCCTCGGGCCGGCGTGCCTCTGGATCAGTCTGCTTTAAAGTGGGTGCCCTCTCCTAATGAAGACACATACTTTATTTATGAGACAAACAGTTTGGTAAAAAGCTCTGCATGTCCAAAGAGCACTCTCGATATTTCTCTGAGGGCCTGGAGTGCTCCTGACATGCTTTCGCTGGACTCGACACACTACACGCTAACACACAAGCGCACAGTTTGCTCACTGACACTTTGTAGGTGCACTCAAACAAAACCGATTTTACAAACAGCAGCGGTGGGGGGACAAAACAGTGTGTTTGCGGTTCCAGTATCAAAAGTGTGACGTTCAAGAATTCGGCAAAGGCCCACAATATCAATGGCATTTACTATTTTTCTATAATTTTGCATGTTCATAAAAACCTGAAGAGAAAAGATGTATTAGTCCATATAAAAAGCTTATTGTAAAAGCAAAAAGGAAACAAATGTAACTATCTCTATTTTGAAATAAGTGCTGCTGTTCTTGCTATTGCACCAAAATAAAAAATAAAAAGATCTGTTTGTAAAGCTGCTTCACCAAAGTGTAAGTAATTTCTCCAAATAAACATATATACAGTAGAAAAAATATAAAAATAAAAAAGTAAAAGGACGATTAAAACTAATATATTTTTTAATTTTTTATATAATATTATTATTATATTAAATATATGATATATTATTATTATTATTACACAATTGTAAAATATTATAATAGACTATTAATACAAATATATTATATAATTATTTTATTTATTATATACTATTTAAATGTTATACTGCTATAGCAAACCTGCAATTATATATAATATATACTATCTATAAACTGTACATGTGTCCTATGGTGTGACAGCAAAAATTATTTACAATGAAGATAAATTTCAACGAAGATAAAAATATATATTGTTAACAGTCGTTTTCTACATTTTTGCTATGTCACACAATATGACACATATGCTATATGTCAACTACCCATATAGATACACACACATTTACATAGAAAGATATCATCTTTATGTTTATATTTACATATGTACATAATAGTGTGTATGTATATAGTGTGTATATTCTCAAACCTAAACTGCAGGTTTCCTATATAGCAGTATCCTTTCCCACTTGAAGAATTTTTAAAACACGGCCCATAAACTAGCCAATCCACCTTAATGGGACACATGGACTGATGCCAGAGGGTCACTACTCAAAAAAGAGCATCTATTCCTTAAAAGCCACCAGAACAGGCTGTGTTTGTCCCAGCTCCGAGCAGACCGTGCGGGCGATCGCTGTGCATTTCGTACATGGCTGCTGTGTTGTTCTCTTTGGGGCCACTTCAGTTTAGGACTACCTGTCGCTGCGCTTTAAAGATGCAGGTGTGAGTGTGCTGGGGTGGTCAGTGGGTTAAGGGGGTCATGGATTAGGATCACAGGAGTTAGACGCATCAGCCCGAGTTGTGCTTTAACGCAGTTAGAGAAGGGATGAGTAAACAGGCATTGTTCTGCGCTCACGGCTCCCGCACAGAGAGCGCTGGGAACAGAGAGGTATTGTGCCAGATGAGGTTCTGTGGAGCATAGGCTGAAAAACTCCACTCTTAGGGGGTCTGATCCTACCAATGGAGTGTACGGGCTTCTCTTTCGGTAATACAAGTGGAGCAGGCAATTCAATCGGGCATATGTAAAAAAAAAAGAGGGGCTCTCAAAATTATTATGCAAGGACAAGAAGGGAAAAAAAGCTTGAGAAAATCCAAAATAAATGAAACTAAATTTTTAAGCAGAGGATGCAGATTGCATTTATGAATTTGTGAGTTGTTCTTGCGAGACATCAAATGCCACTGGTCTGCGCAGCCCTTTCTTTATTTGAAATATTAACCGTGCCGATGTCGCGCGCAAGCCGCCCTACCATTATAGTGTAAATTAACAAAGTTTTCAAAACTACGGGCGGAAGCCGTAGAAAGCCGGTAGCTTCTTGAAGAATAAGCTTTGATTCGTCTCCTAGGAATAAACTCTGTCTCACCAAGACGGTGACAGCCACGCTAAAGAAAAAATAGATTAAATCAGTAGGCAACGTTTAGATCTAAATGAGCTTGTTTTTAAAGATGAAAACTAACCTGAAGACAGGTGTGAACCAAGTGACGTTAAGGTGTGTTTTATTTATAAATTGGTTTATTAAAAGATCCCTGTCTTTGTTTAGTTCTAAAAATGGCAGGACTGTTGTTTTTCCCCCCAGTCAACCCGCTATCATTTCGTACCCATATTAAAAACTCTCTCTCTCTCTTTCTCTCTCTCTCTCTCTCTCTCAAATGCACGCCACACACGCACACACAGGTAGGTGAATGGAAATAAGGCGGTGTGTTTTGTGTGAGACAGTACAGCGGTTGCTGCTCTACACCTCTCTCTCCCTTGCTTCTCTTTGATGTGCTCCTGAAAATGTCATCCATCGTCGATGCGTTATCCCCCCTCTCTTTCTGCCGCACGCACAAGCGAGACAATTTGCTGTCGCTCACCCCCCTACCCAGAATGCCTACCGGTTTCCACAGCTATCTGGTAGCCGGCGTCCAGCCTCCGAGATGACCTTTCCAGTTTCTCTGTGTTGTCCAACAGATGTGCTCTCTAAAAACAAACCGGGGAAAGAGAGACAACAGTAAGGAAAAAGAGCCAAAGCAGAAATGAACGGGGCTCGAATTGAGCACCTTTCCTTCATTTTAACTGAGGCTTCCTTCTTTCGCTGGCTTTGTTCTAAAGGTGTTGCCAGATCTCATTAGCTCACATTTAGCACCAGGGCAAAGATTAGCATGGGAGGGATGGTTAATTGAGCTGTAATATATTTTCAAATGCCGCTCAAGATTACCCAATATCTGTTAGTCTGACAAATGTAAGACACCATTATAAGTCCTATCAAACATTGTTTTATATTCAAAACTAAATTTTAAAAAATACATTTGTTTATGTTAACACTTGAATTTGCTGTTTAGGTGTTTGGGGTCATTGCAAGTAATAAAAAAACATTTCATGAAATCATGAAAGGTTTATACCTCCTGTATTGGGTTACAGATGTACTAAGGCAGAAGTCATAACTGTTGCATTAAAACGAACACAATGGTAAATAGTCAAGCACATTAACTGCAAAAAGTGAGTGACCAAGTCCCTCAAATAATAACTAATAATGATAATCATAAGTCAATAACATTGGTCATACTAAATACAGTGATGCCATACTTAATTACAGTCATAATGAGGGGAGTAATACAGTATACAGTAAATCATATATATTCCTTATCATTGGAGACCAGGGGAGATTATTCTTAATGGGATAGTTCACCCAAAACTATCCCATTTTTTTGTGTTCCACAGAACAAAGAGTCACATACATGTTTTGACTGACATTGAGGGTGAATAAAACAAAAGAATTTTGGCCAACTGTTTGTTATTGCATTATATATCAATTACATATCATCTACACATTTAGAAAACTAAACTAAGAAAAATATGCAGATTTATACTTTCAACAACAATATACATGAAATTCTATGCAAATAATATGTAGATACTAACAAACATGATTGAACACATTGACACATTTCCACTTTCTCATACGGCAACTCTATTTCCAAAGGACAGTTAACCTTTATTCCTGTTTACGCAGGCAGAAAGAATAAAGCGGATAGAGAGTCTCCAGTTCTAGTTAAGCTGTCAAAATACGTAGCGGCTAATCACTCCAAGGAAATGAAATGGGAAAACAGACGACATTCCACTTTTCAAAGTTTGACAATCACAGAGCGAGGAAAAAAATACTGTCTGAACTTTTTTTCTCGGTTGACAGATGTCATTTAAAATAGCCGAAATACTTTTTAATAGTTTAAGGGAGGGGGAGTTAGTGAGTGCGAGAGAGAGAGAAAGAGAGAAAGAGAACGGGGGTGGGAGAGCGTATGGGGAAAAGGGAGCCATCTCTGTCTAATGAGCCCCTCTGGATGAGCCGAGATGGTGAGGACGTATTGACATGCACCGCTTAAACTAATACACCTAGACCAGGGATGTGCCTGTGTGCCTGGAAGCACAAGGCAGCCGGGGATACTGACAGAGTACCTCGCTCCCCCGTCTTCAAAGAGCTCAAGTGATTAGTATGTTATCATTACCATTCGAAACGTGATTTTCCTATTCCCTCTCGGCAAAGGTGACACGTCTCGGGGAGACGGCCAGCAGACTGCCGCGCTGGAAAGCCACTTCAAAGCTTTTTCTCGAATTTCTCTCCCTTGCTCGTTCCATTTTTTGGGGAGGGAGGGGGAGTGTTGATGTCTATTGTGTGCGTGCGGGGGGAGCGCGGAAACTCTAAGGTAACTGTGAAGGTGGCCGTGCAGGTGCCATGACGACACGGGACTTTTCGCAGGGAGGGCGACTTTCTCAAAACGAGAACGGCTATCAAAAAGAATCATTTTCATTCTAGACATGGAGAAAGGACGCATCCATTCGAGGTGTTGTTTTCAATAAATGTCCTGCGTTTGCATTCGCATGTACTTTTTGGAGATCCCTATGAGTATGAGCACATTAGACGTTTTCATAACATAGCACACAAGATATTTAAAATGCCAACAAACTGACCTGAATAAAAGAATAACCATTTTTGTGTTTAATCACCATTAGAGAGTACTAGGACTGTCAAAATTCTCTTTTTTGGTGTTATGAAGTTCAACAGAAGATTCTTTTAAAGAGGCCATGATAAATATTGGTGTGCCCACGACCGCCTTCGCATGCTCCCCTTCTCATTTGTGCCAATGCATGTATGGCTTTTTATCTGACACCTACATTTTCTACAAAGACATTCTTAGATACTATAAATGAAAAATACTTTTTGTCTCCTTTATTGTTTTTCTCCCTCTTTCTTTTCGAGATCCGCACTTCAGTTGTAAGTTATTAACGCGGTACCCAGGAACAATGAGAACGCAACTCAAAAGAATAGTCTTCCCTTCTCTCCCCCTTTTGTCGATATCAAACACGAGCGCTTACAATCGCAATTTTCTAAAGTTTTGATGATGCCTTATTATTTCAAATGTGGGGGGGATGTGGAGTCAAAGTGAATCGTGATGACAGTTACAATCCAGACTGACTATGTGATCTTCTACACCGGTTGTTTGGGACTTGTAAGAAAAGGAATTACAAGTGTCAAACAGCTGTGAATATGGGTGCTAAATATTTAAACATGTTTTCCAGCTGAGGAAAAAAGTACAGTTTTTAAAAAGCGGGCTAAGTGTGTATAAGCTGTATGGGCTTTGATTAAAATTCAGCGAAGCGGGAGGAAAAAGACAGTAAAGCGTTGTGAAGTTTTGGAGAGGAGAAAAAACTAATCTGATTTAATAGCTGCACATTCAGGGGTGGAAAGAGGGCGGCCGAGTGAGCTGAAGGTGTGTCCTCAACCCAAGGCTGAAGAAAAAATATATATACTCCCATTTTGTTTGGACATGTGGGAAAAACAATAACAAAAAAAACAGAGGAAGCAAAGAATGGAGAGCTGTGAAAAGCTGTAAATTATGAATGCAGTAGGATGGTGTGGCTCTCGTGCAAAAGGGATTATTCAGTAACAGGAGGTATAGAAATCTAAACAATATATTGATGTTCACACACACACACACACACATACTTTATGTGACTATCAAACACAGACACATGAGTCAACATATCAAACAATAATCCTAAAAACAGACATTGCTGAAATTTTACTTGTATTAGATCAAAAAGCAATCAATGATCTAAACAAATTATAACTCAATTCAATATTATTAAATTCATATTTGCATATTCTACATAACCAGTTGAAACATACGTACATGAATTATTGAGCAAATTAGTAAAACGAATTGTCGTTTTACTTTTGTCTGGTGATAACAGGAAAGATAAGGTTGCTCATTATTACATCCATAAATATTTAATGCGTCTTTATGACTTCCTCACAAGACGAAAGGAATCAAAACAAATTTGCATTCTAAAATGTGTTATCTTCAAAGATAAGCAAGCGCTTTCTAAACACCTTGACAAAGGCATGCAGAACCGTGATGCAGTCCTATCCAGTCCTCCACTGAAAACGGAGGCTTCCTTTATGAATAAAGATCTTTAGATATTGTCGTCTGTGTGGCTGCATGTGTCTATGAATAGGGGAATCCCAAGTCCAAACACACACATACACTCACAACCCCAGAGGGAAGTTGAAGATACCGGCGAGCAAACATACACACAGAGTGTCGGCCATTTAAACCCACATACTTCCATGTTGGATGAATGCTACAAACACAAAACGACATTACAAACCGTCCCCGGCTTATCTCAGAGTAAAAGGCAGGCTATTGTATTATCATCAGATGAATGGGGAATGTATGTGGGACGTTTTCTAACATGGCACAAAGAGAAGTGTGCAGATGATGGGTTGGCTGGAATTACACAATTCTGATACATTTAAAGCCATGTGTGCTAATAAAACACCAGAAGAAACCCTGTGATAAGATTCAAAGCACATTAAGATTGTAAAAGACACAATTTTAAAGAGATAGTTCAACAAAAAAATTTACTCACCCTCTTGTCATTTCAAACCTGTATGAGTGACTTCTACGAAACACAAAAGTAGATATTTTGAAGAATGTTGATAACCAAACAACGGCGATACCCATTGACTTGCATTGGTTTTGTGTCCATACAATAGAAGTGAATGAGTACCGCCACTTTTCGGTTACCAACATTCTTCAAAATATCTTCTTTTGTGTTCTGCAGAAGAAAAAAAGTAATACAGGTATGAAATAACAAGAAGGCAAGTAAATGATGACAGAATCTTCATTTTTGGGTGAACAATCCCTTTACCAGAGCTGCTAACCATATAAATTAAGGTCAGTTTAATTTCTAAATATGTGAAAATATGTTGTTACAGCGGTATTAGTAAAAAGACCACTACATCTTTTGTACCTGCAAATATTTGTAAAATTAGCAGATATGTAAAGAGAATAAAAGATTCTTTCATTCCCTTTTTTTTGGTTACAGCAGCTCTCATTGCGATTCCCCATGTTTGGTGACTGTTTTGACAAGCTGATTAAATCATTTAAGGTTTGGTATAAAATATCTTTGATTCTGGTTCTCAATACGGTACATAAATATGAGTCTCATTTTGAGCTCAACCGAAAGACAATTTGAAGATAAGATATCAGATAAGTGGCTTTTTATCGTTCCAAAGCTGCAAAATGAATGGAAGGCAGGGGAATGAGAGTACCAAAACCTGAACGATGAACAGCACTTACCTCCTCACGTAACTTTATCAACTGCCACGTGAAGGCGCGACGTAGAAGGCGGGAGGAAAAAAGAGAGGGAGGGAAGAGAGAGTGAGAGAGATAGATAAAAAGCAGAAACATGGCAGGAAGCAGATCAGTCATGCGGCTGGGTGCAGAATTAACCTTGACGATTTATCTGTTTGCATGTTTAGCATTTAGAAATCACAGACAAACACATTAAAAGAAGCTAAACACGAGACTCGCGCCGACTTTTTTGAACAAACAAAGATCAAGTTCTTGGGCTGTCACATTAAACAAAGAGACTGGGAATGGATTTCTCAACTCACGACGTCTAAACTATCATCATCAAGGAGAGGAAGGAGACAAACAGTCACATCACAGCACTTGATATGGCATGAGGGGGAAAAATACCAACGTTTTAGTCGGTACAGTAGGATAATACAGATTGCGTACTGTAAGGATGGAAGCTTTGAGGATTTAGGCTCCTTAACAACAACTCCGCAGGATTCCTACTTGTCT
The DNA here is from genome assembly GCA_026939265.1 of Oreonectes daqikongensis. Taxonomy (NCBI): domain Eukaryota; kingdom Metazoa; phylum Chordata; class Actinopteri; order Cypriniformes; family Nemacheilidae; genus Oreonectes; species Oreonectes daqikongensis. Next base: position 2,749,968 of record JAOTQM010000125.1, on the reverse strand, counting down.
GCTAAGAAAGGGAAAGTGACACCAGGCAGTACATCCTTTTTATTAATAACAGGAAGTGCTCGTCATGCCAGAAACACTAATAATGCTAAATAAATACTGTTTCAAAGAATAACACAATGGAGGGAAAATATATTATGCATAAGATCCACGAGAGATCAATAACATAAACGTAAAGCCAAGCTATGGAATTAGAAAAATTAAGGAATGTTTTATTTATTTTAAATAAAAGGGAATTACATATTAAAACATGTCTTGCTGTGTACTATTTCTGAAAGTGGCAAACGTAATTTAAACTCAATCAAGTGCATTAAGCGGCTCTTCATTACAGCCCGTGTGTATAAAAGCATCGTCCACGGCTTATTGTGAGCACACAACACGTGGAAGAGGAGTGGAAAGACAAGTTTCTTCATTTGTCTGCTATTGCAGGTGATTTTTTAATCTCCATTTCTTACGAAAGATTAAATATGAGCAGATCTAAGGGGCAGCTCTGGGCCATTATTAAAGGCCTTTCATCTGGGTTTTTTTGTGAACTGGTCATTTTGAATTTCTCCATTTTTAAATCATGCTATCGTATCAGAAAAGGGGCTGATCTCGGATCATAAATTATAAACTTAATACACGACTAAAAAGGCAAGATCTATGTGCGTGATGTTAAATTGTGGTGGCGGTCGGAGGGGACAAGTTCAACTGTGCTGTATCTATTTCTTCCATATAGGGCATGGATTCATAAAGCAATGCTAGCAGCATATCATTGTGTAAGCAATGCTAGGAAATGACATTTTTGTCTAATATAACAAAATTTCAATTGCATAAAATCAGAGAGGATCAACACTTGCCATTTTTAAAATTATAATAATTAAAATGAATTATTTTGATTATGCACAAATGAAAAAAATGAATTAAAAAGTATAAAAGTTATATTAGAAAAAACATCAAAGTACTGAAAATTCTTTAGGAATACATTTTTGCCCCCCCCCTAGAATGCCTGTTAATCTCAAATATCATAAAGAAAAAAAACAACTTGCGTTCTACGATCTGAATAAAGAAACAGTCTGAGGCGCACTGCAGTTCCCAGCTGGGTTTTATTCTTTTAACGTTGCCTATTATTCTAAAGGTCAAAGTTTACGAACACACAATATATGTGGCTATTTAGGTACGGGGCGAGTGCGCCCGATCTAAACGCAGCCCTGCAGCCCATCTCAATGAAAACCAAACAAACCTTGTTCTATCATATTTGTGCTGCTTGGACGATTGTCCATTCACACTGAGGATTTACCAACAAAATCCGGAAGATTTAAGGTTGGCCGTAGCTCTATTCTGTTCGTTTTTGTCTTTAAACCAGAAATCACGTCTTTTGTTGCTTTACCTGAATTTACTAGCATTTCACGGATAACGGCGGAAAAATCTGCACACGAGAAATTCCGTAAAATTTTATAATTACGTTTTGATGAATTCGTTCCTTCGTTTTTTTCATGTGAGCTGCTGTTATAAAAAAAATGCACTGCTGCAATTTTTCTGTTATGATAATCAGCGGATTTTCAAACAAAGATTTTTTTTTCCACTACGCAACTCGATACAAGTGGTAATCTGCTTCCTTTGTAGCCGGTAAAATCTGGTCCGCGCCAGCTCAAACCTGCACAATCTCTCGTGGCCATGCCTTCTGCTGTGTCTGAAATCGAAACTATTCCGCAGAGTATTCTTGTGCGAACAAAATGTGTGTGCGTTCTGGCGAGTATGTGTGTGGTAAAAACGTGTGCGTTTCGGATGGAAAGCGTAGGGGGAGGGATGTCGACGGAAAAAAAACGTGCAATGGTAGACCACCACGTTATTAAAAAAGGAGCGATAGCGCCAATTCGGTCTCTGTCCGCATACAGATAACGAATAAATGCCGAACTCTATTAAACCGTCCTTTAGCTATTATCGCCGGCCCAACACGGCATTTTCAGAACTTATGACGGCTCCCTATTTACTTAGCTATAAATCCTTGCCATGTAACGAACAGATTTGTGACTGGTAATGATCTGCTCAGCCAGCGCTATATGAAATGATCCTGACCTCTTTCAGATCGTCAGGAATTAAATTGACCAACTCACCCCAGTCGGCACCCCACCTCCGCCCCCCCACATCCCTTTCCCCTCCACGCTATCGCTCCTGTCTCGCTCGATAAAAAGCACTAAAGTTCCAACCACTCGACTCACAGCGAGTCTTGTGTTAGCCTACAAAGTTTAATTTGGGTTTTTTAAATAATAGGAATTAAGTAAACACCTGAGGCCTGCTGGGAAACAAACATTTTTATAGTTTGTGTAAACTGATACAAAAAAATGCCTAAAATATTTGGATAAAACACATCAAATGACAAACAAACAAATAAAAAATGAGGAACTATAAACTTTTATAAATGTATATACTTTCCCTATGACCCTACACAGAATAGGATAATTATGGATGTATATTATCAAAGAGTCGCCTATAGTTCACATTCTGTGTTTGCCTTGTGGATTTTGATTTTGTAGGGGACAGGCTCCACTGAGTCGGCACTTCTTCCATTTACCAGATCAATGGCTGCAATCTAACATAAAACAAATCTCTTTGTTATTGTCTCTAATGTCTTGTCATTAGCAAAATTATCTTTGCGTGTTTAAAGAACACGTAATGTGAAATAGAATAAGCAACTTCTAGGACTGAAATACAGCCCTTTCATACTATTGTCCTATTGAACAAACACCACTAAAGTGAACAAAGTATGAAAGCCCGCATCTTAAAAATGAATATCAAATGAGATATTGTGGCTTTCACTCTGATTCATAACTATTTTGTATTAAAGAGGCTGTCATTGAACACACATTTAAAGACCAATTCAAGTAATATAATTTGGCATAAACTGATTTTAAAAGAAAGAAGTCATTGAAAAATTCAAATGATTCAATTTTCTTTGGCAAGAATTCGCTAAAACCACGGCTGCTTTTATATAATAAATATATAAAATTCTTTGTGACGGCTAAGCGTACATATTGTAAGATGTGTGGTGGTAAGGTCATCTGTGGAAAAAAAACTTTTGTAGCTATAGATGATGTTACTCTTTCACAAGATGTCCGTGTAATCACTAGAAAAATGTTTATTGATTATAACACACTTGTTTACAAATAAAGCAGATGTGTGGGTGAGAAAATACATTGTATTATCAACCTTAAATATCCAATTTAAGAGTATTTATGTGTGATGTATTTATATTTTCTTTATGCGTTTATTATTAGCAGCACTTTAGAAAAAGTCTAAACAATTTTTTTAAGAGCGTCTGAGGCCTCTTTACTGCATTATCACTTATCTCTCATTGAGCCGACTATCATCTTACATACCAAAGATATGAAGAAAACTCATTTGAAAACTTTTGTATTTCCAAATACCCAAATCTTAAATCTATTTGGTGCAACATCTTGATATACGTTTCCTTATTTACATCATCTCACCCCCTCTGTTTAAGAATCTACAAAAGCAGGCGTTTTTTGCACGGGAGGTCATCATCAGAAGAATAAGAACCCTGGCGGATGGTGAACAGCTGGGAGAAAGAGGGAATTTACCCCAATCTGGTGCTGCCCAGACGCTGGTTAGTGCCTAAAGCCCATTGAGGACTGGGCAGCTTTGCATTAAACAGCATTGCTTCTGCATGACTGGGTGCCAATGCCTGCCTTCCTTTGCCTCTCGTGGCCCTGACCCGTCCTCACCCCGAGCAGCCACCCACACTGGGAAAGCGCAGCCCCTGATTAACGTCCTACCTGAATCTCCGAGGAGTCTCCATCCTCCCCCAGGAGCTCGTTCCGCACCTCATCACTGTAGGCAATACGTGACCTTTTCTGCAATGGGAAGAGGTTGAGAGAGAGAGAAAGTAAAGATGGAGAGGAAGACCAAGGAGAAAAGGAAGAGGAAGAAGAGGGAAGAAAGAAAAAAACATTCTTTAGTTCACTTGACTTAAAACATAATAGACATTTCTAAAGCACGAGAGCCCCCTGTTGGATCGGCAAACGAAACAAAAATACTTCCACCAGGTGATTTAATGGAGTGTGTGCATGTGTGTGGAGAAGAGAGAGAGAATCTGTGTGCAATCTAGTTCGTGTAGACACTGTGGCTTGAGTGAACCGGAGCCATTGGATGTAATATAGGAAAAGCCCCCCTTCCACTTAAATAAATAAAAAGTGTAGAATGGAGGACCATAGTACAAGACAGAGGCAGGGAGCGTATTAGGAAAGTATCAGTTGTCAGAGGGAAATGTGTTCTGGGGGCTGTCACTGCTGTCAGTCCTGTAGTCTGGCAGACCCTGTGATAATACCAAGCCAGGAAGCTAGACACAGAATAATTCATCACCCGGGTCGACGCGATTGGCGTGCCATCAGATTTGGGCTCGTTCCTTCTTCTCTCCTCCACGACGCAGTGGGGAAAAAGAATGCCATGTCCAAAAAAGAAAACACACACACACACCCAACACTTCAGAGAGTGCCACCTCCAATTCTGCGAAAGCAGAAGCTGAGTGTGGCATGTTTACAAACACACCCGACCTCTTCAAATACCCTCCAAACTAAACACGTACTGGTGGTGCGAAAAAATACACACAGAGATAGCGTTTACCAACAGCCCTTTGCTCCTGTCTGTTCCCTCTTTCTGCGGGCTGGCACTTTTCGGGACAATGGCACCTCTGGGAAAACTAAACAGCAAGTAACTGCCATCCAAGAAGGACGTTTTGTGATGCAACGGCGTGTCACAGTTTCTGCAGAGGACCTGGTCAAATCTGAATTTCTTCAGGATCGGATATAACACTAGAAATAAAAGTGCTTTTAGCAAACTCAAAGCTGTGTCTCATGCTTTAAGCATCTGCAACATTTTTCAGCTCATTTAATTTGATTTAAAAAAAAATTTAAACAGCTGAATTTATAATAATTTAGTATGAAAACTGATAACAAAAACAGTAAATTTGCAAGATTTTTAAATAAAATAAATAAATATAAAATATAACGCCTTAACATTATCCATATAAATTAGATTTAAATATGTTATATAACAAAACATACATGTTTCATATTCTTTTGTTTCTCATCTTAATTTACTTCTAAATACTCACATTTTACTGTTGCAGTACATAAATACAAATCTGACCTTTTTTGCAAAACTACTATGCTCATCACAATCTGCACATCAGCAATATTTTCAAACTAAATTTTAAAATACTGTGCAGTCCTCAAAAATAGTTAATTTGAGACAAAATACAGAAACGATACAAAAAGGAAGAAAAAAAACATAGAAACCTAAAAGATCTGTTTCAAAATGTACATGTGTGAAATCTACGGTGTCATTTCTGATTAAACACATCAGAAATCGTTTGCATTTGTTTTGCGCTTTTTGTTACACGCGAGAATCATAAACAAAGCGTATCTTCTGATGAGCAAAACACACCCACATGTTCCACCTCAGTCAAGTTTCATCTTAAAGAACAGCGCTGTAACTTTGGGGAACACGAGCATGTTCATAATTGAAAACTGAAACCTCGGAGATGCTTTCATTTGAATGCACACGCCATCTTCTTCAAACCCTATTTTTGTTTCATTCTTCTTCTAAATAGCTGTTTGTTGTCACTGAGAGCATCAACCACTTTTGCAATGTAACCTTTGAGTGCCGCTCGCACAAAAAGAATGGCAAATGCAGCCTTAAGTCTTCGGAGGGGATAACTAGTGATAGAAACAAAGACAGATGCCTCTCCCAGCCCGTTTACACCATTTTGCAACTCCCCCTGCAGTAAAACAAGCTTCATACTGATTATTCTCTCTTCATCCTCTGCTATAGCACAGCAGCTGGGCAATATTGACTATTGAGTATCCCTGGAAAATATTTTAAGTAGCACTTTGCATTGGATGAGTCAAGTTAGGTTATTGGAATTATTTATTTTCCTACTTATAAAGTAAACATTAATAAAATGCGGCTATTTATTTGGATCACTGGAGTGTTGCATATTTAATCATGACCGACGTTGACCTAAAATGGATTTAGGTTTGGAACAGTATGAAAGTTATAAAAAATCATTATAATATGACTACATTTCAGCTTATGAAAAAGGAAAGAATCAATTGGCTTTAAAGTTCTAACTTATTGTACAGTTCAGCTGGTGAACTCAAATATAAATACTGAACTAAAACATAAGAACACAGAGACGAGGCTTTGTAATCTAAAAAAGAACAAGCACTTTTACAGATACCTTATTGCTACAGAAAAAAGAAATCTTTTTTTAATCCGTTTGAAAGGTCTTTCTCTTGTCACTTGTTTTAATCTTGGGTGAGAATTTGCTTCTATTCCCGGAAGCACAGGGGAAAAGTACAAAGATCCGTCTTAACTTTATGCAAAGTGGTCTGACTGCTTTTAAAACAGACATGTCTCATCAAACCAGAGACGGAGGTTTTTGTGTCCTGTCAAAAATGTGTGTTATATGTCTGTTGACATGATGCGCAATACATAACAAAGAATCCGGTTAAACCAATTAAAGAATAATGGCATGTGCATTTCCATGCAATCATATTTTATAAATATAAAGTCATATTATATTTGTAAAATAAGAATCACATAAAGAAAACATTAGCAGATAAGTATGTCAGTTATTATTGTGTAATATATAAATTATATAAAAATGTGACTTATGCTGAAAAATAAATAAATAAATAAATAAAATTCAATTAAAAAAAAACAATAAATATATATCATTGAAAATTATATACAATTTTAAAATATTGATACGTTTTTTTTTTTTAAACTTTCCCTGGCATTCTAAATAAATAAATGTATGTATAAATTATTCCTAGTTTGTCTTTGTTTGAATCATTGTCTTTATTTGCCTATATGTTTCTATTGAGTTGTGTTTTGCATTAATTAATAGAGGCAGGAACATTTTCTAACCTTTAGCACTAAAAGCAGGAAATGCCACAGGAAGAGAAAAGAAACGTTCTTTTAAATGTTAGAAATAATTAACCATAAAACTCTTATTATATATCAACTGCTATCTCTTATTGTTTATCGTTATTACTTTTTTTTTACACAGCTGCATGCTGACAGCAAACGGCAACACAAGGACACAAATAATCATGGAACCTGAATGGCAGAAAAAGTAAACAGTTCATTAGATAGGCATTAAAAGGCATAAAAATACCCAGGGGCAGAGTTTAATGAGAAGCCCTGAAGTGACATTGCCAAAGCTTTTTCCTTCACTTTTCCACTCGGAAACCACACGGTTGGTGGCAAACCGTGAAGAGTAATTAATGATATTTAATTTATAAAGTGTGTTTCATTAAGTATTTCTCACCAGTGGGAAATGTCTGGCCAGTTCTGATTTCGAGTTAATGGGACTTTAGTAAAACGCAATGCGTCTGCCTCAAATTGCCATTTAACCTTTCCTTTCTGTTGCTAATAATCTCCTGAAAATGTTTAAGAAGAACCGGAGGTTCAAGTAAGAAAAAAATAAGAACAAAAAATAGTCACCTTACTGTCATTATGAAAATCTAGAAAGCATATGGAAAAAGACTACAGCTAACAATAGTTCTCAATAAATATAATTAAACCTCGTTTTGCACATCCATGACGTGTTTTGTGAAAAAAACTAAAACAAATGTAAATGGTGGTCAAAGCAGCACATGTTTTTGTGAGTGTATCTGGTCTAGAATAAAATGCTATAGTGGGTGAAGAAAGCAAAGACCTTTTCAAGCAGGCTGCACTATCACAACAGTATTAAATAATGCATCTCATCCTAGCAGGGGTCTAACACCATCCACAAGCAGAAAGAACTATACCCCCCCACACACACACACACAAAGCTACGCATGCAAACACATATTGTAATACTGCTTTTTGCATTTCTTTCAACGGCTAAAAAATAAATGATGCAATCAAGCTTTTTTGTGCGCTCGATACGTTATCAGATCAAGTATCAGTAATGACTGTCACAGGAAAGTCTTTATGCCTTTGCGGTTTGTTCTTTAGTCTTTAGTAATATCAAATCCGCCTGTTGTTAGAGAGAAAATCTTTGCGTGCGGGTGATAGATGGACAAACGTGTGTGTGTGTGTGTGTGTGTGTGTGTGTGTGTGTGTGTGTGTGTGTGTGTGAATGAGTGGGGCTTTGTGCATTTCGGCCTGACATTTATGTTAGTCACTTGCGGTACAATTGCAAGAGCAGCATGATGTCTCTCATTAACCCGCTGGTTGGCGATGTGTGCATTTAAATCACCGAGCACTGTGATGAAAACACAAAACAAATCATGAAGAATATTCAGGAACCAATTGAAGCCACCAAGATTATAATGACATCAATATATGCTGTCTCTGTAACATTTTGCTTATTGTACTAAATTTAACTAAAATAAACAATTTACCTTATAAATGTATGCATACGTAAAAACATTAAAATGAGAGAAATTTTGTTTCTTATACCGTTTCTTCGCCTTTCAGATTTTTTTTTAAATGTGTAAATATATAAATAATAATAAAATAATTCAGTACAGCTATGGATATTTCTGTCAATGTAAAAACCCAAGTGCAGTCAATAAACCTCATGACCCTGCCCACGTACGGAGAGCTAGAGAAAACCGATCGCGACTGAACTCCCAACAAAAGAGCAAATTCAACCATCTTTGATTGAAGAAACGGCATATACATCTTGAAGGCCTGGGAGTCGCTCTGAATGGTTATTTCTTAAAGGCATGAGAGCCGATTAAACCCAATATTAAAATATGGAAGCACTTCTAATGAAAAATCAAAGCCCAGTTTCTCTGGCTGCTGCGATTTTGCTCACATTAATGCTGGGTTGGGAGCGGGGCCGGTGCGGGCACTGGTAAAGCAGACCCCGGCTAGGCAAGAGTGAGGAAATCAATAGAGAAGAGCCGATGGGGAGGCAGACTGCCGGCGCTGGCAGGACCGGGCCGGCTCCCATCACAGCGCTCTCCTCTGGCGTGCAGTGGGGAATGAAACGGGCCTCCCTGGGTCAGCACCAGAGAAAAGGTGAGATTAGAGGAAATGGAAGAGGGATTTCTGAGACACAAGATACCTGGCGAGTCAGGGACCAATCGCCCATTAGCCTGTGGCTACCTACATATGGTTCACTGAACCCTGCGCAGAAAATAACTTTCTCCTTGTCTTTCTTCACCTCGCCCGAACTATCGTTCTCTCTCCATCTAACTCTCGTTCTGTCAAAAAAAAGAGAGAATGTTATTCTGACCTAAGTTCATGCCATATTTAGCATCTGATGTCTGTTCTGAGTGTTTCATCTAAGAATACTTCTATACAACCAGTCATAAAGTAATCGGAGCTTATATGCTATTATTGTCCGCAAATGCACGCGGGAATGAATGGCTACATGTTGAATAACGCCTCGCTCGGTTTCTCTCTCTCCTCCCGGCAACGCGACTATTGTCTGAGATGAATGCCCGCATCATTAGCATAAAAATACCCAAACACACACAGTAGCTTAACCACATCATTAATTCTATACATGTATGTATATTTGTCAGTGCCCTGTGTGCACCAAATTCAAATGTAGATTTAAACAAAGACCCTATCCACAATTATAATGAAGTGCAGGCCTGTGAAATCAACTGCAACCGTTCATTACAATACAGCACAGGGCGGAAGTTCATGACAAGATATTTATCCTGTGGCCTCTGCTAATCCTTTCAGTAACCATTTCTGTTAGTTTCGAGATCTGATGATTTTAGATTTTCTTTTGGCATGATACATAAAGTATATATATCATAAAAATACATAGTATATTAATGTAAAATTAACTGTTGTTATTAAAGTTTTTTTAAATAATATTCTATTTTTTTATTATATACACATTTTATATTTTTGCATGTTTCAATAATATGTAACAATGTAAAAAAAATAAAGTGCAAAAACATTTATAATCTTGTCTGATTTAGTTGTAACTGAAAATAATGTTGCAAGTATAATTATATTAATATATAATTTCACACTATATTGCATTAAACATTCAAAAAATCTATATTTAAATTTACAAGTCAAATCAGGTCAAAAGATTAAATCTTCCTAAAGCAAAATTAATTCTCCCTGCACCATGTGGGAAGTAATGCATATATCAAAAATGAGCTTGGACAAAATCAAAAATGCAAATTAATAGCATAATCCCTATAAAATAAATTTTTTCAGATGTATCTTGTGAAGTTTATAGTACTTTAAACACTCAAAGACAACAGTCAGATTTCATTCCTGTCTTCTATTAACATTTTTAACCACCAAACAAATTTACGTCCAAAATGCTTATTTAGAAACTCAAAAATCATATAAAGGAAAACTCGAATATAATTTCCTAAAAACACGCTATTAAGGACCTAGTTGAAGTCTATCCAGTCTGAGATGTCAAAGTTCTCTCTGTCTGTGGGACATGCATTTCAAAAGAGGGAGAAAACAGCCCAATGATTCATAATACATTTCATAAATACTTCATGATTTTTCATACTTAAGCTGGTCTGGCAAATCAAAAAATTTTTGTCACCCTTTTTCGTACCGAATGTCAGTTCGTCATTTTCCGGGGGTGTCACATGTCACTTTCACTTTGCTGAAGCGATAGGAACAGGCCGAGAGAGGAGACAGCTCCGCTTCCTCTGATTATCCAGCAATTCTCAAACACACACACACAAAATTGTTTGTCCTAAAAGTAAAAGGCTCGGCTCTACCTGATCGGTGTCATGAACAACTATGTGATGGAGACACATAGGTGAATATATACCGACTGTAAAATAGGTCAAATAAGCATTATATCATGATCAGATGAGCATATTTATCAATCTTACAATTTAAATATTCATGATTGGATGTGGTTTTGTAGTTAGGAGCTAAACTGAAATTGTATTTTATCCAGAAAATACAGTTTATTTCGTTTTTTGTTAAAAATGCATTGACTTCTGATGGCAGTCAAAAAGGCAAGCATAGAGCAATTACCCCTAGACTTATGTAAATGCATCTGGTAAAAAGAGCAAACTCTGGGTTTACTTTAAGAATTATATTAAAATTTTATATTTTTGTTTTTTATGTTGTGGCAAATGGGATATGAACTGCAAATCAAACTTTATGCCTATATTTGAAAAACTTTTCAGCACAAAAAGCCAGTTTCGGTTTTGTAGTTTTAGCACCAACATCTTATTAAGCACATGGACTCTTCATTCGCAGCCATGGAGGCTTGATTTTCTCCTTCGTGTGACACAGTCCTTCACCTCATCATAGTCCCATCACTGCGATTAGAGCACGCGTCACAGCACTGATCTCTGCAAAGCCAGACAATGCCATCTCTGAACACCAACCAATCTGCAGGACAACCCGCGTAAAACAACTCTATAATAGAAGAATGTTCAAAAGATCGAGTTAGCCCCTTCTTAAATCGCTTCCATCCCATTAAGAGGTAACGTTTCCATAATGAACACAGAGCACAGTTTGTAATCAAGAAATGTGGACAACAACATCACAGGCGGCTAAACTCAAACCTATTTCATCTGCATTACCTTCTTACAGCAACAAAACAAATCAAACAAGTTTTCAGAGCAGATATCTAGTTCGAATTTAAGGCGATTAAATGTGTTGAACATCCAGGTCAAGTACGTCTGCCATTGCTCTATTTTGTTAGAGCTGCTGTAATAGATGACTTGGGCTGTATAACAAGGATTCTTAGAAATAAGTTTTCGTTTTTGATTCTGAGAGAGTCAAAAGGTTTATTTGGAAGACATGTTGTGCTTGTAAAACTTGATATAGCACACTAAACACTGCAAGACGTCTACAGATGAGACCCGCATTACGATTAAAAGTTAACATGGGAAAGTGCAGCAAAGTTGTAGTGAAGTCATGGATTTCATCAAAATGATTGACAAACCTGCGTTCAGTTTACTTATCTGACAAACCCCTGAAGGGATAAAATAATCTTGCAACCAAGATTTGCAGAATGCTTGACCTTGGACCTTACCTATAATTCTGTAAAAATCATACTGTCAGTTGACAAATCCCCAAAATGATTTCTGACAACATGTCAAAAAATCATGAATCAATCGCATTTATTTACTTACTTTGTTAGACACACTGGAAATGCTAACAAAACTTCTAAGCTGCCAAGTTTCTGAATTAAAACTCTTTTGGTCATTGAGTTTTGCTTAATGTTATATTTATAACTGCAAACAATAGATTTTGTATCCTTCAACATACACATTCATGTTGTTTGTTACTGCCCAGGGCATTTAATTAACATTTTTTTAAATTGTCTTAGCATGTAATTCTAGTTAATACTACTAATAATACTAATATCTCAAGAGGTTTAAAGACTTTTATTATTTAAAAAACAAAGGCAAAAATGACAATATAAACCAAAATACAGACAGAGAATAAAGAATGGTATCTACTAATGGCTTGTATTTTGGCATTTTAACAATCACAACAAAAACTCAAAATATTAAAGTTATTAATATTAATATCCATATTTTTTATAAAGATTTTAAGCTAAATATAAAAATATCATAATTGTCCAATTTCATATAACTCAAATTGCTGTTAGAATCTAAAAAATAATTATTGCTTTCTTAAACTGAACAACCATTTTTCTGGACTCATAGTAAGTAATACTTTGTACCCAAAAATGAAAATTATTGTAATGTAGGAACAACATTTTTTTCCGATTTAACTCTACATAAAGATCAAGGCATTAAAATGGGACAACAAGACACAATAGTTCACAACAACACTGATGTGTTGATAATGATAAAATAAGAATGTAAGGATGTGGAAAATAAAAACAATAGTAATCTAATAATTACTCAGGCTATGTGAAAAATATGAATAAACACACACTCAGTAAATTATCCGGTTAACTAAATAATTGAAAAACAGACAGTTTGATGAAAAAACACAGCTTACAGTGGTTAAAATATTGCACACAGTATAGCAGAACTTCAGCCGTTTTTTCTGTTCAGAACTAGCTGGTCTGTCTATATGTGTTACATGCTGTCAAAGAGAGCAAACACCCCCCACCACCAACATCACCAGGACATTTAGTGTGTCAAATCTTCAAGTTCCTCGATATAAATAAGTCTAAAAAAGTCATTGTGATCCGAGGCAGTCGATGGTTTATCTATATCTAGAAAAACGCCTTTGATTAAGCATTGCCTAAGCAGTGGGGAGCAGCGTTTGGTGCCCGATAGCTTGAGCAATGTCTCCATCTGTTGTTCACTGAGGGAAATGTTTTACTCTGTGGGGTTTATGTCTGATCATGTACATCCAACACCTAAACAAAACTCAACTCTGGATAAGGTCTCCACTTTGAAGAATCAATCGCTTTTAAATACAACAATATATATTCAACAATACAGAAACGAGAGTTTGAGACATTTTATGAAAAAACAAAAACAAACAGGAAAAACACCTTACTTATTACAGTTTTGTTTTATCTAAATCAGCATTTATTTTGAATTTGATAACCAAACGTGGACCCTGCTGATCTCACTAAAGTGATGAAGTGGTCCATTTGGTCAACTTGAGTCTAAAGGCCAAAGATAAACTTGCCAGTTCCTTTTGAAGACATATGCCTGTTTTCCCAAATGGTTTGACTGAATTATTGCACGCTTTGGCCAAATAAAAGAATCTAAAAGGCATTTTTAAAAAGCTTTTTCTTGTTTTGTAGAGCATGTGCTCTTTTTGTATTTCTAATGCGCTCTCGCCTTTTGCTAATACAAGGCCTCCGTGGGGGTTCTCGGCTTTAAGACCCAATGCCCCCATTATCAAAATGAAGCCATCATGAAGCGAGCATACCTTCAGGATGTCCTTCTGATTTCTGCCTATTTTCTACTGAAAAATGGCAGGGTTAAAGGGTCGGCCAGTCCCCGTCTGCTGCTGAACAGGAGGCTTAGTCTGGCGAGTAGGATGGAGTGAAGACTTCAAACCGCGGGTGAGCGGGTGAGTGCGAGTGGGGGTAAAGAGACAGAAGCTCCAGGGAGGCCAGAGGAGGAGAAGGGCAGGACGAGGCCTTGATTTCCCGTGGAAGCACAACAAAGCCTGTGCTTTTTGAGAGAAAGCAGCGATGGCCCCTCTCGCTGACACCTCTTAGAAGTGTGCGTGTGTGCTCACGTTGCGTGGCGGAGAGGATAAGCCATCTCTGCTAAAGCATTTGGCACTTCTGAGAAGCCAGCTGAATCTCCCAGCTTTAGGACAAGTTTCTGGGGTTTGCTATCACCGGAGGCTTCCGTGGGATCTGTTCTTCAAATGCACGTAAACTCAAAGCTCGTAAGAGAAACGGCTTTCAATCAGAACAATTACAAGCTCACCCTAAAAACACAAACGAGAGCGCATGTGGTCCCGTCTGATAAAGAGAAACAGAGCTGGTTTCGTTTCAGTTATTCGGTTTTCATTAAAGAGTACATTCCATGAGATCATCAAAATGACATTTCATGCATTGTGTAATGTTGCCGTGTTTAAAAGTAAGCAGTCTGCCAAGTTGTAAATCCGAAGGTGATGGAATAACAAAGTTATTGGCTTGGAAAAAAGGGAGTCGACTCTGAATCACGCAAACGAGTCGTGACCTAGTCCGATTCTCTAACCGCCGTTTATCTACGTCACAAGAAATAGAAATAGTAATTTTCAAGTTTAATTTAGGCCAATATTTTATTTGGTGTCAATAAAACAGAAACGTTTTCAAAGTTTTAATTTTAGTAAACTTAAATAACCTTGCTCTCTTGATTTAAATTATTAAACAATCATTAAAATTATTATACATGTTATTCATTTTTACATTTGGCACTTTTATTCAAAGCGACTTACATTGCATTATACATTTTACATTTGTTTCTGAGTATGTGCAATCCCTGGGCTCGAACCCATGACCTTGGCATTGTTAGCGCCATGCTCTAACCACTAAGCCACAGGAAAGCTCATTTATCTTCTTCTGCATTATACATTTCGCATCACACAGTCTATGTGCTTTATATGTTTTTGACCATTCTTAAATTCTCTGCGTTTAAATTCATTTTTGAACATCTGATTTTGTAGAGGTGGATGTGGACCGCGACTTTTAAACCCCACAGTATATGAAAAGAAAGAGGTGAAAGGCAGAGGAATGTAGCCATGAAGGCTTTCACAGCAGGTGTTAATTGCATGATAATTAAGCACAGCAACAGTCAAGCAGGAGACGCTAAAGATTAATCATCGGCCAATTAAATGCCCACGGTGAGGAACGTAAGGCCTCTCCGAGACGAAAGATCTCCACTGTGATCTGAGCTATCAGCACAGCGGCACAACATCAGATCACTGGCAAAAGATCCTTCTCAAAAAAATCTCCTAATTTATATTGGCTTTTCTGGAATCTTTGTGGATGCCGTAGCCATCTGGTAATTGATATCAAGAGCACCTTGCATTAGGTGCGGAGTTTGAAAGCAGCGACTTCAGACGAAGAGAAATCACTACGTGCTAAGACTTCATATAGCAGAGAATGGAGGGGATTGCAAAAATGACGGGTCTTATTTCTACAGAGGTGTAAATGACCTACCGACGTGTGATTCAAATACACCGAAGTTCACTGCAACACAAAATGATGTATAAACATGGCCTCAAAACTCAACACAAGGCAAGGCTGAAATCATCTCTAAACACCAAAGTTTGTATTGCATTTGTTTGTTTTCTCTTAACCGCAATAGTAGGTGAATACGACCACCTCAGAGAAAACAGAATAGGCCTATTATTGTAAAGGGGGGAATAAAAAGGCAGGGAGGCAGGTGATGTAAAACCAGCAAAGAAAGATTTGGCTTCAGAGGAAAAGCATCTCATTAAGTTTTGATGTGTGTGGGGTGGATTCTTCATGGGCAGGAAAGACTAATGAATAACTTAACAAGGACAGTTCAAGCCCACACTCCACGGCCCAAGCGGTAGTTTCAAAAACACATTCTGAATTAACCACAGTGGAAATGTGAAAGACCTTCTGTGTTCTTAAGTTTTGTTGGTAACGTGTGTGTACGTGCTTACGAGAGTAACAAAAGAGTGAGTGAAACTGCAAAAAACATCAACTAAACATTACGCTTTAAAGATGATTTTAATACTCACAAAATCTTTTTCAAGTTTCTCAATTTCTTGCTTGTAGCTCTTCAGACGGCTGTTGTACATGCCTCTGCTCTGAATGGGGATCTCTCGAACCTCAAGATCCATCTGCTCCAGCTATAAACATCATGTTAAAGAAAAATAAACAGACCACCAACCAGTGTCAGAAATGTTGCTTTTTACCTTCTAAACATATAAAAATCATAGTCATAATTTTATGTAAAATGCTTCAATATAAACTATTTACCAACAGGGAGTGATCACCCAAAAAACATTTACTTTCACATCATTCCAAATCCATATGATTAAATTTCTGCCATAAAACAGAGAGTAAATGTTCATTTTTGGGTGGCAATTTTTCTAGAATTTATATTTTTTAAATTCTAGAAAAATTGCCACCCAAAAATGAACATTTACTCTCTGTTCTGTCATGTATATTAATTCATCCACATTTTAAAACTTTTTTGTGCATTTTTGCCCCAAGTCCTGATACGTTTTTAACCCGGGCACAAAACAATTAAACTGTCTAGCCAGTTTATTGTTATGTACATGGAAGTACATTACACAGAGTCAATGATTCTGTTAGTCATGTTAGGAGGTGTCGCATCATTAAAACCTCCAGCGTGGTTCAGCTCTGACAGCTGCGACACGTGTCCGTGTCAAACCGGCGTGCACAAAAGGGCCCCGCTGATTTACACTGTCCAATCAACATGACACGATGGGACAATTTACACGCGAAATGCGTCCCTCCTTTCGACACCTGTCACGGCGTCTTCCCCCAATAATGCGGCGAAATGTGTCGCGCGGTGTCACTTAAAAGCGCATTATGCGGATGTGATCACAACGTTAGCACCGAGCAGCCTTCAGCCAGATGAAGAATGTCTCATGTCAACAGCGACATTGCAGGTGTTGTTTATGCAGGGGGGAAATTTCTCCAAATTCATTATTTAGAAAACGAGCGAGTGGAAATTACTGATCAAAGACCCACCAACTCTCTGACTTCTTCAAGCTGTTTGTCGACATTTAGAACCAGCTGTGTCTTCTCCTCTGAAAGGCAAAAAGAAGAAAACATATTGATCAGCGGATGGAGGAGCTGTGCTTCATGACAACAGCCCGACTCCCCCGCAACAGCGAGGGAGCAAATAAAAACAAGGCTGCATTTGAAGATATATTTACACATTCTCAACGCACAAAGATCCATATTTGATGTGTCTTATTTTTCCACGTGTAAACGCCTTTGTTAGTTCGCGAAGGAGCGCCGAGACGCCTCTTGGCAACTCTAAACAGGAGAGAGATGTCAGCTTCGCCAAACTCTGCCACCCACTCCGAACGAGTAAAATGAGTTTGTGTTGCGTTTCATCCGCTGGTAGAAGATGGGCCACAGTACAGAGTGTGACCACTTGTAAATTTCATCTAGATCACCTTTAGAAACTCTATAAATATTACTGTTGGGCAATTACATGCAAAAGTCAACCTTAAAAAGAACATTTTTTTAAATAAAGTTTTCAAAAGGTTTTCATCATACTCATAAGTCAGATGTCAATATCTGGTAGTTTAAATACCCATGTGAAGTCGCTCTTAACGTTTTTAAACCCTTTTTATTGTTTTTAAGCATAGTTTTCCATAGTCAGGTAAGTGACTTGTCACATCCATAACAGTCCATATCCCTCATAAATGTAAAAATTTAAATAAAACATCTAGAACATATTTTATTTTCTATGAACAGTCCATTTGTTGGGTATTATTGCTTCTGGTTGGTACATTTTAATTCACAGAAACTCTACAAATTATTAGTCTCTCAAAAACAGGCATCTTTATTATCATATATATCATTATATATCATTTTATTTGGCAATCTCATTCATTCTCATTTTAATGATGGAACTACTGATTTTAACATTTTAGGAACATGCATTTTTATTAAATCATTTTGCTATTCTGAAAATCTGTTGCCATCCGAATCATACCTGTTACTAGAATGTCAAATACGTTGTGTATTTTAGGACAGATTAAACACGGCCAACACTATCCATTCATAATATGAAATACAAAGCATGCTAAAAAATAAAAAGCAATCCACCAAAGACTAACATCCCTATACATCCACTGATCAAATAGAACCAGTGAAGCACATCAAACCATGTCAACCGATAGAACGAATCATTAGGCAACAACATCAACAGATATCAAACCGGGAAGCTGTCAATAAACTGGAAACTAAAGTGAACTTCTGTTTTGCCCTTTGGCTTTCCAACGTCTTTTGGTGGTCATCAATTCATTTTTAAAATCTGTGTGCAACCACACAGCCCACACAGTGTAAACAGCCAGGGGCGATTCTCTACAAGGTGAGCAAACAGTGGGGCCTCTATTCACACCCGGCATAGGGCAGGCTGAAATATATAAATATGTCTCTTTCACTATTGCAGGTGCATGGGGCACTACCACAAGGTCAGATGCTCTTTGGGCAAACCGACGCGCTGAGAAAAGTTGGACTCTTAGATGCATCTTTGCATCTCTCTGCTCAATTTTTCATTGTGTGTGATTGACAGATAGTTCTCTTTGTGCAAATCTACCTCACAAAGCGCGAAACAAACATTCATGTTTAATGGAGCAAGGCCTTGCATTATTGTTAAATTCATATTTTAAACTACAAGTTTTGCGCTTTTCAACAAAACAAAACATCTTGGTGACTCCTAATGCAGTCGGTTTGGTCCAAGAAATGGCCGAGGGCATTTTTGCTGTTCACTGGTTTTTATCAATGTTTCTACATATGTGACACTCTACAATGCAGCGAGGACAACAATGTAAGCCTCTTTGTTGATGCTCCATTGTCAAGATCGTACGGTCGCAAACAAATTTGTGTACCTTGCTCGGAAAAGAAAACCATTTCTTTACGGGTATAATTGAGATTTTAATTTGAGAGCAGAACTCCTCTGGCAACAGTGAGGAAAGCTTGGCCATCACTAATGAGAATGCTTTGCTTATTGCTTTGTTCATATTCAGTGGATTTATTTAAATACATTTAGCAGCTGGTGGTGGGCCGGTCTGATGACACGCTGTTTGTTTCTGCCAAGCTCTAAAGAAGCAATTTAAGCTTCAACAATTCAACACATTGCACATTTCAATTCTTTTGAAATTGCCTAAATAATGCAAGAAAAGGCAATCACGTGCAGCGATTGTTTGACTGCGCTTACCGAAGCAAGCAAATACCCTGCAAGTCTAAATAAATTATTAATCTTCTTCACCTTTTGTCCACACACAACAAATGTAATAAGTCAGTGCATCAGGTTATTGTAAGACTAGACCTCTGCTGTTTAATACTGACTGAAAGCAATCATTTAGATTGACTGTATTTCAGTTCAGCGAATTCACAGCATGATCATGTATCATTAGTTTTATTTGGTAACTCATATCATAAGCAAACATTATTTATTATTGTACTGAACCTCAACTACTATTTCAAAGAACTCTTCACAAAGCAAAGAAGTTGTATCTAAATTAAAACCATATTTTTTATCTTCCAAGTCTATTTATTGTATTATCACACTTGTCCTTCCTGGACAGCCTGCAAGTTAAAATTATTATAAAATAGCAAAACAGATGAATAAGAGTACACTAATAAATTAAGAACAGGATAAAACTTTGGAGGACAATGCAAAAACAACCCAAACAAGAAATTGTAATAGCACCTCTGTTGTAATGAAAATGTGTCTATATTGTAAAATTAGCACCTAACAAAAATTTGATTTTGTTCAATAATAGGGATATTATATGTATCTTTTTTAGCTTATTTTATATTTAAAACTATTTACTTTACAGTATTACCTCCTACCAGCTAAATCAAACAGAACCTAAAAAGGACACACTGCTATAATTTCAACTGCTATAATTTCATTAAAAATGTAGATTTAAGAAAAATAGCCTTTTTTATAAATAACTTATACAAGAAAAGTTAAAGAACATTGGCAATGTTATGCACAATGTTATGACAACTCCAACTGGAAATCTTGAAATCCTTTATATACAAAGCAGGTGCCAGACTATGATGACATTTTCAATGAAAATTCCAGTTATTTTTGGAATCTAGGAGCGTTTTCTAATCAATCTGATATCGCACAGAACTGTTGCTATGGCAACATATATGCATCTCACTGTGTAGTGGCTTACACAGATGTAAACGTTATTATTTACAGTGTGATGAACCTAGATAAGGCTGCCTTTGTTTTGACATCCTGACATAAACAGTGCTTTATCAAAGCTTTTTATATGGTTTAGTCGTTTGATAGACTTTGATGAAAAAAAACTAACTAAACAGTCCCTCAAAATTGCATGCAAAAACAAGGTTTTACTTTAAATGTAATAATTATTCAGACACTTTTAGTTATTGTGATTTGTGACAGAACAAGTGTTCAGCACTGGTTAGTACAAACAAAGCTGAAGCTGTATTAAAAGCAAATCAACAAACACCTTATTAATAAAGAAATATCACTTATTTCTCTGTTCACGAACCCCCTGTCCAAATAACCACACTTGTGTCACTTGAGAGCATGTGCATTAGACAGGATGTAAGTGTGCAAGTCACATGTCTTAAAAAGGCCAAAGTGCAGTGCCCTTAACGCACACTAATCCCACACTTTGCAGTGGAATTTGAGGCTTAGTTTATCCCATCATGCATTATGGATAGTGTTGCACATTCTGTGGGTGCAAACTCCAGAGACAGATTATGTATTTTGTAAAATGCTTTTTATCACATATTATTACACGGCTTGTTGAAATGCTTGATTCTGATAGGCCAGTCATGACATTTGCAGGTTTGTTATTCCCAAATAACAACCGCAGAAGGTCTGCATTCGGTAAAAATGAGCTATTCAAATATTTCAAATCCACATTTCATGTCCTTTTTTTTCTCATGTGGCAAGTAGCCGTGTAATAAGCGGGATAATGTACAGGCAGCCGGAATTTACTCCGCTTCGCGACGGGTCCTGAGCACTCTAAGGGCTAACTTCTGCTACAACACCCTGTATATTATCCCATTACATAAGAAACACTTGCTAAGTAAATGTGTCCCATCAAGTACTACATGCTCACTTGGGATATTCTCACCCACTAAAACACTTTGGCTAAATACAGGAAATGCATCATCATGTAAGTAGTCAAGTGCTCAAATGCAAGGACTGCAAGTGTGGGTACTTGGAAAAAGCCATTATTGTGTATATTACGTTAATCTCAACATTGTTGTAATTGTCATGTTGTGTTTATATTTCGCTTATTTAAAACAAAATAATGAGGTGATTTATCTCATTGACTTGATTACTGTGCTTGATAACTGATGTGTCTCAATTGCATCAATCTCAACAACAATATCCCAACATCTATTTCACAGACAGGGTGTCAAGCCAGGCATGAACCATGGTCTCACACAAAAACGATTTTAATTTATCTGATCAACAACCAACAAACACACACACACACAGCATGACATCCAAGAGCCTTGTCACCCAAATCCTGAATCCTCTTAGACATCATCTGACACATTGGATATCTGACACCACATGAAACCATAGCCCGTTGGACAATTGACCTGACACGTTTATTATTATATATCAACAAGACACATGAGCAGCAAAAATAACGATTAAAGCCATTTATGTCTTTCTATAATAACTGTATGCTTGTGGCTCAGTTGTCAGTCACTTACCACCAGCCAACTTGGGTATTCTTCCGATTTTGTTGGTTACTTCCGCCGTAAGCGTCCCAAAATCCTGTTCGTACGCCTCAAAATCCGAAGACATCGTTGGATTTTTATTTCCTGAAGATTAAAACAAGGATAAACTGACCTGCGCTACACTGTTGCTTGTATCTGCTTATTTTGACGTCGACGTCACTTCCGGGTGTGTCACTGGCACTTCGTTTCGGCTCTCTTGTTAATGGTTCCGGAGTGTTATGGTTTGCGGTTGCTTTATATTTTCTTTATGAATAGTGTTTTGTTATTTAAAAACAAAAAAAAGATTCTTTTTAAACTGGACATTGTCGGTAATATTAAATACCGTGTTTGTTTATTCATATTTTTTGTCTGTCAATTCAAATACGGTTTTCTTTGGTTGCTGAAGAAACAAGGAAGTGTCGAGGTATGGTAATAATAACTCCATTGAGATTGTTAACACAATACTGTATGTGCATTGATCACAGCTATATTTAGCTCTACGTTAGGATGAAAGATCGTTACATCATTGCGTCCATGAGTTTGTTAGCAACCAGAGCCTTTGGTAGTAGATTTGTTATTAAGATCTAATGTAATATAGTAGCAACTAGATGTCAAAAATGCCAAGAGATGTCATGTGCTTGCTAGTTTGTATAACTAAAAGCCTCAAATACAAAATGTGGTTGTCTAAAGTGAATACAAATCTGATCAAATCAGTTTAGCAACAATATGTGTTTCCATTATAACTACAATTTACATTCAAAATGTCATATTAAATACTAAAGTACCAATAATGCATAAGAATAAAACTTGCCTCTTTTCTTTAAAAAAATGAATAAATACACTGTGTGAAGAAGATCTCATAAAACACAGTAGTAAGGTTTACAGCTGTATTGTTATTTTTGTGAAAGGCACATTGTCAGATCATTGTCTTCATTTTTAAATTGTTTTGTTCTCTATAGATGGTGGTCTTGACTTCAGCCCGGGGATAGAGTGAAAAGAGGATTAGTACGGAAGGATGCCAAACGTTGTCCGAGTCTTCAGCTCAAGGAAACGGCTGGCCCCTGTGACTGGTGACGTAGCTGCATTCTGGTTGTTTCGGAGGAGACCAAAAAGATGCCCCTTGACCTCCTTACGCTTAACAGAAAACAGTAAACAGAAAGAAAGCACCTGACTACCTCTGTTCATCTCTTCACATTAGGGAATTTAAAGAGATTGAAGTAAATACAGAACAATGAATATTTTATCTGCTATAATCGTGTTTGAGAACCTCCATGAGGTAAAGAGGCTCTGTCACTGGGGTCCCATCATCGCTCTGACGGTCATTGGCGTGTGCTCGTCCATGGCTGTTTTGGATTCGATTATCTGGTACTGGCCGCTGGACACCACTGGAGGGAGCATTAATTTCATCATGCTCATAAACTGGACTGTCCTCATTCTTTACAACTACTTTAACGCCATGTTTGTGGGCCCTGGCTACATTCCTCTACAGTGGAAACCAGTAAGGATAGCTTAAGATTATGTAAAGATTTTTAAGCAGGTGTTTTGTTATAAAACATTTGTCATGTGACATATGTTGCTTGTATTTTCTAATAGGAGACCCAACAAGACATGATGAACTTACAGTTCTGTAGATTGTGCCAAGGTTATAAAGCCCCCAGGTCACATCACTGTCGCAAGTGTAACAGGTAGATTCGACTGAATGCCAGACATTCAACACTGATACATTTTAAAGCTGTGTGTTTAAGTGTTTAATATTTAGTTATATTGTAACAGAATTATAACAATCCCTTTCTTCTCATCCTCAGGTGTGTGATGAAGATGGATCATCATTGTCCATGGATCAACAACTGCTGTGGACACTTAAATCATGCATACTTCACCAGCTTCCTC
This sequence comes from Oreonectes daqikongensis, assembly GCA_026939265.1. Lineage (NCBI taxonomy): Eukaryota > Metazoa > Chordata > Actinopteri > Cypriniformes > Nemacheilidae > Oreonectes > Oreonectes daqikongensis. The sequence continues at coordinate 2,726,276 of JAOTQM010000125.1, read as the reverse complement.
CTGCTCGCTCCGCTGGGCTGCATACATGCTGCTTTCATCTTTGTCATGACCATGTATACTCAGCTGTATGATCGGGTATGGTGGATTATACGCTGTCTAATTGCATAAGCAAGTATTGCATAGATTATGTAGAACTACATGCATTAAATAATGTTTGTTTGTGTAATATTAATTTGGCCTAATAATACTGTATAACGATTATTCCTGTACAGTATTGCATTTGTGGTGAAGTTTTGGGTCATTTTCTCGGTTCAGATCTCTTTTGGGTGGAGCTCAGTCAAGATCGACATGGGCGTCACTCGGCACATCCATCATCCCATAATGCCTTTCAGCATTGCAGCGTTTGCAGCCACTCTCTTCGCATTAGGACTGGCACTGGGTACCACTATTGCTGTTGGTATGCTGTTTTTTATACAGGTGGGACATTAATTCGCAACTTGCAAGTACACATGTTTAGGTTAAATATTGTCATTGTGATATTTTGTAATTTTCCGATTTTCTCTTTTAGATGAAGGTGATTCTGCGAAACAAAACGTCAGTCGAAGCATGGATTGAGGAGAAAGTAAGTGTATTTCTAGTATGCTTATTGGCTACAGGTTATCTAATCTAATACCCACTCCCCACTAACTGTGTTTTCAGGCCAAAGACAGAATCCAATACTACCAAACAGGTGAAGAGTTCATCTTCCCGTATGACCTGGGTAGCCGATTGCAGAATTTTAAGCAGGTGTTCACCTGGTCTGGAACACCAATGGGAGATGGGATCGAATGGCCTTTGCATGAGAAGTGTAACCAGTACACTTTAACCGTATGTGCTCAACATTATGTTTGTGCATTTCTTTCTTTTGATAATTCTACAAGTAATATAATGTAATTGTATTTTTGTCTCCATTTCATTTAGATTGAGCAACTGAAGCAAAAACATGATAAGCGTCAAAGAAGTGTGAGTATTATATAGTATTGCTTTTCTTAAACAGCAGAGGGCAGTATTTAATAAAGGAGGAATGAAATGACAAACGTCCCATTTGCAGGTTGAATACAGAGTAGTGGAGGACTACAATGGGGCTTGTTGCCCTCTAGGAAAAGGACTGAATACGTTTTTTAGGACTCCGTGTACAGAAGAGCCTAGAATCCAACTGACAAAGGGGGAGACCATCTTTGCTACAAGAGGAACAAAGTAAGAAACATTCTTATTCTGACATCATTTTATGTTGTTTAGTCTATTGTACATTATGTTCAAAGTTTTATGAATCCACCTGTGGTTAGACCAGCTGTTTATAATTCGTGTTTAACTATGATTATGTCATGATTGTGATATGTTAATGTGTTCTTGTTCATGAACAGGTGGTGGATGTATGGAGACAAAGTATTAAATGAGGATCAGGCGAAAGGTAAAAGTTGCAGAATGCTTTGAAAATGTGTTTATGGAAGATAAATGACTTATAATACTCGTGCATTTCACAAAGTGTTTTTGTGTAAAATTTTGTAAAATTTTGATTCCTCTCTTCCCTATTCTAGCTGAAATTCGTGTCAGAGGATGGTTTCCAAGGCGATGTGTCGAAAAGTGTCACTATGATTCTGCAAATAATTCGACAAGTGACGAAAAGAAAGATCAGTGATGCAGAACTGTTGAATTTCCGTAACAGAAGACCTCATGTTAGGGATGTGATGCAAATTTTTAATCAGATTTTTTTCTAAAGCAGTTCACCAGCGCAAAACCACAAAGGTAACTTGTGTCATTTCCAAAGAACAGGTACCACAGAAATGGGCACATGATAAGGAAATGTGAATATAAAATCACAATTGGACATATGATATCAGATTATCAAGATGTTTACTTGAAACGTATTTCTTCATTCCTGACATTTTCTCTCTCGCTCTCTTTAATGCCTACAGTGATTATGCAACGTCTTTCTCCAGTTGTAACAAAGTCTTAGTCATGCAAATTGTTTGAATTGTTTGTATAGTAGAAATAACTATTTTATTTTTGATTACGTTTTTGTAAAACTGAAGTCAACCTTGCTGAAGTTTTCCGAAACAAATAAACCATGCTCTGTACAGTAATTTGTAAATGTAATTTCATTTTTATTTTAAATTTTAAAATCTGTTTTCAGTCCATAAATCCTCTGTGCTTTATATATGAAAATATAATTACATAAAACATGTTGAAATATGAATGTTTTTAGGATTCCTCCTATGAATAAAATAAATTAACAACCTTTGATAATCAAAAGATCTTTAAAGACTGTTTGTGCATTTGTTTTAAAATCACATATCCGCATATAGAAAAAAGAGACAAAAAATATAGAAAAGCATTACAACACACAGCGCTCGGTATCATAAATATGTAAAACAGTGTAATACTGCAGGATACACTGAGTTTCTGCATAAAGTGAACTCCATGTAAAGCGTGAACTATTCACAAAAAAAGGTTTTCTCATTACATACTAGCATAAAGACCGTCTATCTGAGCTTTGAAAAATTTGGTGAGATCAGCCCGTTTGGCTTTCAGTGTTGGAGTGAGGAGACCGTTTTCTATAGTGAACATCTCTGGATGTAGGTACAGGTCTTTTACCTTTAGAAATAAAAATAGAAAAAACTATATTAGCAATGTGTATTATTCTCTTGTCAATGAGGCAATGCATGATGCAAACTTCATGTTTAAAGAGTCCGCTGCTATTAATAGCCTACAGTATCATAAAAGTGCATACTTGTTCAAAGGACTTCAGCCCTGCTTCACGCCCCAGCTTCACAAGGTCAGATATGATGGCTTTCTTAACATCCTGCAAAAGTTGAAAGAGATTATTGAGCAGCATTTACATATATGTATAGAAGCGAAACAAAATTTGTGCCTTAGGTCGAAGAACACTACTTTACACTGACAGTACTGTTGCTTGTACACATTTTTGAAGCCAAAATATACAGTAAGACCACAAACCTTATTTTTACAGAGCTCTGCTACTGAACCTCTCACTCCCAGCTTTTCCGCAAAACCAGGCAACACATCAGGATCTGGCACCACTATGCTCACCAAACAGGACTGAACATATAAATTAGAGATATTAGATCTTAAGTTTCCAAGATCTGAGACAAATATTTCATTATCATCAATGTCAGGAATAAAGTGATAGTATGACAAATTTAGTCTGTTTATCAGTTACCTGTAAGCTGTCACCATGCACAAATATTTGAGCAACTGGAGCACTCCGAATGTAAACATTTTCAATCTTTTCCGGCGCGATGTATTCGCCTTGGGCCAGTTTGAAGATATTTTTCTTTCTGTCAATAATCTTTAAGACTCCACTCTGGTAAATTGAGCACACTAAAATGGTATCTTTGTATTTTTAAGGATTTATTGTTTGATGGAACAGGTTTATGAACTTTTGTTAAGATGCAAATGTGATAGTTCACCCAAAAATAAAAAATCTGTCATCATTTACTCTCCCAATGTTGTTAACCAAACAACGGTGTCACCCATTTACTTGCATTGGTTTTGTGTCTACAATAGAAGTGAACCGGCGTTGTTTGGTGACCAGCGTTCTTCAAAATATCTTCTTTTGAGTGAGGAAAGATTTTTCATTTTTGGGTAAACTATCCCTTTGTAGGAGGATTCTCACCGGCAGCCATTTGCCAATATCTCCAGTGTGCAGCCAACCATCTTTATCCAAAGCCTCTGCTGTCCTCTCCGGGTCATCGAGGTATCCACGAAACACGTTTTTTCCTTTTACGCAAACCTGACACAAAACAGCAAATCTATGTGTTTTCGAGGTTACAATGACATTTTGTGTTAAGGTTTGTAAACGGATGTGTCATTACCTCGCCTTCACCGTTGGATGCAAAGTAATTCATTTCCTCGACGTCAACAAGTTTCACAGTATTACATGGAATAGGAATTCCAACATGTCCTGAAATCAAGAGAGTTCTAAGGTCATTCATTGAGGTTATGCAATAAGAAGAGCAGGTTATTTTAAGCCACAAGAACCCACCAGTGGTCCAGTCACCAGGCATGGAGAAAGAGCAGGCAGCAGTGCATTCTGTCTGGCCATATGCCTCGAAAATCTGGAAAGCAGGTCAGAGACAAAGAGGTCATCTACGGGCCACTGTGACACCAGATCAATACATACAGTCATGTGAAAAAGAAAGGACACCCTATTGAATTTTATGGTTTCCATATTAGAATATAACAAAACATCTGAATACATGTTGAACGAATGTTTAATAAATCGGAAAGACCTTTATATTCAACATTACTGAAATCCCAAGATACAGTTTATAGATTTGGGAGTGGACAGGACGCGTGGTTACATACCTGACACCCGAGGGACGCCCTGAGAAAACTAAGCACAGTGGGAGAGATAGGTGCAGCCCCGGTCACCATCACTCTCACACGGCCCCCGAGAGACGCCTGTTAGGAACACAGTTATTCGGCAAATTGAATTACAGTCAAAGAGAAATGCAGAATGCCAATGCTACATTCAGAGACCCTGTCATATCTGGAGATACCTGCACTTTGTGGAAGATGAGTTTGTCCCAAATGCTGTCGTTCCTGATGATCCCCTGCTTCACCTCTCCGTGTTTCCTCTCGATGGCGAAGTTCAGAAGAGATTTCTTAAATGGCGTCTGAGCTCCACTATGGATCTGTGCAGACAACAGAAGACAATAAAAGATTTGTGAGTAAATGCACAAAATGAAGAAACACATAACACATAAGTTTTATACAGTACCTTGTCGTAAATACGATTCAGAAGACGTGGGACCACTGGAAATACAGTGGGCTTCAGGACTTTCATGTCATCTGGGAGAAGTGTGATATCGCCTTGAAAGAAGCCAACTCTTCCCCCAGCACCATATAACACTGTCTAATACACATACATCAAACACAGAGAGCTTAACTTTAATGTTCGTCTTTAAAAGACCGTAATAGCTGGAAAGAGTAAACATTCGATACATCCTCACCTGTACGACTCTCTCAAACATGTGAGCCAGCGGCAGGAACGAGATGGAGACGTCCGATGGAACAGGTATAAAGACGCTCTGATAAAACATGGGATTGCAATTTAACATTAAAACCTGTGCTCACTCCATAGAGGATTTGTAAAAATCACGTATTACAGTGACGTACCTCAAAGATCTTAACCACACCAGCTGCATCTGAAACCACATTCTCGTGGGTCAGCATGGCTCCCTTTGGATCCCCTGAAACAAAGCATTCTGGTATTAGAGATCATGCACATACTGCACCAGAGGTGGAACAACAATTTACAGCCATAGTTTATAAAAAAATCTGTATGACTTTGTTTCCTCTGCAGAACACAAAAGAAGATATTTTGAAGAATGTTGGTTACGAAACAACACTGGCTCCCATTGACTTCTATTGTATGGACACAAAACCACTGAGGCATTTCTCAAAATACCTTCTGCAGGTTTGAATGACAAGGGCATGAATAAATAATGACTACATTTTTATATTTGGACTATCTATTTCTTTCCCAGCTATAAATGTGAACCATAGTGTATTGAGGTTGCTTTACACTTACCAGTGGTTCCACTGGTGAAGCAAATAATACTTAAGTCTTCTGGTTTTGGTGGCTGAAAAAAAACAAACCACACTTATTATTAAAATCATCGATGCAATATGTAAATAACACAGAAGTTTAAAATTAAGTTTAGTACTTACAGCTGGCTTCTGATGGTTGTTTTTCCCCATGGCCTAAAACACAATATTAAAAAAATATGATCTGTAACAAGACATGAACATGTTTCATACTTTTCTGGTTATTTTAATATTTACATAAATGACAACGGTCAATGTACCTCTACATCCTTCAGCGACAGGACGTCCACTCCAATCTTAGAGCCTCTCTCAGTCAATGCAGCATCAAAAGAATCCATGAGGATGATGGTTTTCAACACAGGCGTGAGGTTTTTCTCACTGTTAGCCAACAGAGTTTCTGCCTTATCTTGCTTATCACACAATACTGTGGATATCTTTGCTGTAGATATGTGCAAATACAGAGTACTTTAAAACAAGATCCAATCAGAACTAGCATTGTCAATCTGATTGGGTTAAACACAGGAAATCATTATAAATGTCCACATGTTCACTTATGTAAAACACCATGTATTTTATAATTTCCCTGTTTTTATATAATTTCCTGTTCCTGTAATTGAAATTGAAAACTGGATTTGGCTCTGCATTTCTGTTTCCTCAAACAGCATCTCTAAATATTATTTTAGTCATTATTTATAGAAAAGTAATATCTATACTGTACGAAGGCAAGTGAACCGTACGGTAATTGCTATGAACTTATAGTAGAGGTGGCAAGTTCACCGGGGCCAATGTGATTTTATTGTGAATTACGCAAGGATTATAAATCAGCAGGTGTTATGGCTAAAGCTGCTCTTATGAACACCTCTAATGAAGTAAGCAAGCAAGCAGTTCTCATTACCTCTATTAATGATGAACACAAGAGCTTCAGGTCCCAGGGTGTCGTAAAGAGGCACAGCCACCATGGAATAAGTATAGCAAGCCAGCTCAGAGATAATCCACTAAATGCAGAAGAAAAGAGGACTTGGCATAATGTAAAACGTGCGACCAAATTAGGCCGTAGTTTATAATGTGATTTTGTGATATATCCATTGGCAGTTATGCTTATATCACCTCTGGTCTGTTTTGGGCGAAGATGCCAATGAATGATTCTTGTGATGGTTTTAGGCCACGGTGGATCAGTCCAGACCCCAGGAACTCAGCTCTGTCTGAAACCTGAAACAACAATTCAAATGAAGACTTTAATTGTCGTTCTTCATGAAGTTTGAGCTCAATATTCTATTTGTAGCTGGTACAAACCTGTTTGTATTTAAGCCACTGATAAGGTTGCCCTTTCTTTCTGTAGCCCAAACACGGCCCATTTCCTGCAACATGAAGAATAAATGTTATTAATTCCTGTGTGGATATCAGATCAGAGGCACCAGAGAGGGACAGAGATGTGAACACTAACAGATCTCAATATATGTATAAATATTCTGTGATGGAGTGGATTTTCATGACCTCTGACCTGAGATGTGCAGCCCTCTTTGGAAAACCTCATATAGAGTTTTGGCATCCTGATGTAAGCATGACATTACGTTATCATCTTTCAGGAGTGCCGCTTTTCTAGCACCACCCTGTAAAAAATGCCAGAAATATTAAACAGTTGCATTGATTTAATGTTTCTATTATACTTTATGCAGCTGCGGAAAAAAATAAGAGATCATTTCAAAGACCATTTTCAGGTGTGTGTTTAGGTATAGTTTCGTTTTTGTTTTATTCTGTGAACTTATAACAATATTTCTACCAGATTTCAAACTAAATATTGTTTTTATTTGCCTGTATTTGCAGAAAATAAAAATGGGAGAAAATGGTCAAAATAGCAGAAAAGATGCAGCTGTATTTTTTCAGACCTCAAATACTGCAAAGAAAACATGTTCATATTCACTTTTAAGCAATACAACAGTAATATTTCTACATGTATTTAGGACAAGTTAAATTATTGTCTTGTCTTTCACATTGCTGTTGGATGACTTTATGTCACTCCTGAGGTTTGAATTTGTTGAAATTCAACAGATACTTAAGTGAAATGGCAACAATACATCTAGAAATGCTGATGAAATGAAAGTGTAGAATGGTCTCTTAATTCTTTTCCAAGGCTGTGTTACAATAAAATGACAAACACAAGTTAGTAGTTATATTAAAATCTAAAGGTGTACAGTATCTCAACTCCATAGCTTCCTGTGTCGTGAATTGGAAATGATCAGATATGAACACATGCAGTGCAAAACGTTTTAAAGGAGTGAACGTTTCAGTGCGCTGCAAGCCTTTAAAATACTGTCATATTGTCCCATGAAGCATAATCAAATATTACCTTTGAAAGTTCAATTAAATATACTTTTGTCTTTATATCAGACTTTGACTTGTCAATGCTTTCAAAAAAACACTCACCGCTATGCCAACACTCTGTCGGTTGAGGTCAGTTGGTGGACGCAGTGGTTTGGGCCTGGTGTTCAGATGCAACAGGGCTATAGCTGCAAGACTAAACAGGAAGACCAGTCCTGAAGTGGACAGTGGGGTGAAAAGAAACTCAAACAAGAACTCCATGGTGCAGATGTTGTGGAGCTACGTAGAGAAATAACAGTACATTTAACAATGATATTTAATATCAGTATGTGGTTTCGCATAAAACAGGATTCAATGTAGGTGAAGAAGTTCAAGGTCTCTGTCATTAGCCTGTGGTGCTGTTTTGAAGCTCAGATGATTAGAAGACATGCAAAGGTATTGATGAGGTGTGCAAAGGTGTTAAAGACAATGAATGCCATATGAACTTTGGAGGGGGGCAAAGGTGAGAACGTATAGGTCCGATAAAAGGGTAAAGAGCATGGTACAAAATAAGATAACCTGACAATTCTGTTTGGACAATTTTCAATATTCTTACAATTTACTGTATTTATTGTATCCGTTTTTATAGACTTTGCTCTCAGTTATTTTATAAAGTAGCAATTCTTTGGGTTTCTCCAGTCCATGCATTGTCTTCACCAGTCTTTATCAATGGGTTTGTAAAACGTCCATGAAATGTCCATCAACTATTTTTATTAATTTGTGATATAAATACTGTATGTATGCTTAAGCAGTCAAAGTCTGGTTTTATTTTGAAAGAGTAGACCGTCATTGCTATGAATTTTTTTCTTATTATTCAGAACAGAACTATCTGTTGCTGTCGCTGTCTTTCCGAAACCTTGGATGTCCGAATTCGCCGTTTTTCGGGAAATGGACAAAACACTGTACTTTTAAAATGCTTACATACTGTGTTGTCAAAGCTGACAAGCATTTTTTTTAGTTTTTTTTAGATACAAGGTTTCCGAAGGACAGCAGCGATATTCCTAACATCATTCAAACTTTGTGATTTAAAAAGAAATGCAAAATCATAATGTCACAAAATCATCAATGAACTATTCAACTAAGTGCCAGACATTATGTAATCATTTCTATACAGATTTGTGTATGATTATATCAAAGAGAGAGTCTAGTACCTGGTTAACCTGCAGGAGTCTGTTGTGTCCTATAGATGATGGAGCTGAAAAGATCTGTGAGTTCCTTGCACAGTTGTGCTAAGCAAACAGGAAGACTGAGGAAGGCATGGTCTCTAAACCAATAAAACACAGACACACGAGTGACCTTTGAACCAATTGCTGCTATCTGTTCTTTGATAATGCGAATGACTGTGAACAAATTCACAGCTAAATCATGTGCAGCAAATGTGAGTTGTACAAGCGTCACAAGAGTTTAATGCCATTCGCATGTGAGGTGCAACAAAGACCAGTGTGAAATGAAACACAATGGACTTTAACATTTGTCTTTGCTGGTCAGTGTGACATGATAATGTGCACAGAGTAAAAGTTAAACAGCTTTTACTGTACATATATTTAAAGTATATAAAACTGACTTAAGCATGTAAACAGTGCAATGCCAACATTTAACTATATGCCCAAACGTGCCATCCATGGAATTCATCTGAAATTTTTAATAGCTCTTCCCACCCAGCTTCAAATCAATCTTGTGGTTTGCAGTAACCTTTTTGCTGATTCAATTCATCATTTACAGCTTCCCAGGTTAAAGTGGCCCTCGGGGACCCCACTAGGGCCCTTAAACTCTTGTTAACAAGAGACAAAACAGCACCGGGTCATCTGTCACACCTATTAACACCTTTCAGCCCCAAGCATGACACAACATGACCCTATGAACATACAGTGTTTTCATACTGTATATTCCAAGCAGCTTGGAACATCTGAACTTTGACATGTAATTGTAATGACAGATAAGATGAAGGAACCTTTGGATTTTCGTAATCGGTTCTGATGATAGACATAAAATAAAATGAATGGAAACCTTCAAAGCTTCAGTCCTATTGAATTCCAATTTAGGTTAAAGTTGAAACGACATACACACACAAAGGACAACAAAGGTCTTCACGTAAAACATGAAACATGAGTGAAAAGAACAAAACTTCATATTGTTAGCGAGCATTCATTTTCAGATTGAGAAAATGTTCAAGATAAAAGCTGATTGTTGACTGGTTGCATCCTGACTTTAAATCTCAGTAGCAAACTGTAAACAAAAGACCCCTTTTTGTTAGACAGTGTCCACTAGCAGCTGGTTTAAAGAGTTGATAAATGTGCTATGTAGCAGAATTTCTTTCACTCTTTAATAAATACAGTATGATAATGTACAACAGAAAGTGTTGCTGTTCGCTTACCGTAAATCACAACCTTTTCTATAGCAAAAAAATCAAACATAATACACATCATAATATATGCGCTAGTTTTGAAAAGACTAATCTTTGTTTATCATTTTGAAATAAGCATAAACACTTTGCCACACAAGTGGGAATCGCAATCTAGGTAACATTTATAAATAATATTTGCCATGAAAATGTAAATATGTAACAAAATAATCATTAAAAAAATACAAAAAACTTTTCATAAGCATTAGCTGAGCAGTAGAGAAAAACAGAGGTAAAAAATAACATAATTTTTTATTTTTGGATGAAAAATGTTGTAATATTAATGTATAGATGATTTCATCGGATGCATACGCTTGGACTGAAGTTAACTTCCGATCTGTGTTTGTTTGTTGATCTGTCTGGCTAGTGGCTAATAATATAACTATTTATATTTACATTAATTTATTTATATATAATTATTGTATTAAATAAACCATTTGTTAAATTTTATTGTATATTAATTGTATTAAATAAACAATTAGTTGAATGGGTCGTACAACTTTGTAGCATTTAAGTTTAGCCAAGTAACATGGCTTGCTAGCTAATGTCATTTACCTGTTATTTATTTTTCTTCTTATCAGAAATAATCTGCAGGGACTCTATTCTTTGTGGATGTGTACCGGAAGTTAAGTTTGGGCCACAAAAGCGTTCATGCGCAGTAACGTTTCTTTATGTTGTTGTTTTGAAATTGTCTATAAAACTTACAATACAAATATATTAAAAGTATACAAATTGCTATAGAAATAAACGAATCTACAAACTTAATTTTTATATTAAACTTGCCATTAGATATCATTTCTTAAACATAAAAAAGTACATAAACAACGTTTAATTATAGCCTAAATATAAACTATTAATGCAAAAAAGCTGAATTTTAAATGACCATGATACTTACAGTAAAACGTGACACAGGTATAGGTGTTAAGTGCTCTTTCTTCAGAAAAACCTTTGATTAAAATTAATTTCCCCAGGGAAGACCGAGTCCATTTAAATCTCTCTGTACGTCTAAAAGCCGATCAATGCGTGTTGTGTGCAGGTAGGATGACAGGAGGATTAGATTTAGATACACGTGGACCCACACGATGTTGGGTGCTGATTTTACTTTCTTTTTCTGCTCTTACAAACACAGTTTTTGGCAACAAATCGAGCCAGTTTAAGATCACTGTTGGGCTCCAAGCTCCACAGAACATTTCCTACCCATTCAGTTTGCTTAGGTTGGGGTCTGCCATGCAGATCGCCATAGAAAAGATCAACACAAATCCGGCTCTCAGTGGAAATTTCACGTTCGATTTTGTGTACGTGGACACAGATTGTAATGCGAAGGCTTCGCTTCGTTTGTTCATCGAACAGGTTATGAACCAAAATGTGACGGCGCTGTTTGGACCACCCTGCCCCGAGGAGGCTGAGGTAGGTTTGTTATTATACTTTTTAATACAGGAAAATGATGTACTGTATACTAATACATGGGGCGTTGATCTAGACAGATAAGATGAAGGTTGTGGGTTTGTGCATCATTTTCTTTGCATGCCCTGTAAGGACATGTAATACATTGATTTTACTGAAATGTACTTTGAAACAGTGTGCTATGGAAAAGCTCAATACAATTCAAATAGAATTGAAAAAATGCTTATAATTTCTATATTAATATGCATATTTAATATAGGAGACATGTCCAATTAATGTATTCCCCAGATTAAAGATGTTTCTGGATTTAAAAAAAAACGTAGCATGTTTTCATCAGTGCTTCATTGATAAAGTAATTTTTATATCAAAATTATATAAAGACATTTTTATATTTCAGTCACTTTGTATACAAATGATCTGCTGCAACAACTCAAACAGGCCATAGAAATACATTACAAACAATTATATGAAAGCAGATGAAAGCATATGAAAGAATAACTTTCTTTTTCTCGTATCTCAACATAGGTCACTGGACTCATAGCATCTACATGGAACATTCCAATGTTTGGCTTCGTTGGCCAGACTCAGAAAATGGATAACATCCAGGTGTATGACACCTATATCAAAATTGTACCACCACTTAAAAGGGTCGGAGAAATCCTGGTTAAAACACTGGAATTTTTTGGGTGGAAGTACGTTGGGATGATCGGAGGAGGCGCGGATATGAACACGTGGGACAACGTTGATGCTCTTTGGAAGAACGTGGAACAGCAGCTCAAAACTAAAGTAACCGTGACGACTGCTATTAAGTTTGACACCAGTGACCCAGAACTGGCACGCAGAAACTTACACCAGATTTCAAAGGTAGCGAGAGGTGAGCCGTTTATACTCCTTATTTTACTATTCTTTTAATATCCGGGTGGAGTTTACACGTCTGTCACCACAGCTGCAAGATCACAAATGAATCATGTTCTTGTGCTCTTATGGTCTGTTGCTTATCAAGCTATTAATTGGTCTAAAAAATTGAGTTTACCTGCAAAAACTATGATCTTGCATTGTTGTCTGATCGTGTGATTGTGTCTTTATGTCTTACAGTGGTGGTTGTGCTGGCTAATGCTGGAGACTGCACTTCTCTGATGATAGAAGCTCAAAGACAGGGGCTGATGAATGGAGAGTATGTGTTCCTACTTGTTCAACAGTTTGAGGTCAGTGCCAAAGTGGTGAGTAACTGGTTAGCAAAAAAAAAGGCAGGTGACACTTATACAATATACATAAATAAATTTGTTTACAATAAAATTTACAAATATATCTTACTTTAAGCAAACTTGACATATAACAAGGATTATAATGCATTGTATTGTATTTAAAAAATTGGGGTCATAAGTTCACACATTTACCTGATGCATTAAATGGATAGTTCACCCAAAAATAAAAACTCTCATCATTTACTCTCCTTTGAGTTGTTCCAAATCTGTATACATTTCTTTTTTCTGTTGAACACAAAGATATTTTAAAGAATGTAGGACCACAAAATGTTCTGGGGCACTTTTGACTACCATTGTAATTTTTCCTACTATGGTAGTCAATGAGGTCTAAAAACTGTTTGGTTACAAGCATTCGTCCAAATATATTCCACTATGTGTATATCCAAACAAACAAATACATTTATACAGGTTTGGAACAACTAGAGAGTGAGTAATTCATGATCCTATTAAACTTCCCACAGGCTTCAAAAAATCCTCCAGGTCCTGCATTTTTGTTGCTTTTTCAGCAACTTCTGCATATTCAACCTCTTTCCAACTGTAACTCTAAGACGTTGTGATCCATGTTTTTACACTTAGGACAACTGAGAGAAACAACTATTAGAAAATATGCAAATATTCACTGCTCAAGAAGGCAATATGATACATTTAAGAGCCAGGATTATGTAAATTTATAACCCCACTTATTTGTATACAGATAAATATTCAAATATTAAAAAGTTTATTCAAATTCAAAAGTTTGTTTACTGTATAGGCCAATGTGTATCAATGTAAGGAAACACGATGACATGCATAGGCCAATGTTATGTTATAAAAATGAACGTCCATAATATCTGAGTTAAGTTATAGAAACTATTCTGAAGGTACTGTAATAAGCAATGAGGTACAGTATAAGAGGTCAATCTATTTTTACTATATGCATTCTACAGCATATGGTTCTATGTAAAACAGAAACTTTAACAAATTGTCATTTAATTGTGTGATTTTAAGATGATTTTATATTTATATTAGTATAATTATATCTATTTTAAATAATGTTAATTTTATTCTATTCTAATCCTGATAAAATGTGCTCAATGGGTTTACACTTTGAATATAAGACTCTGCCTGCGTGTAATCCACGTGTATATTATTAATGTATACCTTTAACCCACTGTTTAGGATAATCTGTGGAAATCTGCTGTGGAACAAACAAATCAAACAATGGTCAGGGCCTTTGACATGGTGTTTGTTCTCGCTCAGAAGTCCTATGATGGCTATGACTATTATGACTTCTTCGAGCAGGCTTATGAGAGGTTGAAAGGAGCCCCATTTTACAGTAATCTGTCCTCAGAAAAAGAGGTGAGCATACTTTATTGAACAAAGTTTTCTAACCATTCCTTTCACAAGCTCATCATTTATCATGTATATTTGATTTTTCAGGTAAGCTCCTACGCAGCTTATTTACACGACTCAGTGCTGCTGTATGCCATGGGAATAAAAGAAGCTTTTAAAACTGGTAAAGATATCCGGCACGGACGAGAGATTCTCCAGAAACTCAGGGACAGGACCAGCATCAGGTTCTATGGTATGCAGGTGTTCAAACTACTTTGGTTAAATTATATTTATTCAGAATAAATAGAAACAAAATTATGGGTTTTTTTCAACAGGGGCTTCAGGTTTGGTTCACTTTGATGAATATGGAGAGAGGAACCTGGACTATTCAGTATATGACTTGCAGCAAACCGAAGATTTCATCAAATTTGTCCCTGTTTTAGACTTTGACAGTCATACAAAAATGATCAAGTAAAATATTACATACGTTGGTTACTGATAGTTTAGAGCTAGACTTATATATATTGTATATTACATTTATTTTGTTTTGCAGACCCACATCAAGGTTTTCAAATCTCTTTTGGCCAACTGGAAAACCTCCACCGGATAATCCAGCCTGTGGTTTTAATAATGAACGCTGTGAATGGTTAGAAAATGGTAATTGTTTTTTACAGACTACAGACAAGACAGTATACAATAGACATCATATACAAAAATAGCTTTTTTTTCAACCAAAAATAATAATTACTAGACAATAAGTGGCGTGGCAATAAAGTGACAAGCTGAAAACGTGACATTATTGTAACTGTTGTTGTTCATTATGAATATGATCCATATGAACAGTCATGTCACACACTAAAAAAAAATATGATCCTATGTTTTGTGACTTTATTCTAGAGATTTCTCTTCTAGTGTTGTTGGTGGTTCTGCCTGTGATTGGAGTGATGGCACTGGCCTTGATCACTCTTCTGACCTTACAGAAAGTCCGTCTACAAACCCGCCTGGAAGAGTCCAACTGGTGGCTCATCGACTATAGTGAAATAACTATCCTCAGAGAGCCAAAAGTACGAAGACCATAACACCTACAAAACACACACACACACACACACACACACACACACACACACACCCCAACACACACACACACACACACACACACTTGCAACAATAACAAAAAATATATTTAAAAAAAACTCTTAGAAATGTACTTGTCTTGTTTAACAGGGAATGCAAACGCTGTCTGTTAGCACAACACCAAGCAAATGTGGCAGTGGAGGATCTCAGTCCCTCCTCTCCTCAAACAGTTGCAGTTTCAGAGGAAGTGGAAAAGAAGCCATCTTCAGCACTATCGGTCTCTTTCAGGTACAAATGTGTACATCCCATGTTAATGGAGCAACTTCCATAAACATATACTGAAAGATCATAATGCACAAGTTATGAATTATTGTAACAAATTCTCTTTGTTGCTGGTGGTGCAGGGGAACGAGGTGAGCATAAAATACCTGAAGAATCAAATCCTCACCAACATCAAGAAACCGTCTGTTATCACAGAGTTCAACATGGTAAATATTCAGTGTTTCTTCCGCATGGCAATCACATTTTGGAGATTTTACATCAAAATTTCAATCGTAAACTAACATTTTTGTAAAAAAGCACTAGTGAATTCATCTACTTGTCTCTTCTGCAGTTAAGAGAACTGAAACATGAGAACCTGGTCCAGTTCTTCGGTGTGTGTATTGAGCCACCAAACGTCTGTATTGTCATGCAGTACTGCAAGAAAGGAAGTCTTAAGGTGAGAATCCAATTGAATTGTTTAACATTGATTTTGGATTATTTAACTATGATCATGTCTAAATGAAATGATATAACTGTAGCTCAACTGGTAAGGCATGGCAACACCAAGATGGGTTCAAAACCCAGGAATTGAATTTACTCTATAACCTTGAATGCACCGTATTGTTAGTCACTTTGGATAAATGCATCAGTTAATGAAATGTATTTTTTTAAGTTCATGGCCAGTTTCTCACTATGACTGTTATTCTAATCTCATCAGGATGTTCTTGGGAACAGCGAGATTGAACTGGACTCAATGTTCAAATTATCCTTTGCCTATGATATTGTTAATGTGAGTATGTCCATTTTTACACTATATGTTCCACAGACAGAGAACAATTTGTCTAGTAGAACAAGTATTTCTACATTCGTCAGGAGTGAGTGTCTTTCAACAGCAATGTTGACATTTGCGTCCTAATCTTTCTGTAAGTCGCTTTGGATAAAAGCGTCTGCTAAATGACTAAATGTAAATGGAAGCAATGGAAAGATGCATGAATCAGTGTTATTCTATTGAATATTCATTTTTGAACTTTTCTTAAACATCAGTATTGTGTTGTTAAAAATGAATATGAACTCATTTTCTTTGCAGTGTCACAGGTATAAAAACATTGCATCTTTTGGGCTATTTTTAAATGTTCCTTGTTTTAATTTTCTGTGTTAACATGCAGCTATTTAACAGCAGTGTGCATAGCTTTAACATTGTAAAGGATTATCTGGGATGTGTCTTTTGAAGGGTATGGAGTACATACACAAAAGCAGTCTAAAGTCTCATGGAAATCTGAGGCCCAGCACGTGTTTGGTGGACAGCAGGATGCAGATCAAGCTGTCCGGCTTTGGTCTGTGGGAATTCAAACATGGAACCAAATACAGATTGATCCCGCTGGAGAATCCAAAGTATGAAGAGATGTACTGGACTGCGCCAGAGTTTTTGAGAGAAGTCTACTACCCATTCAATGGCACACAGAAAGGCGACATCTTTAGCTTTGCGATAATAATGCGAGAGCTAATGTACAGTACAGAGGTGAGCCCGTACCACGACATTCATCTGGAACCAAAAGGTAAGACTTGTCTTGGCTATGTTGTATTGACATACGGTGGGGTCCAAAATCTAAGACCACAAGTCAATTTGTCTATTTTTGAGTGATAACTCTTGGAATGTGATTAACATATTTTCAGGTGCCAGAACTTTCTATGCATTTCCACATTTAAATTAGATTTAGAGTTCCAGAACCTAGATCAGTTTCAGAACTTAGATCCCACTGTATATCAATATCAGCAACATTGAAACAAAGAAAGATGTAGTCAACTTGACTGTATTATACTCAATAGAGATTATCAAGCAGTTAAGGACCCCTATGTCCGAAGACCCCCTTAGACCCACCCTGTCAGCTGATATCTGTGATGAACGTCTGATCCCTTTGCTGAAGGCCTGCTGGAATGAGAATCCAGAACACAGACCCCCGTTTAGCAATGTCAGGAGACGCCTGCGTGAGGCCATCCCTGAAAGGTGTGAACTAAAGGCAATACGTTGCATAACAGAAATGCATTGCGCTTCTATTTACATTGGAGTGTTTTATCAATTTTCCAGTCATGCCAACATCCTGGACAACATGGTTAGCAAACTCGAGAAATATGCCAATCATCTGGAAGATGTAGTGGAGGAGAGAACCAATCAGCTCACGGCAGAAAAGAGCAGAGCTGATAAGCTTCTTTCTAGCATGCTGCCCAGGTAAAAAAAAAACATCGATTGAATCATCATTATGTATGATTTTTAGACTGTAACAGAACGATTTATAATAGATATACAGTATTGTGGCAAAAGTCTTAGGCACGCTTGTATTTTTACCCCCAAAAAGAGGTTTTTGAATGAAAACATTCATTTTGTCATTATTTGTAATAACCCAGTGAGGTTTTTGTATGCACAAGGAGTCTGACAACAGCTGTTGCTACACACAGAGATCTGATCTCATCATCATTAAGTCTGTCTATTATTACATGAAGAAAGAGGAGAAAACTAAATCCAAAAGAATTGTAGCAATGTCTCCAAGATGCCAGAAGACACATGCACAGCTACCTGAAAAACTAGGTGCAAGTGCTTTGTAGACAAAAGCTGCTTTAAATGCAAAAGAAAGTTACACCAAATGTTGATTTAATTTAGTTAATAGAAATTAATTGATAAAGAAAATCTATATATGACATTATTTTTCAAATCATCTCCACTTCACAGAATTTTTATACAACTTTCACAGTACTGCAGCTTTGCAGGTATACGGTGACTTTAAGCGTCTTGGAGAAATCAGTTCTTCTGGATTTTGTTTGTCTCAGGCTAATAATAGATGGACTTGATGATGATAAGATCAGATCTCTGTGTGTAGCGCCGGCTGCTGTCAGACTCTTTATGCATACAAAAATCTTACTGTATTAATACAAATAATGCAAAGGCATGTAAAAAAAAAAGTAAACTGATATTTCCTATTGACACACTACAGCAAATGATGTAAATAACTAGCTTAAAACCATTTACCTAAGACTTTTGCACAGTACTGTATATACATATATTTTCAATGACTGTTTTTTTTTTACAGTTATATTGCAGATCAGCTAATGTCTGGGAAATCAGTGGAGCCTAAAAGTTACGACATGGTGTCCATCTTTTTTTCTGACATTGTGGGTTTTACCACCATGTGCTCCATCAGCTCAGCTCTGGAGGTGGTCACATTGCTCAATGACCTCTATAGCCTGTTTGATGACATCATCAAGCTATACGATGTCTACAAGGTACATGAACCTACATTGACCATAGGGTGGTATAGATGTCAATAAAATTGCAGTTTAAAGAGACATTTTGTCATCATTTATTCAACTTCATCTCTTTTTAAAACCTGTATATGACTTGATATGATATTTTGAGAAATGTCTCAGTGGTTTTGTGTCCATACAATGTAAGTCAATGGGGGCCAGTGTTGTTTGGATACCAACGTTCTTCAAAATATCTTCTTTTGTGTTGAGCAGAAGAAAGAAAGTCAGGTTTGGAACGACGTGAGTAAATGATGACAGAATTTTTAGTTGAACTGTTCCTTTAAATAAACAGCACGAGTAGTTTTGCAGTATACAGTAACATATGGCTTAGCGATTGAATGACTAACATTTAAATATAAATGTTTAAATCTTTTATTTTATTGCTTGGTGATACTTTACTGGTAGGTGGAGACAATAGGAGATGCATATATGGTAGCCAGTGGTTTGCCTATCGCTAATAACACCCACGCTGATGAGATCTCTACTATGGCCCTCAACTTCCTCTCTGCCATCAAAAGATTCAGAATCAGGCATTTGCCTAATGAAAAACTGGCCCTACGGATTGGGATCAATTCTGGTACGCAAGTACATACTAAATGTGTATATACTGTATAGGGTTTTGTATAAAAGGTTGTCATTTTCTGTTCTTTTCAGGCCCAGTGGTTGCTGGAGTTGTGGGTAGTACAATGCCCCGGTACTGTTTGTTCGGGGATACAGTGAACACAGCTTCCAGAATGGAGAGCAACAGTCTTCGTAAGGATGTTTGTTATTTTTTACTACAGTAGCTGTCTACTGTTGACTTTATTTAAGCCGATTTAAATATAACATTTACTTTGAGTTTTGCTAAAATGTTTTTTTAGCACTGAAAATCCACATCTCTCAGAGCACTGCCGATATTCTCCTAAAAAGTGGAAACTTTGAACTGGAGGAGAGAGGCGACATCGAGATCAAGGTTTACCAATGCTGCTTTTTTTGTTTGTTTTACAGTGGCGCCTAAAAGAATTCGGACATTACATTAAATAGTCAAGTTTCAAACCACATAGAATTTATTTAAAAGAAATACAACATAAACATAGTTTTAGCAAAACAACAAATAGCCAACGGCGAATGCTGCACAATTTGATATTTTGTTTGCAATTACATGTTTACATTTTAAGTATGATGTAATAGTACATGTTATCGAATCTGCATTTTTATTTTTATATTTAGGGAAAAGGAACTCAGAAGACTTTTTGGTTGAAAAACAAATCAGGGTTTAATTTTCCTCCTACTGGCCAAGACTGTGATTCAAGTACTAAATCAGCATCTGTAAGTATTTAGTCACTTAATATTACATTCATACATTTATGCTTGTTGCATCCTTATTCAGAAACAACAACCTGACATGCTGTATGTGGACAGTCTTGTCCTCTTACGTCCAAACAGGAGAAAACCAAAGCAGCCTCAACAAAGGATGCAGAGAATAAAGAGAGAAGAACAAACCAGAAGAGCACGGGCGTTGCTAAAATGTCAGAAATGCACACGCTTACTGTACCCGAAATCTAGTCTCAACAATTTATATATATTTGGATATCAGATAAGCAGGTACAACAATTACATTTTAAAATAAAAAAAGGTCAAGACTAAATCTTTAAAAACAATTTATTTACTAAAAATATTTTTACACATAATTCAAAGTTAAAACAAGAATAAGTGTTCCTGTTATACTAAAATCTAACTATTTATAGTAAAAGCTTTGCCAATTATTTGCTTGATCTACAGTACCAATATTCACATAAGGAACAGTAAACACTAGTAAAACTGTGAAATATGCGAGTGAAGGCATGTGTCGATACACTCCCTGAGACACACGTATAGATGCTGTGTGCGGGTGTATGCATGCGTGTCTATATTTCGATATTTGTACGTAATTGTATGAGCGCAAAGGTATGTTTCATTGCATTTTGACCCGCATTTGGCCTTATTACAAACTGAAGTACCCTAAAAACTCATTTAATAGAAGTATGGACAGCAGACACACAAATGGGCCTGAAAAACAGAGAAGTGAGAAAACGAAACTTAAATACCACAAGTCACTTTAAATAAGATTAAACTAATATAGAAACATCTTTTAATACAAATTAAACATGATTATCTAAAATAATCAATAAGCAGCTATAATGTTGTGGCTTGTATAACAATGATCTATAAAAAAATCAAATATAGAAAAGTACATCTTTGCAACATTTACAATAAAGACTAACCTGCAAGATTGATGTAACTGGAGGAGAGTTGTGCTGTAAACAGCTTAACGTGAGTTATCAAGCTTAAAACAAATGTAAATGATAGATCTTGAATCACACAAGTGAAAATATGAAATACCTCTGACTTGAAACTGCGTAGTCAGGATGCCTCCATTTGGATCAGGTTCGAATTCTGTACTTCTCGATGTGCATGGAGTCTTGGATCGAATTAAGAAGTCTTAGCGATGGCCAGAAATGTATTTAAAACAGCAATATTACATTGATACGTACCGGCTGACAGAACAGCTTTTCTCCATCACACACTTGCACCTCACAGTGCAGCCACACGGTGGACACTTTCTCCAGCCGCTGAAAGCGGAACGAGTTAAACTTGAACATGGACCTGCTGTCTTTGGCATTTTCAAATATGGTGACCGTGTTATCTAAAGAGCAGCTGTGAAACAGATGTACAAACAGAACGAATATATTAACCAAGGAGCGGTATTGAATCATGTAAAACACATTCTGACTGTTCTCTTTCAAAACAAATTGGATGTCTGTAAGGTACCTATTCAGAATTAAAGTCCACCTCTTTCTGTCTGTTGAATAAGGCGTTGGTGTCGCCCAGCAATTTGTTATCACTACTTTGAACCTATTGACAATAAAGAAATTATTTTACATTGGCTGTGTGAAGCTGCGTATTTTCAAAATCCTGATTTGTTTCTTTTGAGAAATTCACCTGTTACTCAGTCCTTTGGCTTCAATGCCAATGAATACCTCAGATCCGATCTCTGATGTGTCAATTATATAAGGCGCGTCTTTCGCATACAGGAACTTTGAGTTCTATAAGACACAAAGATGAATACACAGTTAACTGCAGTTCCAATCTAAGTTCAAAGTTTGGACACACGTATTTATTCTATTATTTTTCATATTTTAAAGGGAATAAAAATCTAAATTCTTTCATTATTTACTCACCCTCCTGTAATTCCAAACCTGTATGAATTTCTTTCTTCTGCAGAACACAAAAGAAGATATTCTGAATAATGTTGGTAACCAAACAACATTGGTCGCATTGACTTCTATTGTATGGAGACAAAATCAATGAAACATTTCTCAAAATATCTTCTTGTTTCACAGAAGAAAGAAAGTTTGGAACAACATGAGGGTGAATAAATAATGACTGAATTGTTATTTTTGGGTGAACTATCCCTTAAAAATAATTCAATAACACTTTCAAATGTGACAAAGTGACAGTTGTGCTGTAAGTAATGACTAAAATGGCAACAAAAAAAAAATTATTCTTATTAACAATGTTTATTAGCTGACAATTTCAGTTTTGTCAAAGTTCATTGTATTGTCAAAACTGCATAATATCATGTGGTCTAAATTCTCATATTTTCTTTTCAAAAACTGCTTTTTCATATGCATGTAAAGCTGCTTTACATGCATTAACAATGCAACATTGCGAAATATGCTACAGAGGCACTCAACCATGCAAGTATACGGTTTTAAAAATCACAAGCAACCAGTCAAGTGTGTCCTAACTTATGAATATCTGTGTATATCTGCATGAGTAGCTAAGGAAATAAATAATTTCATGGAAAGAATGTAGTGGACTACAAAATAAACCATCAAATGTTCATCATCAATGAATTCTTCAACGGACACTTTTAAGCAAAGCTGTGGTACTCACTGTGAACACGTTCATAGACAACTGAGACTTAAATGACCCTAAACTCCCATTGTTGACATAAACTGTTGCCACTCTGGAAGAAGCAGAGGGTTTAGTAAAGACGCTGCAAGTCAACGATCAGAATGCACAAGTTCACTAACATCTACTCCTACGGCATATGCCATCAGCGTAACAAGGGTCTACCTTTGGCTGAACACGGCATTGTTGACCAGATAAGCCGCTTTGTAGGTGCAACTGAAGGTGTAGTTTACGGGCTGGTTCCGGACGGTGAGAGACGAATCGTTGGATACTATCGAGTTGTGAAATATGTACCTTGGGTCTTTGCCTCCTACATACTGATAGATAGAAAGATAGAAATAAATTGTATTTCAGATACAAGTATTGGGGTCGCAGTGTGATATCAAAGAAATCCACAGCGTCTCACCTCAGACAGGGTGCCGCAGTAAGAGTGATTCTTTGGTGTGAGATCTGGTATAGTGAAACGATAAAAACCTGGGGTGTTAATTCCGGTATAACACACGCCACCAAGGGACAGCTGGCCGATTTCCCATCCGTATGGACACTCTGGCACGTTTGCAATGATGGCATTGGGAAAACATGACACCATCACATAATCTGAAACGGATAACAAATTGTCAAGATTATCATTCTGGTTATTCCAAGTTATCCCATATACACAGCCCTTCAACCCACAAATAAGGATGTATGTATATTTTACTTTTACCAGCTTTTTGAGGTGCACAAGCCCATGTCATAGGTAGAAGAATGAAGAGAAAACCAACAGCTGCCATTTCATTGCACTAAACAGAAAAAAACATTTGCTTAAAATAGACTGTCAGTAAACTGATGTATTGCATGTCATTGTTGGTCATTTCTTTCATGCCTGAATTTTGAATGTATCTATAAATAATAGTCCATGTAATGGACGCATGTAACTTATGTAACTTATGCAACCAATGTATATCCTGCACTTGCTGCTATTGCACTTCTGGTTAGACCCAAACTGCATTTCGTTGCCTTGTACTTGTACATGTGTAATGACAATAAAGTTGAATCTAATCTAATCTAATCTAATGTAATAATAGTATTATTTTAAAGTCAAAAGTACCATATCAGTTGAATCAGAATGAATATTTGGACATTACCAGTTCAGGTTCCTGGAGAAGGGTTTGGTTCAGAGGGTTTGCATGGTTCCTTTGGGGTTCTTCTGCAGGTAAATGATGAAAATCCTAAGAAGTTCATTTATAGATCCCCAGGTGGACGCTAACCCCCCTGGATTCTTCGGTCAGCCAGTCTGGTGAGGCCTTTTCGATGATAGCATTGTAAAGGACAGCACAAAAGCTCTCTGTGCTTGCCAGACATTGACTTTTAAATGACCAGGGTCTCAAGGGGAGGACCATTTTCTCAGCGTTTGACAACATGCTTATTTCTTCAATCAGTTTTCTTTGTAACCTTGAAAAACTATGTTAAAATTGTTCAATCAATACTCCAGTCTTTTATAGGTATGATAAAAATAAATAAAAATTTAGAGAGAGAAAAAAATCGCACCAGTGGTTGTGTTCTCATTCTTAGCTGTAGTATTTGGGTTTGCGTCTTGCTCAGAGAGATATTAGAAAAAAAATCTTGCTGGGATGTTTCAAAATGAGCTTTCTAATTACACTCAGAGTTATGCAACACCTCGCTGTCTCTGCCAAGCAGCCATGCTGATCGCTGGATTGCTGTCAGAAGTTACCTAACATGCCTGATCTGTGCCAGACTGCCTTTTTAAACTCATTAAAGTCGGTCTCATTCACCTTAGCCAAAACAGACCTAAGCAATTTGCAAAAGCTAAAAGGACCGTAATGAGCATTATTTACATTGCAAGGTTCCAAACTTCAAAAGTGTCATTTACTAATAGCTTCAATGTCTTTTGCAATACATGCAAATGTGAAAGCAATGGCGAAGCATCTTGGCATGGACAATCCCCAACCTGTGCAATATACATCATCACCCGTGAACTGACACACGGTACCGAATCCCTAAAACATCACACTGGAGAGAAAGCACAGAAAAGCCTTTAAGATTCCTGTGATGAAACGTACAAACGGGAATGTATAGATCAAGATGGGCCCCTGGATAAAGTAAGGAGACTACGTGGGGACAAAGACGCAAAGTCTGATTGTCAAAAGATGTGCCATTCACAAAGATAGTGTTTCAGTCTCAAAGGAATGCAGGGCACTTAGAGAAGCAGCATTTATCCTCAGACAGTGTGTCTCCCTAAATTTGAGGACACAAAAAAATCCCTATTTACTCTTTCTTTGCGTGCATGAATCACGAATGAGAGGTCAAGCGGTTCAGTTTGGTCTATTGATGTCAAAAGGGTTTAACAAAATTAAAATGAGCCCTTGTGGACAGATGTGTTCAAAGCCTCATGCAGCATCGTGTTTATTTATAGATCATAACCAGAACATGGTTGGGGTTGAAAGCCTGCTGCTATCCAGAATCACTAATTCTGTCATCATTTACTCACCCTCTTGTCATTTCAAACCTGTATGACTTTCCCATTGACTTCTATTGTATAGACACAAAACCAGTGCAAGTCAAGGGGTTACCGATGTTGTTTGGTTATCAACATTCTTCAAAATATCTTATTGTGTTCTGGAGAAGAAAGAAGGACATACAGGTTTGAAATGACAAAGGGTGAGTAACTGATGATCATTTTTGGGTGAACTATCCATTTAAATGCAAAAGAAAATATTCAACTCAATACAAAAACCAAAACTAACTAAAAACATTGTATTTTTATATGTTCAAAACATATATAGAATTAAAGAGTGCTGCTGTAAACTGATCAGGTGCAGATAACACAGGCACAGATATCCCACGTGATATAAGTATAGAAGAGCAAAGGCTACTTTCTTTCTGCTCATCAGCATGAGAATGGAAGAGACCACTGGGATGCATTCGAGTGCAATGCCTGAGAGAAAACTATGGCAGATGCAAATCAACTCTGAGGCCTGGAGCCCAGGGACAGCTAGCGTTACGGAGACTGTGGAGGGCCCTCCAGGTGTTCCTTCACTGTGTTATGTAATATCAGGTGGGTATGCTGCACCAGAATGCAAACATAGGGATGGAAAAAATTGAAAATAGACTTTCTCCATCCGTTTCGGTCTTCAATGGCCTTCAGTGTCCAATGAAACATTGTGTTTTTAGTGCAAAGTCAAAAACCACAAGTCAAACCATAGAAAGCCAAAAACCAAAGTCTTCACTTATTACCCCTAAGGCATCTGTCTGCAAACATTCTGTGGTTAACATGCTTTCATAACACTCTAAACCACAGCAACAACAAAAAAAGAAAAAGAGAGAAAGCATTTGGCACAGCTGTTCACTCTTACCTGGCCCTGAAATGCAGGATGCTTGGCATGTGCATTACCTGAAGAAGCATCCCAATATGCAAACCAGATGTTTTGGGCAATAGCAATGCATCTCAGGCTTCTCAGCTTCAGTCAGAATACAGATACCAGTTGATGATTGAAATTTCTTATCTGTGACTGTCAACAAAACAGCAAAAAATAAAACTGTATATATTTTTGGATAAAATATGAGTGGTGCTTTCCTGTCTCAGACTCACCAAGACCACACCATGGCACCAGTTGCAAAGATGTTCCAAGTGTTTATAGGCAGCACTAGAGTGCTTTTTCCTTCCAAGGGCTACAAAATCAGCAAAAATGTTGGAATACAGGCATAAAACAAGAGTACGTGTCTAGAATACATTTGCAAATGTTCTAGTTTTATATTGAAAAGGTTGCCTTTACAATGTAGCCAGCAGGTAGTCCACTTAATAGACAACACTCTTAAAGTGACAGATCATCCCCAAAAAACTGTCATCATTTACTCACCCTTAAGTTGTTCCAAGTCTGTATAAATGTATTTGTTCTGATGAACACAGATAAATGATATTTGAATGAATGCTTGTAACCAAACAGTTTTTTAGGGAGCCTAGCTAGTGATGATACGTTTCGTATTCTTCAAACATAAAATAATTCACATACCACAACCTTGTCATATGGTGCTCAGCAATACACGCACTTCATGCAACTACGACCCCTCGTGGCTCTGGAATACCATAACAGCGTGATGCAGGCAAAGTAAACTCATCTGTCGAGTATCTTTTCTCTCTATGCAGTGGCTGACTAGTGCACTTCTGCCTGTAGGTTGTGTTGTCGGTTCCCTCAAGGACGAAAGAAGGTTTACAACACGCGAGAAGTCCAATTCAGCGATGGCGCATCAAAGGCGATTTCTGAAGGTAACTTTCACCACGCTTTGTCTTTGGATTTCGTTCAGTTTTACACAATAGCTTAGCAAGCTAGCATGAGCGGGTACGTGAATACGCCAATGCAATGAAGGCACTGCACCGGCAGAACCACGCGACTTCAAATGAAATGAAATACATGATATTGAAATGACCTCGTGCTTCTAAGGTCGGGCATTGATGGACCTAAGTACATTTCATAAAATTCACGAGCTTCGCTTTAATGCAGACGTACAGTATGCGTGTTTTGTGCGGGCTTACAACATTAGACGGTTCTTCTTGACAGTTTGGTCGAGTTTAACGTGGTTCAGTTGACACTAGCATGCAGCTAGCGCGGGTCTTGACAGCAGCTGAGGCGCGTGAGTTCACTTTAAACTGATGATGCAAAATCCTGTACGATGACGCAGTGCCGTTATATCAGAAAGATTAGATTTGTTTGTTTTAATTGTTCGTTTATTTAAAGACTCTTTAATAGTAGACACGTTAAATCAGGACATGTTTCTCTTGTTACAGTTTACCCTGCTGAAAAAATAAATCTTTACATACATTTTAATGGGAATTGTATAGGTTTTAATAGAAACCGTAATGGTATCTGTGGGTGTTTGTAATGTGTTCGGTTTTATTGGTGGGATGTTATCCTGAATAAGATAACCAATAGAACACCATTAAATCCTATGGGGAATAGGCCCAACATTTTGTAATGGTAAACAGCGTTTTCCTGCTGAAACAATAGAATAGAAACCATTAAAGAACCATTATAATAGTTTTAAAGGGATATGTATTGGTTTTAATGAAAACTACACAGTATAATGGTCTACCAGTATGTGATGGATTCTATTGGGTGGATGTTAAATCCTTTTGGAATAATGCCCAAAACACACTACAAAATGGAATTTTGTAATGGTTTTAATGGAAAAAGCTATTGGTTCATAATGGTATTTTAATGGAAACCATTAGAATTTTCTGTGATGGTTTCTATTGTTTCAGCATGGATGTCTAATAGTTTTTGTAATGAAATGAAACCACTAGAATTTCATTTTTTTGCCAATTTCAGGGAGAATGAGTACTAATTTTGTAT
Organism: Oreonectes daqikongensis; assembly: GCA_026939265.1. Classification (NCBI taxonomy): domain Eukaryota; kingdom Metazoa; phylum Chordata; class Actinopteri; order Cypriniformes; family Nemacheilidae; genus Oreonectes; species Oreonectes daqikongensis. The sequence goes on along the minus strand of JAOTQM010000125.1, from coordinate 2,698,065 downwards.
TTTTTTTCTTTCCTGCTGATGACTTTTTGTTAAGAAAATGGTTAAAAAGAGAACCTTATAGTGTTCTGGCTATAAAATAAAACACTGACAATCATTTTCAGCTGTAATGCCCATTCACCTTTTGACACTCAGCTATAGGGCTGTCAAATGATTAGCCGCAACTAATCGTATGCAAAATAAATGTTTTTGTTTACATAATATATATGTGTGTGCTGTATAAATTATTATGTTTATATATACACTGATCAGGCATAACATTATGACCACTGACAGGTGAAGTGAATAACACTGATTCTCTCTTCATCGCAGCACCTATGAGTGGGTGGGATATATTAGGCAGGAAGTGAACATTTTGTTGATGAAAGTTGATGTGTTAGAAGCATGAAAAATTGATAAGCGTAAGGATTAGAACGAGTTTGACAAGGGCCAAATTGTGATGGCTAGACGACTGGGTCAGAGCATCTCCAAAACTGCAGCTCTTGTGGATGTTCCCAGTGTGTAGTGGTCAGTATCTATCAAAAGTGGTCCAAGGAAGGAACAGTGGTGAACCAGCAACAGGCTCGCTGATGCATGTGGGGAGTGAATGCTGACCTGTGTGGTCCAATCCAACAGACGAGCTACTGAAGCTCAAACTGCTGACGAAGTTAATGCTGGTTCTGATAGAAACGTGTCAGAATACACAGTGCATCACAGTTTGTTGCGTATGGGGCAAGATGGTCCTTACGAACGCGAGGTCCAGGGTGGCGGGGTTGGATCCAGATCCAACTCTTCCCACTTGGCACTTTATATAATTAGTCGCAATTTGGAAAGTAAGTTGCAACCTGTGGTCGCTAACATTTGCTCTTACAATGTAAGTCTACATTTGATTAATAGTGTAGTTGAGATATTCATTAAATAAAAATATGTGATAACCCTTACCCTAAACCTAAATCTAATAAAATATGTTATTAAAAATACGTTAATAAATAAAGTTTGTCTTTAGTAAGTATTTTTTGACAGAAAAACAAAACTTTAGTTACAATTCAATGTGGAAATGGTAGAGCAACAAAACAGAATTTGTCAACCAATCAAATTGCAGTGGGAGGAGACTGGATCTGGATCCAAACCCGCCCCCTGGACCTCGCGTTCTGCAGTGAGGAGCTACTGTATGGGGCTGCAAAAGTGGGACCAACACAATATTAGGAAGGGTCATAATGTTGTGCCTGATCGGTGTAAATACACACCTACATGTATATATTTAAGTGTATTGAAATGTGCATAATACATTTTTTATATATTATATCTACACACACACACACAAATATATAATGCATGTGTGTGTACTTGAATATACATAATTATTATACACAATACACATATATATTATGTGAAGAAAAACTTTTATTTTGCGTATGATTAGTGGTGCTGAGCCCTACTCGGCTATAAATAACTTTTTCTTCAATGCAAGAAAGTCATATAGTTGAAACATGTGATGACCAAATAGTATTTTTGGGTAAGCTGTTCCTTTACAAACTAGTTCATATGTGCCATGATCTTTCAAAGCTTGCTGCTTAAACTACACCCTATTGTTTAAATTCATTGAATCTGATTGTGTGTGTCAACATTTGGTTGTCTTTGCCTTGTGGGTGTTTCTGTTTTGTAGTTCAGATGAACAGATTGCCAGACAGATTAACCCACTGGCCTGCTTTGCTGGTGGATTTACTCATCAGATTTAATTATGCTTAATCCTAGTGACTGATACTATGGCTTACAGCATCACAGACATGTGTTTGTTGACAATGTTGTTGCCCATTGTTTTTACCCATCATCAACTGCAAAGGACTCTTGTGCCAAACGTTTATGATGTTCAGGATGTTATAGTTTAAAAAATGTCAATGTTTCTTTTATTTTTTTTTATCATTTTTGCTTTGTGAGCAGGTCTGTCTTTTCAGACTTTGGCATCCAACCAGACTCTTTGGAAACATGGTCCCCTCTCTCTCTCTCTCTCTCTCTCTCTCTCTCTCTCTCTCTCTCTCTCTCTCTCTCCTCCACCCACCTTTCTCATCAGTGTTCCGGTCACCCATTGGTGCAGAACACATGAGACAATTCAGGCAGGCAGGGCTTCTGGAGTTCAATGAACTTTCGTTTAGCAGCTGCGGTGTAGCACCTCTTTTCGGCATTTCTCACTATTCTTTCTTGCTCTCCCCAGGCTCATTCGGCATGTGCTCTGCATCTTGTTGTTTGGAATTGGTATTCATTGTAAAAGAGATTATCCTCTGCCCCCGCAAGCATTTGGTTGTGAAATGTCCTGGACTTTTAAACTCTTGTGTACCATACATAACAGTAAGCACTATGCAGAACACAATTTTAAGGCCTGTTTCTGTACGTGATGCATGAGAGAATAATATGTTACAGCCTCCGTGTGTTCTGCTAATGACTAAACGGCCCCACTGCAGGTTCTTCAATGCCCTTGTGATTTGCTGATGGGGTGTTTTCAAGAATTGCAGTCACAGAGGTAACAACAAGAAACCATAATAATACTGTACCACTGTATACAGCTGATGAAGTGAAAGTCAACACCTTTGATGGAGAGCACATCTCTTTTTTTGATAAACTTCCTTTTTACCCTGTATGACTGCAAAGCACAGTCAGATACTTTAATAATTGTCAAATCAAACTGCCTTTGATCAATGAAGGATTCAAGCCCCATTTGGATAGTTGGATAGATACTGTTTCATGAATAGAGTGTTGGATGTTGATGGGTGTTGCGTCAATGCTCTTGATGTGCGCTCAGAGGGCACATAGTGCACCCGTAATTTGGCACAATAGTTTTTCACAGCTCATCTTCCATAAATATGTCCAGGACAGCTGCTGCAGATTGTGTGCTTCATCACCCCATCTCTTTTTGTATGATATGCACAGGCAAGGGGCTGTAGTCCTATAACCTGACACCAGGTCAGCAAATAGAGATTATGTGACTGCAGTGATGGAGAGATATGAAACATGCTGTTAAATGTTTATGGTTTGTTTGGCAACCATGAGGCAAGATTCTTTACTCTTTAGGATTTAATTCACAAATTCACCGCCTAGTGTCTTTTGACTTATTTACTCATATCCCAGATTTACCTCAAAATCAACTTCATTTTCTTACATCTAGGTGTGGTTGTGTTTTTTTGTCATTCTTCCTGTTCAGATCCTCGGTTCACTTGCTAACCACCTCGGCAGGTTTCGTTTCACCTGATTTTTGTAGCCAGATTGGGTGGAGCACACCATCCGACATTCCTTTCATTCAGGAGCAGCTGAGCTGGAGGTGCTTTGCTGAATAGGCAGCACAATGGTTTTTGCTTTCTGCCTTTCTGGATCCTCTGACTCATCGTTTCTTCTGTCCCACAGTTTTATTGTTGATGTTCGGCTTAAAGAGAGGAGATGGATGTCCACATGGTGCTGGGGGGACAGGATAATGTTCTCCTGGCAAATAACCCTGATGCAGGAAGTGCCAGTCTGAAGCATCCCTGTGATGAGCAGGTGAGTGGAAAGACAACTAAAATGTATCACTAGTTATGTCTTTATTACTTTTAAGCCTTTGATTACTTTTTGACAGGTTGATTACAAGTTGTAGTATTATAGTTTTACTACAAATGATTAAACTATTGTCATGTGACCATAGTAAATTTGTGGTTCCAAATATAGTTAGTTATAGTGAGAAAATAGTGTTAGTTGTTAGTAGGTGAGAAATAGTGTTTCACAGAAATAATCATTTTACCTAAACGCATACCTATAATAGTAAATTCAGAAAAACTATATCATACATCCTATAAATCTAGAGCGTGGACTTGAAGACATAATTTCATTGACCTGGATTTTGGGGCTCTTTATGGAAAGTTGTTATACATTTTCTGAGTGTTTTTTTAGTACAGTAAATCACGTGAGTGGTGGGTTTTATTAGACCAGTGAACAACCACCCAGAACATTTATATAATGCAGGACAGAAGCACCAGCCCATCTGTCTTTCGTTCTGTGGCCACCTCATGGAAGGAGGGTCTGCTGAACCGAAAGAGACCATTTGTCGGAAGATGCTGTCACTCCTGCACACCCCAGAGTCAGGTTAGTTTTTTCACAATGTTGTCATTCTGTTTCAATAGATGTTCAAGCACTTTACTTGCCAAATGCCCATGATCACTGCATTTTAAGGCGGTATATCAGTTTTGGAAACTCAAGATGCCCACATTTAGTTCCATTCAATCGATTCTGTTTTACTAAATGCACATACTATATGTTAATATGAGAGTCATCTGTTTTTTTTTTACTTTGACATGATGTGTTGCAGGAGAGGCTGTTCAATCCCAGCATCCCCTCACTAGGACTCCGTAATGTGATTTACATCAACGAAACTCACACGAGGTAAATGTCGTCTTCTGGCCTGGTGCCCACGAATGCCTGACTGCGTTATTTATCATGAGAATCTCACTATGTGTTGCTTGGATACACACACTTGAGTATTGCATTGTGTAGTATAAAAATTCAGTTTAGTTTATGATACATCATTAATGCCTTAGTTGTTCAGATGAAGTTACCAACCAAATGACTTGGTCTCTGTTTACATACGGGAGTAAGATGAAAGGTTGTAGGTTTCTGTGCAGAGTGGAAATTCGGGAAATAAATAATTAAGCCTGTTTTTCTGGGGATATTACGTGCCGAGATCATGTGCCAAAGGTGGTCCGAGCTGTACCGCCAATCACAGGAGGAACTGGACAGTGTGTTATATTTCAGGAGTAATTTGATGTCTCTTAAAAGTTAATAAAATAAATTCTCTTGCTTTAAGACGGTTTCAACGCAAAAACATAAACAAACGTTACTGCGCATGCAAACTTCCATCATCAGTAGAAGAACCGTTACTTGGCTAAACTTAAATGTGACAAAATTACATGACCCATTAAACAAATATTTTATTTAATACAGTTGTTATACAATAAAACATTAATATAAATTGATATTAATAAAATAAATAGTTAAATTATTAGCCACTAGCCAGACCGATTAACAAGGAAGTTAACTTCAGGCCAGGCACGTGCATCCAAAGAATTACATCCATCATTGGTTTAAATTAGTATTTTTCCCAACCTACTCAGCTATATTTTCTTTGTGCTATGCAGACACCGAGGTTGGCTTGCACGGAGGTTGAGTTATGTCCTTTTTGTCCTGGAGAGAGATGTCCGGAGGGACATGTTCGCCCGCAACGTGGTGGATAACGTGCTTAACAACTGCAGGTACCAACAGGCCATACGTGAGAGGAACAGGTGGAATGAAAAATATTTTTCTGCATCATAATTCATTGTTTTATTGCTTCAGGGTGGAAGGTGCTATTATGGAGGTGGCAGCAGAGGCCAGTGGCGTAGATGCCGAGTCTGGAGTGGATCCCAAATCTGCCAGTAAAGTCCGACGGAAAGCCAGAGGATTCCTGCAGGAAATGGTGGCCAATATCTCACCTGCCTTCATCAGGTACAGGTTTAAAGGATAGTTCACAAAAAATCTGTCATTATTTGCCCTCATGTCATTCAGAATCTCAGTATGACTTCAGGTAATCACAAAAGAAGATATTTTGAGAAATGTCCAAACAATGAATATCAATGTTGATTGGTTGCCAACATTTTTCAAAATATTGTATGTTTTGCAGCAAAAGAAAATCATACAGGTTTTTATTGACATGAGGCTGAGTAAATGATTCAAGAATTTTAACACAGAAGCACTGAATTAGATTAGATTAGATTAGATTCAACTTTATTGTCATTACACATGTACAAGTACAAGGCAACGAAATGCAGTTTGGGTCTAACCAGAAGTGCAATAGCAGCAAGTGCAGGATATACATTGGTTGCATAAGTTACATAAATAAATATACAGAAGTAATTTACAGATGGAAATGTACTATGACCATGATTTACACATGTCTCTTACTATAAACAGAAATTTACAGATGGATATATACTATGATCATGATATACAGATGGCTATTACTATAAACAGAAATTAACAGATGGATATGTACTATGCACATAATATACAGATGTCTATTGCTATAGACAGAGATTTACAGATGGATATATACTATGAACATAATATACAGATGGCTTTTACTATAAACAGAAATTTACAGGTGGCTGTATACAATAAGTTAGGCTATGGTGAGCAGCAGTGCGATAAATATAGAGTAGTGCAAATAAATTATGGACAGAAGCTATCGAAGTAACAGTGCAATGGAAGAAGTTATTGCATATTTCAGTTAAAGTGTAGGAGTGCAAGATGCATAGTAAACAGTAAACAGTTGGTACTGTAATGAACAGTTGGCAGTGCAAATGAGCAGTCTGGTAGTGCAAATGAACATAAATGTGCTGAACCTAGAAATAAAACATAGTGCTTCTCTCATCTTTTTTTATGTGTGTCTTTAGATTAACAGGATGGGTGTTGTTGAAACTGTTCAATGGATTTTTCTGGAGCATTCAGATCCATAAAGGTCAACTGGAGATGGTGAAGAAAGCAGCATCGGAGGTCAGGCTCAATCTGATGCTGTCCAAAATCTCCGCCAATACAGATGCGAATAGACAAGATTCATATGACACATTCACTAGTTGTTAATAAACTAGTTTTTCAAATTCCACATTCTTGGGTTGTTACACAAAAAATTTAATGATAACAAAAATCAATGGCTGGACAAGCAAAGCATGAAGCTTCATAACAGTCTTCTAGCATCTTACTTTCTATTTTCTCTGTTTCAGTACAACGCTCCACTGGTCTTCCTTCCTGTTCACAAGTCCCACATAGATTATCTGCTCATCACCTTTATTCTCTTTTGTCACAACATCAAAGCTCCTCACATCGCTGCCGGCAACAACCTCAACATCCCCATTTTAAGGTACAAAATACAGCAAATTTATGGTTGAGGATGCACCAATAATGTAAATTTTGTCCGATAACTGATCATTCTTTAAGAATGGAAACTGATATATTGGCTGATATACAGTATCTCAATAATAATATACATTTTTCTTAGCCTAATACAAAAGGCAAAAAGTGGTCAACTGCTTTTATTTTAAAACATTGACTGCAGTAGAAAAGGGAACGTTTAGTTCTTTTCTCTTAAAATCATGTACTTTTTCTCTATGATCATGTATAATTTATCGGCTTTAATATATCGTTCTGAATTTATATGGCCAATAATATACTGTGCATCCCAAGTTATAGTGTTTAAACTTGATATTGTTGAAAAACTGATATTTGAAAATGTGTCTGCATTGTATATTTCATTCTCTACTGTTCTTTTAGCACCCTTATACGCAAGCTTGGAGGATTCTTTATTCGTCGTAAACTGGATGAGACGCCAGATGGAAAGAAAGATGTGTTGTACAGATCACTATTACATGCAGTAAGTAGAGACATGTTTAGGGTTTTCTTCACTGTGCATTCTGAGCTATTAGATAACACAACAGTGTTCCTGTAGCTTGGTTGGTAGAGTTTTGCATAAGGGTTATAACACATACTGATATAATGTATACTATGAATGCATAAAATATGAATGCATGGATAAAAGCATCTTCCACATGTATGATTGTAAATGTAAACAAAAGAAAGGCATATGGAATGGGTTAAATTATTGAACACTGCTGTTATGATGTTGGGAATGACAAGGAGAAGTTTTGTGTTTGTGTATACTGATAAACTGATGCATTTGAATTAAGTCGCTCCGGATAAAACATCTGCTAAATGCATGCATGTAAACATGTATATGGCTGGTATTTGTGAACATGCTGATTGTTTATGCAGTGTCTATAAGAGGCTGGTGAGTGGAGGCGGTTGATACAGGATGCTGATAGATTACTTCTGCATTATTCATACTGTCTCCTGTTGTGCACCACATTACCATAATAGGCTGCTTTAATTACAGAGAGGTTATAAAGCAAGGGTCATGGCTGTCAATGGTTCAAGTGATCACACGTGTTGTGTGTTATAACTAAAAGCATTATTATATATGAATATAACATGGACATAATCTTTGAAGTGATCATGTTTTTTATGCACAGTTTAGTTTCTAGTCTCTTGGTTTTAATTTTGCAGTATTTTACAGTGTCTGCTCATTTCTCATCACATTCAAAACAGACTCTCTCTTTCAGTACACAGATGAGTTGTTGCGGCAGCAGCAGTTTCTGGAAGTGTATTTGGAAGGCACACGCTCACGCAGCGGGAAGCCGTCTCCATCTCGTGCTGGCATGCTGTCCATCGTGGTGGACACACTCTGTACCGGCAGCATCCCAGATGTTCTGATCGTGCCCGTTGGCATCTCATATGATCGTATTATTGAGGGAAATTACAACAGCGAACAGCTAGTAAGACCCACTGTGCCTAAATTCACTTTAGAGTTGACATTGATAAGGCCATGTTATAGCTTATAAATGGTCCTCAAGATTTTTCCCCTGTTGTAAGGTCTTGGTTTCTGAATGATCATTTTGTGTATGGGTTGGGTAAACTGAGGCAGAGTTTTGTGTTGTATAGAGCATGAATGATTAAGATCTAGAATCATTGAAGTTGTGATGACTAATGTAGTGAATATATTTTAAACATTTCATTTGCAGAAATGATTTTATGTGAGCAAAAGCCAGCGTTATAGCAATGTATCATTTGTAGCTCGTTTTATCTCATACGAGGGAGGTGTTTGTATACCGAAGCTAATAATTTAAATAGACCACTAAAAGATTGTTACCTGATTTACAAGTGTTGACAGTACTCCAGCAGTGTCTAAAAAATCCAAATTATAGGAAGAAGATGTGAAAATCTTTGCTTAATGGTCTCCGCTATCCTCCTGTCTTCAGGGGAAACCGAAGAAGAATGAGAGTCTGTGGGGCGTGGCCTGCGGCGTGTTCAGAATGCTCCGGAAGAACTACGGGTGTGTGCGTGTGGATTTTACCCAGCCTTTCTCCCTAAAGGTAAGAGCAGTTTGGCGGCTTATTAACTTAACAAAACACAACAGATCTCTTTGCTAACACTTGGATCCGCTGCTACAGGAGTACCTGGACACCCAACGCTCCCGGCATCTCCAAACCACCCTGACCCTGGAGCAGATCCTTCTTCCCACCATCATCGCAGCACAGTACGTCCATTACACTCCCAGCAACTCAATCACGTGGACTGGTGTTTATTGGTATGTAAAAGAATCTGTGTGGTTTATGGCATTATGTTTGTCTGTTTCTGTGCAGGCCTGATCATGCTGTTTTTAATGGAGAAGATGGGGATCATCTGAATCTCAGAGACCTGTCAGATGAGCCGTGGAGGAGGCAGGTTATCGCTAACCTGGCCAAGCACGTACTCTTCAGTAAGAGACAAGACAAGAAAGTCATGAAACTTTTGGTTTTTTAGGCAGTAGGTGATTTGTAATCTGAAGGGCGTCGACATAAATATGATGATGATGATCTAAAGTAGGAAATACATTAAAGAACGTACATGTTAAAAGGACGTTATGGCTTTTATAAGATGGTTTAAGATTTTTTGATGCCAAAAACAAATGTCTTTGCCTTTTTCTCAAAAGGTTTCAAATGCTTCCTTATTTGTAATTTACTCCAGATTTTTCAAAACTTTGCTCTTTAGAATGTGAATCGATACAGCTTTTACATCAAATTAGCGTACATTTTCAGAATTATAATTACAGTATCTGCTCAAAAATGAGGGATGGTTTTTAGAGGGATGGTTCACCCAAAAATGCTAATTATGTCATAAGTTACTCACCTTCTTGTCATTTCAAACCTGTTTGACTTTCTTCTGCAGAACACAAAAGAAGATTTTTATTAGACACGAAATCAGTGCAAGTGAATGGGTACCGCCATTGTTTGGCAACATTTTTCAAAATATCTTCTTTTGTGTTCTGCAGAAGAAAGTAAGCTTTGAAATGACAAGAGGGTGATTTAAAAGAAATAACATAGTTTTTAAAACAGTTCACCCAAAAAATGATCACTGTAATGATCCTAAATGGCCTTCATTTTTAAAAGTATGATATCATTTATTTTTTATACTGTTAAAGTTATTTGATCTAGTATACCTTAATAGCTTTTTGAAGGCTGTTGTTTGCACGGCCCGTACTGGTGAGACTTTTATTGAGCACCTATGGTCAGAGGATCTGCACTCTGAGGTACAATTCCAACTTGCTTTTAAATATTTAGTATTGACACTGTCATAAACCTTTAAACACAACCTATTTTTCCCATACACCATCTTTCAACCATACGTTTTAATGTAATTTTTAGGATGCAGTGCAGTTATACATTTATATAATGTCTTTATATTTCTCTTCATCAGTGTATTTAAAGGGATAGTTCTGATTCTGGCATCATTGACTTTGTCAGTCCAGACTATTTTCTGCAGACCACAAAATGAGTCGAACAATAACAATAGTCTTTATGACTTGCACTATATGCCGAAGTTTAATTTTCCTTTCCTTTAAATTACTGTAATCATCTCTCTCTGTCCGTCAATCTGATCATGATGTTTGTTTCTCATAGCCGCCTGCAAATCATCAGCAATTATGTCCACTCACATCGTGGCCTGTCTCCTCCTGTACCGACACCGACAGGTAAGGCGTAACACGTAGCACGTCTGTAGGAATGCTGTATGCTGTGGTAGCCTGTCCACAGCTTCTGCGCTATTGTGACCAATGGTTATCTATACCGGGCAGGGTGTGCTGCTGTCTAAACTGGTGGAGAATTTCTTCAATATGAAGGAAGAGATCCTGTCGCGGGACTTCGACCTGGGATTTTCCGGGAACTCGGAGGACGTGGTGATGCACGCGCTCAGCCTTCTGGGAAACTGCGTAAACGTCACCAGCACCAACAAAAACACAGAGTTCATCATCGCCCCTAGCAACACCGTTCCCGCTCTCTTTGAGCTCAATTTCTACAGCAACGGCCTTTTTCACGTCTTCATCGCCGATGCCCTTATAGGTACACGTCCTAATGCTCAAGATGCTACTGTAATAAATATCTGCCTGCATGGACCAGCGGTTAAAAAATAGTGCTGAGCTTTAAACATGCAATGCTTCCAAGCTAAACAAAATATATCTGCTCATCGAATATATATGTGAGATGTTTGTTTCTTTGCTAGCCTGCAGTGCGCTGGCCCTTCTGAGAGAACAAGCTGCAATATCTTTAGCAGGGGAGAAGAGTTCCTCCTCCACGCTGCTGAGTCAGGAGAGGCTGATCCGCAGAGGTGCCGGACTCGCACACTTTCTGTCCAATGAGGTGGCAGTAGCACTGGTAGGCCTTTAAAACACAATCCTATAGGCAACATCACCATCTAGTGGTGATAACCCAAGAAGTGTTTAATAGACTAATACAGCATGCACTAGTCCCTACACGTCCTGTGACCTGTGGAGCTCTCTGTTTGCATCACTTTCTAGAAAATATATCGCCGTCTTATGGGTTTCAAACATAATACCTTGACAGCCAACTGTAAAGACGGTCTATGTCTCAACCACTAGAATATGTAAATTGGGATTACTCACTTCTGTCATTTATGGAAACATTTTTTTTGTGTCTTTTCTCTCTATAGCCTTGCCAGACTTTATACCAGGTCTTGCACGATGCTGTCACCAGATTAATAGAGTATGGTGTACTGATTGTGGCTGAGGTGAGCTTATCTCTTTAATCTTTGGTGGCATTTTCTGGTAAAAGACAAGTTATGGTTGCAAACTGAAGTGGCTGTGAGGAATTAAGATTTCACATTTGCACGATTGCTCGGTTTCAATACCACACTACACACATACTGATAAAATGTGTGGCCTAAATACATCGTGAGGCAATTGAAAAGTGAAAATGTAAGGTTGGGGGATTTTTTGCTGTTCTCAGCCTCACTTATTACAATTTCACATTTAAGTTTATTGGTTTCACTTACATTCCAGCAGTTGTTGGTTATTTGGTTGCAATTACTGTGAAAAAAATGTACATTAAATTGCACTGTAAATTGTATGTACATAAATTATATGTAATATATGTAAATGTGAATAGTTTTTGGTATTGCAGCAAATTTAAAATAAAAAAATTAACATTTTGTGTATTTTACCTGATAAAAAACAGATTTTTGTTTTTGTTTTTTAATGGCTAAAACATTGTGTTGTGGTGTTTATTTAGGAGGACCAGGAGGAGTTAAGCCCGTCTGAGGAGCCTTGGCCGAAGAAGTTTCCAGAGGCTCTTACCTGGCGAAGTGATGAGGAAGATGAAGACAGTGACTTTGGAGATGAACAGAGAGACCGTTACCTGAAGGTCAACCTTAAAACATCTTCAGAATTCATTAAATTATTAGTTCACCTAAAAATAAGCAACGTTATATTTCTCATAATTTACTTGCCTTCATGCCATCCCAGATGTATAGGGTACAACGGGGCTAAAGGCAAACCTTAAGAAACAATGTGTTTTTCCCTACACCTATAATGTATGATTTATTTATTAATTATTAATATATATATTTAACATTTATGAAGCAACAGATTTTGTGCAAAATAAATCGTAAGTGGTTAACTTTGTTAAAGAAAATCGTATAAATGTATGAGATGGCGAAGGGGGGCCGGGCCGTATGTGGGGTAAAAGGCACACAGTATTAATGCAAATACTTAAGATAAAATTATATGGTCTTAATAATGTAAATACTTGTTCAAAACAATCACTTTAGCAAAGTTTGTACTTCTTTTCAATAAATAAAATAATTTATTTTTAGTCAATAAATATACTGTTATTAAAATATGTTATTATCACAATGTATAAAAAGCAGAAACAAAATTATTTTAAGAAAATAATGATCATTTTAAATTGTGAAAGCTTTGGAGATCTAATCATTTAATATAGATTTACAACAGTAACAATAAATAATATTTTATGATATTATATGATTAATATAATATTTTAAATATAATGATTTCATTATAAACATGGTGATTATCTCTAAGGTGGGCCCAACTTGTATCATATTTACTATCTGAATCTAACCATGTCATGTCAACAAATGGAAACATCATTTTCATGTTACTTTAGCCACAACAACAGGGGTGCTTTTTACCCCAAAAACCCTACTTTTATTCTTCTGTTATTGAAAAATTGTTGGTTTAATAAAATAAAAAAAACTGAAAAACATTAACAAGACCATTATCTCTAAATATATTGAGTTATTTTAGCAATTCTCATGTACTGCTGAAATCTACAACATTTTGAAATCAAATTAGCTGCTGTCCACGATCCACATGCAGAGGGAAAAGTGCATGTATTGGAAAGTGCTACAGCATTTTTTGTGCCATGTGGTGGTTTACAGTAAAATTAAATCAAAAGAGCCTTTTACACTGTTGTACCGTATATATACGTTCTGTTTTTCTGTTGTTTTTTTTATATATATAAAATAAAATAGTAGGTCATAAATTGTACTAAATTGCAAATGTTAATAATACAATACGATATACATTATTTATTTAGCACATTTAAAAACAACTGGTGTTGACCAAAGTGCTTTAAAAAGCCAAAATAAACACATGATAAAAATAAAATAAAAAGCACATGAAAACATTAAAACAAGGAAAAGACAGTGAAAACATAAAAGCTAAAATTGAATAGAAAAGAGTACTGAATTATGAGTGTGTGTTAGGCTGTATTCGAGACTGTGTCAATAGATTTTTATATAGTTCTACTATAAGAGATCACTCCAGTTTTAAATACGTCAAAACATTAGTGTTGTGTTTATTATAATATGAACTTAATATTCTGCAAATAAAATAATAGTGTATTCAGAAAAACTAAAAATATTTTTTAAGTGGTCTCTTCATTTGGTTCACATGGTTGCAGGCACAGGAAACAATTCTTCTATATACATGAAGTGCTGTGAGATACGCAGCCTCAAAGTGGTAAAAATGCAGTAAAAATGCAGTTTTATAATGTCATTGTTTACATATTAAGCCACACATCTCTCTCTACCCGTAGTACCCTTTAAAAACTTTCCGTTGTGGGCTGATGCAGTAGCAGCCTGCTACTGCTTTAAAACCGATTTCCCAGCATTAAAAAAAAAAACACAGTGATTTGAACTTAAACATTTTAGAAATGCTGCCATTTATCTCTCATAACCACCCTGTGCTCATTTTGCTTGTAGGTGAGCCCATCTTCAGACCACCAGGAATTTTTTATTTTCCTGCAGGGGATTTTGGCTCCGGTACTGGAGGCGTACAGTGGTGCGGCTATCTTCATCCACAGCCTGAGCTCACCCATTGCTGAGAGAGAATATACTCATCAGCTCTTTCAGTATCTCTTGACACGCACAGAGAGAGGAGTGGCAGCATATGGTAACATACTTTCATTGTGATGACACAAAAGTCATGTGTTATATGTATTTGAATTTTCCCCCACCCACACAATATTTTATCGCTGATGCAAAGTTTCTATTTTTATTGTCTAATTCTTACTTGTCTGATTGCATACTATTTTTTTTACTTTAACTGATTTTATAAAATTATCAATTAAAACAAAAAAGTTTTACTATATTAGTATAACTGATTTTTTTATGTGTACTGTTTACGGTAAAACAAAATACAAAAAAATACACTTTATTTCACCAAATCATCCTTTTCTGCACTGTGATCACTGTCATTTCAAGTCTTTTTCTCTTTTTATTTCTTTCTGTTTCTAATTTCTTTCCTTCTTTTTTGACTGCTCTGTTTGAGAAACACTGATCCATACTTTAGATTTAAATACACTTTGTAAATGAAGGTGATTATTTTCTTATTTTTCTAAGTATTATTCTTTTATTAAAACCACACTTTTTATCTGTTCTCTAGGAGAGAGTGCCACGCACTACCTTGTAAAGAACACAGTGAAAACATTCAAAGAGCTGGGGGTGAGAAGGCTCATCTTACCACAAGAATAATTTTTTTATCACATAGTCATCTAGTTGTCTGAAGAATTTTCTATGCATGTTTAAAGTCAAGTCACGTGATTTGTGATCCACAGGTGCTCAAAGAAAGACGGGAGGGCGGCGTGTGTCGCATGGAGCTGAGCAACACTTTCTTACCTCAGGCCAACAGAAACAAACTCATGCAGTACATTCTAGGTTTCTGCCTGCTGTGAGCCATGTGCTGAAACCACCAACACACCGCCCATTTCTCCTTCCCTTCTGACACCACATTCAAGGGCTTCTTACTGGCTAGTTATGACTGTCAAAGGTGCTATTCTATGGAAATCTTTATCTGGAAGTGCCTTCACTAACACCTCATATTAGACTTGAATCACTGTAGATCTTTCCAGTTATGCAGAACTCAATACTCAACGACTGTAGGTCATTTACTGTAAAAAAAAAAAAAAAAGCTTCAACTCACAATGATGGTGGGTTAGTGTACTACTTGTGCCAGTTAAAGCCTTTGGTTTTCAGCTAAATCACTTTAATGCATCTGGTTTCAGTTTTTAACATAATTGTGACTCTTTATGAGAACAAGTTGCCTTTAGTGTTAATGAACATAATTCACCAAGGTGATGTATAGTGCACAGAGAGCTTTAAGAATTAGTTCCTAAAAATGAAATGTATCTCAAAAATCTTTATTTTAATCCTCATGTTGTTTAAATCCTGTATGACGTTCTTATGAAATGAATTTGTTCAAAATCCTAGTCACATTTATCTAGTATAATGAAAGTGACATTTAGACAGCTCCAGTTGCTTTTCCGTGTAGCTTTGTATGAGGCACTGAGTAGTTTCAAGTTTGTTATTTGTCTAGATTTCCTCTGCACATTTAGGAAAATAGCAAATCAGCAAGGTGTGATTGATGAATCAGACCCCCACAGCTATCATATGAAAAATCCCCATATTGTTTCCGCTGAAGAAAGAGTAATATTATGGTTTTGTAATAGCATACAATGTACAAAATGTTGCTGTAGTTATGCAGCAGTTTCTCAGTAACTTACTGTATTTATATTTATCTTAATTTATTGGCAACGGTTTGTTCAAAGATAAATGAACATTAAACATTAATAAGTAAAATAATTAAAATAACAGCATCAAAATAACAGCAAAATCAAACATCAAACTTTTTTCTGATTTTTGGTTCCCAGAAATGCTTGCATGATGCTGTTCTTTTTAAAGATAAAGACTTGTTAATGTTTAATGCTCATTTTTCTTTGGACCAACTGTTACCAAAACAAATTAGATAAATATAAATCTACAGCAAGTTACTGCCAAACTACAGTAATACTGCGATTTCTACAAAATATTTGAACAGTGTAAGGGGCAAGAGGTATTTTTTATTTTTGGGTGAACTATTCCTTTATAAAATATGGCATTTATTTTTAAACCACTAACATTTGTGGAGCATTTAAAGATGATCATATTCTAGCAAATCCTGTAAATGAACTTGTGACTGTAGACTACGAAGTCTCAATAGTTGATAACATGCATGTGAAGAGCAGAAAATGATTCATTCTGAAGATTTGGTGAGGTTGAGTGTTGTTACTGAGAAGCTTGAGCAGATTGTACCACTTCTTGTCATCCTTGATGGATAGTTACCGTCAAGTTTTGTGAAATACAAAGCAAATAATATATAACTGTAATAGTCTTAGCAGGCCTGAAGTATCATGTGTACGTCTACAGGGGGAAATATTACTGGAACTTAAAGCTTGAATGTTTCCACTCGGCCAGTAAGTTTGGTCATTAGATCATATCTGTAATGTTTAAAGGTTGTTCACTCGCTGCCAAGCACTTTTATTTCCTCCTCTGGATTTACTGTTATATTTTGTTTTAGTGTTAAGATCCTCTGCTATGAATTTTCTGTACATTTTCGAGTGTGTGTGTGTGTGTGTGTGCATGTGTGTACTTTGTCATGTATTAAACCGTATTTATGCCACAAGCCTGTTTCAAAGCGCACAAGGTAGCAAGAAAAGTGAAAAAAGTAATGCGTTATATATCAGTTGAAAGTGCAGTGTTGTATTTGTTGTTTACATACAGTATACTTCTTTCATATTCTTGAAAATAATACTTTTAATAACCTTGGAAATGGTACCATTTGATTATCTTTGAAGAAGGATTGAATACTATGATTGAAACTATATGATGATAAGGAAAATTAATTGATTTGTATTTATTTTTTTGGTGAACTAAATATTTAACACTCATTTTTTAAATTAATATCAGTAGTTTTTCCATTAATATTTTGTGTTTTATGATGTTAGAAAATTATGTTGATAGCTGTCAAATCACAACACACTTGACCAGCTCACAATCAGAACTCGTATTTCCATATATGTTTTCATATTGCCTAAACATAAACTGACTCACTCGCTTTCCTGCATTGGGCCATCATATAAAATATTACTTAATGTGAATTCCTTACGTTTTATCTTTCCAAATGTTCTGGCCAAACATACAGCGACTGGTCATGTGACTTTTTCGTACGCCCCGTGACTTGCAAATGCAACAAAAAGCGTTTCCATTGCAGTTTTGCGAGATTGCCCGAAAAACACCTAATGCGAGCGTGATTTTTTTGCCACACAGGAGTTTTTGCGAAATTGACGTGTTTTTATTGGGCGTATTTTCAATGCGCTATTTCAATTTGCGCTTTTTGAAGGGTAATGGAAACGGAACTAGTGAAAACAGCGGTATAGAGAAAGGTAAATTGTGTAAAAAAAAAAAAAGGCGTTTTTTCACAAAGGAAACATGAACAGGTTATATTGCGTAACGATTAAAGCTCCGAAAACACCAAAAGAATGGCACCTTTAAAAGTTATAGCTGTTAAAACAACCCAGTGTAGGTTAATTTGAATCTATTAAAAAAACAGACTTTCCAATTAGTAAGCGATCCTGTAGGCTGAAGGAATTTGCATAAGTTTGTTGATGATGAAATGTACTTTGCATATTCTGCTTTTACTCATTTGGCTCTGTGAGCGTGCAAGACTGATCAGATCAAGTCTCACCCATTCACCAATAGACACACGCATGTCAGCAAAAAGCATATTGTGTATGTCTAACTCAATAACAGAAACTTAGAGGCACTAAAATTATTAATTGAAAACTAAACTGAACTAAAATAACTTCACCTTATATAACAACATAAAAAAGAAATGACAAAAGCACATAACAAAATTGCTAAAAATGAAACTAAATTTAACATAACTGATCACAAGTTAATTCTAAATATAAATAAAACTGAAAACAACACTACTAACATTAACATGGTGCTAGCAATGCCAAGGTCATGGGTTCAATCACAGGGATTGCACATAGCCTACTTGCAAAAACAAATGTATAGTATGATTTGAATAAAAGCGTCTGCCAAATGGGGGATGAGATCTGTTTGGTTACTGACATTCTTACAAATATCTTCCTTTGTGTTTATCACAACAAAGAAATGTATACAGTACATGTTACAATCTGAGGGTGAGTAAATCATTTTTGGGTGGACTGTCCCTTTAAATGTATAGTTAAGCCGGTCTAGCTGATGTAGATGATCTAAAACAAGCAAACACAATTGTCAGAGAAATTAGACAACCATAGGCTGGTTTTTAAGGAAGATACAAACATGTTCAAAGGGAGGACATTAAGGAGGAGAGATAGCAAAGCACTGAAGAACTCAAGCAAACATTCATGAAGAAGACTTCATAGAGAACATGACCATAATGAAGAAGAACCAAGACAGGAGTCTGTGTGTTATTCTGCCTAATGAAACACAACTAAACATTACTGTAGGGGTGAGTGTCTGGATGTGTGTTTACGCTTAAGATATCGGCCTGTTTGATATAAGATTGCATTTATTGTGTGATTCATTTCAGATCTTGTAAAACGTTTCATGTCTTTGTTAATAACTTTGATTCTGATTTTCAGAATTTGTGGTGGGTGGGTGTTGCAGTTTTTATAAATCAAGCTGTGCATGATTCGATAAAATGAAAAATTAAAATATACATACAATAATAGATTAATAAAACATTCTGAAAATCTAGGTGAGAAATTAACGCATTTTTGAGTTTACTACACACTCTTTAAACTCTTTAAGTCAGAAAATATATATATTTGACCTGTTGATTGGTTAAAACAACCCAGCATATGTTAATTTGTAACCCAATGGTTAGTTCGTCCCTTTTTGACCCCACACTGGGTTCAAAATAGCCCAGCATATAATATAGCACAAAAATTTGCAGAGATGACTCGACAGAGTCTTCTACAGTGTTTGGATTCATTCAGTTGACATTATCCACTGTATAAATCCTCTCCTGTTCTTTCCAATAAAAAGGCCAAACTAGCGGTGTGCGACGATATTTGATCGCGGACGATTAAAATGACTCCACGATCCACTTTTTTTTTTTTTAGAAAAATCGTTGAATCGTCTCATCTACATCCGAGCTATAGAAGGCGCCCAGTTAACAAACTCGTATAAATTGCTCGTAATTTGAGTGAGATTGAGCAACGCAGTCAGTGACAAATGAGGAAAACACGGAGGAGTTACTTGTCAACACTCCCGTTTATGCCGGGAGTCTCCCGTTTTATTCACTCATATCCCGCCACCCTCCCGTTTTGTTATTTCTCCCGTAAAACTCACGTATTTAAGTTATTTCTCCTTTGAAACTTCGATGGGAACGGGAAACAAGGGGGATTCACTTCCCTTTATCTTATTAAAACCCTTTCTCTTGTTAGCACCGCTAAAGGTCTGCATATTCCACTCCGCGTTTTCCATTTAACGCTCGCTGCACGCAGTTTGTGTCCGCTCACTGGAGACGACAGATCGTTCCATCGTCAGGTAGATGCAGACTGCATTGTAGTCTACATTACAGCTAGTGTTTGATCTGCAGAAGTAACATTTTCGTAGTTTTTAAAGTATTTCTGTCGGTAATGTATTGTTAATGCTCTTGGTCTGTAACAGTATTTTTGGAAGTTTGCCTAATTAAATTGGTGAAAGCGTTTTTACACCACATTTGCTGTTGTAGTTACACTTTCTATGCCTTTACAAAAAAAAAAAACGTGTTATGAAAAGAGTTTTGCGTTCTGCAGACAACTCTAAATAAAACAGGTAATATAGAGTTTATTTCAAATATTTCCCATACTGTGACCATAAGAATTGCGAGAAAATCTTGAATCGTGGTTTTTCCCCCAAGAAAAATCGTGATCTGATTCCCCCCTATATCACCCACCCCTAGGCCAAACTACCCCTACAAATAAACATTTCGGTTTTGGATAACCCCGGGCTTTCCTATTAGTAAGCTATCCTGTAGGCTGAAGGTAGTTACATAAGATTCTTGCTCAAGTGAAGAAAGGCTGGTGTATTGAATCATAGCCTACTCACTGCTTGTTCTGCTTTTACTCACTTGTGTCTGTGTTTTCTCATGACTTAATGTTTTCATGTTTCACTGAAATAAGTGAGTATCCTAACAAAGAGAGAGCTTTGGTTTGTCAAAGCAAAGTTACTTTTGATTTACTACATACACCCTGTGTTCAGACTTGATGATATTAACAAACATACAGTGCAGTGCAAGTGCAGCAAAAAGCATATTGTGTATGTCAAACTCAATAACAGAAACTTAAAGAGGCACTAAAATTATTAACTGAAAACTAAACTGAACTAAAATAACTTCACCTTATATATAACCATAAAAAAGAAATGACAAAAGCACATAACAAAATTGCTAAAAATGAAACAAAATTTAACATAACTAAAAATATAAGATCACAAGTTAATTCAAAATATAAATAAAACTGAAAACAATGCGACTAACATTAACAGGGTGCTAGCAATGCCAAGGTCATGGGTTTAATCACAGGGATTGCACATACTTGCAAAAACAAATGTAT
Source organism: Oreonectes daqikongensis (assembly GCA_026939265.1). Classification (NCBI taxonomy): domain Eukaryota; kingdom Metazoa; phylum Chordata; class Actinopteri; order Cypriniformes; family Nemacheilidae; genus Oreonectes; species Oreonectes daqikongensis. The sequence goes on along the minus strand of JAOTQM010000125.1, from coordinate 2,677,261 downwards.
AGTATAATGCAATGTAAGTCGCTTTGAATAAGAGCGTCTGCCAAATGCATAAATCTAGAACACATTCTCAAGGTAAAGTTAGCTGTGGTTTTGTTGGTTTCTTTGGTGATGTTGGAGCATTCAGTCCTTAAAGAGACAGTCCACCCAAAAATAAAAAATTCTGTCGTCATTTAGATTGTTCCAAATCTGTATACATTTCTTTGTTCTGTTGGACACAAAGGAAGATATTTGGAAGAATGTCAGTACCAAACAGATCTTATCATTTTTGGGTGGACTGTCCCTTTAAATGTATAGTTAAGCCGGTCTAGCTGATGTAGATGATCTAAAACAAGCAAACACAATTGTCAGAGAAATTAGACAACCATAGGCTGGTTTTTAAGGAAGATACAAACATGTTCAAAGGGAGGACATTAAGGAGGAGAGATAGCAAAGCACTGAAGAACTCAAGCAAACATTCATGAAGAAGACTTCATAGAGAACATGACCATAATGAAGAAGAACCAAGACAGGAGTCTGTGTGTTATTCTGCCTAATGAAACACAACTAAACATTACTGTAGGGGTGAGTGTCTGGATGTGTGTTTACGCTTAAGATATCGGCCTGTTTGATATAAGATTGCATTTATTGTGTGATTCATTTCAGATCTTGTAAAACGTTTCATGTCTTTGTTAATAACATTGATTCTGATTTTCAGAATTTGTGGTGGGTGGGTGTTGCAGTTTTTATAAATCAAGCTGTGTGGGCACTGTTTCAATCTTTAGTTGGGGACACCCCTAATATACTTAAATAATTGGTGGATGTTGCTTTAAAATCATTTCTGTGTGGGATGACTTTAGCATGTGTGTTTTGCAGGTAAATGACAAAGGGCAAGATGTGTTCAACCAGCTGTCTGAGCTTCTTGGCATCTCAGAGCTTCACCTTTTCGGCCTGATTGTGGTTAAGGGTCTGTGAGGTTTCTTGTGAAACTGTTGAGTTAGCCCTTTACTTTTAGCAAGCTAAAAAAGCTGCAATGGAAATGAAATGCTGAGGTTGACAGGAATGAAGGGAGTGATACGTGTTTAATTAAAACCAGGGGTCTTTAACAGGGGTCAATGGCTGGACTGCTTTTGCAATACTTTGTAAATATTGTTTTTCATTTTTATGACAAAGCTAAAATTCAGCTACATGTTTTATTAATATATATTACAAGCATGTTAATATAGGTAGTGCAATATGTAGCTACTTGATGTCCCATTATAGCATCTTTAGAGTGAGTAATGTTGGAGTCCTCTGGTCTCTTATTCTTTCTTGTTCAGACAATCAACCTTTGTTTCTGGATTTGGAGCAAAAACTGTCCATGTATCTTCCAAAGTCCTGGAGAAAGAACATATTAAAGGTAAAGTCTTTTAAAACGAAAATGTTTTAAAAATGTATACTCTAATAAGAGAACTGTGTTTTGGTATTCCCCAGTGTTTTAGTATTCTCCCCACACATGACTGTATTAGGTCCAGTGTCAAAAGTGCTTCCTGAAATATGTTCATGATGAGTCATTTCAGAGATGATCTTCCTACTGTATATACACAATATTGCCAAAAGTATTCGCTCACCCATCCAAATAATTGAATTCAGGTGTTTCAATCACTTCCATGGCCACAGGTGTATAAAATGAAGCACCTGGGCATGCAGACTGCTTTTACAAACATTTGTGAAAGAATGGGCCGCTCTCAGAAGCTCAGTAAATTCCAGCGTGGTACTGTTTTAGGATGCCACCTGTGCAACAAGTCCAGTCGTGAAATTTCCTCGCTACCAAATATTCCACAGTCAACTGTCAGTAGTATTATAACAGTGGAAGCGATTGGGAATGACAGAAACTCAGCCACGTAGTGGTAGGATACGTAAAGTTATTTTCGAGTTTATGTTTTGGACACAAACTGAGTGATTTTATTACTAGCATAAAATGACAACATTTGTCCAACATTAACCTCTGTATTGGCATTCTTCTAATTCTGCATTCCTTTACTTTCAGGAAAAAGTGGTTATGCATCTAAAGGTGCAGTATTTTGTAGAAAACACCCAGCTAATTGTGTAAGTTAATGTTTTGTTTGTTGCTTTTTCATTGTTAAAAATATTAAAACATAAAAGTAAGACTAGTGACTTGTCGTGTCAATTTTTTTTAGTTGGCCCAGTTAAAGTTCTGTTAAGGACCAGACTGTTGAGATAAATAACGATTCTGCCAGTTCTGTAGCTAGAAAATTTGAAGTTGATGGCTGAAAATGTTAAGTGTTTATGTGTGAATTTGTACGCAGCCCCTTTAGGGACATGGTGGTGGAAAAATGTGAGCGAAGATAAAAATATTTTTAAAGCTTTTGCGTTACCTCGCAAAACTTTTGCATTCCCCTGAGAAACATTGCGTTCTTTCGCAAACATATTTGCGTTCTTTCGCAAACATATTTGCGTTCTCTCACAAAATTTTTACGTTCTCTCGCAAATATATTTGATTCAAAACAGATACTAAATAATAATCTTTGAATAGTAAGCAGCCTGTAAATCATAAATGTTAATAGAATATTTATTGGTAATGAAATTACGTGCCCTTAACGTGCCAGTTATGTTACCCATAGGTCATGTAATTACTAAAATATTACGAATATAGTACATAACTGGACTGTCCTTGGTTATCTTGTAAAGTCATGGGTTCATACAGGTGACATCATGAATTAGTCATTTAATGTAATGAAATTAGGTGCCTGGGACGTGTATGGAATTACCAAAAATTACCAATATATTACGTAACTGGTACGTCATGTTATAGCTGGGTAGTCGCAGATTCCTGTACCAATAATATGTGAGCTAAACAGTTTAAGTTCAGCAGGAGAGCCTTGATGTGTAATCTGTATTTGGTAACACTACAGTGTGTAACATTGAAGTTAATGTCTATTTTTGTAGTTACGCTTTTCGGGTTTACAGTCACTTTTCATATAGAGATCAGTTTATATTATAAGACTCTTTTGAGAAAGACTAGGTTGTAGATCCTGGTCTAAAGAATGTGTTATTTGTGTTATAACAACATTTAGCTCACGAGTCCCTGATAGCACATTCCATCTAGCAGATGTCTATTTGATGTCTGCATTTACATCTGCAATGAATAGTTTGCTCACCTGCAATACGTCTTGGCGACGTAAGATGTTTATGATTCAGAATGAATGTAAAACTGCTCTTTCTAAGATGTTTAGCAGATGTTTTCACACAGCAGATGTTTTCCAGCAGACGTCTTACAGACGTACATGTGCTAGCTGGGGTTACTGGTCCAGGAATATGTTTGCGAGAGAACGCAAAAGTTTTGCGAGATAATGCGAATGTATAAAATATGTATATCTTCCCCCTTATTTTTTCACCACCATGCCCCTAAAGGGGCTCCGTAGGTTTGTACCTTTTTAACTTAACCATGGGCTGAAATTATCAAGCATTTTTAGAAGATGCGTACAAAGATAAAATAATAACAATACAAATAACAATAATGAAAATATTTGATTGACATTGTATTGATATTTCATTTGTTAATGTTGTAAAGCCATTTAACCTGCTTGTTTTGTTCCGAAAGAAATGACGACGCTCTCGAGCTGTATTATGCTGAGATGAAAGCCAGTGTTTTGAGTTCTCAGTGTTATGAGCATGAAGGATTGTATTTCCAGCTGGCAGCGTATGCCCTGCAGGTCGAACTGGGCAATTACAAACAAGGAAACACTGCGTACTTCCAACCGCAGAGGTTTCTACCGTTGTGGGTGCGGTTCTTATTTTATTTGTTGGTATTTGGTGCGGTAAATTCTGCTAAAATCGCTTTATTAGAATGATCTTGCTTGTTTTACAATACCATGCACTGTACTATATTTTACCTTTTCTGTTTTTATTTTTATTTTCTCCTGTAAAACTGCTTTGGCACAATGAACATTGTGAAAAACGCTATATAAATTAAATAGAATATTTCCTTTTCTAAAAATAGAATTTATCCTGCATGCTAAAAAACTTGCAGAACTACAGCAAGCAGTGACTTGGGATCAATGTGTCATACAGGTTATACACAGGTGTGGAAAAGATTACATCCTTGAGCACACCCCAGCGCTGCACGGGGAAATTACGGGAATGTCCTCTAGGAAAGCCACCCAGCTTTTCATACAGAACGCGTTTACCCTGAGTGATGTGCCAGTCACCATCTATACCCTGCTCAAAGTCAGGCAACATAACCTTTATAACCTATATACACTCCCCTCCAAAAGTATTGGGACAGTGAGGCCAATTCCTTTATTTTTGCTGTAGACTGAAAATGTTTGGGTTTGACATCAAAAGATCAAATATAAGACGAGATTTACATGCCAGTTTTTATTTCCAGGTATTTACATCTGGATCTGACAAACAACTTAGAAGATATTACATTTTGCTTGAACCCACCCATTTTTCATGTGAGCAAAAGTATTGTCCCAATACTTTAGGAGGGGAGTGTATATTTTATGTTTTATGTATGTTTCCCAGAAAGGCATAGTTGAAAATTCTTTCATCATTTACTCACCCTCATGTCGTTCCACACCTGTACAATTGAACATTTCTATTGTGGGCACAAAACCAATGAGGCGTTTCTAAGAATATCTTTTGTGTTCCAGAAGTCATGTATGGGTTTCAAACCACACAAGGGTGAATAAATGACATAATTGCTTTTTGGGGGGGGGGTGAACCTCTCTCTCTCTCTCTCTCTCTCACTCTGTTTGGACTAAATGTTGTTATTTTGTATTCCTTTCATTTCCATGGTTCCTTATACCTTCTGTCCCAGGAGAAAAGGGCTCAAAGACGTGGTGTTCTCTTGAGACTGGTTAGAGCTGGACTACAGATATTTCAGGTATTTAAGATATTTGAGGTCTACCCTGACCTTCAGGATGATGATGTACAACACACATTACATAACACACTAACACAGTCACGAGGAACATGTTAGCTCTCTGCTTAAATGGTTTAAGTTTTAAATGTGTGTTTTTTGTTTGTAATCTTCAGATGCTGAATGGAGAACAACAGTTTCGATATGATTTGGCCTGGTCAAACATTTACTCGGTTACCTTTCAGGTGCTGTTGTTTCACACTCAATGTTTCATGTTCATTGTTAAAACTTGGATGAGTAACATTTCCAAAGAACCAAAACATATGTTCCAAATTGCAGCTTTACAGTACATGTGTACTTAAATGGAAAGATCAAGTTAGAGTCATTGCATCGTAGGAGATAGAGATCTTTATGAACCACTGGAAATATTGGTCATTGCATCATAGGAGACACTACATTATCTTATGTATGTGTGCTCTGCTACAAAATACCTCAGAAATGATAGCTTTGCATAGAAGTCTAATATAGCCCACTTCCTTGCACTTTTTCATTTTAAAATGAGTCAATTTTGTTGCCCTTCAGGGCAGGAAGTTTGAGATACGTGCAGATGGCTTGCCTGAAAGAAAGCTGGTGTTCTACAGTGTCTCTGTCCTCCATGCCAAACACCTTCTGCAGCACATAAGCAACAGTCACCGTCTGCATCTCAACACAAAGCACACAACTGTTCAGCTTAAGGGCACAAACGGTCAGAGTCTGTGGAATAATAATGTGTTGCAGGGCAAACAGAATGAGTTGCTATACTTTAATGAAGCTTCCTTGTAACCGTTACTGATTTCTATAAAACGTTTCAATACAGTTAAGTATATTAATGCATAGTCTTTAATCTTCTACAGCATTTATTAATTCTTAATTAATATTGCTGCATATATCATAATGCAATATAAACGATAATGTATAACATATTAATGTGTAAAAATGTATTTGTGTATGTAGAAATTTATATTAACCAAGAATTATAAAATATATGTTAAAATATTGTTTATTGTTGTAAATAAGTCAAATGAGATTAGAGCTTGTTGTCACATGACATTACAAAAGCGGTATATCTCGGTGACCCAGATCTATAGTAGTGGTTTGTTGGGCTGAGGTTAAACAGTTGAATTAGATTGTTGTGAACTGTATCTTCCATTTAAAGATTTTATAAAATAAGATTATTTCAAAATTTTTGCTTAAAAGGGATAGTTACAACTAAAAATAACAACACTTTTACTTACCCGCATGTCATTCTGCAGAACACAAAAAAAGATATTTTAAAGAACACTTTAGTAACCAAACAACATTTATCCCCTCATTGTGTGGACACAAAACCACTGAGACATTTCTCAAAATATATTCTTTTTTGTTCCACATAAGAAAGAAAGTCATAAATATTTTAAGACATGAGGGTGAATAACTTTTTTTGGGGGGTGAACTGTCCCTTTTATAAATATGCTCCTTAATGGCATATACCACTATTGAGGCATGTGTCACAAATGTGCTGATCAACTTAAAAGTTAAAATGTGACAACAAACCATGGTGTTACCCTACCCTCATTGTACAGCATTTCCTTATATTTTTGCACCTTTGTTTACTTTACATGTAACTCTTTATTTGTTCTTGTATACCACTTGATGCTGGCTTCAATAGTGATTTTTTTATGTGAATTCTCTCTGTGTGGGTGGAAACAGACACATACAGAGAGATGTACATCACAGACCAAGTTGATATGAACATGGATGACAGTGATGATGAGCTTCCACCAATGAAATTCCCCAATGTGCAAAACCAATCCGGTGGTGCCATCTCGGTTCCAAATGCTCAAGATTGTGGAAACGGTTTAAAAGGTAAACCCGGTCTCTCTAATACAGACTAAGTGGAATTTGTTCCTTTATTTCTTGATATGAATACATGCAGGCTCAGACATCCCATATAACTGTTATTGTTTAGAGATGAGTGTTGATGAACCAGTGGAAATGTTGGTGGATGACCTTAATGACATCATGAGTTTAGTCGAGCTGGTGGAGGGTGCATCTGTAGATGATACTTTTCCCCTTCTTACAGTATGTGGTAAGCAGACATGAGTCATAAATCGTAAATGTCACTTATGATTATGACAGATGAAAACTGTTATTGTTTTATTTTGGTAAGATTGTATTACAAAAACAAATGTTGTCAAATAAACCGAATTATGGAAGTTAACTTAGCTATAACTAAAGACTAGAAATAAAATGCAGATTTGGTTAAAGAAAGTTAAATATAAATATGAAAAAGGTTTTGTCTATCTGTCCCTCAGTCCAGTAAATAGAGACCACAAAGTGAAATGTTGTTTGCACAGATTTTGATGACCTCTTGTCTTAATCTGTGTCTGTACAGGTTTTGATATGAGGAAATACTACAACCTATTATGATCCTGTAAACATCTAGTTGCACAACCAAGAATGGAATAAACCACAAACAAAATGACTACACACACAGTGCTTTGAGAACATTTGTTTTTTACATGTGTCTGCATGCTGTTTCTTAAATGCAGCCCTGTGTATATGTAAACAAAATACCCATACTGAATCTACTGAAATAACACAAGTTCAATTGCAAAACGATATGTAAACGGCCGACATTGTTCTAACTAGAGTTACACTGCAGACAGCATTTTCTGTTAACCAGGAACTCTGGAGTTTCCCTAAAGTTTCTGGGAGGTTTGCTTCTGTACAAAGAAACATCATTAAACAGAATCAAACACCTGTAGTGTGGGTGTTAGTGGGTGGGTTATAAGCTGGTGTAAAAAGAGCTCACATGCGCTAAATGTTCCTTTCATTCATTTATATATCATGCAACTGACTGTTATCAATGTTATCTGTCATCTTTTGGTGAGTTTTTTTTTTTTGGCATGCTTTATCTTTTACTCAGAGGTGTGATTTGTCATATTAAAGTCAGATTTTGGATTGATATTTCTGTAAGTGTTAGGCTTCGCTTTCTATCTTTTCTGCAGACATTCACACGGCCAAATCGACAGCATCCTCAGACTCATATCAACAACACAGGTCTCAGAGCAGGAAAATTCCCCACTCTATTCAAGCAGGCCCGGGTAACGCACAATTGTTAGTCGCTTTTTATGGTAAGCGTGATAGTAATAGGTATCTGTATTACAACTTTCACAATGTATGGAAATACCCAAAAGTGATTAAAAGTGCTTATGAGGAGTTTGAATAATCTAAATGATTCGTCACTGTTATGTAATCCCACATAGCTTTTCAGACTAAGTTATATTTATTTACTTAGCAGACACTTTTATCCCAAGTGATTTAGAAATGAGACAGCATTAACATTTTTTCAATGAGCTAGTAGCAACATGTGCGACAACTAAAACCACATCCTAAACCCAACCTACAGCAGATAAACTAATAACCAAATCTGCACATTGTAGTCGCTACAATACATTATATATGCATTACTATGCCCATACGTGAAATCCAAGGGCCTGTTGTGCACTGTATTTTCTAAATGCAAAGTCACTTGAATAATACAGGACATATTCACACAAACAAGTGTTCAAAAGGCAGACACATGCATGCAATGAACTTCCTCACACACAACTGTTTAGTGCATTTGTGGATAGTACAGTATATGTAAAATAAGGTCTTTGCCAATGTGTGCTTAACTTTTGCTCAACTTTCTATGAACAGTTATCACACTGTATTTTTAAAGATTAATGGCTATTTCAAAGCTGTGTTTGAGAAAAAGGGCTTTATTTCTGCATTGTGTGTTCAGTGTAAATGTCACAAGTCTGTTGTGAGCTTGTGGGTGGGGTTTGATGTTATGTAGTGCATTAGGAAATGAAATGTTCGTTCATTCATTCTCATCATCATGCATGCCAAAGCAATGATTTCTGTGGTAAGCCTTTCCTTTGTTACCCTCCTTATCATTTTAACACTCAGAAGTGTTGTTTTGTTAAAGCTCAGGAGTTGAGACATGCTAAGATGAAAGCTTTTAATAAAAGAATTGCTGCATTTACAGCTTTTTACAGTATAGAAGTTATGTTATCTGATTTCTGAACTGTGTACTAATAGATCATTAATTGGAGTTCCAGTGCTGCCTAAAAATGATTTTTTTTAAATCATGCTGTCAATGTGTAACCAGATGCATTTTTGACCAAGTGCTCTCTGTGTTCTTGATCCAGTATGAATAAAGACATCATGTATTATTCTGTATCTTGGTCTTAGCTGATGATGAAGGTGAACTGCACAATATCCAAACGATTGCACAGTCAGTCAGCCTGTAGCTAAGGAAATATTTCATCTTGTTTTGATTGTATGGTCAGAGACATTTTCTATTGTAGGAAGAGCTCTTACCAAATTGTGCATCTTGTTTTTACAATCAACGATAAAATCTGTCACTAAATTCTTGAGTGTGAGGCTCTTTCAGTAATACAAAACTGAACTTTCTATTTGACACGTGCAGTTTGCAGATTCCATAGTTTTTGAGCAAAGAAGGGCACTGACAAGTGTCAGGATTCTCCTTCTTTTGAAGTGGGCTTTCATATGATAGCATTTCTTTTCTTGTATAGCGGCATCATGATAAAAATGCTGAGTCAGTGATTATTTGTTTAATATTTTGATGCCCGTTTTCCCACTAAAACATACTGATACAGTATGAATGAATGTGACATGCATGCCCAGACATGTCCCTCTAGATGCTAATAGCATTGTTGTGCTACTTAGTAAACGGTCTGTACATTGCTATAAAATGTAAACAGATTTTTAAAATGATGTGTACGGGTGGTTAATATATGCCTCAGTTTGTGTGAAGAAAATGTGTCAACAAAGTATCATTGCTATCTTTATTTAACATAGACTGACGTCCAACAGGGCTAAAAAGGCTGCCTTATTGGGAAATATGATAACAAAAGTATATTTATATATATTTATGAATATTGATTGAAAAATGAATTAATCTTTAGTTAATCCCACATTGCTTAACAGAAATAATTGGTGCTTATTGTTCATGTTAGAAGAGACAACGAGCAGACGATTACACTTGTTAAAAATAAAGGGAAGTGTAATGGGGACCACATTGCACTTTTTAAAATATACCTTCTTAATGTGGTGAGAAATTATGGTTTACTGTGAATCATATCTGCATTGCACAACAACACTCATCTGTGGTCTCAGGTAGATAAAAAATGCTTCTAGGTATTTGTATAATGTCAGACTTGGCTGTATATCTAAATAGGAAATTAATGAATACTATTCTAATTTTACAGTTAAGACTCCAAATATATATTTTGTGTTTTTCTGTCTTTGTCTGTTTGCAGTTCATGTTCTCCTGTCTCATATTTCCTTTTTGTGGTGGATCGCAAAATGGTACCGTACCCACTCAATATTTCACATTCACTTATAGCATATTCTTGATATTCAATTTAGTCAAAAACAACCTCATTGCTGGCTTATATGCATTTACATTTATGCATTCGACAGATGCTTTTATCCAAATTTTATTCTAATACATTTGTTTCTTTCTGTGGCAATTGAACTGCGCAACACTCTAGCTTCAGGAATGTGTATACACTGTCGGTCAAAATTTTAGGACATTTTAAGTTATCCATTTAAAAAAAAAAATTAAATAAAATGTTAGTATTGTCATGAAATTTTTTTTATTAAATAAATGTTAGTTTTGTCATGAAAAAACATGTATGTTTGGAAAATTATATTTTTGACTACTAAACTAATTTCAGATATTTAAGCAAACACCTCAGATTTAAAAAATAATAATAATAATAATGAGACAAATTTAGCTCAAGTGTCCCAAAACGTTTGACCACTAGTGTATAACATGTGTAAACGTATTTGGCCATTTTATTTAATATCATTTCTACTAGGAAAATTTACGTTTTGCTGCAACTTTTTTACTGAATAAGTTGTCTGGTTATAGTTTGATAAGTGTTTTTTCTGTCTAATGCATTTGAACAAAGGAGGGGCTGCTCTATATCTAAGAATCATCCTTACTATTTCATCTGTTTGTAAATATCAGTTAAGCACTAAAATTGGGAGCGTGACATCACATACAGTCTTTAAAGTTTCATATACATATAAAGGGTCAAAGACAATTGACTATCAATAAAAATCTAATGTTTTAAAATAATTTGAATTGATGATGAATTGATTTTTACACAATGTTTTTTTTTTGTAGAGACATGTAGATTCTATGTGATAATTACACAATTTCAACAAATCTCATGTTTCGAAATGATGAAGAAAACGGACGCAGTTTGTGGATCTCATATATCTACCGTCAATGAATCAATATGCAGTACTCACAACAAAAATGATAATTTCTGTATTAAGTGGCCTTTGAATACTCAACTGGAATGTGTAATGATAACTGATTCTGTACAGAGTCTTAATGGTAAGACATTTCAAAAACGTTTGAACACAGGAAATTAAACCCCATTTCATTTATTTCATTTAATTTATGTCTGAATATATATATTTCTGGAATACAGGCAAAAAGTGTGCCCGTGACCAAAAATGTGAGTTGTTAAAATGATTAAAAAAAGTTTTTAAAGAATTATTATTGTTTTATAGTATTATAATTTACAGTGTACTGTATTATCAAATATGTGCATATTTTAGGTGAAGGAATTAATCGATCAAATTGTTTGTTTTAGCCATCAGTTGCCAAGGAGAGTATGAATCTGCTGGTAAATCAATTCAATCCAATAATTCTTAAGATTTGTATTCTGTGTCTGAAAGATATTTTATTCTATTAAAACATGCTGATATTTTGACACCCTAAAGTCACATATGCTTTTTTCTTCATTTTTGCAGCACCACCAAATTCTGTGTCTGCACTGTCAATAGGTAAGTAAAAAAAGGAAGATGGTGATAAGATTGTAGCTAGACTTATATACATATTAACAGTGACTTATTGTTTTGTATTTAAGAAATAAAATATTTAAAAAATGTAATTGAGAATTTGAACCTTAAAATTGAGAAAAATTGGGAAATAAGAGTCCATAATTGATGGGAACTCCAACTGAAATCCATGCGAGACCTTAAGAAATGAACTGATGACATATAATGTGGTAACTTTGATTAGTTCACTATATTATTTTAACACATGGAAAAAATATGAAAAACTATGTAACTATGTAGGTATTGTTTTGTTTTTGCAGGCATCCCTGTGATAGCAGCTTTGGTTCCTGCCGCCATGTTTGCTTTCCTCTAGATGGTGCTATAACACTACAGATCTCCTGCAGCTAAGACACATTTCTTTATGTGAACTTCACTCTTAAAAATAAAGGTGCTTCACGATGTCATAGAAGAACCTTTTATGTCTAAATGGTTCCATAAAGAACCTTTAACATCCGAAGAACCTTTCTGTCTCAGAAAAGTTCTTCAGATGATAAAAAGGTAAGAAAGAGATGGTTCTTTAAAGAACCTTTGACTGAATGGTTCTTTGTAGAACCAAAAATGGTTCTTCTATGGCACCGCTGTGAAGAACCTTTTAAGCACCTTTATTGTGTGTTTAGTGTTGAAATATATAAATGTAATTTTTGTAAAAGATATTAATGTAAAAATTACATTTTAAACAAATTAATTGTAAAATCATTAAATATGCATATATAAAAATCTAAAAAAGCCCTTACCCCTTCTAACGCTTTTAAAGACTAAACATTTTACAATTTACGAAATGAAAAATGCAGATTAACGTAGGCTACACCAATTCTACACTAATTCACTAATTCTGTGTTTGTGTTAATAGTTTTAAGGAAATCCCAAATTTCAAAGTTTTAATAATTTAATTCAGTTTAATGTTAACTCCTGGGGAATAGGCCAATGAACAAAATTAGAATCGGTTTGATTTTGATTTGGTTAGACGTAATAAAGTCTCAATACAATGTTTGCTGCTTAGCAAACTTTCCACAGAATTAGCCACTAAATTAACCCAAACAAGGAATAGAGCGTACGCTATACGGCACGTCAACGTGACGGTTTTGCAACAACCAGGGTGATGACACGAACACATTGCCCTCCGCCAAAACATCCTACTTGTTTGGTCAATGCAAAGGCTGTTACGTTTCATGGTGGTGCTACTTTAAAGATACATTCAGACACAAAGCAACAGCCATCATAACTGAAAGGGTCACAGCGAGTCTGACTGACAGCAGCTCCTGTGGTTTATAACATTAAAGGTGATGGGGGAGGTACTCCGGGGGGCAGGTTCTGCAGCAACCACAGTGTTCATTCTACACTTTTGGTCCCTGTGGTCTTGTTTTCCCAGAATGCCCTCTAGAAGCACTAACCTCTTGAGCCCTGAGTATGTTTACTCAGAGTTAATGAATGAGCTAGTGTCGGAGAGAGAGGGGGCTGAGTAAATATATTCCAGTAGCACTGCATTAACAGTGCAAAGGTTGTGGGTTCGATTCCCAGGAAAACACACTTCAACATTTCTTTCCATATTTCTGCTTCTATCCCCCTTTCATTATTTCATCACTGCAAACTATTCAGTGGCACTGAGACAAACCACGGGTCAGGAATGAAAAGCTTCACTAGGTGAAAAAATGACGGGGTGTGATTTAGCACAAAGAGACAAACTGCCCTTGAGGTGTCATATGCGGGGTCAACTCTCACTTCTTCAACAATGCCAATTGAGTAAACACAACACAGACAAATGGCAGGGGTGTAAAAGAAAGAAAAGGGGCCGTCCCTATTCATTCTCTCCTAAGCGGGAGGGAGAGAACTTCCAGAGGGAGGAGGCGATCGGAGAGAGCAAGCAAGCGCAGAGAGAAGTGGAGCAGTACGGGACCATGCTGTCAGGCTGCTCTTTGATCTGGACCGGGGCGCTCCTGCTGGGGCTCCAGGCTTTCCCTACCCGGGCGTCTGACTTCCAGCACCACGGATATGAGGAGATGGTGAGAGCTCTTTTTGCGGTCCAAAGCGAGTGTCCGTACATCACCCACATCTACAGCATCGGCCAGAGCGTGGAGGGTCGACAGCTTTACGTGTTGGAGTTCAGTGATAATCCGGGAAGCCATGAAGCATGTGAGTGTGTACTTTTTTTGTTGTAAGTTTTGAACCAAGGCATGAAATTCCTCACCCAGGCAGCTGTACGTTTCAGCGTTTTTGAAAAATGTTTTAACTTGTGCAACAGCCAGAATGAATTGGTGAGGTAATGATGTGGGCTGGTGTTCCTGTGAAATAGTGTACATCACTTTTCTGAGAACACCACTGGCGGTCGACGTGTTGAAATGGAGCTTTGGCAGGTAATTCACAGGTTTGTGTGGCCGGGCGATATCGACCGTGGATGTGATTTATCACGCAGCTCCTAGCGCTCATATACAGTAAATTGGATTTACTGTAGGCAGAGAGTTATGGGGGTTTAAATGTCAGGGATGTGGTGACTGGAGAACATCACTCCTATCATTGATCTGTTACATAGACATTGCTGTAAGGAAAATCTCAAAGGAAGATTTTTAGCATGCAAGGGTTCTCCTGTTTCTCAAATGTTCCTTCTGAGAAAAACACCACCATTTCACACACTGTATAGTCTCAGAAAAGATCTCAACTGTTCTTAGATTGTTATCTCCAACATCTTCAACCAAAAGTCATAGTTTATTTAAACTCAAACATTTCTCATCATATTCTTCCAAAACCAAATGAACTTGAGTAATGCTCTACACATTCATCTCTCAGCTCTCTTATCTCATTTTATTTAATCTACAAATCTAAAGAGAAACATCTGAGCCAAAGTTAATACTACAATTAAAGATAAAGCCATTACGTCTCTTGAAGCAATTTTCTTGTAGACCGCTCAAATTCAAAACACATTTAGCCCTCAGTTGCTGGAAACAGTTACGATCCGTCAACAAAGACGTTTAAGTAAGAAATATGCTTAGCTTTCAAAAGCACATTAATCTTTGCAATCGATGTAAAGATCTGCTACTCTTGGCAATATGCTTCCAACGTTTAAGTCTCGGAGAGAATTCCAGGATGTATACATGTTCTACACTGAGTACAAAAACAGGAACCGGTACAGAGAAATGTGCACGGGCTTTCTGACCTTTTGTACGAGTGTGTTTAATGTGCAAATTTTGAGTTTGTTTGGTCTGTGAGCTCATTTACCACCATTAAATCATTTATATCATGATTAATAGGAGGACTGGAATGAGTCGGTCTGACCATTGAGTGTAATTAGATTTGCGATCTTGTCATCTCTCCTGCATCTGAAAAGAACAAATATGTGCTGGGACTGGTGCTTAGAGTAGAGTATTGGGAATAAATGGCTGGCAAACAGTCTAGCGGATGAGCTTGCTGGTAAACAGTCAAAAATCTGGATGGATTCTAAATATTAAATCACATTTGATATTTGCATTTTTGCTGTGATTGTTTACCACAAAAGCTGTTATTATTTTTCTCAGGTTTTAAAAAAGCTTTCGAAGAGCAGAATTTTTGTCTGAATGGTCTAATAAAATGTTTTCTTTAGTTTTTTTGGTTTCACAAAAGGTTCTTTAGATTATAAAACGCAAGCAAGAAATGGTTCTTATAAGTGCTATTTTGTTCCAAAATGGTTCTCCTGTGGCATCGCATCGCTGCGAAGAAAGTTTTGTAGTTTGTAGTGTATAGTCTATTTCTTAAAACGCTAAAGAAAACATTATGTTTAGACTGAAACATACAGGCAGTGTGTTGTGGACAAGAACTGTCAAAATAATAAATATCGAATCAAAAAACGACTGTAAACGTTTCATGATTTCTATATCAGTTATGTGTTGTACTCCAAGTCAAACATTTTTTTACTGTATCTAGGGTTGGGAATCGAAAATCAATTCCAATTCTGGAATCTCAATTAAAAGGTTAGGAATACTTGATATAAAATTTAAATTCCAATTTCTCTTATCAATTCCTATGTGAACATTTTCAGAAATGTGCACGTGTTAACTTGTGATATGCTGATATTTTAATAACAACCCTTATGAAAAATATACCATATTTTTACTAAAGCAACAATAGTTTTATTACAGTAAACCAAAGTAACTACAGTTTAACCATGATATTTGTAGTTAATATGACACAGCTAAAACAAATATTGTGTGTATTTGGTAAAATAAAGTGTGTTACGCGGTTTACGGAACAAGTTTACGTGTTTAATATATGCATGAACAACTTCATGAATCACATACCAAAGATACAGGAAAACAAAAAAAAAACGCGTCATATGACGCCTTTAAACTATGGTAATACAAATTGTAATAAAACAAAGAAAACATGGTTGCTACACACAAAACTGTGCTCATAGATAAATAAGCCTATATTTTTGCAAACTAGTCAGTAAGCATGCTATTACCATTGAAATGTAAATGTTTTACTTAATTTTTTACAACTTTAAAATTAACTAGGAATTCATAAGCAAAATCAGAATTATTAAAATTTAAATGATACCCAACCCTAACTGTAACTACTTTACAAGGTGATGATTTTGTATGAATTTGTCTGATGTGAGTCATACAAAAACATACAATTATTAAAAAAACCATGACTGAAACTCCACCCCTAAACCTAACCATCACTAGGATGAAAGCAGAAAATACTTAAATCAAATATATGAATGAGACTGTCCAAATGTGACCCTGTCTGTGAAATCCATGTTAAAGTCTCATTTAAATCTTTGACATGGCCTTAGTTACTATTAAAGATATCAAGGTTATATTTACACAGAATGTTCTTTACATTATGTAGGGTGATTTTATGTAGAAAGCAGTAAATCACAAACAAAAATGTATACAAATTAGCCATGTTGTATAATAATTACGAATTGTCATGAGATTGTTCAGCCACTACTTCCTTTTAATCTTCAATCGCATTCACACTTACGCAAATTTTAAAAAGTCGCCATACCACAATGTGTCAGACCTGACGACGAGGGTGAAAAAACAACTAGGTGTAGGTTTATTTTTAGGTGTACTGTCTCTTTAAATGTGTGTCAACAGTAATCGCAGTAAACCTTTATAGCCAGAATCACTGTTGCTGCAGTTGCTCTCCCTGCATTGCATGCATCATGAGGAGAGGTTACACTGCTCGTTTGCCTGCATGCGATTCACGGATTTGACCCTCTGACCTCCCGACTTCCTGACTGGTGGTCACCTGACTTGTGTTTTTCAGTGGAACCAGAGTTCAAGTACGTTGGGAACATGCATGGGAACGAGGTGCTTGGCAGGGAGCTGCTCATCTACTTATCCCAGTTCCTGTGCGAGGAATACCGGTCAGGAAACGAGCGGATCACGCGGCTCATTCACGACACACGGATCCACATCCTTCCTTCCATGAACCCGGATGGATATGAAGTGGCGGCCAGGCAGGTATACATCCCTCATTAGCTAATTTGAATTGTAAACTCCATAAGAAACGACTGTCTATACTGTATGTAAGCGCTGTATTTAGTGTGGGAGGTCTCTCGTGGTTCCCAGTTTGTTATGGCAGAATGTGTCATGTCACAAGGGCATTTGTGGCTTTCTTTAGAGACTAGTTACACCAGAAGAGCTCGTAAGAAATAGCACATGTCCTCTAACTATAAAACAGTGCACGCACAGATGTGAAATTATCGCTTTTTTTCCCCTTGGATGCCAGACCAGCACTAAACCATCATGCAACGGCAAATTAATTCTGGTCTGAGCTTGATGTTTCAGAAGGATAGACACTTTACTACCCCTTTGAGACTATTTATTCGACCACTGCGGTTCCAGACAACCACCAACAGAGAAAACCACCTCAGCCTCAGACAGAGTTTATTTAACACAAACAAGCACAACAAACCACACAAAGCATTACCTAATATGGAACACTAAGAATGTTAAAAAGCAGGTATTTTGATGTCATTAAAAATATATTTCATGCAGTGTGCAATGTTGCTGCCTGTGTGTGTCTTCCAAACGAATAACAAAGTTATTTGCTTGGAAAAAAGGAGTGATTCACTCGAACGAGTCGTCGGACGTTCTAATTTCATTTCCGTGACTGATATGTGTCACTTTGTGCAAATCCCGCCTACGTTTTGCTTGGACCGCCCGCAAAAACTTGAACACACGTGCCGAACAAATCATTTGAGAGTCAGTCTAGAAGTAAGTTAATAATAACTCCCTATTATTAGAAAATGTAAGTGTTTCTACACTTTGAATGTACACAAACGTGTTGTTGGACACTTTATAAACCAAAGTAGGACCTTAAAAATCACAAGACACTCTTTAATGGTGACATCCCACTCTGAAGGTTACTCAAAGGACAGGAGATGATATTCTGTATTCCTGCTTCTTATTCCATTCCCAGGGTCCAGAGTTCAACGGCTACTTAGTGGGCCGGGGAAATGCAAAGGATATAGACCTGAACCGCAATTTCCCCGACCTGAATGCTCTGATGTACTATTATGAGAAGCACAATGGCCAAAACAACCACCTGCCGCTGCCAGACAACTGGGAATTACAGGTAGGCATCAATCAGTTTCGACTTACAGAGATGAGATGTGAAAGAAGTCCCCAGAAAGTCCACTTATTAGTCATGGAGGTTGTGTAGCCTTATAGCGCTGTAATATCATAGAGATGCAGAGCACTTTAAAAGGGTTCTGACAAATAAAATGTTTGCAAATATTTAAGAGCGAAGCTGAGCATTTATATAGTATATTTTGACAACTTACTTTATAGTGCATTCAAGGTATGCATTTTTGCACTATGGCTGTATGCTTTGAGGCTGGTTTTAGACGAAAAATCTTCAAAAAGAATTACACTGTTATATCACTGAAAATACTGTTTTAACACTCTCTTTTGGCTTACCACTGTGATGACGTTGTGGAGAATTGATGAACCTGAAATTCTGAGCTTTACATAGATACCAAACTTGAGTGGGTAATTCCTAAAGAGTGGACAGCAGCGAGTGAAGTTTATAGACGTGTTTCTGGCCATTTTTGTTAGCGATTTTTCTGCATCCACTCACAAAAATAAAGTTTTGATATATTTATGATAGGAAATTTAAAATATATTTTCATGGTACATGATCTTTACTTAATATCCTAAAGATTTTTTGCTCTTACTATGAATGTTCTCGTGCTACTTAAGACTTTTACAAGACTAGTCACATTTCATTCCGCAGTAACGGCATATTCTGTCATACCGCCCCCCCCCAGTTGCTAACATTCTTCAAAATACAGAATTTTCATTTTTGTCCCTTTTATTACTGAAATAAATCATAATGAAAGCTGACAAAATCAACATTCCTCAGTGTGACTTATTTCTGAAAGCACCTTTTGACACTTGACCTAATACAGTCATGTGTTTTTGACTGGGGAATACCAAAAAACATTTCACTTACGGTATAACAGTATAAACCTGAAAATTTTATTTTTCGTTTTAAAAGACTTTACCTTTAACATGTTCTTTCTCCAGGACTTTGGGAGATACATGGACAGTTTTTGCTCCAAATCCAGAAACAAGAAGCAGAAATTCTAAGCAGAAATAAAGTTTTATGTTAGTAAATGTACAAAATATCTTCATAGAACATGATCTTTACTTAATATCCAAATGATTTTTGGCATAAAAGAAAAATCGATAATTTTGATAATTATTGGCTATTGCTAAAAATATACCCGTGCTACTTAAGACTGTCATTATAAGTCAAGTTTAAGTTTTAAGTGTAATTTTAAAAATATTTATGAGAAGTACATTAAAACTTCTTTTTACTTCTTTAAAAGAAGTATACTAACACAGCACACTTGAATTCCCTTTTTTGTAAAACATTGCATATAATATTTTACATTGTGGAAGCTGAAAGCACATTAGGCAAAATAAAGCAATGTATTGAATAAATACACAACCTAATGGGAAGAAAGTGTGCAAAATGTTGTAAATGTCACACATTCTAATTCAGTGGAAATCTGTGGAGTTTCATGTGGGCAGCCTGTGTGATGCTACATGTAGCTTCCTATTCCACCAGCTAATCTACAGAAACTCTCTGTGCGTGTTTAATAAATGTGTATATGTTCTCATAGGCAATAGGTCGATTGGTGCTATTCAATCTCGTATTGAAGTCTTACATAAATCGCTGTCTTGAGTTAAATACAGGATAGCGCCAGTTCCTGCCTTGCGAATAAATAGGTTTTTTGTTTTAACAGTTGGAAAGAACACTTATGCTCTCCATTAGTCTGTCTGTAACTCACCCAGCTTTCGCCGGATTGCTCTGCTCTCTATCAACTGCCAACAGGTCCACCTCTCATGAAAAAAACCTGAATAGACTTTTCAGATTGTACTGAAGTTAATCTTTATTATGAAGTCGGGATATTTTGGTTAGTCTTTCACAACTTGCTGAGACTACGTGATTTTCAAGGCTTGGTAGAAGATCAGTGGCAGTTTTTATCACGGACCTGATTTTCAGATTTAGAAAGAGGACCAAAAACAGGAGACCACTAGTATTAAATGGTTATATTTAGCACTTTTCTAATTTAATACTTTCATCAAAATATGGTTTAGGAATTAAGCAAACATCTGACTATTGGCACAATGGAGAAAAATGTCAGATTTAATTCTTAGATTTCTGTGACTTAAACACCACAAAATCTTAAATGTTTATTTTCCATCTTAAATCTTTCTTTATATTAGGTTTCCCAAAACTCCAAGTTCAAATAAAAAAATCACATAGGCCTATTTATAATGTGGTCCCAGATATTTGGACCTCACTATATTTTCCTGAGAAAACACACTGCAACAATACAAAACACTGAATCAACAAGTCGAAAACAATACTTTCCTCTAACTAAAATGAGAAATCCATATTTGGAAAAGTGTGTCCGCTGGCAGCCACGCGTCCCTCAGGATCTGTCGTCAGAAGAAAATGACACATTCCTTTCATTTGTCTTTGAGTCAAGAGCTGCCAGTCACACATCAAACACGGCTCCTGATTCTCTGACCCCACCATCTTCAAAACTACACAAAGCCAAGCAGGGGAAAAACATCTGTGTGAGCTCACAGCATGAAACCCGACTCGACGATGACAGCTGCGGCCAAAGGGACACATAGATGTTTATATAAACAGATCCATGCATAATAAATACTGAGAGCTTGGATGAGATCAATATCCCAGCAGCAATCTCAAAGGTCCTGCCAGACTGATCTCACATGAAGCAACAGCTCCAGACAGAGACTCATTATGCCTTCACCTCTCATGGGACGCATTACCACATGTCAGATCTCCCAGATAACAGAGCTGAAAGAGCAGTGAGAAAATCCAGTATGAGATGGGAGCTAGAAACCAGCCATCATCAAACACAGTTACCAGCTTAAAGGGATAGTTCACCTAAAAATAAAAATCATAATTTCTTCACCCTCATGTCAGTCAAAACCTGTATGACTCTTTCTTCTGTAGAACACAAAAGAATATATTTTTGAGGGATGTTTCAGTGGTTTTGTGTCCATACAATGGAAGTCAATGGGGTCCAATGATGTTTTTCTTCAAAATATCTACTTTTGTGTTCTGCAGAAGAAAGAAAAGTCATACAGGTTTGGAATGACACAAGAGAGAGTAAATGATGAAAGAATCTTTATATTTGGGTGAACTATCCCTTTAAAGAGCATCTTCCAGAGGTTGCTAGAATGTTAAGATTGAAAACAAGACTACAACAAGGGCTTAAAAAGTTTTTTTTTTTTGCCTGATGTTTTCATCTCCTGCGCTGCTGGTTGTTACAGGTTGAGCCGGAAACTTTAGCTGTGATCAAATGGATGGACAATTATAACTTTATTCTCTCAGCTAACCTCCACGGTGGAGCTGTTGTTGCCAACTACCCATTCGATAAATCTCGAGAACCCCGGATAAGAGGCAGAACGATATACTCGGCCACCCCCGATGACAAAATATTCAGAAAGGTATGTTGTTTTAATTTGAAAAATGAAAGTGTTTTCTTATGTTTAATTCTCCTTCCTATTCCAGTTTAATGTAAAGCGACAGCTACAGTATAAGGTTTGTTCGGTCATCGTTTATTTAACCTTTTGTAATTTCAAGCCTGTATGACTTTATTCAAAAAAGAAGATATTTTAAAGAATGTTGGTAACCGAACAACGGCAGGACCATTGACTTGAATTGGTTTTGTGTCCATACAATAGAAGTGAATGGGTACCGCCATCAATATTCCTTAAAACATCTTATTTTGTGTTTTTGTGGGAGAAAGAAAGTCATACAGGTTTGAAATGACAAGGCGGTGAGTAAATGAAATTAATTTTCATAATATTGACTGAACTATCCCTCAACCAATGATGTAAGTTGAGCAGGAATAATCAGTTTGTCTCGCCAAAGAATATCACACGCTTCACTTTTAATAAAGTTGTTTACAGATCTGTGTTCTTGCAGTTGGCAAAGACATACTCCTATGCCCACAGCTGGATGCATAAGGGCTGGAACTGTGGAGATTACTTTGATGAAGGGATTACAAACGGAGCCAGCTGGTACTCCTTGTCAAAGGGTGGGTCTATTTTACATACCACGGTCTTCCTTCAATAAGGCTCAATTACTTCAATAAGGCTTGCGGTTTTCCCGTATCCGAAGCCTTTTAATTTAGCTGAAATATGGGACTCGCAAGCCCTTTTATCTTTAAGTAGAGGAGAAACTGTTCTTCCTGTGCGTTTTAATAGTTTCTGTGCCCGTTTTAATAGGTTCTGTGCCTTTTATTGTGTGTTTACAAGTGTTATTTCTCTGTTTCTGAAGGTATGCAGGACTTCAACTACCTCCACACCAACTGTTTTGAGATCACTCTGGAGCTCAGCTGTGATAAGTTCCCTTCGGCGCCGGCCCTCGCTGGTGAATGGCTTGCCAACAGAGAGGCTCTGGTGTCGTACATGGAACAGGTGAGCTTCCACATCTGAGATGTTGCTCCTTTACTATTCAACCTGTAGAAAATGGAAAGACCTTTCTATTCAAACTGAGAGGTAAAAGAGAGCCTGGCATTCTGTAGGATGCAGGTAAGAAGGACAAATAGGTTTACTATGGCACCAGCAGGTAATGAGCCTGTCCCCTGGTATGTGAAACTGATATGAACCTTCAAGGGTCTTGTTGTGCCTTCTAGTAACACAACCCCGCTTGCTAGCGCATTTAAAGTAATGAACGGAATCATTTTACCATCCTAAGTGCGATGCCGTACTGTAACTGGAAGCTTTCTTAAAACAGATACTGTTCGAATTTACATACCCTGACCTGCTCTTGTCCTAAAGGTGCACCATGGGATCAAAGGAATGGTGTATGATGAAAACAACAATCCGATCAGCAATGCCGAGATCTCTGTGGCAGGCATAAACCATGACATCACCAGTGGTAAGTGCAGTTTTACAATAAAAGTTAACTTTGCACAACTGTGATGTTTCATTTTCATGCTGTGTGATGTCTGATGCTGTTTCAGGGGCGGATGGAGACTATTTTAGACTGCTGTTGCCTGGGACCTACACGGTTACCGCATCTGCACCAGGGTACCAGCCCTTTATCAGCACAGTGACAGTGGGACCAGCTGAAGCTGTACAGGTAGATCACCAACATCACAAATGTCCTTATAAATACCTTTAAGTGAATTTCTTACAAAAGTTGTACTAGTCATTGCAGAAATGTTTGTGATTTGATGAGTATATACAACCATATGGATGGCTAACATTTGTCATTTTGTTCTTTCCAGCTACATTTCTATTTGAAAGTTCAACCCAAAGTGTCAAACTTGAATTCAAAAGCTCATCCCAACAAGAAAGGCCATTCGACAGCTAAAGTTCCTCCCAGCAACCTTGGGCCAAGATAAAGAGCAAGACGTTTTCTGTCAAAGACAAAACTCTGTCTTTGTTTTTTAAAAACAGGAAACATGGACTCTCATCTCACTGTGACGAACCGTATAGTCGTTTGTATAGATGCAAAGAAGTGTGTTTCTCTTTTAGAAATACATGTTTCGCTCTACATGTTCTTTTAGAGCCTAAATCTGTATGTATCTCAAAGGGTCTGGATTACAAGAACAACAGAAAAATAAGTAATGTAAACAAACATATTTCTCTTTTTCGAGAAATTAGTCACACTAATGGTGATCTAATGATTGGATACTGTAAACTATAAATATATGAGGTCAGTTTAAGATTATCTCATACGTGGACAACAATTTTAAAAATGATTTAAAATAAACCAAGACTGGTATTTAATAAATTCTTTGGTCAATTATTGTTGAAAGTTATTCTGTTTGAACAACTCTACAATATCATATTATATAATTATAAGTACTTTTATCTTGGCAACAACATTTTAAGATAAAAATCTGCATCATTCTGAGCAGTTTTTAGATATTGAGCTTTGAAGTTTTTGTGTTGCATCTGACTATGATAGAACTATAGTATATAATAATAAAAAATAATATGTTGTCACATAATAAAAATATGAGAATAACTCAATTTTGACAAACATGTCAAATAGAACCTTATAATTCCAAGATGAAGAAGAATTTCAAATCTTTCGCTATACTTGCATACATGTTTTTAACAAAGTCGATAATGTGCTATTCATTCATAGTGCATAATATTTACCAAAATTATCTGTGGATACCCCAACTACTGTATAAATTGAAAGTCTTGAATTAGTCTAGGTGAGGTTCTTCAGACTGTGCATGGTTATACATAGATAGACAGCCATCTGCTGGCCAACAAGAGTACAATTTTGTGTAATATAACAAAATTAATGCAGCAAAGAAATGTATTAAGTGCTTATTGCAAATCATATACTTTGTGTATCTTGTATATCTCCAAAAAAATCACACTATTGCAAAATTCTAAACTGTCCAAAAATGGGAAGGTACTTTGTTATAGGAGACAATTGTGAACACTAGAGGTCACTGCTAAACCTCTCATTTTTCTCTAACACTGTTCTATTACAGTAAAAGTGAGGCAAAATAATTTTTTCTGATTTGCTGTTTTCTATATAAAATCATCCTACAAAATGTTGAAAACATTTGTCGATATTGTGGCGATGTATAGGAAACACTGTGTTTTGATAGTTTGATCTGGTTTAGGGGGGCTAAGTTTACAGACAGGGGAGCTGAAGCCCACCTAAAGAACTGCTCTAGAACTGCCCCTGTTAAGATCTTTAACATTGGCTGAGTAATATCATGACAAAAACTGAAACCATAGTGAAATTAGTGGTTAAAAACAAACTTTCAGGCTTGTTATCTCAAAATTAGATTTTGAGACTTTAAATGATATGATCAACACATGTAGTGTAGATTAAGTAAACAGTGCTGAATTGTTCTTCCTGCGTATCTATGGTCAGTCACACAAATAAAATAACAATGTCCTCTGAATAACAGGAAAAAGGTGTGAACCAGAAGACTCCACGGCTGGAAAATACAAGCAATGATTCATCTGTCATAGCAGCGCCTACAATGAGACAGGAAAAATACTGATGCGTGCCAACTCTAAGCAGATCACTTCCAATCATACTGCTAACAATCTATGTCATTTACAATCTGGGAATGCATTTGTCACAACAGTCACAAAATTAAATGAAAGCATTTTACTGTTTTAAAGCTCTTGACGCAGAGTGAATAGACAAACCAGAATGAATGAAAACAAAGAGCATCAAGCTCACATGGTCTTTTTCAATGAAAATGTCGCTGTAGGAGAGACAACAGAAGCTTTTCATGCTTCCAGGATATGACAGATCTGGCATTTTCTCAGATGCAGTGGGCACGTTGTGTCAGAGCGGCTTACAACACAGGGCTGAATGCAACATTGTGACTGCTACAACAACAGTTATTATCTACTGTACCCTCACATTCTGAACACCCATTTGAATTGAGATTTTTTACTGAATTATAAAATGGGATCAAAGTCAGGTGGTCCATGTCAGGTGACAGGAATTGGAGATGACTAAATCATGCAAAGAATGATGCACAGAGGTCAAGGTAATCCCTAGCTAATCCTACACCAGCACTCTACAGATCTGACCATGCAAATGCTCTGTTGTTTAATACTTTCTATAGTACTAAACATCACAATATGTATATGCACAATATGATATATTTTTTCTTCTATGTGTATTATACACAAAATGTTCAATTAGATGCCCTGTACAATAACTGATACATACAATCCTGAACAAAAAGTGAACTGTTTTTGCTTTGGTGCTTATGAAATAAACAAGGGCCTCAAATGCAGCTTCCTTTCATTGTTTCTAAATATAAGGAAGTCGTGGTTTATGCAGCAGACACAGCAAAAAACAATCTTACCTTCAAGAATGCAGCTTAAAACGTCACGTTCCCTTGTTGCAATATTGACTCTGAAGATCCAGAAAAGGTCTAATCCGGAAATGTCCTTTACAGTAACTATCAGCATGTTTGAATGCCTCAGTGTCCTTATTTTCCAAGAATGAGATAATGTTCAAAACCCAAAGTCAGACAGTCGTAATCTCCATCTGAACATTAGACGAAATAATATGTAGCTCTGAAACAACTGAGAGCTTGAATATTATAATGAAAGGCAACGATTTAAACAAACGTTATGCAGCCCAAATTTAACTTCCGGTAGACCTCCTCAAAGAATTAATAACTGCTCAGTAGTTTAAATTAAATTGAATGCAAATAACATGCAATAAAATATTAATATAAACTAAATTGTTATACTAAAGCCACTAGCCAATGAACTTTAGGCCGTTTGATGAAACTATTAGTACTCTACAAGCTTAAAAATAAACTATCCCCATATTATTCACAATAAAATTATCCTCATTATTGTAAGTTCGTTTAAAGCAAGTAAACACATATAATATTTTTTCGGATTTTCAGATATATGATTTATTTGGAATTAATATTATTAACCTATTAATAATGTATAATAGATCATTTGACCTAATATGATGATGTTGTTTCTGTTATGTACAATATGTACAATAATATCGATTAAGGAGATATTATGTACGATAACGGAGTTTAATTGTGGAGAGCAGGAATTTCTTTCAGGCATTCTTTGAGGCAGCCTCATGCTCAGGATCGGTCCCTGTCAGCAGAGGGTGGTGTGTTGACGTTGATGTCAGCATGGAGGGAGTAGAGGATCAGCCTGGTGGGACTTGCATTGGGATGACAGCTGATTCCGCCGTGGCGTAGACGAGCAGCCAGATCAGATCATCTGCAACGTGTGAGCCAAGTACTGACAGGCATAAATAACGATCCGATATGTTTTCATGAGCTATATTAAAGCAATAAAAAGAGCAAAAGGGAAACAGCAAAGCATCCGCTATATATTGAAAGTTCCTCCGCTGTGGCTTTTTGGTCGCGCCTTTTTAACAACCACATTAAGGACATATGACTTAAATGATTTGAGAGCACAGAGCAGAGGTAAGTGAAATCTTGTAGTAGATTGAATGTTTTAAGAGGATTTGTTGGTATCGTCGTTAACTTACATCCAAATGTCCCAGAATGGAGAAATGCAACGTTGATACATTAGATAAAGCGCAAGTGGAAACATTTCTTCTGTTTGCATTTGTTACTGTTACCTTTTTGCATAAAAACCGCTACTGTAAAAATTTTGGCATGCAAATCTGTCTTCTAGTTATTGTAATCTCGATGGGTGTTAATAAGAAAGGGTGCCTGTAAAATCATTCATTTCAAACTATGACTTTAAATCACAAACCTCCATTAGAAGCATGAGAATTATCGATGATTTTTATTATGCCATTAGTATGTTGAAACAGTAGTTTTCGATACCAGCTGTCATTGGCAACTGTTGTCAGTTGTTTCGTCTCTTGCTCAGACAGCATGCCAGACTTTAGGACACTATTCATGAGCGCAAACATAGTATGCATACTTATCAACACATTATAATATATAAATGAATAGGTGTTGGCATTTATAACGGTGCTGTGTTTACCCAAAGATGACGAACTGTGCTGTTTGTCAATTTAGTAATAAGATACAGTTCAACTGTGTGTTGTGAGAATCAGGAATTCATAGTTTTGCTATTTTTGAGTGGATAACTGATATTAGTAGTGTGAAATGCTCCACTGCATATATTTTTGAAATGCTGAGTTTGTATACTGTATATAAATTATTAATTATAATATAATTATATTGTGTTTTAATGGAAGCTGTAATGGTTTTGTAGGTTTACCCATGTTATTCGGCAAATGGGAACCAACAGATCACCATTCAACAATTTGTAGATCACTTGTTGAGAGAGCATGAAGTCCTATGGAGATCTGTCTACAGAAAGCTTACATGAGATTTGATACCTTGTTACACACAAAGAGTTTGAATTATTGATTTTGTTGACAGTGGTATTCCCTGTCATTGGAGCCGTGTTATATTGATGTTGTAAAATGACAGCCATAGTCCCGGCTTAACCATATTTAGAGATAAGACAACTACAGGTAAATATAGAATAGAAAAATTACATTATTTTAAAATATCAACTAAAAGAAGAGAATAATCATACATCATTATTGATTCAAATGCTGTAAAAAATCTCCAAATATTGGCAAATTTATCCGCCTTGAGTGGCCAATATTTTAGTTTTTCATTGCTAGATGTCTGTAGATTGTTTATTAAGAGTACATCTTAAAGGGATATTTCAGAGGCAAACAAAAATTACAGCATCCTAGGTGTATATGACTTTCTTCTTTCAGACAAATACAGTCGAGTTATAATTACATTTATCCTTTTTCTTCAAAGCGGTAGAATAGAGAGTGAATGGTAAACGAGTTTTTGAAGCTCCAAAAAGTGCATCCATCGATCAAAGAACTGCTCGACACGGCTCCGTGGCCTTAACAAAGGTTTTCTAAAGCAAATCGATGCATTTGTTTAAGAGAAATATTCATATTGACAACGTTATTAACGATAATGTCTAACTTCCGTTATCCCTCGGCTTGTGAGTGTTGTTCCGGCAAATGACTGGAATCAGCCAGACAAATTGAAAAATGCTGCGTTCGTCACACGCAGCCGAGGGATAACGGACGTTAGACATTATTGTTAATAACGTCAATATTCAAAATTCAAAACCTGTAGAGACTTGCCACCATGATGCTGGAAACAATCAGATCCCAGAGGAAGCATGTTTGGGACATTCCTTACATGCTTTCTCAGCCAGAACTGAAGTTAAGACTGTATGACTCAACATTAGTACTGTCATTGATCTCAGACTTCATAACTACATAAATCGAACAACAACTGATGGGTATTATTTGTCTAGTCCACCAGCTGTGTTCTTGGGACCTTAAGCTGCTGTTAATGTGTCACAAGACTTTCTCTCTTGGACTTAAAAGAGGTTCAAACTTGTCAGATTAGGGTACAGAATAAAGGCCAATGGGCTTCAATGTGGGTTAGGCAGAAGTTTAGCCCATGTAACCACATCATGTGCTACATATGTGCTTGTCACAGCAGACAAAGCCCCATTGGAATGGATCTGAGATGAACATGACATTTGGGCAATCTTGGTCTCTTTGAAGGTTTTAGGACCTTGCTGTTTGGTTTCATAGAGACAGTGGCCCTCATTTATCAAACGATCGTACACCAGAAAACTGTGCATACGCTTGCTTCCACGCAAAATTTGGCATTTATCAATATGGACGTGAGCGGTTGCTACGATCAAATCTCACGACAGGTCTCAGCTCGTGTACGCAAGTTTTGAGACAAGGTGGTTCGTGTACGCGTTACCCTTTTGATAACTAAGGAATAATGACAAATAGAAATATAACTTTTTTTTGACAAATGTAAAAATAGATTTCAAGCGATTTATTATTTTCATTACATTAATTAAGTATTGTCTTTTCTAGCCTAATTATATGATCATTTAATTGTTTGAAATTACAAGGTTAACAGGTGCTTTGGTGCAAAAAAAACTTTCATATGAATTAAAAGTAACATTTTAAAAACAATAATCAATATAATTACAAGCAATGGGTAAGTTTATCTATTTGCAAGGTGAAAGTGTCTTGGTTTGACATTCTTATGAAAACAAACAACACACACGCTTTAATGTTTTTTTATTTGTTTGGTATTTGGAAGATGTTTATTTGTGCTTGGGTAGTGGTCACAGCACAAAGTTGCCTGGCTTTGTGTGGCAGGCTCCAGGCTGGTTTGTGGGGGCTGAAGACTGCTGGTTCTTGCTCTGACAGATCTGAAAGATAAAAAAAGAAATGAAGCAAACATGCATGTGCTTCATTTAAGCAGCCTGAAATGCAACATTCAATTTAAACCTTTACCCTCTTTAGAGAAACATGCATCTGCTCCTCCGCCACAGACCATTTTTTCTTCCCTTAAATTTAGAAAATTGTAAAAACATTTAAATATAAACATTATTCTATAATTACAGTGCAAAAAATCAGTAATTTGTATCTACATTCGTTTTGAGCCGAACTCAAACAAAGTTCTTCAAGGCTGAAGTCAGATTAATTTTGTTTAAATTATACAATCAAAGTAATTTAAAACAATAACAATACTTTCAGTGTAAAAATAACAGTGAAACAATAATAATTTGTGGTGATATTTACAAAACATAAACATTCAATAAAAATACAAACCTTAGATGGAGTTCAGTTCACTACGCCAACGCTGTTTACCGCAGCAGTGATCTCTTTTCAATCTGTTTTTTTTTCCCTTTTATTTAACTTTTCAAGGTTCAAGTTTCAATTTCTAAATCGCTTTTGGTCGGATTACGTTTCTCCATGTCGCAAAATCTAGGGGCGAGGCCCCTACTCCTTGAATTCATAGGGGCGTGATATGTAAATTACGATCAGTTTCAGCCGCCGCATTTATCAAAGTACGATCATTCGTATGACATATTTGGCCGCATACGAAAGTTTAATGAATCATACGTGAGCTTTGTCGTAAGCTGACTTTTTCGCTCGGATGTACGCTGGTTTCTACGTTTGTTTGATAAATGAGGGCCAGTGAATTGTGGCTCAACCTTATGTGCATCTTGTGTGCACTTTGTCGTCAAAATGACATTTTTAATAGTTGCAGCTTTAAGTAGTGCCATTAAAACTAACAATAACTTGTTTCAGATCCCTTTTCAGACATGGTTCTTCAAACCCTATAAACAATAACTGGATGCATTGCTGTCTTAAAGGGCCCTGGTGATATTTCAGATGCTTCACAGTCTTTTAAACTCAAAATACTCAATGACTGTTTAATAGTTTTGTCTTTATCCTCTTGAATTTTCTGTGAGGAGTCTTACTTTGCATAGCATTGAGGCTACATTGAGGCAGTGGGCAGTAGTCCAGTAACCTCATTAGATTCTCCATTTGAGATTTTCTGCATAGCCTGTAAATAAAAAACAGCCTCTCAAGGTTGTGTTTTTGAATGGGGAGGGAAGGGGCATTGGAGAATTTGACATTTCAGAAAGTCTTCTCACA
Source organism: Oreonectes daqikongensis (assembly GCA_026939265.1). Classification (NCBI taxonomy): domain Eukaryota; kingdom Metazoa; phylum Chordata; class Actinopteri; order Cypriniformes; family Nemacheilidae; genus Oreonectes; species Oreonectes daqikongensis. The sequence goes on along the minus strand of JAOTQM010000125.1, from coordinate 2,646,000 downwards.
CAAGCCTGCTTCTTAGTCTCCACGGCAACCTTTTCCATTTGAGCAGGCTCCCTTTTTCCTCTGTCTCAGGGAAAGTTCTCCACCCCATGCACTGGATTTCCCCATAAAACTGAGTTCGGACCTCCCAAACATACACCTCCCCACCCTCGTTCTTGTGAGCTTAGAAACATGGCACTCTGAGAAAGAGGAGGAATGAGGAAGTTTGGTACTCTAAGAAATGTAGAAAGAGCCATACAGAAATGTTTAAAGAGGAGAAAAGAAAAGCCTCGGTTCTCTCATTTTTGTCTGCTGTCTTCAATTACTGAGAAGCAAAACTATTCAGCAGCACAGTCCAGATTTGGGCGAGCCGTTTCAGACACAGCCAACATCTTGTGAGAGATATTCTGTAGTGTGTTAAAGGGGTAGTTCACCCAAAAATAAAAGTTCTTACATCATTTCAAGACTTGTATGACTTTTGTCCTTTTGCAGAAAATCATTTTGGGGAACACTAGTGCCCCAACAACATTGGCCCCCTATTGACATCCATTGTATGAACAAACCCACTGACACATTTCTCAAAATATTTTCATTTGTGTTTCTCAGAAGAAAGACTCATATACAGTTTTGAATGACATGAGGGTGAATAAATGACGACATAGTGTTCATTTTCATGTGAACTATCTTTCATTTATTAGTCTTTTTATGTCATAAATAAAATAAAGCAAATAATGTTAACAAAAGATCTTTAGATCTTTTTGCATTTCTTATTACTATAATCTCATTAAAATCCAGTCTCTTCATCACAGTGAATTGAGTCATTCACATTATTTGAAACTCATCTGGAATGATCCAATTCTCCACTGTCGGGACTGTTTGGGAATGCATGCTTTGAAGGGACGCGACAGCCTCACGTGCCACACTGCGGGCACGCACAATGCCAGTGCGGTAAACACCCAACAGTTATGTAAAAAAGCAGCAGAAAGTGCCACAATATGGAAGCTTCCAGCTCTCAGTGTTGCAATAGCCCCTTCTCCACACCTCCCCACATTTCCCCCTATTGTTGGCATGAAATCGGACCTGTTCAATAAATAAAAGCAGGCGGTCAGCAGATCAGGTTCCAGAAGGGGAACACTGTAGTAGAATTGGAACAAAGGAAAGGAGTTTATGCTTTTGAATAGAGATTGTTGACGTGTAGCCCGAGATAACATTTCTGCACGTATTCTCCATCCAGAACAGGATCAGAACCGCTTATGAGATTGAGAAATACAGAAATCGAAAGAGACGTCAGGGTTTAGAAATATCAGCAAGGGATGATATATAATGTTTATTCCTTGGTCAAAGCAAAGCCAGATGTGTGGGTGTGTTTTAGAGTCTTACACCGTGCCCTTACCAGGTGTGACGTAACATTCCCAGCACAGACCACACTGACAGCAAACATTTTGTGTAACATGACAAAATCATTATGAAATGATGACGGTCAACATGAAATTTAAACTATTTACTTTTGTAATACTTAATGTTCATGGCATAATGTTATTATTGACATTACTGTTAATCCAAAGAAGCCCAGATTTACATGGAGTATTTGTTGCTTTATTGTGTCACATTTGGTTATTTCCTATTCTAGTCCAGACAGTACTGTAATACTGATGTTACTGTACAAGCGACAGGCCGGGTCAACACCCTGCAAAGACACCCACAAACAAACTCTCTGATGCATGCGCATACACAACAGTGATATTATGCCACTCTAATCCACAGTGCTGAATCTTTCTTCTAATGCACAGTTGCTTCTTTGTTTTGAGGCCAGCTGTTTGAGTGTGTGTGTGTGTGTGTGTGTGTGTGTGTGTGTGTGTGTGTGTGTGTGTGTGTGTGTGTGTGTGTGTGTGTGTGTGTGTGTGTGTGTGTGTGACCTCTTTGAAAGACTCCAGCGTGAGTGTTAGACTTGTGTTTACAAAGCTGTCTGTTGTAATGCCACCGCTATCACCCAAGTGCCAAGTGTCTAGCTCACACATACACACACACATTCTAAGAGCCTTTCTCTCTCTTTCACTAGTTTTTGTTGTTCATTCATTCATCTTTTTATACACTCAAGAGATTGACTCATCATTTTGTGTGACGACTGCAATTGTAATGAGTTGCATAGATCAAATTTGGTCAATTATTATATGTAAAGAATGTTCACTATAGAATAGCCTAAATTTCTCATCTCATTTTTGTTCTTGTGAAGAATTAAGACCAGAAGTTATAAGGTGTTTTTAACTTCATGCGGCCAATCGGTGTCTAACGTTTGCTTTTGCAGTACTTTAATGTCATAGGTTTCACAACCTTTAGATTAGATTAGATTCAACTTTATTGTCATTACACATGTACAAGTACAAGGCAACGAAATGCAGTAGTCGCAAACCAATATCCAAAAGCTCATGTCGGGTGTACGATGTAAAGGCACAGCTGTTCTGCACGAACAGACCCGAGATGAGCAAGAAAAATACCACAAAATTGCAGAATCTGGAGAGAGCCTGAGCCTCGCGATGTGATCGCGCCGCCATGTTGGATCCTTTAACAGTTTAGCTACTGGAACACATGATCAATGACTACGTTTACAAATAATGCGATTATTTCCAATAATCATCAGAGTAAGGAGTTAATCGCAGTAAGTAACATGTTTACATGACATGAGAACATCTCTTTGTTCCCGTTTACATGAAAGTTTTATTAGTCTGATTATAATGCACAGTACAAACGATGATCTCAGATGCAGTAGGTGTGTGTTACTGGCTATAGTTTTAATATATTCGTGTCAAATGCAAAACACCATTATGTGGAAGTGTTTTATGGTTACAAGTGTAAAGAATTTTCCATTTCTTGAATAGCCGATGCTTGTTAAAAAGTATTATTTTTCTTCGTGTTTGGATTGGCTGTTAAGTTGTTCGGCGAGAAGTTACCGGTAAATGAGTGGCATGTGCTTTTTACACATTCATGTTTGCTCATCAGTACAGACCTCGTTTTTCTGCGTCAGATGAACTGAGTCAGAGGAACTAGAAGCAAGACACAAGCAGACACATGTCACAGATGCCTTCAGACAGCATTGGCAAATCATGGCAAAAACAAGATTTCTAAGATTTTATATTATAAATCTAGTAACTGCTTTTAGGCACAACATCCGTTTCGCAAAGACTTATGAAGTATAAAGTAACGACAATATGTGTCGTCATAAAGCAGAAGTCACTGAAAGGTAAACCGAAGGTATTATGAAATTAAGTTAAATAAATATTAGTTGTATTTGGGCCTTCGAGAGATCCAGCTTATAACGAATGCAGGTAGAGACTGTAAAAGCATACAAGCTTTCTGTCTGACATGATGACTCACACAAACTGAACCGTGTAGTCAGCTGGAAATATCCAGAACTTCTTGGAATGACACACTGGGATCTCCCACTTCTGCAGTTTTTTTTGAGAGAGACATGCAGCGACTCTCTCTCTAACACACCCACACAGATGTGTCTCTGTAGCTTTACGCTCACAAGTACGAACATGCTCACATTGGAATTTCTCTCATGAAAGAGTTCGGTTAGCTTATTGATGGCGTTCAACGAGTGTGACAATGATAGCTATTAATACTAAAACCAAAAGTCTCAATTTTCTGATTTTTATGTTGATCAGGGAGCCAAGCAGAAAATCTTGATGTTTGAATGCTTTCCAAAGATGTAAACAAATAATTTTCTTGCTTTACAATTCTTCAGTAATATTAATGTTCAGTAAAGTTATAATTCATCACCTGTAGTTTACTGTTGTAGAGGATTGTAGGATTGACAGCAGAGTCTTGAGATCTGTCGGTGCACTTTTTCTGTAACTTTCATACATTGCTGTCTTAAAGACCTGACGGAGTGCTGCAGCTAAAGGTGTCCATAGAGCTGCCTGTCTAAAATGTTTTTCAGTATATCTTGCAGATGCACATTAGTGAAATTTTACCCATTTCTGTGACTCAAAATATCTTAAATTTACCATGTTATATGGGAATAAGAATGGCCTAATGGTTAACACTCAGCTTTTGTGTGTGATACCACCACTGGAGTGTAGTGCCTCATACGAACACTGAAATTTTCTCCTCAAGTTGCGAGTAGCTAACTTTCAGACACAAACTTCACACCTGGCAACCACTACCACAGTAAGTCAGTAAGTCCTGCTGTGACCCACATCACCTCCCGGTAGGGTCACCTGTTACCCCTCACCCGATACCCGAGCGATCCCTAGAGAGACACACACTCTCTCTCTCTCACACACAGCAGACAGAGAGCCCTTTGAGCTTCTGAAACGTGCATTTTAACTCCATTTCCTCCTCTCTATCATTCACACTCTCACTGTGGTATTTAATCCTCCATTCAATCTGGGTTGGCTGCATCAGTGGATGAAATCAATCTCTTCATTTATTTGTAAACCATCTAAATTCTCAATCTTGCCTCCAAAAACCTTTTTACATGCTCTGACAAATGTACAGTGTTTTACATTTACACACATAAATGAGAGCTTTTTTACACACTTGAATTAAACAACACTGGCCCCTATTGACTTCCATTGTAAAGACACAAAACTATTGAGACATTTCTCAAAATAACCTGTATGGTTTTCCTAAAGAAAAAGTGTTCTATGCTTGGAATAGTAACACCACTTTTACAATAATAAAATCATGTCTATTCCAAGTGTTTCACAAGTAAAACATGATTTTATAGTTTGAATGTTCTTGCTCAAAGAACTTTGACTCATTTTATGTTAGACAGCATGTTCCTCTTAAGGCCTCCACCCTATTACTGCTCTCGTGCAAATGACTAAATATGTTTTAGATAGTTTATAAACACATTTTGGCTTGTTGAAAAATTGTTGTCCAGATATGTGAAATCAATCTCCCTTCTCCCTGTAAATGATAGTCACAACAAGTTTAATGTAGAAATGTAGACACTTAAGCAACAAATAAATTATGTTCTATTCCCTCATGTTTCAAACAGCTGGTCTGAAGTCATTATTTGAGCTCATCACTTTAGAATGTGAAATTACTGCAGATCTTTAAACGTAAAACACATCCTAACTCATAAAGCTGTGTATTAGGGATATGCAAACCGTAACTTAATTTCATTATTTGTTTGTTCATTAGCAGCTCCACTATATAAAGATTTCTGGTCAGGGGATGAGCGAACATGGAGGCCGGATCGGTGGTGCGTGCTGTGTTTGAGTTCCTACCCAGCGTCTCAGAAGAACTTCCTCTGTTTACTGGTGATGTCATCGAAGTGCTCAGTGTTGTTGATGAATTCTGGCTGCTCGGTGTCAAAGATGGAGTCACAGGTAAATCCTGCTCACACTACCTGTTTTCTCCTGCCTTCTATATTCCAGTGTTTATTTTCTTTCAAATGTCTGTTTTTCAGGCCAGTTTCCAAGCACTTTTGTGGAACCTGTTACAATTCCAAGCACCAAGACCGGAGAGAATCTCTATGTGTGCATCAATGACTTTAATTCTGTAGAGTCTGGAAGTTTACCCTTAAAGAGAGGTAAATACATCACACGATTAGTTATTTAACATGCAACCACTCTTGCGGTTTATTTCAAAGCAAAAAGCTTTACTTAAACTGCTTATTGTCTTTCTTGTAGAGCAAACACATCTTCTTTTGTTCAATTGAGATATAGATGTGCATTTTGTCTGGCCAAATTATTGTTGGGCTATTATGGTCCATGCAATTTTGGGCATGTGTGCCGTTACCTTCTTTGCATTGTAAATCTGGTGCAGGAAGCCAGGAACCGCATGCAAATAAAGAATGCTATTAGCCACTACAAATAATGCTTAGTTGGTTCTGTTCACAGTGCTTTTACCATCTGAGTGATTTATTGAGGGTTGATGTCATACTGACTTTAGTAGAAACTCAAACTGGTTAAAAACTAAGTTCACTACATTTGTGAAATAAAAGTGAAAAGAAATTAATTCTGTTGCTCATTAATGTTTTTGACACTTCCTGTTCATTAGGTTAATTTTAACTTAACCATCCATAGCTGACTGTCTGCCATGAAATATTAAAACACTTTCTTTTGCCATCTTCTTCCTTTTTTAGCCTAAGTTCTTCTTGATGAGATTAGCGTAATGTCTTATGTGAGAGGTAATTTTGTTTTTGTTAAGGTAGAGAGTAGCGCTCTAGGTCAGAAGTCACCCCAATGCTGTCACAGGAACGCAGACAAAACTGCCATCTATGATCATGTTTTCGTTGATTTAGATAGTAGAGATGTGAATCAGAAATGGAAGCTCTGAATTGTAATTATAGATAAATCATATTTATGTTTTATGTTTATGCTATAAAGGATTTCTCTTTCTTCAGAGTCTCCAGTTCATGAGCAGTTCATGAGTTCATCTCTACAGCTGGTTGCAAATAGCATTTTTAGAAGCGCTGATCCCAGTTCAACACTAGATGTCACTAGTTGTGTTGTATACTGTATAGTGAAAGCTACCTGTAGCTACCCAGTAGGTTTTCAGAAATGTGAAACCATGCATTTGTTTTTGTTGTCTGTTGCTCAGCTCTGTATTTTTCTGTCTTCTCTTCATTGCTTTGAAAGTGAATTTGTGTGTTTTGCATACAGTGTTACACTGTAAATGTTGGATACTGGTTTAGGTGTAGATAGATATAGGAACCGTACATGAGTATGTGAAAATCTGGGGTGAAAACTTCAAGATACTATGACACACTTCCTTAGTTTTTTGTGAAAAACACAAGTTGATGAATTTGGTTTCCTCTATCACGTTCAGCGAGGATCATAAACGCTGTTTTAGTTTATGAGTTGAACACAATGGGAGGAGGAGCATGTCCGTGTGGAATGTGACCCCTGTGATCCCAGTGGACATTCTGGCTCCTGCTGGTGTGTGTGTTGTGTGTTTCAGACAGAAACTGACCACAGCCATGACTTCTTTACTACTGAGCAAACTGACCTGAGGTCAGAGGTGAGCTTCACACAGCTCCAATGCTAAAACAGCATAATGAAATTGTGTTTGTCTTTTGTCCTGCTTGCGAACAGAAGTATTAACACAATTAAACACCTGCTGGATATATTTCTATTTAAGTAATTTAATAGATGCTTTCATCCAAAACCACTTACTGAACATGATTTTGTCTGGGCACAGTTTAGTTCTTTACTAAGTAAAGAGGCAAATACTTATACAAATAAGTAGCGCTTAATGCAAATAAAACATACACATTGTACAAATCCATGTAAATCCATAATCTAATCCACTTTAAACCTTAAAAGTAATATAAATATTTGTATAATTGGTACCTCTTTACTTAGCAGGCAACTTTCTGAATTGAAAACAGAATTATAATTTGTGTATTTGTTTTAGTAATTTAGTTCATACTTAATTTGGGACAAAAAAACGACACAATTTCTTTACGCTCTGATCAATAGAGCTGTGTGAAGACCGACTATATTGAGATACCTCTTAAACTTTATTTGCACATTCCCAATGTAAATATATACGATATGCTGGAGTGTTTCTCAAACTTTTTCATTTTAAGGTCCCCTTTGTGTAGGGTGCATCGCTTTGCGGCCCCCCAAATAAAGATCCTAGAATTTTTATTAAACCAAAAATACAATGCTGGAACATCAATTCTTTTGATTGGTGGGCTTATTTTTCTAGTGTTTGATTGCATAAAATGTATGAGTTTTTTTTAATAAAATGTCACAGATCTGTGGCCCCCTTTGGATCTATCTTGGGGGCCCCCAGTTTGAGAACCACTGTGCTGGAAGAAATCAAAATTTATTTGCAATAGTGAAGTAATTGTACAATTTATCCTGTTTCTCCTGCTATAGGTGATGTAGTTGCTGCTGAAGACAGTGTGGATGCGGTGTGGATGAGAGGCCGGAATGCGTGGGGCTCGCGTGGCGTGTTCCCCACGTCGTGTGTTAAAGACCTAGAGCTTTCTGGACGATCCAGGCAGCTGTCGGAGCGCAGTGCGGCCGCCCAGGCCTCCGAGCTCCCCCCGTACGCCCTGGGTCAGGCCCGTGCCCTGATGAGTCTCCATGCCCAGCTGGACGAGGAGCTTGACTTTCGTGAGGGTGATGTCATCACCATCATAGGCCTGCCAGAGCCTGGCTGGTTCCTGGGTGAGCTGGAGGGAAGGACAGGGGTTTTCCCCGAAGGATTCGTGGAGCTGCTCGGACCCCTGCGCTCACCTCAGGAGGAGCCTGAAACTCAGATCCTGGAACAGTATTCAGCTTACAGCATGGAAGAGGAAGAGATGAGGGAGGAGGATGAGAGAGATGAAGAACATCCAGTGAAAGCTGAACAACAGCAGGAGGAAGAAGAAGAAGAAGAGGAGGAGGAAGGAGTCTATGGTGCTGCACTTTTTGAGTTTAGGGCCCTTGAGCCCGGCGAGCTTGACTTTAATGTCGGAGATAGGATACGAATCTTGGCCACGCTTGAGGATGGATGGTTGGAGGGGCAAATACATGGCAGAAGAGGTGTTTTCCCTCATCGATTTGTCAAGATGGAAGGACAGCTGCAGAACCCTTCACTTCCTGAAACTGAAATGTGTGTTACTGGCACAGAAGAGTGTTACACGCCTGAAAGCTCAGCTCAACAAGATCACACTGTTGCAGAATACGGGCAGGAGTGGGCAACCCAGGAAGACCACACTGTGTGGGACCTGGATTACTTCGATCGGAGAGAGGAAGAAAGAAAAGAGGAACACGTTCGCTACACACCCCCCGATATAACTTCTCAAGAGAGAAAAACGATGCAGAATCAATCACAAGTTCAACCACAAAACCGAAGGATAGAGAGACCCCCACCACCTCACACACAACCCCACAAAGGAGTTCAAAGAAGCAACACAAGCAATCATGCTCGACCTCAGTTGCCTCCTAGACCCAGTTTACGTGCCCTGAGCAACAGACAATACAGCGCTGGTTCACAAACCAGCTTACGAGAACCTCCACCAGCACCCGTCACGAGGAACCAGAGTTTAAACCCACCGACTAAATCCTTACCTCATTCCACCTGGAGAAGAAATAATGGCCACTATGCATCTCATGACAGCAGAAATCCCTTCAGCAGTAAGATCTCTGGTGAGAAGAATAGGCAGAAGAAGGTGACCCGCCATGCAAGTGTCAATGATGCTGACCTGCTATCAAACGGTCGCAGGGACCGCTGTGGGTCGAGTTCCAATGGGTTACCTACATCTCAGACGCTCGGGTCATTGGATGTGTCAGCTGGTGATCTTGAAGCCAAGCTTTCCCAGCAGTTGATTGAGTTTGAAAACAGTTTACCAGGTCGTGGCAACGAAGCAACAGAGCAAGGCAGATGGAAGGAGATGAGCACCGGATGGGGTAACAAAGTTTCCCGACACTACTCTATCATGGACTACAGCAGTGAGAACGACATCATCCGTGGCTCCTCCCCAATCGACCGTCTGTTCCCACACACATCCTCCCCAGCAGACTCCGCCTCCTCCTCTCTCGAGAGACGAAAAACTCTACGCCCGCCTCCTCCTCGACCACGGGTCCTCCGGCCACCTTCAAACTCACAATGTCCTGTCACAAGCAATGGCCGCCTTGCTCCTCAGCCTTACAGACCAGCACGGCCGGCACCACGGCCACCTCCTTCTTGCCCCCGCGCCAACGCTGTGATGCCCTGTCAGCCTTCGTCCAACCCCTTATACCAATCGCCGGAAGAGGATGAGGTAGTTGAAGAGGCGGAGGTTGCAGAGGATGCTCTGGAGAAAGAAATGGAGAGAGAAAGAGAGAAAGAACAGGAGCAGTACAGGTTGCTTCTGAGGTTGGAGGAGGTGGAGAGAGACATTGATATGTTCTCCCATACAGCCCAAGAGCTTAAGGCCATGCTTGAAGACGAGCAGGATGAGACCTCGAGACAACAAGCTTTAGAGAATCTGGAGTTTTGCACTTATACAATGGAGACACTGACTCTGGAACAGCAGCAGCTACAAGGTAATGGACTGAGCAATACTTTATTTACATTTTTACAGCAACACAATATGTATTTCTTAATTTGAGTATCCAATTACCAGTATTAAGGACAACTTTTATTTATTTTGTACACAACAGTAATTTAATCATTATACTGAAACAATGGAAATAATATTTTTTTTAATAGTAATATTAAACCAGTATTTGAATAATATAATTAATGATGATAACAATAATAATAATTATATATTAGCAATAATTTATACATAATTTATATGTATTATTCGTATTGATTACTAGTTATTATTGTTGTATTATACTATTGATTTAATACTTATTATTGTTATTAATAAAAGTAATAATAAATATGACTATATTATAAAATCATGATAATAACAATAATATGTTGTGTTATTATTGATTAATTATTTGTTATTAATATATCACTATTATTATTATTAATAATAATATTTAGTGGATTTTTTTAATATAACTATATTTATTATACATTTTATTTATTTTTTTCATCTGTATAATTATACAAAGTTGCTTTGTGATCATCTTTTTTGTGCTATGTGTTTGTTTAGGAATACTTACCTAAAAATAGTCACCTTTGACTTTCAATAGTAGGAATAAAAATTACTGTGTTCAAGTCAGTGGTGACCATTTTTGGGTGAAGTATTCCTTTAACTGTTAAAATGCTAACACATTGCACTAAGCAATGCACTGAAAATTAATGTGATCTGTTATCTGTTGGTCACCTTGTCAAACAATACAGACTGTTCTTTCTAGCTGGTATTATTCCTAGAAAACTACCAGCTATCAACTATAAGCCTCTCAGGTTGTTCAGTAATACAGAGATTTTATTTGAATAACTGGATACTTGGATTTGCATAGCGCCATTCTTGTATGTGGCGGTGATTTCAAACATAAAATACTGATATTGACAACAGTCTGCTGTTTGAGGTCAAATGTGTGTTACAGGTGTTCTCATTGAATCCATCATCCGAGACAGAGTTTGCTGTAGAGGGTGTGTTGGTACACACAGCTTTTATGTTGAATTTCTCCATGTCATGTGAGTCAATATGACTTATTTCCTGTAACATCTTATCTTTATCAACACGTATTGGACATAGTGCCCACATCTTCTCAGTTTTGATATGTATTATTAGAAGTGTCCTGGAATGCTGACTCAGACAGTCTCTCAGCACTGCTGTGTTATATTCAGCAGTCTCTCATTGATGCTCCCGGATTGATCTTCACACTTTCTAAGGAATAGATGAAAACAGGATTCAGGGATAGCCATTGTGGTTTTTGTGGATTGATGTTTTTGATTTCAAACGGATGTTAACAGACTGTTGAATATTGATTTATTTAAACAGAGGCTGTAGATAGTAGCTTTGTTTTTTGTGTGGAAAACAGAAGCAAATGTTACAGGCTCAGTCCACATTTTCAGTGTATGAAAAAATATTTCATTTCTTTGGTAATATTTACCCCTAATTGTGAGCCTGATGGATGTATAGTTATGAGTTTAAGTTTTTGGCCCTGTAAAGATATATTATATGATACATGTGGAATGCTGGACCTGCCGTCTAAACCTTTCCCACGTACACATGAAATACATTCTAAACCTATAGCGAGGGGGGGTCAGGGGCCCCTTTCTTTGCACCCTTGTGTCTCTCTTTCTCTTTACCTCTGCCTATATCTCTTCACCCTCATTAATCCTGTCTCAGTCTTGCTTTAGTCCTATGGGAAAGCATTAGACATTGGTTCTGTGAACATTATGGGCACTAGTGGATTTAGAGCTCGTCTCTGGGGCTCTCTGCTCCAGCCAGTGGTGCGTCTCGCAGCCCTTTTCAGCCATGTTCTTAGAACCAAGACCACTCGAGGAACAGGTGAGACTTTGTTCAAACGTTTGGGAGCACTTATTTATTCATTATTTAGATTTTTCTACATGTTACAATAACAATAAACTCATCAAACTATCCAGTAACACAAGTGTAACTATGGGAATTATATTCAGACTATGAATAATTTCATATATAAATTAAGCTATGTTATGTTATAGCATCTTCGATCTATCCCTAGAATTTGTAAAAATGTACTTTTGGTATTAAACAACATTTTGGTGTAACTCTGGGATGATTTTAAAGAGTATTAAAGTAGTTCCCACCTATGCTGGACTCTTATTAGCTCTTATTAATATGTTTTTATTAATATGCACATTTAAGCATAAACCTTCAGATTAAAAGATTTTAAGTTCAAACGGTTCAGTCAAGCGACCCTAAACTTTTGAACGGTAGCGTATATGTGTGTATATATTTTGTATTATTTAAAATATTAAAACGAATATATAACAGGCTTTTTAATATTCCTTTTAATTTTGATTGGGGATTAATTTCTGTTTAGTGTTTCTGTTGCTGGTGTATTGCTTTTTTCTACATGCGTGTTGTGTTGAGATCATGTGACATCTTTATGTCACATACACTGTTTGCACACGACTATGTACACATGTTGTTGTAAGAGTAGCTTGCTTTCTAGTCATCTGTTTTCAGAATAAGGTACAAGAAGGAATTTGTTATTAAACATATCTTAATTTGTATTCAATCACAGGACAATTATAAATCAAAGCTTCATCTGTGGTTTATTATAAGGGATTGTCAGGCATTGGGATCTGTCCAAGTCATACTGAACACCGACATTGTATTTTCTGATACTACTGTAAGTCTGAGCAACACAATTTCTTTTACTAGTTAAAAGCCTTTTTGGTTTATGTAAGTTATATACAAATTAAAATATATTAACAAGTAATTTGCATGATCTCAACTATTATAATCAGTTATATAACATTCATGTTTATGACTATAGCAATGGGTGTCAGTCAGGTTTTGTCAAAAACATTGTCACATTGAGTCATGGTGTTAGTAGCAGTATTTCCTTTGTCCATTTAAGGGAGGTGAGTGTGAGTTTCACATTCATCATGACTGGGTGTGTTTCCCATCAGGGAGGGTAGAAACAGTGGATATTTATTGTTATAGTGCGGAGAGTCGGGCAGGAGCTATGAAGTGGTTTGCTGCACAGCGGTTTTGCACAGAAAGGAGGAGACAAAATTCTTATTTCATCATCTGTTTAGAATTTAAATAAAATTATACCAAAAAGAAAGAAAGTCAGAAAGGTCATAGAACTGAATGTGTCTGTCTTATCAGTCCCACAAGTTCTCATATTTCCCATGTATTATTCTGTTTCTAGTAACCAATCTTTCCACAGTCAGATGTGGGATTGCAATACATAAAAAGTTCAGGTTCTGGTTCTGACAGGCCCATTCTTGTGGATCTGTGAGTGTGTGTGTCCCATTTTAGTTTTGCACTGCCCCATCCATAGCTGTACTTCTAATTGGGATCTGTTTGGGTGCTCATAAAAAGCATCAAGAGCTCATTTGTGTCCTGGATCTAATCTCCAGCTCCCAGCCTTTCTGTGTTCGTCTCATGCACGAAAGCCTATTCAGGTGAACAGAAGGCTCTTTAGAGAGCTGCATGATTCCATCGCCTGCTGGAAAGGAGAGATTGAACGTGGGGCTGTTTTAATGACAGATGAGAGGAGTGGCATCCAAGACTCGTGTTCTCACATTTGTCACAGGAATGCATAGATGTTTCGTGGCTGTAATTGCTTTTTGGGGTTCTGTTGTGTTGTGTGATGGGTTGGGAGTGATCAAAATGTAGGAAACATACTGAGAGACATTGAAGTGCTTATTTAGATGCTTTAAGAGGAAGGTGTCTCAGTGTCTTAAATTAGATTCTTGTTTTTTTATTGACTAGCATTGATTCGTATGGAATGTCTAGGACTACCCCAATTACCTAATTTGAAGTATTTCCTTAAAACATTTAGATTTTCTTTGGATGAAAATGCATGAAAGGCACCAGGTGTGTACCATGTTTGAAAGTGTGTTCAAATCTTAGTTCAAAGGATTATACTTGGGTAAACAAAGTAAAACATGTGCCTGCCATTACAGAACAAGAATGTCACCTTTAATGTCCCTGAAGTGAAAAAAACAGTTTCGGTCTGCCCTATTAAAGGAAGGTGAGATCTTAAATACTGATTATCAAAACACCAGTGCATAAAGTGCACATGAAATCTGGTTCGCAAAATCCTGTTCTCACTTTTCAGATGTAGCGTATGATACCTAATCCTTTCCTTTACTCTTTTTAGCACATTTCCACAGCAAATGCACAAGTACAGTAGGAAATCATAGTTCTGTGTACCTTTTTTGTCTTTTATTGTCGAGGGGAGTGATATACTATACTAAAACACATGAATAGTGTTTTTTTCTTGTCATGAAAAGATGCCGTAGCCTGTGAAACCAGGGGCAGTCAGTAACAATGGCTCATTGTGGAGTATGCAGGCACTCAATAGTGCACAGTGCTCTCTGCAATAATCGGCCTGCGTCCAACTTTCCCAGGTCATCTTGTTGAAACATGAAAGTAGATTTTGGAATCATGGGAACAGAAATACGTATGATGAGCAACTTGGAGCAGGTTAATACTTGTTTAAAAGAACAGATAATCTATACTCAGCAAATAGAAAATACACCTGCTAAACTTGTTGTTAATAGAAGAATACGGCTTTAAAATCTCAGTTTTAAATGCACGACTTCAAAGAGTTAAAGTAGACAATACACATTCTCAAGACACAGAAACAATGCCAAGTTTAAGGACGCCTCAAGTTTGTGGAATGAAAGAGGCTAATCCTTCCTCCTCTTTCAAGTGTGGGGGGGGGTTCGGCAAAGTCCAGCCTGTGTTTTCTTGCAAACACAGACTTCGACCAATCACAGCCTCCCTATAATCCATTCATGTGACTACCTTCAATGATTAACCCTAAACACCTCCTCTCTGCGTGTGTCCCTCCCCCACCTCCTTCCTCTCTTCTTCCTATTGGCTGGGTAGGCAGGGACAGAGAGAGAGAGCGAGAGAGAGAGAGAGAGAGAGAGAGATTGTGTTTCTCAGCTCTAAACTAGACAGTCCTGTTTAGTCAGCTGTTGAAGAAGGAGAGTTTTAGCGAGACAGATAGTTTAAGCATGTCTTACAAGTGGATTCCTCCACATCTGGAATGTGAAATCCGGGGAAGCTAACACCGCTTGCCCTGTTTGTGGGAGCAACGTGAATTCTCACAGCTATCATGAAGGGACAGGTGGTCCTAGGACACCCTATGTCGTTCGCTCCGGTGCATTGGGATATCAGCAAGGCTCCTCCCAAGAGAGGTAAGAGCGTGGAAGAATTGGTGAGCGAGAGTTGGGACAAGGAGCGATGTATGCAAATGCTGCATCTTCAGCAGCAGCAAATGTGCCAGCAGGACTTCATACCTGCACCTGGACACTGGGAGCACCAGGCCTACCTCGCACAAGCCAATGGGATACGTCAACACAGTTGGGAATATGAGGACTGGGACAGGGTTCCGTATCGAGAGTGCCCGCCTCGGCAGTTCTTCTATCAATCTCCAGAAGCGGTCTATGAGGAGCCGAGAAAGCCACAGGAATGGGCAGGTAATCAATGTTTTTACGAGCACAGAGAGGATTTGGATTATTCTGATCGTAGAGACTACAGAGACTACGTTCAGAGTCCAAGGACTAAAGAGCGACCTGACCATGTACACAGGTACCACTCTTGGGAATCCGACGAGTACTACGAAGGCAAAGAGCCTTATAGTCGTAGAGATCAGTATGCACACAGTTTGGACCGTGATCATGTGGACTACTATAAGCGAGATGTTTACAGAGATGCAGATCGCAAAGATCGGGATTACCATGAATGTAAAGAACTGGATAAGTATGACCGTTACGATCGTAGGGATAAACATTACGATCCAGAACGCTATGATTCCAGAAAAGATGACCGGTACAGATATAGAGAAAAAGACCGGTATGATTCACGAGACAATGACCAGCGCTATGATCGTAGAGAGAAAGACCAGCGTGATCACAGAAAAGATGACCGCTATGAACGTGTGTACTTTGAGGACGACCGTCAGAGATGCGACAGGTATCAGTACCGAGAAAGAGGCTCACGTGAACGAAGAGACTATGAGCGATACGTACAAAAGAAAGATAATGACTACAGAGAGAAGGATAAGATCCGTAGGGACCATAGAGAAAGGACAGGTGCAGAAGTTGTAGAAAGAGATAACTGTAAATACAAATCAGGCCAAGATAGCAAGGACGGGTACGAACGCAAGAAAGGTAACCAATATGATCGGTATGATTATAGAGAAAATATCCGGTCTGAGCAGAGGGATCGCTTTGACCTTAAAGAGAGAGACTCCCTTGACCCTCATAGACAAAAAGACCACTATCAGTACAGAAAGATAGATTCACAGGATGACAGAAGTTATCAGAAAGATGAACGGTATGACAGTGGTGTCAAAGACTGCTATGAAGACAAGGGATGTGAAAGCGATCACTGTGACCAAAAAATCAGGGAGCATCATCGGGATCTAAGGTCTGTTTCAGAAGAACACAAACAGGAGGGTTACAATAGTGACCACAGCGGTGAAAGATACCGTAAGGAATGCGAAAAAGATGTTTATCAGAAGCAGGCGTTACGAGGGATACGGTCTTACGAGGATCCTGTTCATCTCAGCTCTGAATATGAGGACCAGGTCAGCAGTCGTCCAGAAAAAGTGGATGTGGAAAGTCAAGGCCGGATGCGAAAACCCGTTTATGTGGGTTCACTAGACAGGAACAGCTTCTATAGGAAGACGGCACCCAGCTCGCTCAGGAAGTCAGAGTATGCCACCAACAGAAAAAAGAAACCAGGTAAAACCATCGATACCAGCAGCACAGTACCATAATAACAAAACAGAGTAGTGGTGCAACACACCCTGAGGTTGTTTTGTGGTGTCATGGAAATAAGTTGGGAATAAAAAAAACAAGTGAGCCATTTTAGAAATGTCAACATTGATGTTGGCCATGTTTTTAGCTAGCTTAGACCTTGAGCTGACATTTTTCAAATCAATTCAGGAAATGCCAAAGGTGCTGATGGGGCTGTCACCATCTTAATGCATAGGTATGCATGTCTGTGAGACTGGCTATTGAAGCTGTCAGTATAGAGCAGTGTGAAGTTTCACGTGTGGGTTTTTTTCCCAATGTGGTGAACATGGAAGCTTGCAGGGTGGGGGGGAACTGGTCAAACTGGTTTGGTTACTTTTCTTAGTTTTTGTTGTCTGTCTCTTTACCCCTTGCTCTCTGTTTTTCTCACTCTCATATTTGATCTACTGTTTGATGGCACTGTGATGTCAAAACCAAATAAAAAAGACAATAAGAAATGCACTTAAAGTAGTTGCTTAAAGTAAAAAAGTAATGTGAAAAACCAAGTTTTAAATGATAAAACAATAGAAATGATTGATAGTTTTATACACTTTCTATTTGTCAAATTTAGCCTAGCATTGATCTGCTGAACTTCACCATTGGTTGTTCTTAAAGTGATAGTTCACAAAAAAATGAAAATTCTGTCATCATTTACCGTCTTGTCATTTCAAACCTGTATGACTTTCTTTCTTCTGCAGAACACAAAATAAGATATTTTGAGGAATATTGGTAACCGAACCCATTGACTTCTATTGTATGGACATTCATACATTGTGATTTAATGTCCACATATTTCAGTGCCCACTGTATTTCAGTGTTGTTTAAATAGCGATTACTCTTTAATGTTTCACATCATCCTCCTGATCCTCCTCTGTATAATTAACTTTTTAGCATGAGGTGTGAGTATTTGTTTTTTTTGTGTCAGTGTTTGTGTAACGGGTTTTTGCAGTGGCCATTTGGTCTGTGTCGTGTCTGACACAGAGCAGGTGGTCAGTTCAGTCCAGGGTAATCTTGTATGGCCCAGTGCTCCAGTCAGAGCCTGAAGGGGTGGAGGATGACCGAAGACTCCAGGGGAAATCTGTGGGACTAGGATGTGCCTGGTACTAAAACCCTTCCCCCATTTATGTAGCCCAGACTTCTTAATGTTTAGTTTGGGGCACCATGAAGAGGAGACTGACTCATAGTCTGAGGTTATCAGTTTCAGGGTTGATAGAATTGCACTCCCTTTCTCTTTTGGCTCATTTGTCTTTATATTTTATGTTGCTTTGCAAATGTGCCTCATGCTTTCAAATATCAATTCCTAGAGAGCTATTTCATAAATATTTTATCTTTTTAAAGTTATTCAGTAGCTTTGTTAACCAAGGCTTACTTTGTTACATTTTCTATTGCAGCTCTAAAATCTTGTTCTCCATTTAGATTTAAAGTGCAATGACATTCTTAATCTGAAACCTGCCATTGTCCCATTATTATTTCTGAATTAAGATATTAGGATATTTGAGAGTTCAGGTATGGGTGTTTACTTAAAACAGTAAGAGGATAAAATTCTGTAGCATTGTGGCGTGGTACACTAAATACAGTTGTTATTTAAATGAATAGTTTTCAACAATTATGTTTTTTTACTTAGAATTTTATGTATGATTTGTCGTTCACATTTGCTACACAGTATGTGTTGGTGTGTCTTCATCTATTAAGTCGCCTGTTGCTGGTCTTCATAATCCCAGTGCAGCTGCCAATGCCAGTGGGCTGGATAGG
The DNA here is from genome assembly GCA_026939265.1 of Oreonectes daqikongensis. Lineage (NCBI taxonomy): Eukaryota > Metazoa > Chordata > Actinopteri > Cypriniformes > Nemacheilidae > Oreonectes > Oreonectes daqikongensis. The sequence continues at coordinate 2,627,460 of JAOTQM010000125.1, read as the reverse complement.
GATTAAGTGGAAACTTTTAACCAACCCTAATGCAACATTTGTGCAACGTTAAGTCAAGGGCCAGCCTGGCAGACAAAATCCTCAAGTCACAGGCTGAGGAGGAATTAGCCAGTTAATGTAGGTCAGGATTTTTAACACAGTCCTGTGCCACACACCAGTATTTTGCTTTTTATTATACATGAGACAGAATAAATACTGAAGATAGGAATGGATCGCAATGGTCAATATTTTAATAGTGGTGCTTTAAAGGAATAGTTTAATTCTTCTATAATTTACTATTTTTCATTTAGGTTCAAACCTGTATGACTTTCTTTGTTCTGCAGAAGACAATAGAAGATATTTTGAAGAATGTTGGTAACCAAACATCATTGGCCTCCATTGACTTCCATTGTATGGACACAAAACCACTGACATATTTCTCAAAATATTTTCTTTTGTGGTGCACAGAAGAAAGAAAGTAACAATGTAAGGGTGAATAAATGATCAAAGAATTGAAATAGTTTGGTTGAAGTATTGATTTAATAACAGTTATGTTGTAGCTATCTATTTTATAGACAGTTTGCAATTTCATGATAGTTTATCAGTGATTTGCCATGTCTGTGATATTCCAGACGTGTTGGTCTGTGACATTGCGTTCGAATATCTATGACAGTAGTAAAGCTGCTCTTCTTTGTTTAACTGTAGAGGGTGGGCTCTCGAAGGAGCCGTACATCACATGCTTGGACGTCTTGCTTTGTCCTAGTGGGCCCCCCAATAAAAAGACCAGGGGCTTTGTAATGCATGTAATTATAACACATCTCTGTAATGCTAATCACAGCCTGTTGAGAAGATTATATATGGCGCCACATTACTGTATTCACTGTCATGAGCGTGAACTTGTCAGGTTTTGCGTGGAACTGACATGAGAAAAGTCATATTGTATGTGCAGCACTTTATACAGTACACATTGTGTCAAAGCAGCTTTATATAAAACAGGATTTTCTATATTTTCTGTTGGTTCTCACTGGACATAGAAGGAACGTTTTTTTTTTTTACACAGTTCTATCACAGTACGTTGTGAACGTACGCAAAGTCAACCCTGGAGTATCAGTTTTACTGCAATAATTTAGACAGCTTAGAGTCCAAATCTCTTCAAGAGCTCCTCTTGACATTCCTTACTTTGCCTCTAACTACAACAGAACAAACACTTTTATAGATGTCATGAATCTGAGATTAAACTAAATGTCATCTGTTTTTACATTGTTTTACATCTTTTCTAAATAAGGTGCACAGGCTGTATGTTTTGAAAGGTTTCTGAAAAGCTTTCGAGTGGTTTGTTAAATCGCTTGCTTACGTTTACTGCAGGCGTGTCGCATCCCACGCGAATCAGACGTCTGACTGAAGCCTAGAGGCGTGGAATGTGAACCTGCAGCCTTTTGAACAACAAAACAAATATTAAGAAACAGTATCAATGACGTAGATTCCTGCACCGGAACGAGTGTGTGTGTGTGTGTGTGTGTGTGTGTGTGTGTGTGTGTAACGAATACTTTCTAAAAAAGTTTCCCCAAGCCCTGTTTCTGTTCTTGTGTAATACTTTTGTAAGGATTTTTTCATTTTTGTAGAATTTTAGCAGTAAGCCCTTTATTGTAATGTTTTTGACTTGTAAATCTGCCTGAAGGATTCTTGTTCCGGACTTTAATTTTAGATGTGCTACTTTGTCATACACTCTTTGTGAGTCTCTCCCACACTTTGACATGTCAGTTGTGAGTGGTATCTGTGGTAACTGGGCGTTCTTGTGTGAACTTTGTGCTGAACATACAGCCCTGATAGTGTGTGTGACCTTATACTAGACAGGGACACAAACAGCCCATTGAGTTTTGGTCGGACCATTAAACACCCTTCAGTTTCACATGAAGGACAATGTTTCATTTTCATGATTAGAAAAGTACAAATCTTTGATCATTTACCCTTATGTTATCATAAACCTGAATGACTTTTTCTGCAGATCACAAACAAAGATATTTTGAAGAACCTTGGTAACCAAACAACACTGGTACCCATTGACTTTCATTTTATGGACACAAAACATTTCTCAAAATATCATTTTTTGGTGTTCCACAGAAGAAAGACTCATACAGGTTTTAAATTACATGAAGGTGAATAAATGATGACAGAAGTTTTATTTTTATGTAATCTATCACTTTGCATATCTTTGTTTCTTCTAGACAGCAATGAGAATGAAGAGCATATAGAGATGTGTGCTTCTCTAGTCTCCAGAGAAACTGTTGTAACCTCAAATTTGATAAACATTTTAGTAGAGTGTTCTCCAATATTCAGTTTATACTCAAATATATATCAGTCGAACACCAAACAATCACTAAATTGAAATTTGCAGAAGCTCGAAGTACAAAAAACGAACGCCCACCTGCTCCCTTGATACACCTGAACAAAGAATCCCACTTTAAACAGAAAGACTAAGAGCGCCGAGAGGCAAGGGGATCTTGCCATTGAGAGAACTTCAATCTTGATGGATGTATGAGGAGGGGCCGGGTCCCAAAAGTGCCGGTCACTCCGAAAACATGGAGCAGACCTTCCAAAATAAGCTGCCATTGAAGCATCATTTCCCAGTATGTGTAGGATTCCAGCTCCAGGCTTTAGTGTGCTGTGGCTTGATTCACTCAGTTGTGTGTAATAGCGCAGGTTCCCATGTATTCAGATGGTAATAGAGGACCAGAATGGAGTTAGTGTCTTAAAGAGAAAGCCTTCCCTGTTGATACAGTGGGACGGGGTGATTGCTCTTCGATTTAGATGAATGCTCCAGTGACCTGTGTTGGTGTGTGCTTGCGTGTGGCAGTGAAGACGAGAAGTTTGGGGGGTAACAGGTGGGTAAAGTCTTGAGGCCCCATTCTTTCACTGTTTTATGAGTGTTGCCGACACCGAGGCGCCTAAAGAAATTTAAAAGTCTATTGCATGGGAAGCTGGATAGATGGAGATGTTCAGTGCAGATATGTTCAGTATGGTTTACTCTATGATTTTGCATTAAAAGGTGTTACATGTTGTTGTGACATGAAGCGTCAGTAGTGAATATATTTTTATTGGGCATAATTTTAGATATTCCATTCTATGTAATAATGTTGTTTTTATTAACCTTTTACATTACACTAGTAGTTGTTTTGTAAAGTATACAGTGGGTCAGATTTGAAAAGAGACCCCCTCTCTGTCAACCCTTGGGTCCGTGTCTTTGCAAAAAATGGTAAGCGACATAAAAAAGCTGGATGGAGCACGACCCTGGAAGCCGACCAAACATAATGTCACAATGAATTATGTCCACAGAGATAAAAAGAGAAGCTATTGTGTTTGTGTGTCTGGTCAAGATTACTGTCTCTGTCATTGACCAGGCCATGGCATACTTTGATCTCTTTGAGCGCTGGCACACATGCTCTTAAGGTTAAACCGCAGCTCAAGCTCTAGTACTAACACAACGGACCTTGTCACTAAAGCTTCCTGTCTCTGTCTTTCTGGCTGGCTGACTGTCTGTCTGTATCGAGCATTTACATCCTTTTCACCTTTGTACTTTCACATTTCGAATTACCACACTACCACAGATAGTGAGGTGACCTAAAACATCTCTTGAGTTTTGGTTTTGCTTCATAGAAAGCATAAATAAAACCATAGAAAGGTTTCTGACTAAACTCTGTAAAGATTTAGCTATTTGACATCTATATGGGACTTTTTGAATTGTATTTTAGTTTCAGAAGAGTTTGTTATATTGAAGAGAGAAAAATGTATGGATTTTTTTATAACTGAGTTCTTCTATTGCCTGCTTTTGGGCACTTTGGGCATTTATGGGGAGACTCAAAGGACCCGAAAGCCGGAATGAACCATTGAGAGAGAATTTGTTCTATAAAAAATATTTTGTCGAGAACAATGAATACACTATTCCCTTTAACTAAATGTGGGTCAAGGCAGATTGCATTGAAGGGGGAAATTGTATATGTATGTAGAACAATTAGGACATGGATGGTTGATGTTGTATAGGCCAAACATTGTTTTTTTTCCCAATAGCTAGCGTGGACCACACACTCTGCTTAAGCCCATTCACATGATGCTAAGACTTGAAGAAAATAACTCTATATTAGCGTATAGCACTATATATGTGTCATATAGAACGATAGTAGTGCAACATGTCAGCAAAAAAGCTCTACAGTTGATGTCATAATTTTGACAGTGCATGTTAAAAGATTTGTATTCTTTAACATAACCAAGGTTGTAAAGGCAAAGAAAAATGACATTAAAATTGTATTAAAATTCAATACTTTATTTCTAAGTATTCATAAAAACGTATGTTTTCTCGGTGCGCTGTAACGTGTCAGAGGTCAGTTTTGCAATAACATTACAAGGCCATTTGAATTTGAATCTCTTGTTATCAGCCTTTTAGCGAATGAGCAACATTAAAGATTTATTGTAGCATGATGTCAGCATTAGTCACCACGTCAGATGGCTTGCATAAATCTCCTTATCTCTGTTTTGAGTATAATCTTCCCACATACACACACATGAGTTTCATATACAGATTTTTCTGGGTTTTTTTTTTTTTTCTATCTTGCCTGTCATAGTCAATACAGCCCCAGGTCTCATTTCAAATGCCTCCCCCTAATCTCCTGAGAGGACCCATGTCTCGCTGCATGCTTTGACAGTCTTTTGTATTTCCATACACTGTACCATTTCGGGGTGCATTGTGGGGAGGCACCGACGCGTGAGAGCGTCCCTCCCACACTCCTTTTACCCGAGACCCATTTCTGGCCGAAGAGATCAAAGAGCAGTTAAACATAACTCCAAGCCATGACATCCTTTGACAACATGGCTGGCCTATTACAACAAAGCCTAATATCGGTCTTCTCTTACTATTATGTGTCTATATTGGCAAACACTAATATTTTAGTTGTTACCACAAAATAGCTTTGTATCTGTGGCAATAGGAGGGGGCACATTAAAAACGATGCATCTGATGGTTGACCAAATGCCCTCGTGTTGCTCTTTCTTTTGTATTAGAGATGACCCTGCTCGCTTCCCAGCCTAAGTCTCTAGAACCATCCCCGGCGTCAGCGGCCACCACTGAGGATCCTGAACAGAGGATGCTGGAGAAAAGGTCAAAAGTCATTGAGGAGCTTCTGCAGACGGAACATGACTACATCAAGGACCTTCAGATGTGTGTCAAGGAGATCTATCAACCCCTTCAGAAGAAACAGGTTAGTAAAGTCCCATCAAACACAGAGCGACTTAGCACTGTATGTATGCAGTAAAAACGTCATATTTAATATCTGCATACCTTGTAGGTCCATGGTATTGACTTGGATGGGCTTTTTGGCAACATGGACTCAGTAATCGACCTCTCCCATCGACTCTACAAGAGCTTCCAGGACACAGACTCGATAGGTTAGAGCGACAGTCCCGCTCGCAACATTCATCTCACGTTTTTTCATATTGCTATTTCACCTGATCTCATCTGTTTTCTCATCTAGGTAATGTGTTCCTTGAGTACAAAGTTGAGTTGGAAGAAGTTTACAAGGTGTATTGCCAAAATCACGATGATGCCATCTCTCTACTGGAGACGTATGAGAAGGATGAGAACATCCAGAAGCACGTGCTGGAGTGTCTGGAGAAGCTCAGGTAATTGTCAATCAATCGATGAGAAGATTGCATGGTGTGGTTACTATTACCAATGCATGATCTCTGATCCGGTTAAGCATGTAAATGCCAGTTTTAATGGTGTGACTCATAGTTTAACTGTATGAGAATCATTTTAGGTACACTAATTGTGTGGTATGTAATCTTACACATGCTTAATTCATTCAATGGTATGTCATGTGTTACATGGCTCAGAGGAATGGTTTATAGTAGTACAACAGGGTGTGCGGTCTTACTCATGTCGTCATTAAGATATGTGTCAGTGTGGTATGGATGTTGAGAAACCAGTCCATTTTCATTTATGGCTCATCTGGCTGGATATAGGATGAGTCGAGGCATCTGTGGAATTCCAGAACAGGAAACATCTTTGTCCTTTTCATTGTTTGTCTGGTTAGGACAGCCGATACCAGGGAAATAAGTTTAGTGACATTGGATGTGATTTATTTTGTTAAAAATGTAATAGATTGAATAAAATATAGAAGGCTTGTCTCTTTCTGTTTGCAGCCTTTGATGTGTATAATAGTGTTTCAGTAATGCATGGTGAGAGAGGAATGTGCCTCACCTAGTTTCACCGCTCTTTTGGTTTCACTGTTTTCACGAATGCTACTGGTCAGTTGAGTTAAAGGAATAGTGTACCCAAACATGAGAATTGTCAGTGTTTATTTGCTTTTATGTCTTTCGAATCCAACCTTGCTCAAAACACAAAGAAAATGTATTGGATTTAATGGTTATGATGAGAATTCTATTAATGGATTTAATGGAAAATATAATGGTGTCTGATGGATTATATTGGTGTGATGCTATATGGCAGATGGCAATCAATAAAATTAAATCCTACTGGAAACACAACAAAAAGGAAGTTTGTAATGGTTTTACTAGAAGAAGGCAATGGTTCATAAAAGAAACCATTTGAATTTCTGTGATGGTTTCTATTGTTTTTTTCAGCAGACTTTTTGTGTTTCCCTAAAATAAATTAAATATGGGGTTTGAAAGACATAAAAAAAATGAATGAATAAATGTAACAACACAAATTTTTGAGTTTAACTTGAACACAATTTGCTTAAAGCAACAGCAGCGTTTCGTGTGAAGAGGTTCTTTTTGTAAACATACTACTGTACTTCTTTTAAGCTAACCCATTTCCTGTTAGCCTAGCGTTTTGTGTATTCTTTGTATTTGCTTTAGCACTTTGCTCAACATAAGATCAAATAGAAGGAAAAGGCAATATATCTATTAGGTTTTGAGGGCTCAGAAATGTTTTTATACTCTGCTTGTCATGATAAGGATTCGGAACATGGGGCTGTTTGCAAGGCATTTGCAAAATGAGCATTTACTTTCCCAAGATTACAGCTTAGCTTTATCCCAAATGGCTCCGGTCGAGAAATCGTCGTTGATTTGCTGGCAAGATGGTACTGTAATAAAGCCTCCCCGTAAATTAGAGAAATAAATCTTCTTTGATCTGGTCTCGACAAAGCAGAAATGAGTCTCCAAAAGTTTCAGACTCGCTCACACTCGAGTGCAGTAAACTGACTGACGTTTCATTTCGGCTCCCTGTGGGAGATCAGAGAGGGGCCGGTGGAGGCCCCAGCACAGGCTTAGCGCTTTTCTGAAGCGGGTCACCCGAGGCATGTCGCCATAGCAATGAGCAGCATATTAATCGAGCGCATGAATAGTTTGGGATTTGTTACCTTGCCCTTTTGCCCCATCAAATCATATTCATTACACAACAATGGCGAGAGTGACTTTATTTTAGAAATAAACTGTCTAAACCAACATTACATTTAATAAGCTGCTGTGTAATAAAAAGATAAAGGTGCTTTAACCCGACACTGTTTTCCTTCTGTTTCTCTCTTCTCTCTCTCTCTTCACCGTGACAGAGGGATATATCGTGAGTGGTAAGTTTAAAGCGACTGCATGTGAAGTGCCTGACAGCATGCTCAACATTTATTAACCTGCGTAACCCTTTTCTCCTTGTGTTTGTGTGACCAGGGGCCCTTGCAGTGTGTGTTGTGTGTTTTGTTGCTCTTTCCTTATCAGGAGTCATATTCTGATAAATGTGCACAAACTGAAAGTGAAAACAGGTTGTGCACTTTTGCGTTCCTGCTAAATTAAGTCAGAATATGATCCTGGTGGGAAAAATGGTTTTTAATTTCTATAATTTTTTTTCTTTATTTTTTTGGCAGCTGACCCTAATGCTTTCTGGTGGCATGTTAAACAGTTATTAACACAATCCCTAAGCTGATGATGTGGGAATTGAAGGGGTTAAACCAACAGCAATGTTATTTGTTTACATTCAGAAATAAATAACTGCAGAGAAAAAGTTGGCTTTATATGTGTATGTTTATTTAAACATGCTTAATGCTTCCTAATGTTGAGGATTTCCATATATCCAGATGGCTTATATAACCATATCATTAATTTTATTTTACAATATTATCACTGCAAAAACTTGCATTTTGTCTGTTTTTTAGTAAAAATCTAAAAATTCTTTGGCCACTTTCCTTGCCTGGTCAATTTTGTAGATATTTTTACTAGAAAACAAGACAAAAATGCTCCATAAGAAATTCATTTTATGCTGTGATGTTCCTTGAAATCCAATTTGTGCTTTGCACAAACTAGCATTTCGTCTTGCTTCTCAGTAAATATATATAAGCGTTCTTAAAACAAGATACACTGTTGAAATATGAAAATATTCTGGTATGTTTCTGCATTTTTATAGACATTTGTGTTAACCGTAAAACACCATGCAATGTAATGCAAAATTTATAATACAGCTAAAAAGAAGTAAAAATTAATACAGAAAATTCCATCATATTAATATAGCACATTGTTGCCTATTTATAGATTTTTTAGTGTTTAAAAGATTTTTATCTTTCTAGGAGAAAAGTATTTAATATAAGACTTGTTTTGAGAAAAAGTATGTTTTATGTTTAACCCATCACCAGTTGCTTTTTCCTGTTTTAAGTTTTATTCTAGTAAATGTATCTTGTTTTAAAGAATCTTATATATTTTTTACAAGAAAACAAGACTCGCATACTGTATAAGAAAATGATTTTTGCAGTGCACTGTGTTTGCTGTAACCATGTTTTAAAAGGCTGACAGTGAGGCAATGGATAACTGATGGAAACAATGTGCGTTTTCTGTGACCCATTCACACTGTCAGAGGAGGATGAATAATGCAACCTTAATAAGTATCTAAATATCTCTCTCGCTCCCTTTTGTTGTGTCACAGGGGAAAGACGAACTACATTAATCTGGGTTCCTTTTTGATAAAGCCGGTGCAGAGAGTCATGCGTTACCCGCTGCTCCTGATGGAGCTTTTGAACACCACCCCAGAGTCCCATCACGACAGAAAACAGCTCACAGAGGCTGTGATGTCCATCAAAGAAATCAATGTTAATATTAATGAATTCAAGAGGAGGAAAGATCTCGGTAGGTGGCTGACTGTGAACATTCTGAATAGCTTTACAAATAAGAAGTAATGTACAGTATGAAAGTTGTGGTTATATTCAAAATAAACCTGCATTTAAACAAACTGTTTTTAAATTATAAATATAAACACCATCTAAGCACCATCTTTCTGCTAAAAGAGACTTGGAAACTAAGGTCAATAGTTGGCCTCAATGGGTACTGCGCAGTGATATAAACAATAGCAAGTTGAACAGGTTTTTTGCATGGCTGAAATACTGTCAGCATCCCATACCAGACCATTAGACTATCATTGTTATCTTGCTGTGTTGCGCTTTCAATAACTCACTAGCACCATCTGTTGTCTGTAGTGGTGAAGTACCGCAAAGGCGATGAAGATCGACTCATCGACAAGATCTCAAAGCTGAGCATGCACTCCATCATCAAGAAGTCCAACAGAGTAAGCAGTCATCTCAAGCATCTGACTGGAATTTCACCTCAGGTACCTCAACACTGTTACCATCACCTCATCCACATTGCCAGACCTGAGAGACTTAGCATTGACCGAACTGTCCTTCACTTTTTCTCAGATTAAAGATGAAGCTTTCGACGAAGCAGAGAAAAGATTCAGACTCCAGGAGCGACTGATTAAATCCTTCATCAGGGACATCTCTCTGTATCTGCAGCATATAAGGGTATCGAAAGCACTCTTATTTATCATACAGTGATATGACACAGAACAGTTCCATGATTCAGGCATCTTTTATATTGAACAGGAAACTGCGTCAGTTAAGGTGCTGGCTGCGATCAGTTTCTGTGACATCTACACAGAACGGCATCAGCATATGGATCCCGAACGCTTCCAGAGAGCTCATCGCTGTATTAGCGACAAACAGTTTACAGAGTTTGTGAGTACTGCAGTGTCACTATTACTATTGCACATATTAAATGCCTAACCCTTTGTATTTAAAGGGATAATTCATCCAAAAAGATTTTGTTGTCATTTATTCCCCCCTCATGTGGTTCAAAACATGTTTATTTATTCTGTTGAACACAAAAGAAGATATTTGGAGAAATGTCCCAGTGGTTGTATGTCAATGGGGGCAAAAGTTGGTTGGTAACCAAAATATCAAAGTCATACAGGTTTGAAATGACATGAGTGAAAGTTAAAAATAAATTATGGAAAATGTTTGGGTGAACTATGCCTATTTCAAAATTCTCCATTTGTGTGTCTCGAGCTTTGCAAAAGCAATGTTGTTGCGTGTAGTAGTTTTTAGTTATACTTCATTCATTTTAAGTTCACCATTAGACATTGATTTGAATTTAAAAAAAAAAAATTCTGAACTTTATAAATGCTTCTGTGTTTTTTCTCTGAGCAGAAGGAGAGAACAGAAGCTCTGGTCATCGCTCCTCTCACCCAGTTGCTCAACATGTTTGCCGGACCGCATAAACTGATTCTGAAACGCAAAGACAAGCTTCTAGACTACGACAACTGTAAAGAGCGCGCTGAGAGGCTAAAGGACAAACGCGTGCAGGAGGAGCTCCAGGCCGCGAGGAATAACTACGAAGCTCTGAACGCCCAGCTGCTGGACGAGCTGCCGAAGTTTCACCGCGCGGCCGAAGAGCTGTTCACCAGCTGCGTGAGGGGCTTCGCACAGGCCCAGAGAGACTTCATCTCACTTACGGTCGGAGAGCTCAAACCACTTCTGCAGGTGAGGAAATAGTCCACCAAATCATCTCTGATGTCCTGCTGTTTTATCCTGTATCCCACTTCATGTTATTTTGTTTTTCTTGTAGCTGTCTGGATTGGCAGGTACAGAAGGGAATCTGGTGTCCTTGTTTCAGGAGGAACACACCCGTGTGTTGGATTTACTGCAGAGCTTCAGTTTCTTCCCTGACAATCTTCCCACTACTGTACGCAAGACGTTTGACAAGAAGACTCTGGAAAAGCAGAACTCTAAGAAACCGCAAGGCCCTGTGAGTTTAACTGCAATCCAGACAATTGAAAATGTAAAGCTATTTGAAATGCTGAAAAGTTGGGATGCATGGTCTGTAATCATCGTCTTTTTCTATACAATAGTAATATATTTGCAGCAATTAAATAATAAAATTAATTAATTAATTAATTAATTAATAATATAGTATTCACTTATAAACTATATTAAAAAACCTATAGTATATACTTGAAACCATACAGGGAAAAATCTGTAAAATAGGTTATAATGTACAACAATGTTAATAAACCAGTATCTTACCAGAACATTTTATTTTGTTTTTAGGTCTACTTAAATTTATTTACTATTTTTTTTATAAAGTAATCTTTTTTTCAATAATAAGTACTAATATTATTTTAATTTAATATTTTAATTTTAATAATTTTACTAGCACATTTACTTCAATATACTAAAGTAAATAATACACTCAGTGGTCAATTATAAAAAATAATTCTTTATCATAATCTGAGTAACAATTGCTCAAAATGTAGACAAACATTTCTTTTAAATACAATAATCTATATTAAAGGAGGGGTATTATTTATTTATTTATTTATAGCGATTAACCCCTATAAGTGTTGAAAACACAAAACAGTGACAGTGCCAAAAACCAAAAACTCTGTGATTTCAAGCCTGTATGACTTTCTTCAGCAGAACACAAAGGAAGATATTTTGAACAACATTGACTTCCATTGTATGGACACAAAAGATAACAGAGACATTTCTCAAAATATCCTCTTTTGTGTTTCACAGAAGAAAGAGTTTTGAGTAACATGAGGGTGAATAAATGCTTGAATTTTTATTTTTGGTTGAACTATCCCTTTAAATAACATTGTTAGCCTCCACTGGTGAGAGAAAGACTCACTCTTCTCTTGTTTTCTCTCTTCCTTTTTGACTGTGTAGCCAAATCACGTACTGCAGACGGACAAGCACAGAGCCGGGCTTCTTGCCAGATACGGACCCGAAAAACTCTTCCAGGCTGAAAGGAACTTCAATGCAGCTCAGGACCTGGATGTGTCCATACTGGAGGGAGACATAGTGGGTGTCATCAAACAGCAAGACCCAATGGGCAGTCAGAACCGATGGCTGATAGATAATGGAGGTTGGTGTTGTGTTTCCTGTTTGTGAGTTCTTACACTTGCTTCCGTTGCCTAATTCAGAAATGCAAGTATTTATCTTTTCTTTTTATGTTCTGCAGTTACAAAGGGCTTCGTCTATAGTTCCTTTCTAAAACCCTACAACCCACGTACAAGCCAATCAGACGTTTCCATTGAGAGTCAGTCATCGAATGAGTCGGGCTATGGTGGTTCGTCCCCAATGTTCTCCCGACAGAACAGCAACAGCACCCTCGTCTTCAACCAAGAGACATCGACTGTCAGCTTCTCAACGGCCACACCTCCACTCCAAACACACGCTCGCCTGAGCCAAGACACCACGCCCAGGAAAAACAGAGAGGCTTCCACCAATCATAGGGATTCCCCTGGCCCTGATGCCACTTACAGAAACTCGCCCAATCACAAAGAACTGTCTGAGACAGCTTATCGAAATAACAGAGACTACTCGGAACCTTCTTACAGAAATCACAGAGACTCTTTAAACTCGGGTCAGAGCACTCCAACCAATCACAGGGACTCCGCAGACTTCTCCGAGACGGACTCGTGCTCCTCCAATAAGAACTCTAGATATGACTCGTCTTCCAGGTACAACGACTCGCATGGTTCTTTCGGCTCACAGACGAGACAAAATGGAGACTATTCGTTACAGAAGAGTCTACAGTATGCTCCTGAGGAATATATAGATCCAGAACCTGAACCTGAAGCTGAGCTGGATGGCCATCAGGTATGTACAAAGTAGTGAAATTAATTTTGTAAAAATGGAAAAAAGGAGAATTTAGTGTTAATGTTTAATATTTGTAAAAAAGTTCAAACAAGTCTCCTGTTTTCCTTCAGATATACTACGCAATCTACTCATTCAGTGCGCGGTGTGCCAATGAGCTCAGCATTTCGGCCAATCAGAGGGTCCGAATCCTTGAGTTCCAGGACATGAATGGAAACCAGGATTGGTGGCTGGGCGAGGCAGGGGGACGAAGAGGTTACGTCCCATCCAACTACATTCGCAAATCCGAGTACACATGATCCCCAGCTATACCAGACCCTTACAGCCAACTCAATAAAAAACACTACAATAGGACATTTATGTGCCTTAAGTATTGAGGAGATGCACTGATGTGGTGAACTGCTTATTGAAAGAAAACATAACTGGCATTTAATGCTTCAGTGTTTTTAGGAGTGGATATAACTCATGTGTGCCTCCTAATGGTCACAGAAGGAATAGCAGATGACCGTGCATGTGAAACTTTGAGTGAAAAATTAGTAGTTGGGACTGTGAAATGTTTTGGGGTGGTCAGACCTTCTCTTCTCGAGCACTCCGTTTTAAAGTATTAGCGCTTACATGCTCCGTAGAGAGCGTAGATCTTTTGAATGTTTAAGAGTGGATGACTTGCTTTGGGCATGTGCATGAGATGCTGGACAGAGACTGAGGTTGATCTTTCGGGACTGGCATGGTGGTGATGCCCGTACGTGTGTGAGTGAGTGTTTGTTGTGTGTGTTAGTCAGAGAAAAGTACATCTGGTTGAGTGTGTTTTTTTTTTTAGATGTTACAACCCATCGTTTGACAATCAGTTCACCTAGAGAGAAAAATGATGGTAACCTGCCATGCCATGTGATCAATGTGGACAAAATCTTTCGTATGAAGTGTTTGGAATTAGCCTCCATTACAGCTCTCACATCGTAGCGATATTATTACTGGTGACCATTTCATATTCCTGAAAATATAAATGAAATGCAAGAGACACTTTTTTTTAAGGTACAGTGTTTTTTACCTTTTTTATTTTTTGATAGCGTCGAGTTTGCACTTGTGAATGAAGTTGCAAGTTAATACTGATATTTTGTGCAGTGGCACCGGTAAACCCATGTTGAAACCAACGTCCTTACATATGATTATCTCTGATGCTGTTATATACTGAGAATGTACTTCTGCACTCCAGTGTCAACTGATCTGTTTCTCTTGAATAAAAAAGATATCAGTTGAAAACGACTGTTGTGTACAGTGTTTTATTTTACAACACAGTAAGCCTGTTTGAATTGTAGTAATTTTGATAATAGTTTGCTTTTGAAACATGCTTTTAAAGGCACAAGATCCCAAAATATACATTTAGATGTCTGGCATTATAAGGGTTATACATTTCTCACTATAAACATCACTGCATTTGATATCATCCGAAACCTTGGATGTTCAAATTCAAACATAACATAAGTCCAAAACAAAACTAAACATAAAAAATAGAAGTTTTATATAGGTGGGTTATATGATTTAAGTATTTATTATAGCATTTCATAATTTGATTTGTGCAGAATAAAACTTCTTATAAGCTATTTTTTATTTATTCAATTCAGTTTTATTCATATAGTGCTTTTTACAATGTCGCATTGTTTCAAAGCAGCTTTACAGAAAAAAAGAAAAATGCAGAAAGAGGTATAATACAATACAGTACATGGTGTTATAGAAAGAGTAAGACAATTCTAATAAAGCAATGTTATTGGAATGTACAGAACCCTAAGCAAAGCTAATGTCAGCGGGTGAGGAAGCCAACGTGGCACAGTGGCAAGGGACCAATTCTCCTCTGACGCATTACAGCTGCACTCAGTAACTATAAATGTAAACTTTACATTCATTTTCATTTGTTTGAAGCTTGTTTTGAAGTATAATTTAGTTGTTAAAAGGCATGTTTAGGTGGCATAATAGAGATATTATGTAACAGTGCAGCTATAACGTCAAACTGCTCTCATTGAGATTTTTTTTTAACCTTTTTATTTACCTTTTTTGCTGCCATACATTTTCTATTTTAAATGTTTTTACATCAACTCATCAAAATAAGTTAAGTAATTTCAGGTTATTTTAATAAGTTACAGCAACTCGCCACTGGCCAAAATTGAAAGTTTAAGTTGACATGAGTTGTTACACCAGTTTGATTGTATTGAAATTTAAGAACGATTTTTACTATATTTGCTACTATATTATAAAAACTGAATATTGGCCATGTATTATAGCTCCTCTGTGGTCCGGTCAAAACACACCTTAAAATCAATGTTTTTAGGTAATGATTACTAAATAGCGAAAACAGAAATGAAGGTACAGGGGTTATGTAGGCTTAGGTAACCTAATAAAAGCCTACAGTAGATGAGAGATTTTGGTGGTATTGGATGTGCATGCTACTCTTAAAATCATGCTTACAATTATTCTACTTTTAATAGGCGTATCTGGCCTTACTTCACCAGTGCAAGCAACGCCGGTATGTACCCATGTGTGAATGCTTTGAAAATTTATCATTTATTGCTATTTGACTGAAACCGTGTCAACTGTTTTAGGGTCTATTGGATGATCTTCTTACTTTAGTCGATGGTGAGCAGCTTTGGAGTTGGTTTGTGTGTTTGTAAGGTTGCAAACTCATGCCATGGACTTTTCTCTTTCTCCTCAAAGACACATATGACTATGAGACAGAGGAGGAATCATCTTCACCTGATATTATTGATGAAGCCATTGACTGGCTTTTTGACCTCTTTGACGAACCAGGCAAGTAAACTTGTAATAGACAATAATGCAAATGTATTACAGGTGTTTCGTTTTGTGAATTATGTCCTTATAAAACTGAACTGAACTCTTCTGAAATATTAACCAATCGGTAGTCTTATACTCGAAACTGAATTACACAAATTCATTTTCAAAGATGAGTGTGATCCAAATCCCTGTGAGAATAACGGTGTATGTGAGGCTTTGGAGAGCGGCGGCTTTAACTGTATCTGTCCAGAGCCTTACATTGGCAAAAAGTGTCAGAATGGTGAGATCATGCACACACTAAACATGATTTATTTACTTATTTTGTATGTACATGATTCACAGCATGTGTTTGTGTTTTTTAGAGAGGAATGTGTGTAAGAATGTGAAGTGTTATAATGGTCTGTGTGTCAGAACTCAAAAAGCGCCATTCTACGAATGCAAGTGCTATCCCCCTTTCAGGACCCCTAACTGCAAGAAATGTGAGTGTGTCCAATTTATAAAGACAAGCAAATTAGTCTGAAAGTTTTTAAGTTTGAGGTAAAGATGCTATTGTTGATTTATGTATTTATATCTGTGGTGTTAGACTCTGTTTGTAAGCCAAGTCCATGCTTGAATGGAGGAACGTGTGTTAAAGGCCGAACAAGATCCAGCTTCACATGCGAATGTCCCGAAAACTACACTGGGAGATTCTGTCAAGTTGGTAATGGACTGCATTTCTAAATCTTATCTATTCAGTTCATGTGTTAGGTGGGATAGTCTGTCATTGTGTATTCAGGTCCGAATGATTGCTATGAGGGAAATGGGCAATCATACCGAGGTTTCGTAAGCGAGACAGTGGAGGAACTGGAATGTGTACCTTGGAACTACCATCGTATTCCAGTTAAGGACTTTGAAGAGAATGATGGCATCGGACCTCACAATTACTGCAGGTAAAAATGTATGGAAATAATATAAATCTTGTAATGATGTGTCACTAGTAGTCTTGAATTTTATTTTTGTCAGGAATCCAGATGGAGAACCGCAACCCTGGTGCTTTGTCAAGCAAAAAGGCAAGCTGCGTTGGGACTACTGTAATGTCAATCCCTGCGTTAAAGAAGGTATTAATTTTCTTCTACTATATATACACAAACCCTGTGTGATCTGTTTGATCATCCGTGCATCCTAACACTGTTTACCGCATTTACAGTTCCAGTAAAACCCACCATGGCCCCTACAGAGCTTAAGTTTTCTGGCTGTGGAAAGGCGAGTCGGTCTAGTATGGTATCCCCGAGGATATTTGGTGGGAGAAAGTCCCTCCCCAATGCCCATCCCTGGCAGGCCTCACTTCAGTTTCGCCCCATAGGCTCTAATGAAACCTTTAGTCACAGCTGTGGAGGAACTCTTATCGACTCCTGCTGGCTCCTTACTGCAGCTCACTGCATGTATGTATCACTCCGAAATGAATAAGATATTGTGCAAATACTGAAAATGATTTTGTGAACCTCAGGGAAAGTCTGTAATAAAACACCAGTGCTACACAAGGGTAAAGTTAAAGCTGACAATGTATTTAAAGGGATAGTTCATCCCAAAATGAAAATTCTGTCATCATTTACTCACCCTTTCTTGTCATGTTAAACCTGTACGACTTACTTTCTTCTGCAAAACACAACTGTTGGTCCCTATTCACTTCTATTGTATAGACACAAAGCCAAGTTAATAGGGGACCAACAGTTTTCTGTTACCAATATACGCAACAAATGTGATGAACTGTTTTTTTGGCTCATCACGCAGTAATGAGAATGAAGAGATGAGAGTGGAGCTGGGTGGTACTAACCTTGAAAAAGATGACCCTGGAAAGCAGTTTCTGGAAGTGGAGAAAGCCTTTGTTCACGAGAACTATAATGAGACAGATGCAGCCCTGTATAGTGATATAGGTCAGTAATTCACTATCTGTCAGTCTGTATTTACTTTATGTAAAATATCATTTAAAAGGTAAGGGTCACTTCCCTAAAATTCATTTTTACTGATTTTAGAATAATGAAATTACAATATAGTAATAATGTTGCAACTTGAAAAAGTGGCATTTTATAAGCCAGCATCAGATCTCAGCATGGGACGCTTTTTTTAAGTTGCCATATTTTTTATTTTGTAAAAGAAGAAATTAATGTACTGTATGTGACACTGGATCACAAAACAAACCATACATCAATGGAAAGCTTATTTATTCAGCTTTCAAATGATGTAAAAGGCTCAATTTCAACAATATTATTTTTGTCTATAAAATGTGTTAATACATGTAGCACATCTTCACGTCAGATATTGTTTTTAAATGCATGACAAATATTTCTGTTTTAAATTACTTATATAATATTGTTGAGGACTATTAAACTTCAATGCTTGTCTGATGTCATGATGAGTCGTCTTGTTCTTGTTTATGGTCAACATTTTGTTTGTTCTATTCATATAATCTTTTTCTTATCCATGGCAGCTTTGCTGAAGCTAAAGGCAAACAATGGACACTGTGCCTTAGAGACTGGCTCTGTCAGAGCAGCGTGCCTTACCAGAGACTCATTCCCAGATGGAACACAGTGCACCATATCAGGCTACGGAGTCACTGAGAAAAGTGTGTTTTCTGTATTGTTTCTCTATCCTTACAGATCCATCAATCCATCTGTCAGTCTTTAAAAGCCCAGTGTCATTGCAGCTTATCTGTCTTCTCTCTCTCTTTATCACAGATGACACCATTTCTCCTCAGCTGCTGGATGCCAAAGTTCTCCTGATCTCTCAGAGGCGTTGTATGTCTCGAAATGTTTATGGGAACAGAATAGATGACACCATGTTGTGTGCTGGATATATGCAAGGAAAGACAGACTCTTGTCAGGTGTGTTTAGTAATCGAATAAAATAACTTCTGTTACCTCTGATCGTCTCTATTACAATTACAAAATTTCCTGTAGGATTTAAGTTAGGTTTTAGTATTTGACCATTAGTTTCCAATAAAATGAAATGACTTTCGCTGGAAAATGAATGCATTACTGTACAAAATGTTGTTTTAACTGCATTTAGGGTGACTCTGGTGGGCCACTGGTTTGTAAGAAGGATGAAACTCATTATCTGCATGGAGTGGTGAGCTGGGGTGACAGCTGTGGATTGAAGAACAAGCCCGGCATCTATGCTCGGGTCAACAAATTTATCGATTGGCTTAATGAAAAGATACATGCAAATTAATATTTGAATGCCTGTAAGAACTCTACAGGAAAATTATTTCCTATTCGCTTCATTATAGGTTTATGGTTAAAAAGGTATGCCGTATGCATCTACGGCAATCGAAAAAGCTTCAAACCATTGAGTAGTAATGAAGATTTAATTATAACAATGACAGTACACAATAAAATATTTTATTCTGAGAAAAAGACCCTTTATTGGCGTTCACATAGAAGTTATGACATTTAAACAGTGAAAAATGCAATCAAATGTTAATCTTGCATAATTTCCGAAAATGTGTGCAATAAGCTTTGATATGAGATCATTTCTGCAAAAGAACAAAAATGCTGTAGCCAATCTTAAATCAAGGTGTTAACAGGAGCACAGGAGAATACTGGAAACAGCCAAGCACTCAGCACCGCATCACCTTAACAGCTAACCAGCAAAACTCAACTGCTACGCAACTGCGCCTAGTGTATAAAAAATACACAAGGGAGAATATCAGAATCATTTTGCTGTGAAATTTTCATTTAAACCATAAAATACCTGCAGTTAGCAACAGGTGTTAGAATATTACAATATCTACCAAATCACAGATTCTAAACCCAAAAGAAAAAAATATTTGCACAACATGTGTCTAACATGACAAGTTGTCTATTAAGGTTTATTAAGGGAAAAATAAATCATGATTAAAATGAACTTACTGTAGTCTGGCAGTTTCAATAACATGAGGAAATAAATGCAAACCAAAAATGAAATGATTTCACCTAACAGCCCCGTTTAAGCATAAAGATCATTTAATATCACAAAGAATTCAAAAGTATGATACAAAACCATTCTGGGCGACAGAAAGCAAAATTCATTCTTAAAAAAATGTAGACCAAGTCACATTAACCTTTTGGTCTGATATATGGATAATTTGGGTATCTTCAAACAGACGACATCATTCGGCGTAATCCTTGTAGGTTCAATCATGTGACGTCATCTAGAAGAAATAAAAGAAAATTAGTATGTTTCAAAAGAAATTCAGAGCTGAGGATCTTCTACTTCCACATGTTGCTTGTACATGTCCATAGGCTCATTATACAATACTTGATTTGGTCATAGAGTTTCGGTCTATTTGTAGAAAGCATTATACATAAATCTATGGACCACGCTCATCGAGTTTGTTCTGGGAGAAACCTTGAGTGCCACGAACCTGAAGGTGGAATTCCCCGCTCTCTCATAGCCACTTTAAGCATCAGAAAGCTGAGCTACAACCCAAACATTGTCAGTAAGAACATTTTTTATTTAATACCTTATAATTGGGTCTATATAAAGCTCATGGACAGCCAGCAGTCTGACAACTTAAACCAGCTCATGAGAACACACCCCGTATCCATCCTCCGTTTGCCTATGCCATGATAGACATGGACGTGTGACAAGGATGATGAAAAGGTCTCAGTCCTTCAGACGTACCTCAACACCACCTCAACACTCAATGAGACCGACCTGCTCCATAGCAACCGCCAATCAGCAGCAGGCAGCCAATGGTCGGATCACACACTAACTGCTCTCAAACTGCCCCAAACTCCTCTTTTGCAAACAGGAATCAGCAGCTTGGAGGAAAGAATTCCACATTTAGATGAAACGTGTACTACCCATATCCATTGATTTCACAACAAATAAATACTTACGGTACCCAGGAATGTCACCAACCCAAATATCCCTTTTCATTAAAAAAAACATGCAGGGTTGAGATCAGCTCAATAGTGCCGAATACTGATGTGACATGTCCCCCTCAACGTATATGGTTGTTTCGGCCCTATTATAAAAAGGCAAAACCTAACATTTCTGAAGAGTGAATGAGTCAACCACAAGTTAACCTGCATTAAATTTATCTTTGTGTACCAATTCCTTGAGGTACTTTGTGGGAGAGAAAAACAAAGTGGGGAAAAACAGACATGTATCTGCATTACATATTTTTTTATATTAAAGCAGCCATTTAAAGTGACTACAAAAATGCTGGATTACAAAAAATATGTTTTCTGACATGCTTTATTAAAAAGAGGTCTTTAAATGGTGTGCTCAAACTTAAATTTACAGTTTTTGGTTTCTAAAAGTGCACTTTTATACAGACTCATCCAGCTTACCTAACGTTACATTTCATGATTCAGCTGTAGTTCCATTCGCCTCTGGAGATTTGGGTCTGCTTCTTGATCTGGATCTCGATTTGGATCCTTTGTTTGATCGGGGAGTAGGACTCCTGGAGCGAGACTTTGACTTGGACCTCGAACGGGACCTGGCCGGCGATTTGGACTTGCTCCTGCGTGGTGTGCGGCTTTTGGAGCGGGAACGGGACCGAGAGTAGGACTTGGACCTGGACCGGCTGTAGCGAGATCTGCTGCGGGAACGGGATCGACTTCTGGACCTGCTGTGCCTCCTGCGCCGAGGACTACGGCTAAAAACAGACACACACACAACCTAAGTCTCATTTGTGCAAAGGAACGGTTTGTTTACCATTTGTTGTGGCTAACACAAAAGCGGTTACAATAGTAACTAATATTTTGGCAGAAACTATTGTTAAAAGCGAGCAAAGCAGCGTTTAAAACTTCAAGTGTGTGTAAGTTAGCAGTCTTTCTTTCGAAGCCATTTACAAATCAGACTGACGGCCTAACAATAAATAACGTAAAAAAACAAACCAAAAAAACCCATTAATTTTACTTATAAAAAATGTTCAAACTACTAAATCTCTCTAAAGAAAATGTTACATATTGATTATAAAACCGTAAATAAATAAAAATCTACATGAATAGCTTGCGCTCAGCTCAGCACGAGGCAACGCATGTCTCAAAGATTTGCTTACGCAATTTCTAACATTATAAGTAACGTACATTAAAAACAGTAAAGCACTTAAATAAATATGCATGTAAGTTATTTAGGCCTTGCCTGCGGCTTCTCCGACCGTATCCTCCCTGTCTTCTCGGCGGGGGACCGCGGCGGCTGCTTTGGTGCGACTCCGGCGGACGCCCGTATCTCGCCATCTGCACGCGCAGTTCACGGCCGTCCAACTGCGCGCCGTCCATGGCGTCCATTGCGTCTTCCGCGTCCCGTTTATCGTGGAAACGCACGAAGGCGAACCCACGGCTCTCTTTCGTGTACGGGTCTCTTGGTATGTAGACATCTCCGACCCGGCCGTACTTTTCGAAAACTCGCCGTAGCGTTTCTGGAGACGTGCGGTACGTCAGATTGTCGACTTTTAACGAAGTCATGCCCTCAACATCTGGCGGTGGCCTGCCGTAACTCATCTTGAATTGATTTTTATTCAGCTAAAAATAAAATAAAAGAGTTACTTGTGAAGCATACGGAGAAAGTACCGAAGTCCAAATGATGAACACGCTGAGCGGATGGCCCTCTAAAATGGCGGTAACCGGATTTCCGCGATAGGAGCTGGTTTTTATTTCCTGTTCAGGGGACAAAATGCTGCCATCTAAAGGCGATTTAGTGAACCTACAAAGTACTTGTTTAGTAGCAGAGCCCTGGGGTCAAAAAGCATTAAGAATTCATAGACATAGGCAAAAACTTTTGTAAATTAATAATTTATTTAGTAATCTTATACATCACAAATATAATTCTTGTAATAATTTATTGCACTTTTATTGTTGCATTGTTTACTTATTTTTGTTATCTGAATTCTCATAATTATATTTATAATTTGAAATGGGAATACAATTCTAGCGTGCATCTGAAATAAAATCTGGCAACATATTCTTATTCATATTCTGAGATGCAATAAAATGTACCTTTACTTCTTTTAGATGGGATGTATGAATATACTAAAAACTAAGTGTTATTAACAGACTTATATGTAATTTCAAATGAAGGAGGCAACCCTTTATCTAATAATAGACTTCACAGTGACACCGATAACCCTATAATGCCCTTCCTGCACTGCAGTGAATTTCTTTACAATTTCAAGCAAGGTCACGTTTCACGAGGCAGGTTCTGTTTTGTACTGCGCAAAACCTCAGGTCTGGATTTAAGCCTGACGTCAGGGGTGGCAAATAGCGCTTCTGAGGACAGTAATACAGTACTGATCATTGGGTGGCAGGTCTTATTTAAGAACTGTTACTGACGAGACCAAAGTGAATTCCTGTAGGGGGCGCTTGGTGGCTCAGAAAGCCTATTATCCCATTGAGTTGCGTTCAAATATCAGGGCAGTTTTTGTTTTACTGACGACAATTATTCACTATAACTGTAACTAATTTTATGTACTAAATATTATGACTGATCCCTGACATAAATATGTTCATCCAACGTAGCAGTATTAATTTATCAACGTTTTAAAACCCCTCATCGAATAACGCCAAACAACTGTGATTGGTGTAACGTGACCAGCGCAGAGAAAAGTAACGTGCACCACGTGATGACGTTGTCAATTTGCTGCTCGAGCCGTGGTCTAGACATTTTTTTTAAACCCGAAAGAAACCAATAGAAAACTTAAGGCACCTAAAATAAAAGTCACAGTGAATACTTTAAAACAAAAAACAGTATTATTATTTAACCAATCATATTTGACCAATCAAAAACGAGGCACGGAACGCTTATCTCCGCCCATTTGGAAAAGCCTCATAGTCACTGGTATTCTACCTATTACATTTCTATGGCACCAATACGCATCTGCATCCCATCGCGCAAGATACAGGGATGATGATAAATAATCCGAGAAACTGTGTTACAGACAACATCTTACTCCGTTTTGAAGGCGGTATTTACGCCTTAACTTGTCAAAAGATGCCGACCACGAAAGGAGACGCAACCTTGTGAAAGGGAGACAGTTTGTAGGACGCAGCTTGTGTCTGCAGACAAAACAACGACTGTGGGACTGTGCGGAGCTTATAGGGCATTAAGAACACAAACTAATCCTGTGCATTGATCAAATCAAATTTTATAAAATGAAGATGATGTTTGTTTTAAAGAAGACGGAGCAGTAGCAGGATTGCGAGAATTTAGTGATTTTTTAATTGTTGGCTGTGTGAAATGGGAGCTTTGACAAGCCGTCAGAATGCCGGAGTCGAGGAGGTCGATATACCGTCCAGTTCTGTTTACAGATATCCACCCAAAACCGGTGAGATCACTATAATGTATATATATATTTATAATAAAAGTGTATACTAATTATTTATAAAACAGATAAATTACACATTTAGGTTACAATTTATTTTTCGTTTTTACTTTTTCTTGGTTTTGAATTGAGAAGGGCCCTCAAAGGGACTGAGCCACCACCCACTGTGTCTTGGTCAGCAAGTCCGTCTCAGCAGAGCAAAGCAGGCCCATAGATGCTTACACTTGTATTGATATGGGGCTCTTCATTCCCATCAGTGCTGTGTCTATTAAAATATACTGTAACTGAAAGCAAAATATTTGCTCAACATTCAAACATAGTTTATTGTATGCCTAAAGTAGATTTGTTTTGTCAGGTATCCTGAAAAGTACTTTCTGTGGCAATGTAAATGCATTTTATTCAAATGAAAATATGATTAAATCAGTCAACCCTTGTTATACCACGGGGTTTAAAGAGTAGTTCACCCAAAAAATAAACATTCTGTCATAATTTATGCACCCTTAAAACTTTGACATGACTTTCTTGCTGATGTATAACAAAAGAAGATATTTTGAGAAATGTGGTTTTGTGTTCTTACAATGGAAGTTAATGGCAGCCAGTGTTGTTTGGTTACTAACGTTCTTCAAAAGATCTTTTGTGTCCTGCAGAAGAAAGTCATACAGGTTTGAAATTACATGAAGGTGAGTAAATGTTTAAGACATTTTATTTTTTGGGTGAACTCTACATTTAAAGTAATAATTTCATGTTAGGATATTTTACAGTGTTGATTTTATTATTGCTTTTGCAAGTCTTATAAATCACAAGAAATTAGAGCAGAACTAACATTGGGTAGATAAATGTTGGTGTGTTAACCCCAAGTAACCAGATACTCTACAGTAGCCTATACTGTATGTGCTGCGCTAGTTTCATGGTTGGTCATTTATCTCCCCTTGTATCTTCCCCTGGCAGTGCCTCTGTGTCCTCTGTCTGTCTTTGACTTTGTCTTTACTAAAGTTTGCACTATATCAGTCGTCATGTCTAAACCCTTAATAAGTAATCTACCTGTTGCTCAAATAATATATGTGACCCTGGGCAACAAAACCAGTCTTAAGGGATAATTTTTCAAAGTGGAGATTTTTACATCATATGAAAGCTGAATATTGATATATGGTCAAGATATAACTATTTAAACTCAGGAATCTGAGGGTGCAAAAAAATCAAAAATGGCCTTTAAAGTTGTTCATCAGAGGCGCTGTAGCAGGCTGCTGCTAAGAAGAAACAGGTTTGTTTTAATGCTCTCTTTTGGCTTACCGCTGTATTGACATTGTGGAGAATAGATGAACCTGAAAGCTGAAATTCAAAGCTTAATATAGATACCAAACTTGAGTGGATAATTCCCAAAGAGCGGCAGCAGCAAGTGAAGTTTGTTTCCGTTTGTAGACGTGTTTCCGACCATTTGCGATTTTGTACAAAGTACAAAATATCTTCATGGTACATGAACTTTACTTAATATCTTAATGATTTCTGGCATAAAAGAAAAATGTATAATTTTGACCCATACCATGTATTTTTGTCTATTACTACAAATGTTCTCGTGCTACTTAAGACTGGTTTTGGGATCCAGGGACACATATAATATATATTATGTATATATATAATATAATATTATTGCTGTTTTGAGAGACAAATTTATAATAAAACAATAATAACTAAGTAGAGGCCTTTGCCAACTGGTCATTTAAAGAGTGGTAGTTATGTGTGATGTGTGGCGAACACCCACAATCTGCCTTTATGCAAGAACTACTGGGAAAATGTTATGTCATCTTATTTATATTCATGAGTCGAGGAGATTTCTAATGCCCTACTCGGCAACAACAATACGCTGTAGAATACAATAATATATTTCATACTGATAGTTTTATGAGGTAAAAATGATCAGTATGAGGCCACATATGGTTACATCTACATTAAGAAAAAAGCATTACGAAATACTACACAATTATCCTGAATGCATAAGGTTACATCAGATAATTTTCACTGTACATGTGGACTTTTAAGTCTTTATGTGTTTTCAGTATTTGGCAAATCTACATGGAAGTTATGTTCTGTATCAGTATTATTTAGTTACAAAACCAATTATTTGTTCTTTGTCAAACAGGGAGTTATTTTGCTAGCCACTTTATAATGGGAGGAGAGAAGTTTGAATCGACACATCCTGAAGGATATCTCTTCGGAGAAAACACTGACCTTAACTTCCTGGGCAACAGACCAGTAGTGGTAAGATTTTACTGAGATTCACATGGGAGAAATCTGTGAAAGTGCAGAATAAAGTTTTAAATAGTAAAATTTCTTCAATGAAAACTGAATTTTGTTTTATTTACTTAAAATATTTATTACACAAAAATGTTGAAGGAGGATAACTTTCTATTAAGGTCTGGGAACACAGATTCTGTGTGGACCTACTTTTTATTTCAATAAATGATAAATTCATAAATATATGTATGCATATGTTAAAATGTTTCAAAATATTTGAAGAATTTCCTCCAGATTGTCTAAGGTTATATGTCTATTCTCTCCTAATATCACAGATCGTTATATAGCTCCCCTTATATCGCTTTAATTTGTCCACATGTTTATCCTGGTACATATGTGTATTTTTCTGCCTTTGTGAGTGTTTATTTACAGTGTTTGCATTAGCTGCTGGGCCAGTATCAAACAGTGATGATGTGGATTTAAGCAACAGCTTATACAGAGAGCCACATTCAGTCTGAACTTCGGGTTAGGGGAAGGGGAGGCAACAGGCTCTCTCAGTGTTAACCCGCGACTGTACAAATGCTTACGGCCTCTCTGGCATGTGGACATGCCTGTGTACTGCTTTTTACAGAGGAGACACACACACACATGCATGAACAGAATGGCTTGTCCAGAGATTAGCGTCCTTGTAATGTGGTATTTTTGGCAGATTTGGAGATCATATGTGTGCTTCATGTGCTTGTATGTAAAGTATTATAATCAATAATTTCACCCTGCATCCACTATCAATCGAGAAAGGATTTATGTTTTATCTGTTGTGATTATGATTTGCAGTTTCCATACAATGCCCCCCCTCCTCATGAGCCGGTCAAGACCCTCCGCAGTCTCATCAACATCCGCAAAGACACATTGCGACTCGTACGGTACGATTTCTCTAAACTGTATTATGTGCCAGAGCTTCTAAAGGCTATATTTTCGTCAAACCAATATTTTAATTGTAAAATACACATTGCAGATGTAATGAAGACATGAAGCTGCCTGGACAGGAAGCTGGGAAGAGTCACAGCTGCTACAATATTGAGTTTACCTTTGATGCCGACACACAAGTCGCCATCACTATATACTACCAAGCCATTGAAGAGTTTCACAATGGTGTGCCAATGTAAGTTTAGACACAAAAAAACACACATTAAAAAAGACATTTTTCAATAAAACAGTTTAGACTTAACTTATGTGAGCCGATCATAGGGCAGCAGGGTAGGAAATGACAACAAACGTTGGCTTTTGATTATTTTGCTCTGTTTATTGTTCACATGTTGACAGATACTTGCCACAGGACAGCTCTCTGCAGTCAGAGACAGTGCATTTCAAACGCGGCGTCTGCCAACAGTTCTGTTTACCTTCTCATTACGTCAACCTGTCAGAGTGGGCAGATGAAGAGGTATCACATCTGTTATCTGTGCCCTTGTGTGTGTGTGTGTGTGTGTGTGTGTGTGTGTGTGTGTGTGTGTGTGTGTTTGTACTTTTCTAGCGAGAGAGGTTGAAATAAGTAAAGTTGATGATGCACATCTTATCGGAGAAATGATGAATCGATTCGTAACGCATGTGTGGTTATGAATGCTAACTGTGATGTATTGTTACTTAGCTTTTGTTTGACATGGATAAAGAAGTCTTCCCCATGGTTGTACAAGCAGTAGTGGATGAGGGAGATGGTGAGTATGCCATCATTCTTTTTATTTCTTTATTTAATATTTCTTTATTCAGTTCAGTAATTGTCATCTAAATCTTGTATTTGTAAAGCACTATTCACTTCCATAACCTTTGTTGTTTTTGCACAGATCACTTAGGACACTCACATGTTCTTCTCGCAACCTTTGAGAAGGTACGTTTTTTTGTGTTGTGTCAAAAAGAACTATAGTCGACAGGTGTTATTGTTGTGTATATTCCAGAAACACATCACACAGTTTGCACATTTGCTCTTTCGTATTATTTTTGTATATAGAATTTATGCAGACAATGCAGTCTTGGACTTGCGTCTGCCTGATCTATGTCTCAAAATAACAAATTTAGCAAAAAAGGAAGCATGATTATTACAATGAATGTTGCTCATTACTTTCCTTTTCTCCCAGCACATGGATGAAAGTTACTGTATTAAACCTCTAAAACAGAAACAAGTGGTAAGTGTTGACTCAAATGGGTTTGCTAATAGTCTCTTAATATCAAAAGTCTATTTTCCTAATGACACGAGAAAAAAATTAAATAATAAAAACACGTTTTTTTATATCAATAGCTTGTGATGAATCTCTTTTAGGTGGATGGTGTCAGTTACCTACTGCAAGAGATCTATGGAATAGAGAACAAATACAACAGTCAAGAATCAAAGGTATGTTCCACATACTGTATACAAAAAAATCTCATCTGAGAACTGTGAAATGACTTATATGGCCATATTGATTTATTAAAACTGAATAAACATTAAACTAATGAATCTTTATTCTTAAGTAATATTTTGTGTAAAATATCCAAAATGTTTTTCTATATAGAGATCATATCAATACAATTTAAGGCCTGTAACTGCTGACATCTGATTCATTGATATTAAAATGTAAAACATTACACATCATTGTTTTCAGGTTACTGAAGATGAGATCAGTGACAACAGCGCTGAGTGTGTGGTGTGTTTGTCAGATGTGCGGGACACACTTATTCTACCCTGCAGACACCTGTGCTTGTGCAACGCCTGCGCAGACACACTGCGTTACCAGGCCAACTGTTGCCCCATCTGTCGACTACGTAAGCACCGAGCCCTGCACAACACTCATTCAATAGGACTCTTTGATTGAGATTAACTCCCATTAAAACATAATGTGCAGCCAGCAGGTCACAAAATAAACCTTGAAAAGGTCATCAGAACAAAATATCTTCCTCTATTTTTATTTCTCCCATCCACTGTATCTATTTGTGTCTTTTTCTAGGTTTTATTTGTATGCGTGAGGTTTTGGTTTTCCTGCTTTAACTTTATTTATACAATGTTTATGCTTATAATGTATAATATAAATACTGTATTACTGTACATCAGTCATTTAAAACATTCTTTTCTGAATCCCTGCAGCATTCCGCGCTCTCCTGCAAATCCGAGCGATGAGGAAAAAACTGAGCCCGCTCACCCCAACGGGATTCAACCCTGTCATCACCTCCCACACTTCAGATTCAGAAGAGCATTCGGTAACTCTCTAAAACCTGTTTTTGTTTTTATGTATAAAGAATTTTTTTTATGACCATCATTGTAGAAAGAATGTTTCAAAAAACTAACCTTGCAGATACATTTTCTCAATTCACCAGTTATTGGTATGTGTGTAAAATGTTCATTTGCGATTGAATACAGCTAATATAAACATAAAATGTGTTGACTGCCAATATTTCTGTTATACATATTAAAGGATGCATTTGTCATGCTCAATAAATGTACTACACATGTATGTTTACAACAGGCATCAGAGCACATCCCACCAGGCTTTGAAGCTGTGTCCCTGTTAGAGGCCTTGAATGGGCCCTTGAACCCGTCTCCATCTGCTCCTCCACTAGAGGGGCTCACCAGGGGCCATGTTTCTGGATCTGTGCCCACATATGGCAGCGATAGCCACCACACACCCGCACGCTCCCTCTCTCCGCTAGAACACTCTGTCAACTCCAGCCAGAATGTGAAACACAAAAAAAGTAGCACTAAGTGAGTGAATACCAACTAAAGCGTTAATCATTGACTAAACACAATTGTTGTTATGCTTTACAAAAATACTATTTAACATCTACAAAACGTTGCCATGTATGACTCACACCTGGATATTATAAATATAAGGTGTCACCTTACTGTGGAGGTTAAATTATGGACTGAGGGACCAAGCTAATAATGTGCTTTGGAAACTCTCTAGATCCCTTTCCCAGAATTCTTCAGTGCTTCCTGAAGAAGAAGACGAGAAATCGTGCAGTGAGTCTGAAGTGCAAACGTGTAGAAGAAAGCTGCATGTAGAGCAGCAAGAGGTACAGTCATTCTTAACATAAATATGAAGAAAAGAAAGAAAACACACTACAGGCAAAAAAATCACCACACAATATTTAGATTATTGACAATTTTTTGTCCTTGTGTTTTATTTTTTTGCAGTCTGGTGTGACCCCAGAAAGTGACAACATCACCCTGTCATCCTCAGGGGCAATAGATCAGTCCTCCTGCAACGGGACCCCCCTCTCATCCACTATCACCTCCCCAGAGGGTAAAACTCAGTGTACTTCAACTCACCGAGCTCATGTGTTCACATTTATTCATCTTTCTACTCATTTCCTATGACGTTCAGATCCAGTAAGCAGCAGTCTGGCCCAGTCTGTGATGTCGATGGCATCCTCTCATAGTCAGCATTCACAAATCAGTACCGACACACTTTCTTCCATGTCTGGATCTTACATGGCTGGGGCTGAGGGAGAGGAGGTACCTGAGACACCTGCAGAGAGCAGGGCCTCGTCCCAGCATGAGGGTGAGGTAAGAGATGCTGATATGTACATATTGGCCGATAAAAATAACTGATAATTCTTTAACAATGGAAGCCGATAACTGATATATTGGCCGATATACAGTATTTCAATATTAATATACATTTTTTCTGAGCTTAAAACAAAAGACAAAAAGTGGACAACTGCTATTATTTTAAAACATTGACTACAGAAAACAAGGTAACATTTAGTTCTCTTTTCCCAAAAATTATGTACCAAGCCACTTTACACTGGTATAATGTTATTTAATAAACACATTATAGATGTTTTTCCAGTGCAACCCAGGTCTCAAGACAGAAATCATTCAACCAGAGAAAATTATTTATCTGATTTAATATATCGATATGATATGGCCGATAATATATTGTGCATCCCTAAATAATTTTATATAATATAATATTGTCCTCTGCAGGAAGTCCCAAATTTGGAGGCAAAAGGGCATAACTTTGTTGCTGCCATTCTAGAAGAACAGGATTCAGAGGTAACAGCAAACCATCTCATTCTAAACCCAACAGATTTCACTCATTTCAATTGTTTATTTATCAGCTCTCTATTTTCTTCCTTAGGGAAATGATGTCACAGAGGAAGATTGTGGATCTCCCACCAAAGAACAGGGTAATTTAACCTCAGTTTGGATGATTATTGCCTTTGGATATCACTGCACTGTCTACTGTATTAAAAAGAAGGAACACTCTGCATTAATGTGGACCGTAGGTGGTATTTCACCCACAGATCTTCTAAAACAGCCTACACACCCGCTTGTTTTAAAAAGCTGTGTTTGCAGGTGGGCCACAGTTTGCTCACTGTAGATATAAAGGTCACATGATTCATTTGTGGTGAATTCAATTCGATTTTTATGTTTTATTAATTCAGCCCACATCAAAGCACATCTGGCATCTGAATTTTAAACACACATCCAGTATGCAGCCTTTTCCTTTTAACTAAGTAGTCTTAATTTACCATGCATTGCTGTTTTTTAGTTTAAACAGCTTGCTGTTTTTTTTTGTTCTCCTAGTTTGGTCTGGAGACCATCTTAAACAAGCTTAGACTAGTGAAACAGCTTAGGCTGGTTTAAGATGATCATTTTGAATGGCCATTTTGCATAAATATGTTTCGTCTGACTTCATGCATTGTGTGTATATTCGACATATGTAATGAATGTCTATATTAGACCATTTGTCAGTGCTTTCATACGCACGCGCCAATCGCATCCGCTCTGCTTTCACACAAATATATGTGCATCCATCACCACAGCCATCACAAAATGGCTGCCGTGGCATCCTGCGCCCCAACCCGCTCACCGCCGCCGCCACTCAGCCGCTCTGCCCTGCCTCGGCTGCTCTTGTTTGACCTCTGACCTCGCTTGCAGGTGGGCGCAGGAGGAGCGAGGTGCCTTGTCCAGAGTTTGACAATAACAATCAGGGACAGTCTGACACCCACATTATGACAGGCCTGGACAATGAGCAGCCTCCTGACGGCCGATTCGCTGGTGAGTGGCAACCCCTCGAACATGGACTTTCAGATTGGAAGCAATTGGGTGAGGTGTCCCTTTAAAAAACGTCACTGGCTCTAATAGCCTATTGGCTTTCTCTGCTCATGCACATTCTTACTTTGACCCTGCTGTAGTTTTGTTTAGCGTGAATTGGTATAAGGGTCAATGGGCCTTTCTTCCCCCCTCTTTTGTGTGCGTGTGTTTGGGTGTGTGAGAGAGAGAGAGGGTTTATATCATTGACTTGTATCTTTCTCTTTGGGTCATACTGATGGTTAAGTTCATGTTCAGTGTCTGCCAGCTCAAAGTAGCTTTTGCATTTCTGCATTCATCTGTTCATTTTTTGCTCATCCTTACTTCTTTGCCAGCATATTTGATCCATTTTTAACTCACGATGTGGTTTATGTTATACAAAGAAAATGTTGCTTTAAGCAAAAACCAGAACTGTTATTTGCTTCAGGTGTAATAGTGTGAGCTGAACGTTTTCCGAATCGCCATTGTTTTATAAATATCACGTCTCGCTTTCAGAGAGAAAACACCACTTATCATTGGCTAATATGAAAATGCACTTGAAAATCGAATATTCTTGGTTAGCGTCCATTAAATGCTATAAAGATAAAATGCTAGAGTAAAAGTGCAGTTTTCTCAGAAGAACCCAGCTACCATGTTCACCTCATTGCATTAAGCTTCTTTTCTTCCTTCTTAATCCCACTCTTCAGTTTCCGTGGATGGTTGGTTGATTCTCTTGATGTGCTGTAAATGTGCTCTGTTCTCTATCTGTTTTCCCTCCATCATTTCCCATCTTTCTTTCTCTCTGTCTACCTGGATGTCTGTGGAATGGCCAGATGAGGACTCGTGTCCTGTTCACATTGAGGAATAGGTATGGACTTGTAGCAAGTTATCGCACAGAGGTCACGGATTTTGTCATTCACTATTGTCATCAGTTGGATTCTTGCCTTTTGACCTCTTTGGGGTAAAAGAGCCACTTCATTTATTTTGGATGCATGGTGGACCTTCCGATTTAGATAATTCTTGGAGAACAATGGAGAAGCGTGATAGTTTGCTTAAGGTGACATTTTGGCCTAATAACTTCAAAAGCAAAACCTCAACCTGACCCTTCAAGTTTACTTTCCATTGATCTCCAAGAGATGCTCCAACACAAGTCTAGTAAGGCCTAGTTCTTCTGATTTCTTAACTTCATTTCTATGCCTACACAATGCTTTTATTTTCTAGCCTTCACTTTTTTATCTCTCGTCTTTGTTTCTCTTTGTTTCTCATATGTAACCACTCACGTTGGTTCTCTGTCGTATCTGTTAGGTCTGTTATACCTTGACATCTACCGTCATGGACGAGATCCTTTGACACACCATGCGTCCACCAGCAACATCAACCTGGAGGAGCAGGAGGTAACCAATGAGGTGTCAAACCCAAAGAATAAATCTCATCGTGGACATCTAGCTGTGTGAAATCCTCTTAGCAATTGTGCTGTCCTCAACCAAGAACAGAGCTTCATACGACTACTAGGCTGATTGTAGAAATTCTCATGATCCACATCCTACATGCAAACCAGGGTCTTGGAGGATAAACTGTGTTGTTTCCCTTCTGCATTGTTATGTGTTGTGTTTTCAGTGCTTTTTGGTGTTCATACTTTAAAGAACGACGTTTACACCAACGCTCTGCCCCCATGCGTGTGAGGGATGACTCAAGCAGCTCTCCTGATGAAATCTTGAAAAACGAGGTCATGCTAAAGACTCCAACCTCTGATCCAGGCAGGCGAATTTCACGTTGTGAATGCTCAGAAACATGTTGGCACTGTGTATGTCATCTATTATATTTAACCCACATAAACATGAATCAGCTTCAAATCTTGTTATATGAATCAACAAAATTTCTCGTTCAGTAGATACTAGTCCTTTTGAATACGTACTTACAATAACTCGTTTTTGGACATCACTTTAATGTCAAAAACGTCATTATTTACTCACCCTCATATCCTTTCAAACTCATAGAGCTGCTGTAGCAGTCTGTAGTTCTATATTTTGTGCATGGGCTCTATTCCTAATTTCACACTTGGAGTATAATCTGACATACAATTTTATCTCAAATCCATACAAAACCTTTGAAATGACTGAAAATCATTACATAATCCACCTCTCAAGTCACAGCATACAGCTTTGGAACGTCATGAGGGAAAGTACATAGTGACAATTTTTATGTTAACTATTCCTTTAACCTTGTATTAGATTCTGTAGAGATTCTGAAATGAGAAAAATGTTACAAATGGAAAATCAATCTAAATAGTTTTAATTCTAAACATTTCTGCCCTCGTAGTTTGCTGCAGCTCACTTTGAGCGATACATATGGCCCTGCATGTCACTAATATATAAAGCTACTGAGCTGCCAGACCTGCGTTACACATCATACCGGCCACGGAGAAGACACTTAACTGCTTATCGCTGAGCCTTTTGAAACATTTTGTGTGATAAATTGGGAAAAGCCCATGAAGTCCACACCTGTGGTCATATCTCAAATGTAACAAAGCTACTGTAAAGTTTTGTGTTTGTTTAACAAACACGTATTCATGTCATGTGTTACAGTGCAATCTAGCGTATACATAAGCTACTTTAGTCGACTTATATCCAAGTCTTGTAATTAAAGAAGAAAGCAAAGCTAATGTATTGTAGCTCTTCAAAAGAGTGTTGTTGACATGGATTGGTGTCAGGTCATTCATGTAATTCTCATGTATTTTTTTTTGTAAGTATTGGACTTTTGGGGGTCCCTTAATGAAAGTGTTTACTTGGTCTTCAACTGTAAATGAAGGCAAGATGTTAAAAATTGTGCTACAACTTAAAAAAATAACAGGTGGTTATTTTACTTAAAAATATTACCTGTTTTTCTGTGGGTTCACAGTTATTTAAATTCATGCCCACAATCTGTACAACAGAAAGGATTAACAGTACAATCAAATATCGACATGTCTTCAAAATGTCTATCCTACTTTAAAAAAAAACTTTTTCCTTTATGTGTAAAATATTTCATTTTCTATTTGTTTATGTTAGATTAGCTCTTGTTATTAATGTGTCTGTTAAATGTGTTGTTTACTGTAGTATATGAATGGTGTGGTTGTGTACCCTACACATGCACTAGTTTTGCATTTTTGATTTTTTTCTCCCTTGACCGGAAATGTGCGGTGCATGAGGTAAGCGCATGGTAGTTGCTGTCAAGATTATAGAAATTTTCTATTTCTACATTTGCACTATATGTCTAGCCCTTCCACATTGAGCTTACACACACACACACACACACACACATACACACTGTGTAAGCTAGAGGTATTAAATCACAAGACAAGCAATACACTGGCATAACAGCACGTTGTAGGCAATACAGATAAACATACTGTAGCCATGCATTGAATGTTTTACAGCGGAATGTCAAATTGACTCGCTTCTTTAAGGGGCTAGTAACAGCTGCAAACTAACATGCATACAGCATGGGTATATTCAAGGGTTTTCTCAAGTTCTGTTATCTGTATTGCTTTTGTGATTTTACTTTGTCCTCCTTCTGCACCAGAAGGAGTGACACCAATCTAATACTATGTGAGGAATGGGTTGTATCAATACTTCATCACTTTTTTAGAATGAAGGTTACAAAATGTAAAAAAAACAATAAACCTTTTGTTAAAAAAGATTTGTTTGGAGCATCTCTATGATTTGGATGGTTGATACAATAATGATTCTGATGAACACAATGGAAGATATTTGGAAGAATGTCAGTAACCAAACAGATCTCACCCCCCCAGCTACAGGCATTTCCATTTCTCTGTCAAAACTGCAACAAGCTGCTTTTTTCCAGAAGATTGATAGGATTTGTTTAATAAATAATATACTTATACTGTAATAATAAATTTGTATAATACATTAATAGAGGTGCTCTGCGGCGTCATTGTGACCTTTGCAAAATGTCGATAAAAAAAGAAATTCTGAAAATAAAGCTTATAAAGATTTTCCTTTTCCCAATGTAAACAAAATATAGAAAAAAGTAACAAATCTGAATATTGAATGAACGCAAGATACACAGATTATTAAGAATATCTCAGGAATGCGTACTTGGCTTCAGTGATGCCACATTTAAATCTAAAGACCTCCAGCCGCTAGGGGGCGCTCATCCACACACTAGACACAATGTCAGCTGCTCCTCCTGGCACAGGCGAGCAATGACGTGGATTTTCATCCATTGCAGTGGCAAATCTTTTACTGACTCTCCACATCAACACTCAACCGAAACACTCTGTTTCTGAGCATCTTTAACAAGGTAATAACTTTCCTAAATTACAGTTACACATAATAGTAAATCGCTGATGTTTGTAGTCGCTGATGTTTGTATTTTTTCACTTTGCTCAAAGCTGTCAAAAGTTCCTCCATTCATTCTTATTAAAACATTGGTGCCTTAATCGACATGTTCGACCTATTCTTACTTCTTTAACTGATTGTGTATGTTTTGTGTCTAGTAAGGAACCAGCATGAGTAAAGGAAAAGTTGAGAATCTTAAAGACAAAATTGATGGCAATGAGGTTGATCTCAGTCTCAGTAACCTTACAGAGGTGCCAGTCAAGGAGCTGGTAAGTGTGGTTAGATTTCTTAAGCATTATTATGTTATTTTCACCAAGCATCAATGAATTCTACATCTAGTCAGACCTTACTGACTTACCTTGTCTATGTGAACTAATCATTATCCTTAGATTGTGTTATTACTGTTTATGCTTTCTTCATCTTCAACGTATAACAAAATCCATAAGTAGTAGCTTGTGTGACAATAAAAGACATTTGCTTTTGTATAGGCTACATTTCCAAAAGCAACAGCTTTGGATCTCTCCTGTAATAACCTCACAATCTTGACTGTAAGTAGCAGCTCTAACAAATTTTTTTACAATGTGCAATTAAAAGCAAGTTTTATGTCATTATTTTTTATTCCTCTTTCAGGTTGAATTCTGTAGCCTGACTCATCTTGTCAAAATCGACCTCAGCAAGAATCAGCTCGTCTGCTTACCAGAAGAAATCGGCCAGCTCTGTAACCTCCAGCATCTGGATTTATACAACAACAAACTCAGAATGCTTCCGGTCAGCTTCTCGCAACTCAGGGTGGGTACATGGCTGGGACCCTTGGGCATCGCCAATTTCATGTGCTAACTCATTTCATTTTATGTCGATACGTTTGTCAAAATTGTTTTTTTTTGTAGAGTCTGAAATGGCTGGATTTGAAGGATAACCCATTGGAAGCAATGTTGGCCAAGGCTGCAGGTGATTGCTTGGATGAGAAACAGTGCAAACAGTGTGCGTCCAGGGTGAGTGATATTATAAGTATTGAACAGAAGTTGATTCGCTTTCAAGTAGGTGCTTTGAAACTAGTATAAATGAATAATGATTTATATATTTGTTTATATTCAGGTTCTCCAGCATATGAAGGTCCTTCAGGAGGAAGCAGACAGGGAACGAGAACGTCGGCTGTTAAAGGAGAGAGGTAAAGTCTAGTACTCTAAGCTACAGCCGTGCATAGGAACATTTAAGTAAACTAAAGTAACGTTTTACTTAGTATAATCTTTCGTTAAAATTATTAGCACACTTTCAGATTGAAATAAGATGTTAATTTCCAAAATACGTATGCTTTTTTACCCTTACAGAACTAGAAAAGAAAAAAGAAGCTAAGCAGAGGGAAAGGGAAGCCAGGGAAAGAGATGCACAGAAAAAGAAGAAAGCTGAAGAGAAGGAGAAGAAGAGGCAGGAGTATCAGGCTCAGATGGCTGCTCTCGCTG
Organism: Oreonectes daqikongensis; assembly: GCA_026939265.1. Taxonomy (NCBI): domain Eukaryota; kingdom Metazoa; phylum Chordata; class Actinopteri; order Cypriniformes; family Nemacheilidae; genus Oreonectes; species Oreonectes daqikongensis. Next base: position 2,589,416 of record JAOTQM010000125.1, on the reverse strand, counting down.
CACAAGAACAACAGAAAAAGAAGAGGGAAGATAAGAAAAAGAAAGCTGCGCAAAATGACGGTATGTTTACATAATTAAAATATGTGAAATGTGTAAATGTAAATATTTACTTCATGTTCGTGAATGTTGAATTAATGTGACGTTTGTTCTCCACAGGTAAAAAGACTAAATCAGAGTCTGTGTCCAAAGGCAAGCGGTCCATCTGCTCCTTGTTCTTTTATTTTCTTCTAAAACTCCTCCTCCTGCTTATTGTTGGAGTTTCAAGTGTTTTAGCAGTTTGTCAGTTGACTGAACTGAGAAAAGAAGCATACTGTGTTCCACTAAATGTATACTTTGAGGAAACCGTGAGATGGGCTCAGGGTCTGGACATTGTGCAGCAAGTTGTTCAAAAAATGTCTGAACTCGGAGCGTGAGATTATGTCCGAGTCACAGATCTGTCTGCGGAAATTCCTATGGAATTGATTTTCTCTTATTTTTGAAATGATCGTTTAATACTATGGATCAGTCTGTGAATAAATATCTGGCCCATATGTCTTAAAACTGCCAACACGGGACAGGAAAATAACTTGAAAACTTCAAGAAACAGTCTATGAGTAACATTTATCATGTACCACAACATCTTATAATAAATGTTTTGATGAATTTTTACGTTTACATGTTTGTTGTCCATCATGCTGTTATCAAGGGCATTTAAGCACTTAATAATTAATGTAAAATGTGCAACAGCTCATCTGTAAGTGATCTTAAACAAGTTAGCATCATCTAGTAGTGTGCTTGCTTAAATTTAGAATCTGTATGGGTTATAGATTGTTTTAACATTAAAGATGTGAAAAAAGCCTATCAAAATAAGATAAACTCTTATTGTTAAAACGAAAAAAAGAAATGATAAACAGACAAGTCTTTTAAAAAAAGCTCTTTATGTATTTTTGTTTTTGATGCAAGGGCATTATTACATTTACTTGATCTAAATTTGCTACAAGAGAAACGGTACATACATAAAGAAACCTCTTAAACTAATTCATTACTATATTGTGTATATACACAAATAGAACAACATAAGCCATCAAAATATTGGCTAAATCTATCATTTATATTCACTTTTTAATCTTGATTGTAATCAAAACAACATCCTCATGCAGATGAAAGGCTTTAGATTTGAGTTTCTTTTTATATGCCTCTTTTTATAACAGGTTCAAATCACACAATATGACATTATACAGTACAATGATTGGTTGTGTTGGTTGCTAATTCTTACACTTAACATTACACAGAAACGTCACCTACTGGAAGTATATCAGCTTTTTGTGACACAGTGAATTATAATTAAAATAGCCGTAAAGCTTTTGTAAAACAGACCATAATGTTCATAGAATCCTCTATGAATTTCATTAAGGCTTTTCATTCACAGAGAGAAAGGTGGGATTGCCGCTTGTCTACTATCTCGTGCCTTTCCGTATTCCCTCTGCAGCATGAAGTCCATGTTTCCGAACAAAACTTTCCGTACGTTCTCATTCACAGTGACCCCAAGAGTGACCTCCTGAAAGACTTCACTGACAGAGAGCTGCAGAAACAAACATGTCAGCTTTTTCAGATTCAGACATAAAAAAACAATTTTTCAGATTAAAAACACGAAATTACATGAATATTTGATGTATTTCAAACTATTTGTTAAGTGATTTTTAACCTAAGATAATGTTAACATTTAAAGCTCTTATCTGAATGATGAAAATTGGAAATTCATGTCAATTTTCTTTCTCACCTCTTTAAAGTGGAATTTCTTGAACATGGCAATACTGGTTTTATTATCCAAACCAATCTTGACCTCAAATTTTTGAATTCCAAGCATGCTGATGCCTGTTTGGGTAAAAACAGGAATACTGTAGTTAGTCACTGTGTTTAATGGATCCTCATTGAACAAATGCTTCATCTTACCATAACACATCATCATCCGAGTGACTTCTTTGCCAAGTCCTTTTCCTCTATAGCAGGGCACTAACAAAAAATAATAACTAAATATTACTGCCAGATCCCAGTAAGGCTGAGTTTACTAAACCACATATTACCTGCGATCATGATCTCCAGTTCAGCCAAGGATGGGTCACTGGGGTCTGTCAAGAAAATGTTGACATCTCCCACCATGCATTCCTCCTCTGGTATACTCGGATCTGCCCATTTCTGCTTATCCAAGACGATGAAGGTGCACTCTATGATAGACGAAGGAAGTCAGAAACACATCAAGGTAACGGGAGACTATGTGTATAAACGTCAATAGGACACTAACATGAAATGTGTGCATGTGTAAGGTGGAAGCTCACTGTCGTTATCTTCTCTCCAGCTCCTCTGCATGTCATATTCCTGCTCCAAGTTCAGGGGCTCTGATGCGGTTAGCTTCTGCAGATCAGGAGACGACATCCATTGATGATATCTAAAACAGGAATCAAATCCAAAGATTGTAACGGAACTGCTACCCACAAGATAACATACTGTATTCGCGGTTTAATACCTGGGAACATGATCTGCGTTGTAAGGTACCAGCACAACCTTCTGTCCCTCTAGTAATGTATCTTCATTTATCCTCATTATAGGTACTCTGCAAAATACAGCGCTTTAAAAAAAACACATCATGTCAGTGTAAATAGCTGTTTATCATTTGTATCGTTGTCATACCTCAGTTTTAACCTTGTAGAATAATCGCTAAAAATTGTCCATCTGTTTAATTTGCGTACATACTGAATTTTAAATGAAACGCAGACTGTGTGAAAAAATCCTATCAACAGCGGCGCACGTAAACTGCGTCATCACAATGAGTCGACATTTCCATTTACGTCCACAAGAGGGTAAAATTCTCAAAGTTAAAAGACGTCATTATAGACGTAAAATATCGATTTATTAAAGTAAATTAAAGAGAAAAACCTAACCGTGGCTACACTTCATTTTGTAATATTTTAAAATAGATACATTTAAAATACATTTTATATTACATTGTTTAATATTTCACTTTTTGGTTGTGTTTTATGATCTTCAAATGTAACCACAAGGTGGGGCAGAAGACCTACAGAAGACAATGGCAAAGACGAGCAAATATGTTACAGTACTGTAGTTCTAGTTCTTGTATCACAATTATATGAACATTAAATATAATGTTAAATGGTACTAGTTTTCATTATAAAATATAAAATAATAACCCACGGTTATAGTAGCCTATAGCTGTTTGGTTTTACTACTAAATAAATTGCTACAATAACCAGAGTTTAACCATGGTATTCATAGTAAAACTATGGTAATGCAAATAGCAATCAGTCAAGAATAAGGTTACACACTTTTAGCCTACTATAATAAAACTATGGTTGATTTCTATAGCTCCTAAATTCCTATAACATTGTTCTGGGCTGGCAGGTGTCACCCTTCGGTCCAGTTTTGGTGCTCAGCTTCCAGGTAAACATATTTACCCATTTTATTTTAGTCCTTCTACACAGGATTATTTATTTTGCCCTTTCTGTCCTTTTGTGGTAACCAAATATGGCACCGGTGCCTGCGCTGATAGAGGCCAACTTCATCTCAAAGAGGGCAGTTTTGTATTTAAAGGGATAATGTAGCTACTCCAAAAATAAAAATTCTACCATTTACTCTCCCTCACTTGTTCATTTTGTGTCTTACTTTTTTCTTCTGTGGAACACAAAAGAAGATATTCTGAGAAATGTGTTAGTGGAGTCAATGAGGGCCAGAGTTGTTTAATCACCAACATTCTTCAAAAACAAAATCTGCTTTTGTGTTTTGCTGAAGAAAGAAAGTCATACAGGTTTGGAATGATGTAAGAGTGAGTACATTTTTGATTTTGGTCTCTTTATAGGGCCGGACTGTTCTTAAAGTGACCAGCTCTTCATACGCATTTCCCTCCACCCCGTCTATATTGACACACTTTATAGGCAAGTGGTGCATTTGCCATCACATTCCTGCCACAGCCCCTATGCCAGTCATCCAGAGCGTCATGGCGACGAGCCGTCACTCAGTGCTAATGAAAGGGATTCATTCAGCTCACTCGCTGGGAAAACGCCTATCACTCCCCATCTCCAAAATGAGTCTAATGGAGTCCCCTCAGCCCGATTCCTATGAGGTAATGAATTAAGTGACAGTGAAGGGGCCATAAGTATGTGCGGCCCTACGGGGCCGCCTGTGTGATAGACACTCAAGCGGACAAGACGACAATCCATCTTTCGTTCTCAAAGCTCTCCATCTTGTTGATGTGCCTGTAGATACAAATAAACACAAAGCAGCCGACAGGCTGCAGAGCCAGTTTGGGTGAAAGATTTATTTCACTGACAGGCTTCCCACCAAAATCTAGCACAAGGTGATTATTTTTGTAATTGATATTTTCCGACTTAATGATCCTTTCCGATGTGCCCTGCTAAACTGCTGGAAATGCACAAGAGAAATCAACAGTCTGTTATAGGGCTCATATCTGAACAGAGAGTCGTGATTGATGACTGTCCTCTCTTGTCATCTCAGAAATCTGTTGCAGGTGCCATTCATCGTGACGGCTTTAATTTGTCGTACAGACATTTGTTTGTCTAACTGAAAGCAAAAGTCGATTTAATTCAATTGCAACACGTCAGATTTTTTACACACTGTATTACTGTTTGCTAAGTAGAGTCACAACAGCATAGCAACACATCACGTATTTCTTCCTTGTTTGTGTGCCATTGACATCAAACTAATACAACTGGATGAAACTCACAGGTACAAAGTCTTTGTCACAGAGAGAGTTATTTGGACATTTAAATCGCTCAACAATGCATAATTTAAAAAAATACATTGTCAAGTTAAACATTTGGAGAAACGTTTTGAAACAGTATAGCAGTATATAGCAATAGTTTCTATATGCAATTATTGACCGAAAGTACTTTCATAGACGTTCATGATGACTTTTATCATACATGTCCTTCATAAGCCTTTTTTGTGGCACACTGTTGTTTGTAAAATCATGATTTGAAATATTCACTCGGTTTATTCCATTAGGAGATAAATGGAATTTCTTACATCTCTCATGTGAATTGTAATTTTCCCATTTCCCATTTCTTGTTCTTCATACTTTGTATTGTGCAAAAAACCTTACTGCATATTTCTTGCCCTGAAACTGTATTAAGAAATAAATGTAAGGTAAATTGGTGTGAAATATAGTCCATGAACTTTATGAAAAGCTGTGTGTGAGGTATAACTCTGAGGTCCTCATAGCACGGATCATTTTTTGGCTTACTTCGGTGTTTGAAGATTGTTTAAATATAGTCCGGGTAGCAAAACCAGTGGAATGATTAGAGATGGTTCTGTGCATTTGTGGCATCTATCAATCTGACAAGATAATATATATAATATATTTAATATATACTAAAGAAAATATATGAGACAGATTTCAGGGCTCTGGGTACATAAAAAGCAAAACTATAGGAAGAATTCAGGCATAATATTTACAGTATCGATGGGTCAAAGTCAAAAATTAATTTCCCTCCTGATACAATCTAAAAACATGCTTCTTATTATGTTTATTTTAGGCTGAACAGTTTTACGTTATACCAAAACATTCATTCAAAAGCCAAATGAAACCTTCCAAAATATGTAATTATTTTTCCACTGTTGACAAAGATGCAAATGAATCCATTAAAGTTTAATAGCCTAAAACTATTGCTTCTCAGAGAACAACAGCACATAATTACACTTGTGTTGTATTACCGCATGTCTGATGCTTGTCGCAATTATTTCCATAATGCAATGACAACCGATACCTTATTTTCCACATAACAAATGTTGACTTAACATAAATTTAAGTTATAAGTTTATATTTTTAAAGTTTGTATATAAATGTTTTTTATATAAAGTCCATCTTTGGTAAGCCGCAAGGAACCAACCAGAATGTTATCCAAATTGTCCATGACTATAACACCAGACTTAAATCTGAGAACTGTATCTCTTTGGCTTTGTGTTTAAGATATTCATTATTGAACAAAAACTTCGCACCATCTTCTTTACTGATGAATGTCAGTCTCCTGTCACCTCACCCTCATTGAGCACATGCGTCATTCTCTAAAGTCCGCCGACGGTTTCTGCGCTCATATTTTTCATCATCATTGCCAATTATGTCACAGGAGGCGTGTTTTTTTTGTGTTTGAGGTATTGTGATGGCGTAGTGGGCATGCGGCAGGATGACGTGGCAGATGGTTTATTAGGGATGATCTCAGCTGGAAAGCCTGAATTACGGAGAGGGCAGAGACATTCTGACAGCCAAGGCACACACTTATACACACAGACACACGACTTGGCCGCTCTCTGATCCCTTAGAATGTGTCCAAATCACACAGCGGTCTCAATGACCACATATGCTGGACATATTCATCACGGACAAACATGATAACCACTGCCTGTACACCAAGTATCTGAAGATTTCACTTAAACAGCTACATTTGTGTATATTTGATTTGTTATTACTTCAAAAATCCTTAACCCTGATATTTGGCCTGAACCTGTAACACACTGTTTGCAGAAATAAATGATGCCGTGACTGAATGAAATTGTGTGGCTTGTTGAGATGAGATGTGCCATTACTTTTCAAAGCAATCAGGCTTTTCAATAGTTTTGTCTGGTGAAGGATAAAACAGATTTAAGGATGCGAGAGATTTGGGGACTTGTTTTTTTTACTCAGACTAGCAAGCAACCATCTAAGAGGTCTCCAATGCCAACCTCCCAGCGCTGTGTTTGGGTGACCTCTGAGAGAAAGGACAGATGGTGTTCAGGGAGAGAGGGGTCTTCAGGATCACACTGTTTACCCAGGACCATCATATCAACGGTGGGGCACACAGCCTCTTGCTGGATGATACGCCAGGCGTAGTTTGTCTTTGGGTTATCTTGTGTCTTTTGGAGGACACACAGCATAAGCAAAGCTAATTAGAGGTAATAAAGATTCACGTATCAGGGAGAAAAACACACTTGTGAAAATGGGCTCATGCTGGGTACAATATTGTAGTGGATGTGAAAAAGCGTCTCTGTCACACAAGGACGGGCCGGGCAAACTGACCACGATCACTTATTTACATCATCATAGAGCTTTATGAAGCAGTATTCTAAGCAACAAATGTGTATTTAGTGTACTTATATTTAATATGGTATGCAGTTTTTTCTCTGTTATGTGAGTTTATGAAAGTTGTGAAATTTCATGTTAAAGATATTTGGAAGAATGCTTGTAACCAACATGCCACCACTAACTAGTAGGAAAAATTGCTTTATAAATTTCTTTGTTTTGTTGAACACAACAGAAGATATTTTGAAGAATGTAGGAAAGCACTTTTTCCTACTATGGCATTCAATGGTGGCCAAGAACTGTTTGGTTACATTTAGTCGTTTGACGCTTCTATCCAAAGCATTACAAACATTCTTCCAAATATCTTTCATACATATTTTTAATACATATACAATTCAAGACTTATAGTAAAAGTAATAGTTACACATTTTACAATAAACTGATTGAATTAAATGATTATATATAATAATAGATAGCAAAATATAACCTCAAAAACAAATTTTCAATTTGATTCATACTTTTATGCCCATTATAGGGTCTTGGCAAACAGGCAAATCCAAAATATCAAGTGCACCCTTGGTCTGGTTAAAGACACCTTAAAGAGATTCAAAAACTTTTTTGTGAACTCAAAAAAATTGTGAATTATTCATGCATGATTCATCATAAGAGAGTGTCAATAGAGGACTAATCTCTAACTGAGACTTAGTTCTGGGAAAATGAGGTCCATTTAATGAGATATGTAAAAGATAATTATGATTATGACCCCAAGATGCAGAAATCCCTGCATAATTACAGATAAAATTACAGCCGGAGATATTGTAGCCCAGCGGCAAGAAAACAAAACAGATGAGAAGAGAAGCGTATAAGATGTCTAGTTACAGAACAGTGACTCTGCAGAAAGTTCAGTTTGTGTCAATGCTGTTAAATTATTGACGTACAACAATTGTCTGGGGATCATAGCAAAATGCTTTGCGTATGTTGTGCTTAAAGGGATAGTTCACCCAAAAAGGAAAATTCTGTCATGAATTACTCACTCTCTAGTTGTTCCAAATCTGTGTAAATTTCTTTGTTTGGTTAAACAAAAGAAGATATTTGGAAGAATGCTTGTAACCAAACAGTTCTTGGACCCCATTGACTACCATAGTAGGAAAAATGACAATGGTAGTCAAAAGTGCCCCAGAACTGTTTGCTTTCTTACATTCTTCAAAATATCTCATTCTGTGTTTAACAGAACAATTTATAAAGTGATTTTTCCTACTATGGTAGCCAATGGGGTCCAATAACTGTTTGGTTATAAGCATTCTTCCAAATCTTTCTCTGTGTTCATCAGAACAAAGATGTGTATACAGATTTGGAAAAACTCAAATGTGAGCAAATGATGACAGATTTTCTATTTTTGGGTGAACCGTACCTTTAAGTTGAATATAAAATCAAATAAAACTAGATATAAGACAGAATTTTAAGGAAACCTTGAAAGCTTCTTTACTATTATTGTGTCTTGGAACTTTCGGCTAATTTTAATAAAAAGACACTGACATTATATAATAGAAAACTTGAGGACTGTTAGTATCTATATGCAAATTTCATTTGAATCTTGCCATGAGGACAGATATCAGACTTGAATTACTGTGATTTACTTCTCTATTACATTTCAGATCCAATTCTGATAAAGGCAAAAAACAGATTTTAGTATTTAGCTTTTTTTTAGTAGGCCTATTCATAGCCTGACTGAATCAGGCTTGGTGTCGTTGGAAGAACGAGTATAAGAAGAATGAGTACAAGGCAGAAGAGATGTCAATGAGTATAATTTTAGAAGCTTGTTCACTTAGACAACTATAGTGAAATATATTTCTGCATGAAAATTATGGACAATTAACTTTTTCCATTCAAGCTTAAAGAAAGTTCAAGAAAAGTGTATCTTGTAAGTCCTCTTCCTGTTTCTGTGCGACACTGACAGACCTGACAGTCCATGTCTCCCAAAACAATTACAAGCTGACACGGACCAGCTTTTGAATATGAGGTGCAACCTTTTCTCCTGATAAGTGCCATCTGATGGACATCAAAGGAGAGGACACGGGCCGTACATGGAGGGCCTTTCACGGTCAACGGATGTAATTTTGATCTTCACTGACAATACCAATCCCTTTTGTTCCTCAGATGATGGACTGCCTGAATTATTGATTCATATAGTGTTATGCTTCATTTGATGTTTTAAAGCAGCAGGTGCAAATTCAATGTATTTGAACTATTAAATGTGTTTAATTATGAAGATGTATGACAGTTGCCTAGACATGTTTTGTAACATTATTACATAAAGCATTGGCTAACTTTCAGAGAGGTAAATGGAGATTTGATGGAGGTGTCCACTGTGTATCAACTTAGTCTCAGATGTTTCTCTTAAATTTCTTAGATAGAAACAAATGAGAAAATTGTTAAATACATGAATAGTTCAAAATATCTTCTTTTGTGTTCTGCAGCCGAAAAAAGTTTGAAATGACAAGAGGGTGAGTAAATGATGACAGTATTTGCTCTTTAAGCAAATATTTACTTGCACAAAAGCTTTTTTTTAAACGTCACATAATGTACATTCTTACTGAAACTGTGTTTTTGTGTTTTTTTTGGGAAGGACTGGAAGGATTTTTAGAGGATTAAATCATGCTGCACAAACCTGTTATGCTCCCTAAAGTGTGTGTTAACTTATTTCTGCTTTCCTTTACATATCAGATCAAGCATCTAGTGACTTTTGCTTGTGTCTGTCCTTATGAAAAAGACTTTGGTCAAACTAATAATTCAGAAGTCCCAGAATTACAGTCCTCGCAATACTCCCACTGTATCTGGCATTCCACTCAGTATTTAAGCACCAGGATGGCCTCATAAACATGTTCATTAAAACCAGGTCAGAGGCAAATATAGTCATGAAGTTTGACGACTCCCATTTCTTCATTAATGGAGGGACGACTTTGAAACGGGGCCCTGGAAGCGGAAAAGCAATATTTTGCATGCGTGCATCCATTTCTGCTCTAATTAATTTAGCTTCTTAATTATGCCGGTTTGATTGTAATGTATTCAGTTGATTAATGATGCTAAAGGAAGGCTTGACTCTCATCTGGAGAGCAATTATCAGCGCACCCGAGCTGCAGCGCACCTGTCAAGCTCTCAACTCTCAGGTACTCCGGTTCCATCAGATTGCTTTCCACAGGGACCTAATGGCTTGGGCTCAAATATAATAACTGTATTTTTAGGACTAATGTGAACGTATTATATTTTGCTGTAGCACAGGATGGGGCACAGCTTTTGATTTCAGTCTGGGATTGAACGAATCCTCAATTTCAGCCGGGATGTACAGACTATAAATATGTTTACCTAATGATGCTGTGCTTGATTCTTTCTATCAGCAGAGGTGATTGTTACCTGTGAGGCTGTATTTGTGATGTGGTTTCACGGTCAATTTAACACCCGGTAGGAAAATAAATGAATGTAACCTTTTAGTACCGCAGTAATTTGTTAAGAGCAAATATCTCCATCTCTTTTGTTTGTTGTTGTGTCACTACATGCTGAATTTATCTGGTCTATTTACAAAAAAGAGTCTACATGTAAACAGGATAAACATGTAACTTCCTAATTTTTACTTTACTACATTATAAAGCAAAAATCATACTTTTTACTCCACTACATGAATACATTGTGAACTTTTTTTCCCCCTTAAACACTGAAAATGTATTGCATTGCATTTTTTTTTTTATTTAATGTACTAAGGTATTAAAAGTAAAAAGACATATATACATACATGAAAATGTAATGTAGTAAAAAGTATGATATATGCTTTATAATGTAGTGAATTAAAATGATTCCTTAGTGAAAACAGATGTACTTGAAAAGTACTTCACTACTTCAGCATGAGAACATTTGTAGTAATAGTCAAAAATACATTGTATGGGTCAAAATGATCAATTTTTCTTTTATGCCAAAAATCATTAGGATAAAAAATCATGTTCCATGAAGATATTTTGTAAATTTCCTACCCCAATTCAATAGATTTTCAAATAGGTGTATCTCCGCCAAATATTGTCCTTTTGTTGTCCAGGGTCACATGTTAATAGTTCGATACTTGTAGCACATTTTTGTATAGGCTAAGTTTTGTTGAAGTGAGCGTAACATCATAGTTTATATAAAAGTGATATAAATATAGATGTCAGGATGGGATGTAGATCTGCAGCAGCAAGGTAGAGGCGTTACTAATGTTAACCAAAACAACCTTATTGTAAAGTGTTACCATATTTCCATGTTCTTGAAGTCTTATTTGATTTTAAAGTGAAAGACTGACAATGAACTACTGTAAAATTGATGGCAAAACGTCGGCCTGTTCATCACACAGAGCCACTCTGTGACTTGTATTGTGGTACCAGGCATTTGATCTACTTTCATCACACTTTTAAAGTTTTGGATCTTGACAGCTCATGGCTATATTGTTACATATTCCACTTTAAAAAAAGAAAGCCTACAGGTTTGTAACAGCGTGCGCCGAGCAAACAATGACACGATTCTGGCGTAAACTCTTTCTTCAATGTCATGTCGTTTACCATAAAAGTGACACTTTAACGGTGCGTGTAGAAGAAACGGTTACTTACATCACACGTATACATGCGTGATGGGCAGCGTGTAACTCAGCAGGCGTCCTCCTTCCGCGTGGCGTGCAGATGTAATCAGGGCGTCTCTCTGCGGGGGCGTGATGAGCTCATTAAGATGGATCTGTCTGAGGAAGCAGCGCCTGCTGAACTGATAACGGCACATCCATGTCTGATACCTGTTCCTGCCATCCCGGTTCCCCATCGACCAGACATCAGGGCACGCTGACATCCAGAGCCGTACAGCTTTACTGCTCCCCTGGAGGGATGGAGAAAGTCTTTCATCTGAGCTCTGATGAAGGTGGAGAAGCTCTTTGATCAGTGCTATTATTTCAACGATTCGTCATTTTGATGTGCGGTTACTATGTGGCTCCCGCACATGTTGTCAGGTCCTGGGTGAGTTTCCTCGGGGTAAATATCTCCTCGGAGGAAACTGTGGAGTCCAAAATTCAGAGACTCCTCAGACTAGACAGATCAATGGTGATTGTTCAGTCTCTATCTTCGGACGTCAACGTCGCGGTTTGGTTTTAAATTGTAACTGACAGAAGCGACGACATGTGTCAGACACAGCCGGAAACGTACATCAACGCTTCGTGTGAAGTGTAACAATAGACTCTAGAAATAACATGTTAGCAGATGTATTAATTCCTCCACGGCTGAGGCTATTTTTGGGCCTCGGCTAAATGTTTCATCCTGTGTGTTGTGACAGATCGATGAGAAAATAAATAAATAAACGGGAAAGACGTAGCCAACGAAACCTATCTGTGGGTATTGGTGTCTGTTGTGAGTTAATAGGATGTCAGTGAAGATTGATGGCCGGGCCGTTGGGGGGAGAGGAGACTCGAGCCGCGTGCATTTATGAAAATGGGGCGAAGGGACGAGAGTTGAGCATTATTCTCAATCCATGTGAGTGTTGGGTGCGGATGAGAATTTAAAACATACATAAGATTTGCTTTCTTATGGGAGCTGTTGCATTCATTTAGCAAAAAAACCCCTCCCGAATCAGGTCTAAAAACTAGAATGACAACCTAATCACATTTGAAATACCCATTTTTTCTTGTATTAAAATAAAACGTCCTCATTATCTTTATCAAAATGTACTGTATTAAAGAACCAGTCAGAGACATTTTGAGGCATCTAGTGGTGAGGTTGCGAATTGCAACCAACGGCTCACTTCACCCCTTCCTTTCAAAGCACTACGGTGGCTAGGTCGTCATGTTTTCGCTGCTTTGCCGAAGGAGATCAAATATTTATGAAACGCATTCTGTAGAGCAGTTTGTCCGTTTAGGGCTACTGTAGAAACAACATGGCAGATTCGATGTAAGGGGACCCGCGGTGTATGTAGATAGAAATAGCTCATACTAAGGTAATAAATACATAACGGTTTATTATGTAAGGTCTTTCTACACCTCTGAAGACATTGTTTATTATATTATATATAATCAAGACTCACTTCAGGCCGGTCTTCATCACAATATTATAGTATAGTATATTTCATTTCTATCAATAGATCCTCCTTAATCTTACCAGTGTGGTCCTACACACTGAGAAGGGACAGTTCACCCCAAAATCATTTTCTCACCCTTATGTCATTCCAAACCTGTATGATTTTATTTCCTCTGCAGAACACAAAAGAAGATAATTTGAAGAATGTTGGTCACCAAACAACACTGGCCCCCATTGACTTCCATTGTATGGACACAAAACCATGCTCCACTACTTTATTTTCATAAAACTACAGTTTTCAAAATATCTTTTGTCAGAAAGAAAGACTTATACAGTAACTAAGGGGGAATAAATGACTGTTTAATTTTTGAGTGAATTATTCCTTTAAGTTTTTTCCTCATGTCCTGAACTCTTCTTACATTTCGTCCTCCAACCATGCGGCTCCCAAACCAAATTCTCTCTTACATTTTCCCTGTTGAATATCACACTGTTCTCAAACATACTGTATGATTATGCAAATAACGTAGTTTGCATGCTGCATTTCCCATTTTGTCAGAAGCGGTGCTGTTCGATTTCTGTTTCGAACAGTCCCTCTAAAATGCTGTGTTTGTCTGAGACTGACTGGAAGTGTTGGCCGTGTGACCCTCAGGTGAAGTGTAGCAAGAGTTTTTCTGTGTAAACCTGACACGCTATCTCCAGGGCCTCCACACCATCTCGGTTTTCTTAGATTAGCCTCCCTCCCCAGATCTGTCAGGCATCGAGACTGAACCTAATTCTGCACACACTGAAAATGCATTCTCTCCATTTCAGATTTTCTCTCTCTCTCTCGCTCTCTCTCTCCGCTTCTGTCTCACTCCCTTCCCTCTGCTTCTTTTGGGTAAGAAAAGCCCATTGAGACTTCTCTGTCGTTTTGAATCTCACATCCATCAGTCAGCCGTTCGAGCGGAGTGTTGCGGGTGTGGATGAGATGAGTACTGTGCGGTGTGTGTGTGCGCTGTTGATACCTCAGACCGCCGTCCCTGGGCAGTCTCATGCGCACGTCAGAAAAGGAGCCATCTGCTCTCTTCAGAGGATTCGCTTCAGGTCAAGCTTGAACCAAATGTAGAAGATGCTTCTGGAAAGCTCAATGAACTTCATTTCACTATAAAACAAAGAGGTGCTGGTGAAGCGTGCTTTGATAACAGTCTGATCAACGGCTCAAGAGAGGTCAGCTGTTTCAGATGGAAGGCGATTTCTTGAGGGTTCCGGAGGATAATGTTATTGGACGAAGCTTGATCTTTAGTAGCTCGGGGGACTCTGTTCTCTGTTATGTCTGTCTGTTTGATTGTAAACATTGGGTTCAAATCTGAGGACAGTTCAGGAGAAACAAACATGCTAAAGTCTCCATTTGCTCTGTGTTTAATCTTATCTCTGTCGCGAAAAACAAATACAATATTAAAGATCCCTTTTAATGTTAGTCGCTCCTGAAGAGTCAGACCCTCATGTTTTCACTCATTTAGTCAGTCGGTCCATCAGTCACACAGTTGACGTGAACTTCCTTCCCAATCTTCTCTCATTCTTCAGCCTGACAGCCATGACAGCCAATCCCGTTCGTGATTTGGCTGACACTCGAAAGGAAACAGACGAATGGAGACCATCACCCTCCCGGAGATCAGTAAATCACGCCACCCGCTCCACCTTCAGAACCTGCTGGACGTACAGACACAAACTCAACGTGTGGGGAGTCAAAGTTTATTTATGTGACATCAAACAAAAGATTCATGTTGTCGTCCAAGTGAAGAGTATGAGCACTTAAACCATCAAATGTGTGGTGATTTATTCAAGGAGTTCACAAGCACACTTCACTTCTTTATTTTAGCTATGAGGGGGAGAAACTGATGTACTTCATTTAAAAATTGTGCTGTTTATTTGGTGTAAGTTGGTTCAACAATTTTTTCAGTTAAGAGTCATGTGACATTATTCAATTAATTGGCCAAAAGTTGAGTAAACTCTTTTAAGTGAAATTTTAAGTTAAGTCAATTTTCAGTTCATATTCACTTTTAATCTATCTATCTATCTATCTATCTATCTATCTATCTATCTATCTATCTATCTATCTATCTATCTATCTATCTATCTATCTATCTATCTATCATCCATCCATCCATCCATCCATCCATCAATCTATATTCTTGATTGACCTGAATAACTCAACCTTGGACCCTCTATCCTGGATTTCAACTCTTAGATGTTCCGCATTTGGGATTGTGATGAATGCGTTCCTGTGCCGAAAATAGAAAATTGTTTAGTGATGTGCCCAAAAGCTTCACAAACTGGTTGCGGTCCAGCGCGGTCAACATGGCTGCATGCAAAGATACCAGATGTCACACTGGTACCTCTGCAGTTAGCTGGAGAGACTACAGATATCGCAATGCAGTGTCAACTCTTTCTGTGTATTTTGGTGGTGTGACAGTCATTCCGGCTGGCCAGATCGTAAGGGGAAATCGCATGAAGGTTAAACGATCAGCGCGATTAGAAAAAGACCTTTGAACTTGAATATGCGGTAACCTTTGCTGTCTATACATCTTTAACATCTGATCTGTGTGGCGGTAATACATTTTCAGTATCTGCAGCCATTGGCCAATAACCTATATTTCATGTGACAAAACAACAGTCCATTTTGATACAGAGATACGAAATTGAGTTCAAATCAATAATGAAATTATCTTCAGTAAGAGGCCAGAGTAGTGTCATAAACACAGACTGGTAATGATGCACGTCGTCTTTGGCCCGGTTGTAAGTCAACAGCCGTAATTATGATCCAACTGTGAGCTGCTGTTGAATGTAAAAAGTGTTGAGATTTACTGTGATATTCCCTGGATGATGAGAGAAACTCTAATTAAACACAGCAACTGGGGGGTTTAAAGAACCTCGGTGGGTTTGCTATCTGTGGCACATTAGCTGAATATCAACACATCTAATGACAAGCTCAATATGATTCATTTATGAACTATCACAGGGGAGTCTGGGCCAAATGCACAATAACTGCATTTGAGTTTATATACACTATATGGACAAAAGTATTGGGATGCCCCATTCTAATAAACATGTTTATCTATTCCAGTCATTTCGAACAAAATAAATATTAATGCTATACCATATTCAAAAAACGTGTTTCCATCTTTGTTCTGAGAAGTTGGCCTACTTAAAAAGTAGACTTAATGTATAGTTTGTTATTGTTAGTTTAAAAGAAGTATAATAATATATTAATATATTTATTTCCTGTAAGGCATAGCAGGCAAAGATGAAATGCTCAAAAGCACTTTGCAACATTTACCAACATAGCACAGAAGGAAAAAAAACTCATCGGCATGCATTACATTGTTTTTTCTACTAAAAATATACAATGAAACCACGTAAAGAATTTGCATTGTGTAGCAGCTATATACATTAACATGTGTGAGTTCACTTTCTGTCTGTATGTGTGAGGAATGGAAGTGAAGGTGATGGGATCCTGAGAGCTGGCCTGTCATCCTGAGCTGCATGTGATTCAAACAAAAGTATATCCTCAGTGTCTCCTAATCATCAGGGACAAAAGAAAAGTCTGTGTGACAAATGTGCCTTGTCACATCTTTCCCCCAACATCTTCTCAACTCGCCCCATCACATGCACTCAGGAGTTTGACGTCGAGGCTGGTAATACTTTAAAGTGCCCTCTGGATAAAGACATATTATGATGCTTGCAAGATCGCTCACAAAGCTTTAGGGGTATGTCCTTCCAGCTGTGTGGCCATGAACTCATTTTTTTAAATGAATTTGGGAATCAATTTAAAATGTTAAAAGGGTTCAATTAGAAATCTCTGAATTTGCAAAGTAAAGCCTGTAGGATAATTGGTGAAATAAGCGGGTCCTTAAAAGGTTTTTAATGGCTCTTTGTCAGAGTGTATGCGAATCCAGTTATTTGTAAATGAGAAACGTATGACGTACATTCACTCATATTGGTTCATAATAAAAATGCTTTTGATAAGGAATCTGGCCTCGAATTTTGACCCGACAGAGTTATTAAATTGGCAACCAATGATAGTTCACCATGCGTTTCTGTTGTGTTGAGAAGAGCATCTTTACAGTTTACTCCATGAGAAAAGAAGTCAAAATATTTGACATGAGGATGGGTATACAATGACAGAATATGTAGTATAAACCAAATGAATGATGGAAGAGCACAGAAAGAAAAGTCTACAGGTGTACAAAGAAATCTGTGAATAACTCAACACTATTTATATAAATGGGAGTCTCTGGGGCGCTATGTGACACTCTTGTAAAGATGTGAAATCATTTGCATGCTTGTATTCTATTCAGAGCATTTTCTAGGAAATCCCTAGAAATAATAACATTTTTAAAAACTATATTGGAATAACCTGCATATAATGGAAGTCAATGGGGCAAGTGTTGTTTGGTTACCAACATTCTTCATTTTGGGGTGAACTATTCCTTTAAGGACATCAGGGTTGATAACATTAACTATAGTACACTTTACTAAAGACTCCTACAACAGGCATGCCACCAAGTTTTGAAAATCACAACAATTTCATAATATGCATTTAGTTTCGCATTTGGGAAAGCCTCACAGATTGTGATGACTTCCATTCATAACCTAACCAAATGCAATGCATGGTCATGAACCATCTTCTAACAACTGAATCCTTTATATCAATCTTTAACACTACTTGGTGTATACGTTTAGTCCCATCTGCCTTCACATCACATGATCTGAATCATATGAGCGATCATGAGGCTGAGGAGGGAAGAGGTGATGGCTTTGCACACAGGAGCAGATGAGCGACGTGTGAAATGGATTTTTGTGCTCTGCTGTGTTCCTTTCACACTCTGGGCTATCATAAGCTCCGCTAATTCAGCTGTGTTGCCTCAGCCCACGTTAATTATAGACTCATTGACAACAGCTCTTACTTCGGTGCGATCTAACCAGCGTGCCAGCTTATTGAGGGTCGACTGAAATGAGAGTTTTATGAAAGCTCCCAGAAACTTCAGCGATGGCTTAAAGCAATGCTGAAAATTAGATCCTGTGGCACGGCTCTGAAATAAAGTTAACGCTTTACTTGATCTTTGTAGCAAAGAGAATTATGTCAAGAAATGTCAACCAAACATGTAATATATACGACAGAGCAGCTTGTTTGGGTAAGTGCTTTAAAGTTATAGGCCTGAATCATTGTGTTACGATCACACGCAGTATTTTATAAACTTTTTAATTTCAAGGGATGGTTCACCCCAAAAATATATAAATGTTATCATTTATTTACCATTTACAATGGTATATGACTCTTATTTTGAACACAAAAGAAGATATTTTGAGAAAATGTTAGTTTTTTTGTGTCCATACAATCAGAACACTGGCGACTGTAAGTAAAATCTAGCACTGTGATACGTTATAAAGTATCAGTCATTTCACAGTGACTTTGAGATCAAAGTAAAGGTGTCCAATATTTGAGAGGCAATGTATTACACTTATCTTTCGGCATATTGATTCTCAGCTGGAAAACAAAACTCATGTTTTCTGAGGAGTGCTTTGCTTCAGTCACATTTGTCTTCATCCACATTAGGGACAAAACCAAATGAGAGCAAGCAAACATACAGTATCTGCCAGAATCCTTTTCTTACCAGAGGAACAGCGAAATAAGTCTTAAGATTTTTTTACAGGCAATATTATATATTATTATATATTTATCTAATTTATCTCTTAAAGGGACAGTTCATAAAAATTCTGTCATCATTTACTCACCTTTGAGTATGTATTCATTTCTTTATTCTGATGAACACAGAGAAAGATATTTGGAAGAATGGTTGTAACCAAACAGGTCTCAGCCACCATTGACTACCATAAAAGGAAAGATTACAATGGTAGTCAAAAGTGCCCCAGAACTGTTTGCTTTCTTACATTTGTCAAAATATTTTCTTTTGTGTTCAACAGAAAAAGAAATGTATCTTACTACTACTATGGTAGTTTTTATTTTTGGTTTAACTGTTCCTTTAAATTTGAGTTCTTAAGCATGTTGAGAGCACAAAGTGTTTATTTATCTGGAAGCAGATAAATTTCTCAATCTTGCTGTTGTGGGAAAAACTAAATGTCCACAGAGAGTTTCAATTGTCTGTCTTTCTTTCAGGGAATGAGTTAATCCAGCGGCACTGTGATTAAAGTCCTTGGAGTGTCCGTCATGGCTGATGTGAAGCCTCTGGCTTATGAAGGACCATCCAGTGAGGTCTCTCTTTAATTAACTCAATGACCAACACCAGAGGAAACCAAATCCTCATCTGAAGCTTCCAAAACATCGCCAAAACAGCTGCATAGATAATTGTGTTTTGACAACCCCCACATAAGGGTTTGGCCTAAAAGTGTCCTTAACTCAGAGTTAATGTTTTACCTTTGCTTCTGAAAGTGAAAGTGACCTATTTTTTGTCAGATATGGTGACCCATACCCGAAATGTGACCTCTGCATTTAACCCAACCAGTGAATAGTGAACACACACACTTCAAGTCGTGAACACACATACACCGGGGCAGTGGGCAGCTAACACTGCAGCGCCCGGGGAGCAAACGGGGGTAAGGTGCCTTGCTCAAGGACATGTCAGTTGTTACCTGCCGGTACTGAGAATCGAACCGGCAACCTTCTGGTTACGAGTCCGACTCTCTAACCATTAGGCCACAACTGCCCCCACTCTCTCATGCCAAAATGGGAAGAGAGCAGTTAAGAATCCCTTTTGTGGCTTTTCTCTTTTTTGCGCTGGCCCGAAGTTAACTTCCGGTATGTGTTCGGTTATAATATAACAATTAATTTAATATTAATATAATTGTATATTAATTATATTTAATTAAATTCAGACCTTAACAGTTATCGATTCTTTGCGGAGGTTTACCAGAAGTTTGGGCCACATGACGTTTGTTCATGTTGTCACTGAAACCATCTATTGAGTTTTTGTACGTTTTTAAAAGACATTTTAAAGATTTATAATTTACAGTTTTTGTCTCTTCCACAGATCATACTATATGCTACATGTTTGCACACACATTAAAGTCGGCAAGAAACCCGAATTTACCCTATTTAATTTCTTTTGGGATCGATTCATTTGGGCACATTATTTTACAGGAGAAAACTTTGTCTTTGAATTTTTCAGCTGACATACAGTAACCAAGCAAGCCCAATTATTTTTCAGTCCCTCCTCTCCAAAAAACAACTTTCCCTATCTTATCAATTTCTCATTTTTTTCTAGTCGAATATCCTTTTTCAACCCATATAATGAGTTTTATGTTGACTATAAACATAACAGTCTTGTTTCAGTCAACATTTATGCTTAGACAGCTTCCTAGAAAAAGACAATTTCATGCTAAGCATTTTGAGTGCATTTGTATCACGGTAAGTTCACATTTGGAAGTGTTTAGATTAGATTAGATTAGATTCAACTTTATTGTCATTACACATGTACAAGTACAAGGCAACGAAATGCAGTTTGGGTCTAACCAGAAGTGCAATAGCAGCAAGTGCAGGATATACATTGGTTGCATAAGTTACATAAATAAATATACAGAAGTAATTTACAGATGGAAATGTACTATGACCATGATTTACAGATGTCTCTTACTATAAACAGAAATTTACAGATGGATATATACTATGATCATGATATACAGATGGCTATTACTATAAACAGAAATTAACAGATGGATATATACTATGCACATAATATACAGATGTCTATTGCTATAGACAGAGATTTACAGATGGATATATACTATGAACATGATATACAGATGGCTTTTACTATAAACAGAAATTTACAGATGGATATGTATTATGAACATAATGTACAGATGGCTTTTACTATAAACAGAAATTTGCAGGTGGCTGTATACAGTAAGTTAGGCTATGGTGAGCAGCAGTGCGATAAATATAGAGTAGTGCAAATAAATTATGGACAGAAGCTATCGAAGTAACAGTGCAATGGAAGAAGTTATTGCATATTTCAGTTAAAGTGTAGGAGTGCAAGATGCATAGTAAACAGTAAACAGTCGGTACTGTAATGAACAGTTGGCAGTGCAAATGAGCAGTCTGGTAGTGCAAATGAACATAAATGTTATGTATAGACAGTCCATTAGTGCAAATAACAAGTGAAGACAGGTGTGCAATGAGGGGGGAGAGAAGAGTGTAGTAGTAAATGAGGGGCAGTGGGATCAGTGAGGGGCAGAGTTCAATAAAGAGACAGCTCTGGGAAAAAAGCTGTTCTTTAGTCTGCTGGTCCTGGTCCGGAGGCACCTGAAACGCCTGCCGGAGGGCAGGAGAGAAAACAGTCTGTGAGCGGGATGAGAGGAGTCCTTAAGAATGCTGCGAGCTCGACGCAGACAGCGTTTCCTCTGGATGTCCTCCATGGATGGAAGTGGAGTCCCTGTGATGCGCTGGGCGGTTTTCACCACCCGCTGCAGTGCCTTGCGCTCTGCAACAGAGCAGCTCCCATGCCAGACTGTGACACAGTTGGTCAGGACGCTTTCTATTGCACAGCGATAGAAGTTCACCAGGATAGCCGAGGACAGCCGATTCTTCTTTAGTGTCCTCAGGAAGAAGAGGCGCTGGTGAGCCTTCTTGACCAGGCTGGAGGTGTTGGTAGTCCAGGACAGGTCCTCCGAGATGTGGATCCCCAGGAACTTGAAACTGGAGACACGTTCAACAGCCATCCCATTGATGTGGATGGTGTCATGTGTGCCTCTTGACTCTTTCCTGAAGTCCACAATGAGCTCCTTTGTCTTGGAGGTGTTAAGGAGCAGGTTATTGTTGTTGCACCATGTGGCTAGGTGCTGGATCTCCTTCCTGTAGGCCGTCTCATCGTTGTTGCTGATGAGACCAATCACCGTAGTGTCGTCCGCAAACTTGATGATGGAGTTAGATCCGTTCACAGGCTTGCAGTCGGAGGTGAAGAGGGAGTAGAGGAAGGGGCTTAGCACACAGCCCTGTGGTACACCAGTGTTGAGTGTGATAGTGGTGGAGCAGATGGAGCCTGATCTCACCTGCTGTGGTCTGTTGGTCAGAAAGTCCATAATCCAATTGCATAGGGAGGTGTTAATGCCCAGGTCTTCAAGTTTGGCTATTAACTTGGATGGAATGATAGTGTTGAATGCTGAGCTGAAGTCAACAAACAACATACGTGCATAACAAACAACATACGTGCATTTAGAGTAAAGGACGCAGGTTTGATTGATGGATTTATTGAAAATAATGTGGCTGTTATCCTCTCTGGCCAGAACAGTACAGTGGGGTCGGTGCATCCTATTCTTTGTGGCACCACAGATAAAACTTTAAGCTCAAGAGGGACATGACATTGCTTCAAATCTCTGGGGTTTACGATTATCAGAATAAAATGCGATCAGTGGATTAGGACCGCAGACGTGATATCGATCTGTTCAGTGTGACTTTGATCTGATTCTTAAACTTTTGTTTCTTTGGCTCCTTTGGATGAGCTTTTCTATAAGGCTTGATCCCACATACGTGTAAGAGCAAAGGATGATCGAGATAGAGGAGTCTGGTCTTTATCCCTCTCTCAGCACAGTGTGTATTTAACCTCCAGTTTAGTCCACTTCACTTCTGGGGTGTTAACTGACTTCTTGGTCCGATTCATTCTGAACATGCTCACTGTCTGTCTGGCTTTTTGCTATGCAGTATTTTCTGTCTATCTGAAGATCCACTGCTCAATCTGGTTTCCATATATTGCCTTTTTCACCTTTGAAATACAATAACTTTCTGGTAAAAGTGAGCCATATACCTCAGGGGCTCTAAAAATGATAATAGTCCAGAGCAAAGCTCATTATTTACTGGCCCACGGGCCAACTGTGTCCTGTTAATGATTTTTATATGGCCCCCCAATCGATGACGATGAAATCGTTGCACTGCTTGAACCATCGTTCATTGCACAAAATTTAGATCATCAGATCATCAGTTTGCACAGCGGTTAACTGGTTTAGCTTCAGAACCCGGTTTGTATATTGGACATCAAGGGCTGAACATTACAGTAAACATCACAGTAAATAAAATGAATACATTTTGATGCCTTTAGGGAGATATTAAACATTTTCTCATAATTCACCCACCCTCATGCTATCTCAGTTGAACACAAACAAATAATTTTATATTAAAATGTAATTTTCTTAAATAGGAGTCAACATGCCAAAGCTCCAAAAGCACATCCATCCATCCAAAGGACAATCCAAAGTAATCCAACAAATGTTCTCTGAAGTGATATTAAGCATTCTTGAGAAAACAATATTTTTTTACAATATTTTATAATATTGGTATATTTATAATTGTAACATTAATATATCAATATTACAATGCAAAATAAAACTAATTAATAAATGTAAATTATTAACAAGAATATATTCATATAATACACATTTTAAGTTTATTTAGCCATGAAAGTGGTGTAAACAAATGGATAGGTTAAATTCAAATGGTTGCATATTGAATTTTTTAATTTATTTATGCATTTGGCCATTTTTATGCCATTTTTGCCATTCATGTTTTGTCACAAGACAAGCAAGAACCAATATGTTTCAAATGTTTAACTCCTTTTTTATTTGAGATAAATGTTCTATTTGAGTGATCAAAATCAAAATCTCTGTTTTGTCACGGTACTTGTTTCTTCCTGTAGGGAATAAACAAAAGAATGTTTACAGTGCACACATTTTTAAACTAGCTCAAAACTTTATTGTGCTGTCTCATTTCTCATACACTGTGTTTATCCCCGACCTGTGGAAGTTTTCTCATTAGTCTGTAATGTTACTTTAATTGGTCTTTTAATTTGGGTCTGCGGCGCAGCCGGCAGACGTGGCCGGCTCGGGGCAGTGCAGCCCTCTCGCAGTTTCTCAGGTGGCAGTGTTTATTGCGCCCACCTATTTGCTTTCAATCTGTCAGCAGCAGGGCAGAGCGCTAGAAGAGAGGAGAGGCATTTGGCAAGCCATCTTTCACATGACACCCAAACAGTGTGTCCCATCTGCCAGACAGGCGTCCAGGCCGGGACCAGCGTTTGGAAGTCTCATCTGAGATACAGCCCCCCCCATCCTCTCCTCTTTTCCCCTTTGAGGTATTATTTTTTTCATGTGGTGGATGAAGAGATGAGGTCATGTGCTTGTTGCTTGACTGAATGAACCTCTGGGTTTATCTATTTTCAGCTCCGCTGAGCTCCCAGGGTTCGGCTTGCTTTCTAAAGAAGGCCACCTCTCTTTTTTACACAGTGTGAGTTTATATAACGTAGTTCAGTGGTTCAGATTCATCTTTTCATTTGGGGGAATAAAAGAACAAACGCAAAATTAACCCGAGGCGACAGTTGGACACGTAAAACAAACTTCAAGGTTTAAACTAAACGCAAGGGGACTCCATTAGTTATCATTTTCGCCTGTCAGATCACTAAACGCGGCCAGGCCCGCCCCCCCGCAGACCTCTGGATGGAAATGTCCTAATTGGAGGGTGATTATCAGGTTGTCACCTGTCCTTATTAGAGGTGCGAGTGGCTTGCCTACCAACTGCTGTTGTCCTGACTCACTCACAGTTAGTGGGCTTCTCTGCCCGGAGCAGGATTATTTTCAACTGTCTGCACCTCGGGCTGCATTTCACATCTTTACTCTGAACATGCTCATTTACGACGTGATGGCAGGCAGGCATTATTCTATGAGTAGCGTGTGTATTTAGTAGGGATGCTCCGATCAGGAGTTTTGCAGCCAAACCCACCGTATTGAAGCTACAGCCAAATGCTTTTAAGGGCACAACCTCTATATTAAGATATGTCAATATCCTATATGTGATGTACTTGTGACCATATTAATCTGAGATAAAGGGGGGAGTACATTTTTAACAGGTATAATTGATATCATTGTGAATATTATACTCCCCTCAATAAACCCACCGTATTGAAGCTACAGCCAAATGCTTTTAAAGGCACAACCTTTAGTATATATCAGATATATCAATATCCTATATGCAGGAAGACGTTATTAAAAGACGTTTAAAAACGCGGCCCCTTTAAGAGCTGCCGCAGGTTTAAAGCACTTGCTATTTTCACCACTCTATGCAGTCATTTAAGACTTTAAGAGACTTTATTTAAGTCGTTGAAGACTGTGCTTACGAAAATACTAGACAACATGTGCTTACTGGCATAATCTTGTGTGTTTTTTTCATTCAAGCACGAAAGAGAAGTTAATAGCCTACTGGTGCGCTGTCTGTAGCTACACCAGACGAAATCGCTGTCGCGTTGGGTACGAGCGTGAACGGAGCTCACGTAAACTTGTAAAGCATTTTCGCTACAAGGCACTCGCCAGAATGAAACCTATAGGAATGAACGGAAAACACGTTATGCTCGCGTTGTTTCAGTGCAAGCGCACCGCGGGTTTGCACGTAGATCGAGAGTAAAAAACAGACCCGCAGCCTATGTGCCGGGGCTCAGCACCGGCCCAATTTAACCCCTGCTTGTCAGAGGAGACACAACTCGCACCCAGTGGTAATTCAGGTAAAAATATTCTCTGAATGCGCCATGTGTGCAACATGGATTCGGTCTTCAGTTCTTTTGTCATCGTATCAGTTGCTTTGGATTATGTGCGATGGAGAAAGACACAGAGGCATGTTTGACTTCATGCGGTGCTCCGACCGCAGACCGATCAGCATCACCCACCGCTCCGCGGGAGCGTTTTGTTTTTCCGCTGTGCCTGCACGTCATATGCCGATCGGTCTGCGCAACACAGAATGAAGTCAAACACTGTTTGGAGACAGAGAGAGTTCACAGGCAAGCTGCACGCTCTTTCCCGCAGTCATTACAAGCAATGCAGTCATACAACACGCATAAATAACATGTTGTTTATAACAATTGTACAATACAATTATTTTAACGCTCTCTTTTGGCTTAACGCTGTAATGACATTGTGGAGAATAGATGAACCTGAAAGCTGAACATTTTTCTTAATATAGACCTATTATATTTTTATATATATATAAAGAAATTATATGGTTTCTCTTCATATATTTTTTTCTCTATATCTAAATCTACCTACCTCTAGAACATCTACATGTGCTGTATTCTCTCCAGGGCGTTCTCTCTCTCTCTCTTCAGTCCTCTGCCAATCTCCTCCTTCATTTACATTTTCCTGAAATAGGACATTCTCTTTGGCCTTTTCCTGTTTTATATAATCAGACACTTTCTTTAACTGTCTTTCTTACGCACCTTGATAGGAAGAAGCTGAAAATCCCAACAGCGCAGATGAGGAGTTCACTGGACCAATGACATACTTTCACAGTTTGCCAGTGTCTGAATTTGTCTCGGAGGGACTTGCTTGGTTAGCATCATTGTCATTGTTAAGTATATCTGGTGGAACAAACACAGATAATTATACAAGACATAAATAAATCTGTGCATGTATTTGGAAATAAGTGTTCTATGTGTGCTATGATTGGATTTTGTAATAAATAATTGTTGTTTTGGGGTATAGAGAATGTGCAACATCTTATGACCTTGACATCTTTTCATTTGTTCATAGAATCCATCAGTATGGATCAAAAAGAGAAACATTCAGATATGACAGTTTGACATAATCCAATTTTAACCTAGAAATTAACCCTGTGCCTCCACAAAGCAAGCAAAGTCATTCAAATGTCATTTAGCTTTGCATTAATCTTTTCCATATACAGTAGCAAATGTATCATGTGGTAGTAAAGAGATACAGTGATGTTAAAATACATTTTGCAAATGTACAATAACCTTCCCTGTCTCCATACACTCCACGCCTTCATCTTGATAAAGATTCAAGCATGTCCATCTATCTGATCCAAAAGGACTCGAGGCAAAACAATCCCGATTCACTTATAAAATGTGGATGTCTGGTTCCATGTGAAAGCCAATAAATCAAAACATCAGTCTGTCTAATAAATGAAAGAGACATTGGACATATAGGGGAGACTTGATTCTTGTAATGTCCCATCTCACTATAGGAAAAATGTATGGTCCTGATATCACAGATGTGAGCTTTATCAAAGGACATTTTCTGCATTTATACACCGGACAACATCAGCCAACGTGAGCTCTCATATCTGCTGAAATGCCTAATTTTGCACCCGAGGCTTCTCTGCATGTGGGCCGATCAGGCAAGTCTCAGACGATGGAGAACAAGTTATACAGCTTGGGATCTACTTACCGCTGACTGTTCCTCCTTGTAAGCCCTTTAATTCAGTCTGCTATCCAACTCCCTGTGGACTGCTCATCTGTTTTAATGACACATCGTAAAATGTCCAAGGAACAAAGTTGGCTAAATTAGGGGATGTGTTTTTGGACCCCCACCCATGGACTCCCCATCTGGTAGGACTCCGGAGTGAGATATTCAGTGTGGAGAGTCTGTAGATGGATGGAGAGAACGGTGGGGGGTCAGACAGCTCAAAGCACAGTGCAGCTTTTGCCACTTGTGATCTGAATACAAAACGCCACTTGACTTGATGATGATATTAAATGACAGCGATGGCATATGAGTGATGGAGACACATACAGTGAGTGACTGTGATTGGGTTTCTGGCTGGAGATAATGCTGAATATTTCACCACTTGTTGTTTGTTGTTTACACTTTCTGTTTGTAATTACAACGTCAAATTAAAGGGATGATTCAACCGTAACATACTCAATGTTAAGTTGTATGAGCCACATTTATGCACATGATGATTATGATTTTTTGGGGGTCTGTTTGGGTTTGACAGTATTCATCTCTGTTCATTTCGTGTATGGAAAGATTGCACAGTAAACTCGGTTAAACTTGACTTTCTCCTTTACTTTTACAAAGTCATGCAAGTTTTGGACACTTAGAAAAGAAGTAAATGATGACAGAACATTCATCTTTGTGCAAACTGTCCCTTTAAATGACAGTCTGTCAGTAAAAGTACTTGAGTTCTAGGAACATGATAAATAGTAAAAGTGATGTATATTGTCAGAAGAAAGATATTCCCTTTTTGACTGAAAACAAAAATATATGGGAATATACTGGAAAATATAATTGCAATATATTAAATAATGCATTTGCATGTATTGGAACCAAGTGCATATATTTTTCAATAAGCAGCAATTCCTAATGTATTATTTAATAATATTGAAATATAGCTTATTAACAACACCGTTGCCTTACATTTTTAATGTAATGTAATTGCTGAGTCAATAACTTAAAATTGAGTTGCTATAACTTAACAATAAGTTGAAATTGCTTAACTTTTTGGATGTGTTGAAGTAATATAAAAAAAAGCTCACATTGATATACTTTAAAATCAATTTTACAGTGAATGTATTATTCTAT
Source organism: Oreonectes daqikongensis (assembly GCA_026939265.1). Classification (NCBI taxonomy): domain Eukaryota; kingdom Metazoa; phylum Chordata; class Actinopteri; order Cypriniformes; family Nemacheilidae; genus Oreonectes; species Oreonectes daqikongensis. The sequence goes on along the minus strand of JAOTQM010000125.1, from coordinate 2,560,931 downwards.
TTTCAAATTTATATTAAAATATTTAATATAAAAAAAATATACTTTTGTGAATATAAATTGTACATTTTTGTAAAGAAAAAAAGTGTTTCAGTTGCATATACTGTACATTAACCGTTTTGATATTTGGGGCAGTTGATCCTGTCAGTGACTGTCAGGGCTGTTCACAGATTCATTGATTTCTCATGTCCCACATATGACAGGCTTCTATTCTCTCTTGTTGGTGCGCCGGGCACTTGGCTGATGTCACACTCATTGATCTGTGCAGTCTCAATCACATCACTGACACAGACAGCAGGTCTATTTTTTGCCTGTGCTTTAGGGACTCATACTGCCTGCATACGTTGGCACTTCATATGTCAAAACCGCCTGGATGATCTCAACTCGCTGGACAATACCTTTCGAGAAGGGCAGTCTTAAAGGGACAGAGCACACAAACATGAAATACGTATACATTGAAAAATCATTCCCTCTCTCGCTTTACTGCACATATGAATATTAATGCTAGTGTTAATGATATTGACAAATCTTTTTCCATCCTCATGTGGTTTAAAACACAAAAGAAGATATTTTGAGAAATGTCTCAGTGGTTTTGTGTCCATACAATGGAAGTCAATGGGGGCCAATGTTGTTTGGTTACGAACAATCTTCAAAATATCTTCTTTTGTGTTCTGCAGAAGAAAAAAAGTCATACAGGTTTGAAATGACAAGAGGGTGAGTAAATGATGACAGAATTTTCATTTTTGGGTGAACTATCCCTTTAACGATCATATGAGTTTTGGAATAATGTAGCGTCATTGCCATAAATATTGTACTATGATGTGTATGATGTTTTTTTTTTACCTCACCATGAATTAATTTCTACTGATATCTAAAAAAACATACTAGTTTGAATTGTTTCTTTAAGCCTCTTACAATAGACTCTCTGTTAAGTCTGATTCATCTCAAAGGGGCATGTGGTCACCAAGCTGCATCTCTACAGATTCGGCATCAGTTCCTTTAATCTCTTTCTCTGCAGTCTCCTGAAGGTGAGGCTAGAGGTGAGCAATCTAGTGTACTGTTTGCTCTTGTCTGTCTCTGTCAGTCACGATACCTCCGCTGTCGTATTCCCCGTCCTCTGGTGTCACATTCAGAAATTGATTTCCATCCGATGTTTTCACCTTTAATTACTTCCTATGTGACAAATCCATGTCCATCGCCTGCCGTCCTCAGCCAATGACAGCACGGGTGAAGGAAAGATTCATAAATATTATAATAGTCCTCTGTATCTACAGTATGCAGTCTGTCGGTCGGGTGACAAAGTGATTATAGTCTATTTAGTGTATGTGTGTGTTTGTGAGATGGCAGTTCAGAGACAACACGGTTCATTTCCACCTTCTGAGTAAGTGGGACAGTATTGTGTTTAACTGATCATATTTTGCCTCTTGTATACCTCGACAATGTCGTCTATTTTTGCATATTCATAACCATAACCATAGGTCTAAAAGGGTTAGAAAACCCCAAAAAACGTACTCACCCTCATGTCTTTCATAGAGATCTAATGCGTTGTGTATCCGTCTCCCCTGGTGGCTGAGAAAAGCTCATCATGATTCGTCTTGATGTCCAAAAGCACACAGCAAAGCTTTTGTAAAGAGAAATGGCAGAGGCCAGCGCCAGAAATCCTCGACAAAACCTGCCAGAGAAAGAAGTTAATTTAGTTGCTGAAGGCTTAGAACATGTCATTTCACCCCGAATCATAGCTCAGTTATCACATTAATTCATCACGATATGATCTTTTGTCTGTCAGGGTAAGAGCAATTGAGATTCTTTCATCAACAAAAACTGATACGGCAAACTCACATGTCGCATTCATTGAAAGCATGCACTAATCCTCCAGTCTCGGCTACAAGCTTAAATAAATCTATTCTGTTCGTAATGAAATGGCTCATTATTTTACCAAGTAACTGAATAAATGAATATCAAGCGAGTCATTCGTGGTCCTCCAGCACAATTAGGGCTAATATAATAGTCCATTTAAGAGGACAATTGACTTCTCTTCAGTTCATTCTTAGCGGCTATTTACTAATTTGCTTACATGTCTCACACACTTGCGTTTTAAAGAGGACCTCATTTCATGCACTTTAGTTATCTATTCCAATTATACAAATAAGACACTGTGGGGACAGTATTGCCGAATGGCTCCCAGGCCTCTTTGGGACTGACTTTGTGCCACAAATGCGATGTAATATTGTGTGGGGTGCTGCAATTTTCCCTGGGATGTATATCCGTATGGCAGGAGCGAATGGATCTTAACCTGCACAGTCTATTATATTGTGTATTAGGCCTGGCAAGGGCTGAGGCTATCAGTGCCTTGTGCACTTTATCACGATAATGAAAAATCTGCTGAGACGCGTCAGACCGCACCTTGCTTTTTGCACATCTCCTGTATTTTCGTCAGAACAAGGTTGCACAGGGTCTATGCCGGCAGCCTGGGTGAAAAGAAAGGCTGTGCCAGGATGAAAATGGCATGCGGTAAAATAATATATGCGTTGTCGCTTTATAATAACGTTTAACGTTTCTAACATTGACGTGATCATTTATGTACATTGAAAAAGGAATGTCTGTATTGTCTTTGATACTTTTTCCAATACTTAAAAAAATAATCATTGTTAATTTTTAGGTGTTAAAAGTCTCTGAAATTCAAAAAATGGGTTTTAAGTAGCAGAATAAAAAATATCAATATTTTCATATTTGTAGCCAAAATGTTCAAAATGAAAACATAAGATGCAGATGATGCATATAACTTTATAAATGATACGAGATATAAAGTTATGAATACAGGATATTTTAAAGGAACAATGTGGAGATTTTAGCGGCATCTAGTGGTGAGGTTGAGAATTGCAACCAACGGCTCACTCCACCGCTCGCTCCCTTTCGAGGCACTACGGTGGCTGACACAGGACAAAGATCATGTCACATTTTTGCTTCTTTGATAACGTATTTACGAAATGCGCTCTGTAGAGCAGTTTGTCCATTTAGGGCTACTGTAGGAACAACATGATGAATTCCATGTAAGGGGACCCGCGGTGTATGTAAATAGAAATAGCTCATTCACATGTAATAGAAACATAACGCTTCACTATTTAAGGTATTTATATACTTCTAAAGACATAGTTATGTATATTATATTGCATTTCTGTCAATTGAGATTTTGTCAAGCTTTAGTAGATCATGTTCCTTCCAAAATCGCGGAACCAATTCCCATTAATATGATCCCATTAATGCAAAGATCTTTAAAGATAAGTGTTAATGGCCCTTTTGTGCATTTTAAGTGTTTTTAAATGAAATGAGACGCTATTAAATGGACACTTGCCCTGGGCTGCAAGTGTGGACATTTATATTCAGGGTCAAGCTGTTCTTTGAATTTAAGACCGAAAAAGCAATGCACTGTAATGATGATTTAACATCAACGAGTTATTCTTATGATAACATTAATGATACCAGATATTAATGGTATCAGACCGGACACCCTGCTGTAATACATTCAGAGCATGAGTGTATTTTAATTGCTCGAGTTCTTTCGTCCTCTGTCATGATACACATTAGGATGACCTTCTGCATGCTATACTACAGATGATCATCTACAAGATTATAATGTGCGGGTTGGACATAAACACCTCCTCAAGGTATACTGTTTTGTATTTTTCATTGGATAAAAGCAAGCACGTGCCCCAGCTGTCTGTTCAAGTTCCAGCTTTGCATTGGAGAACCAACTGTGAAAAATCACTCACCTATATTTGCATTGTGTCTGATTTAATCCGCTAGTCCTCGCGTGTTGTTTTTGTCAGTGATCAGGTGGAGTTGTACTCTCTCGTGACCCATGTTGTTCATCTGCCCTCGGTTCCTGAGGGTTTTACACAGACAGAAAATGGGTCAGATTTGTGGAGCATGACTGAATCTAAATTGTTCCTGGACTCTATATCATTTACGACTACAGGCAGACAGTGCGGTTTGGGCCCTCTGTAACCATATACACAATTATTCACTCTGTTCAGGAAAACAACGATTTATGTGTCATTTATATAGACATGGCTCAAATACACACTGGGTGCCAAAGTCAGACTTTTGGGTAGCTGTCTAGCCACCTGGACTACAAAATATGGACATTTTATAGACTTTGCAGTTTGTAGCATATATATAAAGTTTTATTTATATACACTAACATCTTACAAGGTCGCTTTACAAAGCACAGAACGACAGTCAAAGTATATTTCATCCTGAGATGGCATTTCTCATTTCAGACAGAGCCGTTCCGCCGCAGCGGTGGAGCAAGAAAAGTGATTTAATTAGAGAGAATTACACCGTTCATTTCATCTCTGTAATTGCTCTTTCCTAAAATGTGATGAGAAGAGAACAATTGTAGAATCGCAAAATAAATCAAACGCATTGATAACATTATAATTAGTGCAGCTATTGTAAAAAATAAAAAAAACTTCTTAAGTTGGGACGCACAAGCTTGTACAGAAGTGCAAACAATGGCACGATAGTGAAAACAAAGCTTCTATTCTTAAATTAATAATACAATACAATTACATGGAGTGTTTTGTCTGTTTGTACAGACTTGTTTCTGCAGAAATGGGAAAGTGAAAGACAGTTTACTTATTCACCCTCATGTCATTCAAAACCTGTATGACACAGATGATGATATTTTGAGAAATGTCTCTGTGGTTTTGTGTTCATACAATTCAAGTCCCATGTTGTTTGGTTGACAACATTCTTCAAAATATCTTTTGATATCTATGACAAGAGGGTGAGTAATTTTATTTTTGGGTGAACTATCCCTTTAAATGTCCTGTATAGTCCTGGCTTAAGATAAGCCTTGTCTGTAAAACCAGGCCTAAGTGTCTCACTTATTACAGTACTGTAATGTTTCAGTCACTTATCCTTCTATTAACAACAAGTGTCAAATTAAGTGTGACCGAAATCTCGGCTATTTTTCGCTGTCTTAATACTGTATAATAGAATCCCTTTTAATCTTTTGTGCCATCTATTTGTTTCGGGAAGACAGGATTTTGTTGTAAACTCAGTTGGTGGTTCATTCTGAAGCTCTGCTTAATTAGAAATGAATTTGTATCCAAGTGCTCACTGGCAGGCTGCTAAAGTGTCGTCTCACCCATACCGGGGCCTATGGCATGACAACCTAGGGGATGTTAATTTGCTGCCGTATTAAGAGCCAAGGCCAACTGCTGGGGCTGTCACCTTGGAAGGACAAAAAGAGAGATGATAAACAATGTAGGCAGCCGTGATTAGTAAATGTAATCTTTACCTTATGACATCAATGCATTGATATGACATTTGCTTTCCTGTAGTTCAGTGGTTAGAGCATGGCGCTAGCAACGCCAAGGTCATGGGTTTGATCCCAGGGACTGAACATACTCAGAAACAAAAAAAATTTATAATGCAATGTAAGTTCAGCCAAATGTGTGAAATGTTGTCTGCATGTCAATACATCCAAGTAAAACTTGTTTTTTGGGAAAATGTTCCATATAGATAAAAACATAGGATTCCATGTCTGGAGGCGAAAACACAAGTATATCCATTTCTTACATCCTATATTGGTTTCATTCTCCACGGCCCATGGAGCAGATGATCTATTGCTTATATGTGGCCCTGTACATAGCCAGGATGCTCCTGACACAAGGTGAAATTGGTCTTTGCCAACACATTTTAAACTCCATCTAATGATAGGACCTCTGGCAATTTGACTGTGAACAGAGAAACTGAAATACAAAAGTATGATTTTACACAGATTTACTGTCATATTTAAAATATTACATAAAATAGACAAAAAGTTCTGTGTTTGTTGATCGGTCTGGCTAGTGGCTAATAATAAACTATATTTAATTTATATTAATATTACATCAATATTTTATGGAATTTTATTGTATTTTATTAAATAAACAATTTGTTGAAAGAGTCGTGTAACAACGTTTAGTCAAGTAGCTGTTCTTCTACTGGTAACCCCAAATAATACTGACTATACTTTTAACTTGCTAGCTAATGTCTTTTGCTTGTAATCCAAAATAATCTGCAGGGATTCTTTGCGGATGTGTACTGGAAATCAAGTTTCGGCCACAAAAGCGTGCATGCGCAGTGACGTTCGTTCATGTTGTTGTCCAGTGTTTCGAAATCCTTTATGCTAAAGCTAACCAACTTGAGAAGCACACCACCAGCATCTTTAAGCAATGTCTTTAAACTAACCGGGATGATATCGGATTGTTCAACCAAGTATTTTACGAGGTGGCTAATTCGTATGAATTCATACGTTGTGAGTCGTACAAAAACGTAGGCTACGATTAAGCAATACTGAAGGCCCGCCCCTAATTTACACCCAGCACCACTGCCGTACTAAAACGTAATTCATACGAATTACCTCATAAAATACTTACGATTTCGCAGTGAGATCGCGTTGGATTGTTTGACAGTCGACCGTTTCTGTTTTTTAAGCTCCATCACAGCCCGTCTAATTATGGAGAGAGCCGGCGGTATCGCCACCATACGTGTGACAAAGACACCCAGTTTCCGATGACAGGAACATACCCTTATTATCCCCCAGCTGTCACTGAAAACATTGGCCCATGAACGCTTTTAAATAATTAGCCAGCGGACCGTGCCTTAATTCAACAGAGCAGTTATCCGCAGTTAATAACCCCACAACCTCTCTTGTGAGGCTGGTTGAAAGCTCGGCAGGATTCAGGTAGAAGGCGCAGAAAGGTCAGGTCAGTCTGTGACCTGCTGCCGCGCGACGAGATCCCTCGAGAACATGAGAGCCGAAACAGATAATAAGTACAAAGGTTGGGAAGTTTAAATGAACACAGCATAAGGATTCTTTAATTAAAACTGAGTACATGAGTAGAGTACAACCATACGAGTAAGGAATGCAAATTAGTAAAGCTAGACTGACTTAAAATGGATGGATAACTAGCATAAAACTGTTTATTAAAAACTGATTCAATAAAAAATGAATGACAGTAGTCTTTGGATGAATTCTCTTTAATATTATGTTTTTATTACAGCTCTTTATGTGATATTAGGACAGGGGTCTTTACTCTGGATTCCTGATATCACTGCTATTCTTTGATATAAAACATAGAGAACAGCATGGAACTGAAGACACAATTCTCAATATTGTGCTAGAAACTTCTCCTAAACACCTTTTTATGATTGTGTAGTTAATGTACATTAATACATCGTTCAAGTTCTGACCCAGTGGTTTCTCAACTTTTTGAGCGTGAGGTCCCTCTTGGCCCACTAAAGAAAATTCACGACATAAAACGTAATTATGAAATAACGAAACTTAATCATTCTTAAATAAATTACATAAATTATATGTTGTTGGTTGCTAACTTTATTTCTCTCATGTCTGATTACACAAAACATGATCAATTCTATATTTGTGACCCAGTCTGTAAAAACTAGGGTTGGGTATCGTTTGATTCTGATACTTCTTATCGATTCCCAGTTTCGATTCCACAGTTCAAGTAAAACATTTAGATATAAACCTGTATGGTCATTTAGCCTGCTTATTGACTGATTTGCAAAAATATTCATGAGCACCGTTTTAAACACATAGCAGCCACGTTTTGTCTGATTTATTACAATTTGTATTATACCATAGTTTAACTACATCATGGTTAAACTGTAGTTACTTTAATGAAACTATGGTCAATTTGCTCTGCTGCAAATGCCATAGTTAAACTATGCTTACAATAGTAAAAATATGGTTAATTTTCACAAGGGCTTTTATTGATATCAGCAGATCACAAGTGAACACATGCACATTTCTGAAAATATAACCTAACACAGGAATTGAAATTTTAATTAAAAGTATCCGATTCTTATTCTTGTCGATTCCGATCCCATTCCTAACCTTTCGATTCCAAATTGAAATTGATTTTCGATTCTCAACCCTAGTAAAAACCCAACAAAGCCCAATTAAAGTAACTAAAAATAAAAGTTTTTTTTTTACTATTTTCTACAAAAAATAAGTTTACAGCATGTAAAAGACATTCATTTAAAATACAACCCTTATATCCTTACCATTGACTAAGGACATACAGACAAAGCGTAAAACAATGTTTTATAACTTATTGTATTGTTGAAGCAAAATTATAAAAAAAATCAGAACTGATCATATTTGAAATAAAAACTTGAATGCTGTATCTCAAAATATATCATTCAATCTAGCAGTCACTAAAAAGATGCTACAAAATGTTCTTTACATCCATGTCAAAGAATCATTTTTGGTTCCCCTAAAACCATTTACTCAAAGATTCTTATAAAAGGTTCTTTGCATGTTAAAGGGTCTTTATGGAGTCATTGAAAAAAGTTCATCTATCTATGGCATTGCGAATTTGACCTTTTTAAATAGGCTATAGTTCGTTGGATTATGCGTCTTTAGCCTGAACTTCCCAGACAAGTTTCACATTTCATAAAATGCCATACATCTGTGGACCCCCTGCTACCACCCCAGAACTCGGCCTCAAATTTGAAAACCACTGTTCTAACCAAATTCATTGTTCTTAGGCTCATGACAGAACAGAGTATAAATACTGTAAGTATATTTTTGAATGTTTATTGTTATTGCCCACCAGAAATGAGTTAATTCTGCTATTTTTTAATCTATTCAGTTGTTTATCAAAAGAACGTCATATCTCCTCACTGCGCTGTCTTCCTCTATCACCTTTCCCCTCTCCCACCAAGCTGCAAAGCCCTTGGCTCAAGGTGACCAGCAGCATCTGGGACAATTAACAGCCCCTGAACTGACACTTCAGAGAAATGCAACTGAAGGCGTGGCACAGTGTAGGTATGAGTAATAGTCGTATTGCGAGTGTGCCTGGAAGTGCGTAGGCTGTACGCTCTCTTAAAAATAAAAGTTTGGATTATGATTTGCCAGCACAATGGTATAGGAGTTCTACAAGAGATTTTTATTTTCTTGATTTTTTTTAGGTAACCATACTGTAGTTCGGATGTTTTAAAACCCCAGAAATAATACACTGATTTATAAAATCTATAGTGCAAAATTAAATAACTAACTCAGAAACAGCCTCACAATGATGTGAACCTTATGGTATTCTAGAGAGCACAACCCTAAGCAGATATTTAAAATGAACAGACACATTTAAATGAACGGGTGAATTATTAATTTTCTGAAAACACGTCTGCCTCGTCATTCCATCGCATCTTTCTCATTGCTGGATGAGACGAGGCTCCCTTGACTTTTAAATGCATTTCATTTTTCACCACAGCAACCTGTGGCGTTGATATATTACTGCTTATTTCTTTCAGAGGACGATCCCCGGCCTGCCTCGATGTTTTTATATGCATGTATTGAATCGTTTATCAACTTGCAAAATCATTCAATAATACGCTTTTCAGGAACACGCAGAATATGACGCCGATGATGATGATGGCTTTAGCCTGCCTCTTCTCATGCCTGTGTTTTTATGAAAATGAAATGTGTGTCATTCTGCACTGAGTTTCTCTTTAGCTGTCACAGAACTGGCAGGAACGTTATGAAAAAAGCACGATTATCCTACAAAACATAAATCTATCAGTGAGCGCTGGCAGTATTGAAGATTAAATCGCTGTGCTATAAACTGCAATACAGCAATAACAAAGAAAAGCTCATGATGAAGAAAGTACTCAATGTTTGGATTCTAAAACGCTCAAAGCTTGAAAAGTGGGCTTCTTATCCGGCGATAACAAAAACCGTGGAGCATAATTACCCCAGTCTGGGTCACCTTGGACGTCACAAGAACACCGTGCGACAGAGACAGCCAACATAATGAAATTCTTAAAGACACTTTTTGGTAGTGCGTCCTTCTGTATAATCACTCCACAGAGTTGGTTTAATGAGACTCTCATGACAACCTCAAAAGCCAAAAGGCTCAGAAACATTCACATATTGTAGCTTAAATCCCAGCTGATAGAAGTGTGGATTCTTTCCTCTCTCTTTCTCTCTGGTTCACACTCTGAAGCATCACAAGTTTATTTTGAGGCACAGACAGACTTCCTTGTGGGTATGTGAGGTGCAGGATGCAGGTCAAACTGGCTTATTGTAGTCGTCCATTTCTAACGGCAAAAACAATATTATCAACATTATTAAAGTAACATTACGATTTCCGTTTGTGTCAAACAGCCAGCGACGTCTAAAATATGCTGTGGTTCTGCATATAAAAGGCAGTGTTCAAAGGGTTGTCTCCGTCAGCCATCTAAAGACGACAGCACTTACAAAGGACTAACTGATGGGCCTTTGTGATTTATTAAAGTGTGAAGATCCTCGATGATGCTAATATTAGAGAACTATTCAAATAGCTCTTCTTCAAAAGCCCACTCGCAGCAGATCGAGGTGTCGGATGAGAGACGGAAAAATCCACTCATATAGCCCTGCTGTTAAAAAAATATTGAACAATATGTCTTAATTGTTTACAAAATTTAGTATCATAGAGAATACATACTGTAGTGTGTTATACCAAATTGACTTAAATAAATAAAATGTATCACATTACGTGTTATATAGATATATATATATATATAGTTAAGTGAATCTGTTTGACGTCTCTACTACACTCTTTAAAAACGACAAGAAAATCTTTCAACCCAGTCCAATACATACTGTATATCACATTTTTGCTGATAAGAATGACTAAACATATACAGTCCAGTTACTTGTCCATTTAAAGGTTGCCAAGGTTGCCCTCAAATACTTCCTTTTTCCAATTATTACATTATTGCACTTTAAAGAAATAAAAACTTAAATAAATTAATCAAAAAAACAAAAACCCACCAACACTAGTAACACTGCTTATATTTCTGCTTGTGTTAAAGCTGAAGTGTGTAATTTTTCAATGTCAGCTAGGCTGTGGCAAATAAGGGTAGGTAGGTGAATTCCTTTAAAAAGCGTCAACACTGTGACTTGGTGCTATTACAACATCTGTCTGTTAATTTGAGCATCCGGATCAGCCCCACATAGCAACACTGGCTCAATCAAAAGGCGATCAAAATCAATCAAAAAATTTGGAGCGTCATGATCCAACCAATGGCAAGCATTCAGAAATCCTGTTCGAAAACCATCACTTTTGGTGACTCTAGTGGTGCAGAAATGACACACTTCAGCCTTAAACCCTAAATCATTTTATTTGTCCGTAAAAGCCCGGACCACAGGGCTGAGACAGTTTATAATTGGCACATGGACAAATAAGTTCACACTTCTGATTCCAAACTGGAAATTCTCCCCCATGACATGGGCACAATAGGGCTACTATGAACCACCCTGCTGCCTGGGACAGGCACTAAATGGTCATCCTGTAGGTGTGTGGGTGCCCTGTACCCTCTAAATACATTGTCAGTGGGATGTCCCATACAGGGAAAGATGTTACATAATTCCGCTGGTCCGTACGGCAGTGGACTCTGGTAGACCGGCAGCTCGGGGTACGAGAAGGGTCTATGCACCATGCTGGATGCCCTCCTAACAGCCGCTGGATTGTGAAAAACGGCCTCCTTGTAGGAAGGAAGTCTGGTTGACTGGCTGTGTCTCAGCTTCTGAGTTTTCCTGGTATGTCGTCGGAAAGGGTGAAGGTAGGTGTGATCCACCGGATGGGCAAAACAGGTGGTATTTCTAACCCGTCCGTGTACGTCCACGCAAGGGAAGAGGTCAGGTATGGTTACACACGAGGAGGATGGGGCCGAGGCTCTGTCAACGGGAAAGCGGACTCTGTCGGGGCCCCAAGTGGCTTTCAGGAATGAAGGTCTTCGATGAAGCTTTCGTTTCCCTATCAAAGGTATGTCATCAAGCACAGGGTCGAAGTATGTTTTGACACAGGAATTGCATGTCGTGTCAGTTGATATGAAAGGATTTTCACTGTAGGAAGAAGAGAGGTTGTTTTCGGCAAAATCATTCACGTCTGCGTGAGTTGTTTGACCTTTATAACCATGAAGACCCCTCAGGTCCATTGACTCAATGAGGAGATTATGGGCTCTTTTTTTCTGTCTGTGGTGTTCAGTGTAGATGTCCGGCACCTGTAGATCTCTATACGGAACGAAGGAAGAACCGGTATGTGATAGATCAGAGTGAATATCATGCATGGCTAAATGCGGAGTGCTCAGACTGGAAACAGGAAGCATCCCGTCGTACAAACCCCTAGTCCTGGCAGGAAGCGTGTATCGTAGAGGAGTGGGACGTGTTAGAACTCTATGGTTTACCAATGGTGGTGGGCTTGTTGTTTTGGCATGTTGAGCGAAAGGCGGAGTTATGGAACGCTGCAAATGAGGTATGTGGTTCTCATTGACGTTAGTAATGTAAGAGAAGTGACCAGGAACTTTCTCAGTGGTGGTCACCTGTGGGATACGTCCCGGTAGGCTGCCGCCATGTCTGCTCCAGTTCTCGATGGTCTTTGTGGCGTTGTCAAGTGAGTTTTCCACCTTGGTTGAGGAGACGATGTCCTTTGCTGTCTGTAGCATTTTTAACATGTTGGCCTGAGCGTAATTGGCGGTGACGTCTGGATTCTGTATGCTCGCCGATCTGCTGATGTCTTCAACACCGTTAAAGCAGCTGTATATGCCCTGAAATGTAAAGAATCATAATGAATAATTTGCATAGATATTTCTAAATGTAATACGATTCTTTGAACACAAAAGAAGATATTTTAAAGAATGTTGGTAACCGAAAACTGTTGGTCCCCATTGACTTGCATTGGTTTTGTGATAATACAATAGAAGTCAACAGGGATCAATGCTTTCCGTTTACCAACTTTCTTTAAAATATTTTTTGTGTTTTGCTAAAGAACGTAAGTCATAAAGGGTTAAGGGTGAGTAAATGATGACATAATTTTTTTGAACTATACATTTAAGTGTTGGCAGAATTGTTCATTGTTAGTTCATGTTATCTATCTAGCTATTAAACAAATGTAATGTCTACATGCTGGATAACAACACAAAAAGATAAAATTTCAATGCATCCTTTGAATGCAAAAACTATTTTAGAATGTGATCCATCAAGCGGTCTTACCCTGCTAATAGCCAGCAGAAAATCTAAGTGCTCAGACTTGCGAACAGTGTGTCTGAGTTTCCAGTAGAGGAGATGTTCCCATGCGAACACCAACAGGCTGAGACCCATTGCCACTAGCAACATGTAGAAAACACCTGCCATGTTGTCTATGTCCAGTTTGGAGCTCATGACCTCATTTTTCTCATTCTGGCATATTCCAGAGAGCCATACTGTCTCCAGTCTCTGCGTGTCGCCTGCATGAGAGGAAATAGGGTCAGAAAATATGCCGGAAGAAACAGCAGTCAAAGGCTACTCGGCAACGACAAATCAAGAGAATATTATTAGAACCACATGCATGCGCCGTTCCAAAACCTAGAGAGCCAAGATGACATTGTAGAAATGCTCCAGACGTGATGGCTGTTCTTGCAGTCAGTACAATTTTTATTATGCCTAATAATTAATAGCATAATTAATATCGCATGTATACTTCACAGTGAATGCAATCCCAGAATGCACTGTGTCAAGCTTAATTAAAAAAAATGTGTGCTTAAGATAACAGTAACAGTGAAGACAAGAGCCAGTTTCTACAGTTTAACAGAGATGCTTGGAGTTTGCATTGGCATGACACAACCTCTCAGCACACAGAGTACTTTACAGAAAATTTGTGTGGTAGATTCATGCTGTGCGAGAGGATATTAAGTGTGGAACAGTTCCGGTCCCCCAAGTGCAATTTACCGTCTCCCAGGAACTGGAGGAGAGCCAGGTCTATGGGGCGCTTCCAGCGGGAGTCCTTCTGCAGAGCAATGCCATAACCTGTGGTAGCGAAGACCTTCCCACTGCCAATGGTGACCAGCTTGCAGCCCTCATCTTTGCCAGCCATATAATTAAGAACTGCTGCATCGTATATGAAGGCATCCAGCTTCCTACACAAAGAATGGAAGTGAGTGTGAGGCAAATGGTTTAGTAATTAAACCTAATTATGTCAACAAATAATTAGCGCTTGCTTTTATTTCTCGGTGGATGATGAATACTACCACTACTGATACTTGTCTGTTTTAATTTACGTTTTCAAAAATTTCTAAAACATACCATCGTATGCTTGAAAACCAATTAATATGATGCACAAACCATGGTGTTTATCTTAGTTTAAAACATTACTATTTTGTAAGGGATCAAAACGTTCACACACAAACGTTCATGCACACACACACACACACACACACACACACACCGATATATAGTGTTGTTGTTAAAGCTCACCCTGTTTTAAGGCTGTTGAGAGCCTCTTCCACTCCCTTCTGGTTGTATTTGATCATGTGGGTGTGCATGTCGGGGTAATTGCTTCGAATGTTCCTCTCAGTGCTCCCGTTTGGAACTGTCCCAAAGCGGAAAGGAGGATAATGCTCCTGGGGTTTTTGAAACTGAAAAAAAGGAATAATTTGCATTTCACTTATTTTAATCTGAAGGCTGGTTGAGGATTAATCTTGAATACACAGATCAACAGATTTTACACAGAATCACCTACTGCCCAAAAGCCAGTTACCTAAACTAAGCAAGAACTGTGAAATAACATTATCTTTAGGATCTGTTGTTTTGTATTTTTTGTGCTGATCAAGGCATTTGGATACTTGGCAGGAGCTTATTTCCACAATACACAATGGATCTAATCCAAGATAAATAAAGAGTAATGCAATCCGACCTGAAAGATCATATTAGACTATTGTTCATTTTTCCTCATCTTTACAGATACAAGAATGAAAACAGGCCACAGGACAGAGGATTAGAGATAGATAGTCATTAATGTTGTACCTTTGAGAAAACTGAGGTCTTATAAATATGCATTTCTAACACTACTATGTATCACTGCTGGCGAAACTTTAAGTGTGGCTTCAAGCATTTATTTTGGTTTTTATTTTAATCTACGAGCGATTAATCTGTCCCTGTTTTTTCCCTAAGGTCCAATACATTTGCATAATTGTATGCATTTCTGTCGCTTCTGGTGTTTTTTCTAAGAAAAATAATGAACGTAAAAGCAATCAGTAATCGTGAGGTAGACTGTGAGGCATCAATGACTGAGAAAGTGACTGACTTTGAAAGCGTTTGTCTCTGCTACATCTTTGTTCCCTGAAAACAGTTTGGATGCCTGCGTGAATTGCTCTGCATAAAAATTGACAAAAAAATGATAGTGATTGATTTCAGACATACATTCCAGACCTGTAATGTCCCATAGGAATGTATTTTTGTGCATTTTTATTAAGCCAAAAATTTGTCACAAGGTTTTTATTTTCTATCTTGCCATAAAAGTTTTATTTACACTATAGAACACTTCGGAAAATGTAAACAACGCTCCTGTTTCAGTGTTTTAACACTACACAAAATGTTTGAACAAAATACAACCAACAGAACATTTATAACCAAATCATAATAGCAAATGAATATCTTAGATTCTTAGAAGATTAAAACATATTTATAATAAATGAATACGGAAGTGCTTCTGGACCAGTGTTTACATCTTGCGAAGTGGTCTATAAACAGCGGCACCAAAACATTATGAACACTTAAGGAGAGTTAAATTACTTGTATTAAGCCCATATAACTTTATAAATGAAACAAATAAATAAAAGGAAAAGTGGCCATTTTAAAAGAAAACCAGCAAAAAAGTATTTTAAATGAAACATAAAACAATAGACATTTAGTTGAAAATAATAAAAAGTTTGTAGGAATATAATGCAGATGGAACATTGTACATTATAAATAAACACGGCACAAAAAAAACATGTTATGTTGTCAAAAATACTATTTCGAATACTATTTAAGCTCACTGTATGATGTTGGGTTTAGAAAAACAAAGTTGTATTTCATCTGTCACACACCTCATTTACAATTACAGCTCACCTTTTTATCACTAAGTCCAGACACCGTGTCAATATACTGCTCTTGGATCATGAAGGCGGCTAAATTGGCCGTGTAGCTGGCGAGGAAGATGACTGCAAAGAAAGCCCAAACCAGGACCATAATCTTGCTGGTCGTGCCTTTGGGGTTTTCAATTGGAACGGAGTTGTTGAAGACAATTCCCCAGAGAAGCCAGACAGACTTCCCGATGGTAAAGGTGGGACCTCCAGGGGCTGAGAACATTAGCAGGAGTAAATATGATAGAGTATACAAGCACATATAGTAAAATATGTAAAATATACAATTATTATTACTTTAGTTTTTTGACTATTAAGCCAAGAAATGTTAAATGCTTAAAACACAAAATACAAGCACACCCAGTGCTCAAAAATAATTCGCCAAGAGCCAAATAAGTTCAACACTTATTTTGCCAAATCAGACAGGTGTGGTATAAATGCATTTCAAAACCCTGCATATCTCAATATAACAGATGTTACCGTAGACATTTTAATTGAATTAGTCACATGTGCAAAATTATTAAAAGCTGCGAACCCTCGCCAAGACTTTCCATTCAAGTTCCACCTTGACATCAGTTCTTGAATGTGGCTCGTGTGTAACATACAGCCATGTAAAAGCCAAGCAATCAATCAAAGTCAAATTAGCAAAGCGACAAACGTTAATTAAAACCCCGAAAAATGACCTTTTACACTAGGAGACAAGTACACACCCTGTCAGCTCGGTTTATGTGGATTGATTAGACCGGTCCTAACTATTCTTCTTCTTTCAAAGCTTTAGAGAGAAAAGAGGTGTTTGAAAAACCAAGGCTGACCTTTGGCACTGACAAGACTTCGGTTGTAGCCAACCGGACTGAAGTATTCAAAGACGAACACGGTGACTGCCACGACAGTCAGGCACATTACGAACATCATAACCCACACGGCAGGACTGTAGGGCTCTGGAAGAGAAAAACAGAGAGTGATTCAGACTTAAATCTCCATAAAAAATAAATCAGCTGATTAACTGTCGTTGCTGATGACATCTCACAGATAAATTAGTGTTTTTGTTTGTCACAGAGACAATAAGCATGAATAATGAACTAATTCATGTTTAGCGTAGACAAAATGCCTCTGTTTGTGTGCAAAGTCAGAGATTAAGTACAAATATTTTTTTCTAGTGAGGATTTATCACCGATTTAATCTAACACGGGCATAAAATTTTAATCTAATCACATTCGTATCACAAACGCCATTGGCTGTGAATATTTAAAACTGTCTGCAGGCTCTTCTCATCCACAGAAAAGGGCTAATGATGACTTCTCACCCAGAAAGGCTGAAGGTGAGACCGTTCCGTTGCTTCTGGCCACCATGACACTAATCCCTGTTTCCACGAATGGCACGGAGAAGTCCACGATCTCTGACCGCTCCTCATTGATAGTAAGAGAGCCGATGGCCATGTCTGCACGCTTGTAGAAGACCTTGAAGCAGGAGAGATAGGATTTGAAAACTTAAAAGCCACGCCTATACACACACGGTCTGAGGCATATTACTCAGAGGTGTAAACAGTACAGAAAAACTATAATTATAAAGTCAAATTATTAAAAACGTGGTCAATTGTGACCCTGCAAAGCTAAATCGAAGCATCGAAGCATCAAAGTTTGATTTCAACCATTAATTTCACTATGAGTTATATTTTTGACATGGACTTACTCAGTTTTATATTTTTACACAATGTTGTTTACATTATGTATGATGATTTTATGTAAAAAAAAACAACAACAACAACAACAGAGAATCACAAATAAAATGACTTTAACTGTTTTTTCACAAGCAAGGTCACAATTTTCAAATCGTCGCTGTCCTTCCGAAACCTTGTACAAATTCACAGTTTTGTAGGAAATGGAAAGAACACTCCACTTTAAACGATTTAATACTGTGTTGTCAATGTTGACAGGCACTTTTTAGATAAACCCACTGACAAACATAAAGGGTGACTAAAAATAATGATATATGGCCAAAATAAAATCACAAAAAATGGAGATACAAGGTTTTAGAAGTACAGCAGCAAAATAAAAGTTAATAGTTAATAAAAAGTTAATAAAAGTTGTGTATTATGACTATTATTCTTTTTTTTTACTTAATGCTTGTAATACATCGGAGGAGGAGACATGTACAAAGTTCTATTCCATTCCATTACACTACAAAACATACCATTACACTTATGTAGAAAAGTGTGAATGTTTTTGCTTACACACACACACACACACACACATACACACACACATATATATATATATATATTTCAAGGTTTTAAGTTGGTAATTTTTCTCATTTGGGTTTTATGCAAACTTTGTAAAGAGTTTTCTGAGACACACAAGATGTTAAACCAAAACCCTGTTACATGAAACTGCTACATTTACTATAAAGGTGGTTTATATAGTTGTTTATAGACTTATTGTCAAGCATTTTCACACTTTCAAGTTCATCCATTTTCAGTGATGGTTAATAAAAAGTTGTGCCTTTAGGTGTCTGTATGACTCATACAGCATCTCTTCACAAGGATCAAAGACCACAGTTGTGCCCAATTACATTTTTCACTGAAATGGGTTCCATTGCTTTAAAAGAGTGCAATTTCAGAGGCTTGACAGCTCAACACATTTATGGTATTTTTAAGTCATGATGAAATTGTAAGAAAAAAGTAGCTTCATTCCTGGAAACATACAGGTACTCCACTAAAGTACAAATTCCCCCAAAATATGCTTGAGTATAGCAATGAAGTACAATGACTAATTTATTTAAACAATTTTTGTTGCTATCAGTTCCCTTTGATTTCCAGTTTCTTTAAGGAAAAACAAATGGACATAAACCACGTTCTCTGTCATTGCGGGCCTTGTAACCTCGCAAATCAGTGTTGACAGATTTGTTTTGCCGTCACTCTCAATCAATACCAATTCCTCTCATCACCCATGACAGACTTAAATTTCTACCCTACAATTACATAATGATTATTTATCTCATTTAACCAACGTCTTCTCGCCCGGTGTGAAAGCGTTTAAGGCCTGTACAGTATGTGCAGCGAGGGGTTGCTATCTTTAAACTCCTCAGCATGTGAGCAGATGCAGGTGATGAGAAGCGATGAAGCGATCAGCAGCTGTGGAAGACACTTAACCACCGGATGAAGTGATGCTACACGCAGCAGGAGATCACAGGATGAATGCGTCAAGATCACTTTTTAAAGCCAGTTTTGCTGCATAAATGACAAGTTTAGTTGCATCTCACTACAGTAATTGGAGGTTTAATGTTAGAGAGTTTTATTAAATACAGAAAGCAGGGTGCGAGTAACGTCAGGAAAAGCACGTCAACGCTGTCATAAAAAGATGGACAGTTTTTTTGCATCACGCTGTAAACCGCTTTATTTTTATAGTCTCAGATGCTAATTTAGCACAATTCCCATGTGCTCTAAACTGTTGACATGTTTGAAGTGTGAGCGTGCTTAGGTGAGAAAAAGAGAGAGAGAATGTGCCATTTCATACCTCTCCAATCATCCCATTCCAGACGCCACGAACCATCTTGCCGTGTTTCCCATTGGTGACCAGATAAAGGTCATATGAAAATTTGATGGTGCGCGAGAGTTTCTTCAGGATGTCTATGCAGAAACCTTTGCAGCAGAGTTTGGTGTACGGCTCTGTGTGACCTGTTATACTGCACAAGAGAAAAAAAACAGTTTAACATTTACAATCATTTTCAAATTCCCAAAAAACATTTACGAATAAACATTTAGCGAAAAGGATCAACGCATTTGGTTTTAGGGCAACACACACTGTGCCTGATAGAGATAACTGATAAAAAAAGATATTTAATTATGGCCAGGAAATGACTGGCATAATACAGGCATTAATATGGAGCGGGGCAATGATTTTTGTTGCTATAATAGGATTAAGGCAATCATTTCAATAACAATCATATTTTTGTGAGCTCTTTTTCCTATAGGACAACAAATGATTTTCACTGCATTAATAATAGGATTAAGGCAATCATTTCAATAACAATCATATTTTTGTGAGCTCTTTTTCCTATAGGACAACAAATGATTTTCACTGCATAAGGATATAAATCTTTTCGTAACACAAATCTTTGGTATGACTTGTTATACAGTAGACTTTCAATACTGGACATATTGGCCTGTACTGTTTATCTTTTGGGAGTTTTGTGTCACTTTTGGGCTTCATGTTAGATTACACAAGTTTTCAATTTTATCACAACATGAATCATCAATCCTAATTCATTCAAATTGAGACTACCTAAATTATTTATGAATTATGTTATGACCTTAGCTATTTTCTGAACATACACTGTGGGTCCCCTTGTTTCTACAGTAGCCCTAAACGGACAAACTGCTCTACAGAACGTTATCTCCATCTGCAAAGAAGCCAAAACGTGACGGCATCTTTGTCCCGTGTCAGCCACCGTAGTGCTTTGAAAAAGAGGGGAAGCCGTGGAGTAAGTCGTTGGTTGCAATTCGTAACCTCACCACTAGATGCCTCAAAATTGTACGTACTGGACATTATGTACATTTTTTTATTAAGGCAACATATTTTTTTTCATAAAAGTGATGACAGAATTATCATTCTTGGTGAACTTCATTTTAATCACAAAAAGACATTTATCTGCAACCGCATATATCTTCATAATCGTTTACTCATATCAATAAGTAAATGTCAAGAGCAAAATTCAGCCCCAATAAGGAAATAAATGATAACTCCCCTCTGCAAACAGCTGCGATTTAAAAACCTCTCAGTCCTGAAACTACACAAATGGCATCTTGGTTGTGAGCCTTCGAAATAAAATGCTTGAAACATCTCCCAAACCAACTGATGGCCTCCATTAGCTGTTAGATGCTGGAAGCACTCAGCAGAGAAACTCACCGAGCAATAATGATACATCACCTCTAACCCTGCCCAGACCTCCTGCGCAATGAGCTGTACTGCGAGGGGACGTGAGCGGAGGGCTGGCAATGCAAACCGTTCAGTACTGGCAGCCACCATAACAAAAAAAGACAAATGAAGTGTTTGCAAAGAGTCTGAAAGTAATGTAAACAAGCCTGTCTCTCCACCTGCGAACAACGCTGGTGCTTTGGGTTAAGTGGGTTGTGATTTGAGGATGAGATGTTTAATCGGACATAAACATAAGGCATAAGACAGAGATGAAGAGAAAGTTGGTGTCAAAGTGCATCAATCTGTTTCCTGGCATGTAATGGACACGGACACACACACACACACACACTCGGTACCCAAGGAGCGCACAACAATTCTTTCTCATTTAAACAAAGTTTTTTTTCAGTAAATGGCGTCATATGGAGCTCTGTCTTTATTTAAACCATTATAGCTGATTGAGAGATAGCTTATATAGGCTTAAATAGGTGTAGCACATTCAAAAGTACGCCTAGAATGACTTAGATGTGTTGGACTACAGCTTTTCGACAGAGTGTAATTGGCACAACACACAAAATAATTCATGAAACAGCTACTGTAAAAATGTACGTTATAATGTAAAAAAAAGTAGCACTAAAATGTATAAAGTTATATATTGTTGTTGACTTTATGATCACCATATTAATTAATATATATACAATAAATGAATTTGTATTGCTATATTTATCGTCATTTTCATTTTTTTAAATAAATTGTTACTGTTACAGCATTCCTGTAGCTCAGTGGTTAGAGCATGGCACTAGCAATGCCAAAGTCATGGGTTTGATCCCAGGGATTGCACATTGAAACAAATGTATAGTATAATGCAATGTAAGTCGCTTTGGATAAAAGCCAAATGCATAAATGTAAATGTCCTGTTAGATACTTTTCTGTCTGTAGCCAATCAGCAGTAAGGGGTGTGTCCGCTTATGTTGACGGAGGGAAGAGAGCAGGCGGGCATTAAAAAGACTGTAGAAAAAGCGATGTCTTATTTATTACATAAAAGAAAAAGGTCTGTAGATTTTAAGTTTAAAAAAGGATAAAAGTCAGGCAGGAGCCACATTAATATTATCAAGACTTTCCAGCTAAGACGCGTTAGGACCTGCTGTACTTTGGCGAAGGCTTTTAGCGGCGATACTCTGGCTTACACTAGGCTTATGTTTCATGTATTTGAGGAGTGGAGAAAAGTGTCTTAGTCTACCATTGGTCGCACTTTATTTTTGTGATGAGAATATAAATGGTTCAGCGGGGGCAGTTGTGGCCTAATGGTTAGAGAGTCGGACTCATAACCAGAAGGTTGCCGGTTCGATTCTCAGTACCGGCAGGTAACAACTGACGTGTCCTTGAGCAAGGCACCTTACCCCCGTTTGCTCCCCGGGCGCTGCAGTGTTAGCTGCCCACTGCCCCGGTGTACGTGTGTTCACGACTTGAAGTGTGTGTGTTCACTATTCACTGGTTGGGTTAAATGCAGAGGTCACATTTCGGGTATGGGTCACCATATCTGACAAAAAATAGGTCACTTTCATAAGCAAATAAAATGAGAAGAAAAAAGAAATACCCTGAGTGCCACAAAGCTATAAGAAACGTTATAACTTTTAACTTAATAAAAACATAATATGACCCAGATGCGGATGCAAATTTTTGTTTTTTTCTCTCTTATACATTATCATCATATTTTATGATGTTTTAAACATGAGGGGTCATACAAAGCAAATATTTTGCAAATATCCCCTCAAAACATTTCTCACCAATAATGTTTTTGACCCCTGCCATAATATACAGAATATTCAAACTTGCAAATTGTATTTTACTTTATACTAAAGTTACTAAGATATACCCTTTGCGACTTATTCTAACTATGCAGTATATGCTAAATAATCCCATTCTTATCATAGACACGTAAACTAATTAACAGATGTAAATAACACATTTGTAGACCAGATTTGGGATTTCTTCCTAACTTCTCTCTCACATCAAATGCTCATTGTTACCACAGGTCCAATTAAAAACAGCTGTCAGACTCTCCAGAACTTCACGAACACTTGTGCCAATTAGCATGAAGGTGTGTGATGGACCCAAAGCAGAACGTCACTATTCCAGTTATTGATCATTGTTTTCCCCTCAGCCATCACATGCTTCCCGAGGGGTGATTACTCTGTTTTATGATTTATTTACACTTTCTCCTCTCAGCATGGAGCTATAATGAGACTGTCATTTCTCTCTGGATGCAGCACGCTGCTCACTCACCATGTGTTACCTCCAGAGCCACACAATACAGCCAGACTGCTTTCCCTTACCCACGGGAACAAAGACAAAACTTTTGGAATGCCACTGTTTACTTCATGTCTAGGAATTCCACTGACAGAGGAAAGCAAATTACTTGGGGACTTGTAAAGTTGTTACGGATTTAAAACTGCAAGTTTATGTCGTAAGACAAGTGGGGCTGGGGAATAATTGCTGGAATGAGCCGAATAATAGCTAATAATGGGTTTGGGGTAGAATACCACTCTGGTAAATAAAGATGAGACGTTCATGTGAGGACAAAAACATTTTGATGGTTTTGGGAGCCTCTGAGGTGCCTGAATTTCAGTTGATTGTCACTTTTATTTTTCACTTATTTCACTTCACTTCTTTTTAAAAAACACAATCCTATAAGTGACTACATATTTAATACAAAAATATAATAAACATTAATATAGATGTAAACACTGATCTAGCTGCACTTCTAAATTATTTTTTGATTTTATTTCTCTTAAATCTAACATTTGTTTGGTCAGCTAAACACAAAGGAAGATATTAGGTAACCAAACAGATCTTATCCCCATTGACTCCCATAGTATTTATTTTCCAACCCAGTAGTTGACAACAAGTGTGTACACGAAGGGGTCCAAATTGGAGTAATTGGGGTAAAGTGGTTTGTGCATCTTCATTACAACAATCTTCCGGTTTATATTTTGCTGGTGGATTGTGTTAATGAACATTACTAAATTCTTCATATAATACTCCAATGAGATAATTAGCTCATTGGCCCCTTAGAGAATTAACACATGCAACATCCCAATAAAGTGTTTAACAAGCTTGCTGGACTGTAACAAGTTGCATATGTTAAATGACTCTTCAAGCATATTGCTAAATGAGGGGGTGTGCCATTTATTTTAATTAGTCTGTTTTCGCAATATAACATTAGCACAAACTGACAAATATTATTAAAGAGCGGAAGACAGCAACAAATGTCTTAATGTTCATTTTAATTGGTTAAAATCCCATTTTCCATTTAAAAGGTTAGATTTAAAAAAGTAAAAAGTGAAACATTTCTTGTGTTTGTATAATGACTCATTCTTGAATATGAAAAGGTTGCTTATGTTATTGTTATTAATGGACAGTTAAGGGTATAATTCATTCAGTAGACACTCTTTATTGCTCCTCTTAATAGGACACCATTTATTTTTAAGATCAATGAAATCAAATTAGTAAGTTTGCATGTGCAGACTCCTTGAAAAAGCTGAGCACTTTATGAACTTTCCAAATCTCTGTCTCACACACAACCTGTCTGAGGAATACCCTGACACACAGCATCCACAGATGTTGACCTTTCTGTTTGTACCTCTCGGTCCTGTTTGCCTGGCGACGACAGGGCACGGTATTACGCACACAAGTGCCTGTGGCAGGATCAACGCTCTCCACGATGACGAAGGGCCTCTCCTCAAGCGTGGCCACTGTCAGGTGGCGGTTGTCAGACACGGGCTCCAGGAAGCTGCCGTAACGGGGCCAGACAGGATAGCGCATCTGCAGAATACCTCCCTCGTAGCTGCCTACCTGCGGAAGATTTGTACGGCAGGTTTCAGGGTGGGGATTAAACTAGGATTACAATCAGCAAACAGAGTAAAGGTTAAAACACACACAGATGTTTGCTATCCTATCTCGGTATGGTAGGGACTTTCTATCGACTTCTATGGTTTGCTAATGATATACGTATAGAAACACACACACTCATACGCAAGCAAATGACAAAATGTTCGAAATTGCAATTTACGATGTCTTCCTCATGGGTACGTTGTATTTATCATCCGTTATTGATGCATAATTCGTAAGCCCCACCATCAGCGTGATGTATAATCGAAAACACCAAAATCTTTTTTCATGTTATTCTCTTTTATTGCTCTTATTTTTTACGTTTCCCGCAAACCTGGAATGAATTTGTAATAATGGTTAGAATTTATACTACTTCAGTAATGAAGGTGTTGCACAGAGCCGTAAGTCTCCCAGGGCTCAGAGGCTCATGGGAAATCTTAACAGGCTGTTTTGTAGACTAGAAAAGCCCTATTATCCAGAGAGAACACAGCCCACTGGTCCAGTTCAGCTTAAAAGAGACTATAGAGAGCCGGTCCCAGTGCTGCCTCCACTAAACTTTCCCAAGAATCCAAGCATCACACTCAAATACTTAAGAGGGCAGGAAGTTTTGGCTGACAAAAAACAGAGAAGAAGAACATAACCAAACGCAGAGTGGTCTGTAAATACCATTAGCTAGGGTTTTTTTGGAATAAGTGACCCCTCGCTGCAGGTTTTGCAACCAAGCGACAGCATTCGAATATATTTTGCACTGTGTTTGTCTTTAAAAGAGCTCAAATGAAATGCATTGTTCCATATCCCTTTACAAGACGAAGACGGGAGGGCTCACGAAAGTGCTAATTGTGTAGCAGCTGTTATACGGCCTTGCCCAAATGCAGGGAAGGCTTTACGGATTGGGAATTGTAATCCATGTTTGGTTATGGTATTAGCTGTGAGGGGAAGTGAGCGTGATAAGCCTCGCCAATAGGGATTTATTGAAGGATCATTCATAAACGTCAGCAGAACAAACAGATTCTATCTGCAGGTATGGTTTACATGACATCCCTTTGCCATTACATCATCTCACTTGATCTAAAACCTAAAAACATGAAGTGCTCAACATTTTATTTGTGCAAAATTGCAAGTTAATAAAACGTAATTGTGATTAAAAATAGGGTTGTGTAAAGGAAATCGTGTTCAAGAATAACTCCAGACAAAAGCAAGCGGTTATTTTCGTCTGTAGTTTAACTGAGCACTTTCAAAATGGAGACTGAAATAGGCTGTGTAGTGAAAGTGAGGGGTGTAGTAATTCAGAAGACTATAATGGCTATAATAGCAGGCTATTCTTGTTCTGAGGCACAAACCAAATTTCGGTCTCAAGTAGATATCTGTTATTTGGAATAGCCTATTTCTTTTTGTGATCATATGTCTAGCATACCCAGAACACTTCAGCAGAGACTTCCAAAAGCTTTCGAAGCACAAAATTCATCAAGTAGCCTACTTCAACTGCATATTGTCTCTTGCAATAGTTTTTAACCGATGCTTAAACTGTCTTTTTACGGACATGGACAGCAGGGGAAAGACAGAGTTGAATGAAAATATCAAAATGCAACCAGTCACAAAACGGTGCCCAGATTACATTGAATACAGGTTAACTTGCATCAAGGATAAACATGGTTTGTTTTGTGAATAACTGGGCTGACAAAAAAAGCAATCCAGTGTTAAATCGATGCCCAGTCTCAGTTGTGAAGCAAAACAAGCTTTAACACTGATTTTCTTTTGTCAAAGCAGTGTTTTCATACTGTAGATTGATCTGCATCTTTTAGGCTTTGTGTGTCTGAGATTTTACCGTTGTACCAAGAAAGACAAACAAGATCTGTGCTGTCAATAGAGCTGTACTTTAAAATAGAGAAGCAATGATTCATTGCGCTAATGGCTTCAACGCACAACGTGAGCGGAGTGTGCGCAGCATGCGAAAGTGAGGCGATACAGAGAGTGACGATGGGAGTGTGAGAGGGACTACAGCGCAAGGTGACCAGATATAGATAAACTGTTATGTCACACAGTGGGTGGTCAGGTGAGCTGTGAAGGCCAGAGACAAAGAGTTAAAACTAAAGACTGAATTCAAAAGAAAGCCTTCATCTTGCAAAACTTTTTTGAACTTTTAAAATTGGCAGGGCTTTATGTTAAAACTGTGCTTCTCCACCTCAATTGGTTGAGCCTTGTGCTAGTAGCGTGGTTTTGATTCCCAGAAATACAAACAAACTTTGGATAAAAGCGTATACCAAATGAATAAATGTAAAATGTAAATGTCATATTTAAATATATTTGTCGTTTAGTAAGTAGGCAGGTAAATATTTCTTTATATAGACGGTTTCATCGGACACGCTCCTGGCCCGAAGTTAACATCTGGTCTGTGTTTGTTGATCAGTCTGGCTTATAATACAACTATTTTGATTTTAACTTATTTTGATTTTAATCAAATTTTTTGATTAATGATCTTTTTAATCAAAAAAGATTAATCGATTTTTATTGTATAATAATTGTATTAAATAAACTATTTGTTGAATTTTATTGTATATTAATTGTATTAAATAAACTATTTGTTGAATTTTACTGAATATTCATTTTATTAAATAAACAATGTGTTGAACGGGTCGTGTAACTTTGTCGCATTTAAGTTTAGTCAAGTAACAAGTCTTCTACTGGTAACCCAAAATAATACAGGCTAGACATACTTTTAACTTGCTAGCTAATGTCATTTACTTATTTTTTTGCATGTTATCCAAAATGATCTGCGCAAAAGCGTGCGTGTTTATGTTGTTGCTTTTAAACCGTCTAAAACAAGCCAAATTTTGCACAGAATGAGAGTAATGCCTGAACTTGTGGCCCCAGGTGTGGTGAATGCCACAGATACAGTGATCTGGCACACTTTACTAAAACAGCACATCATTGCTCAAACAATGAAAACCACAGAAAATCTGCTGTGCGCCTGGATGAACAGACAGTACCATCATCTGATCATCACTTGATGAATTACTGCTGTCATAATCGCATATCTTGAGCCCTAACAGAGCAACCTTACATTTCATCAATTGGGAGTAATCTACACTGAGAGTAATTTACATAAGGCGTACGTGAGCTGACAAGAATAACAATTACATCTTTTAAACTCATATTTATACTTAGGGCAGCAGTTTTCAAAGTGGCACAACTTCTGTGTGAATTCACCCCTCACTAGAGATTACATCACAGACAATCAGACAGGTTTTGTTGTGGCCTTAGATGACAACGCACGCATCCTCTAATATCTGTATCCTCTAATCCACCTAGAGTAGGGCGTGATGACCGGATGTAAATTTGGATGTCAGTTTGATCTCTATTTATTCCTCTAATCTCTTTTTGTAGTCAGGTGGCGTTCACACATTGCCAGCCTGCCTACCCATGTCCCCATCACAGGCCAAAGTGCTGTAGGGCTGCTGGCCCTGTGAGAAGGAAGGGACTGTTTCAGGGAGAGAAATGTAATTGCATCATGACCCGGTACGGTCGGCCGTGAATATACTACATTGGAAGAATCTGTGAATTAGATTTTCTCATTCATGCTACAGCATTAGTGAAAATGTGCGATAATAAAAGCTAAAAATGCAATGTAATTGATATTTTTATTTTAATGTTTACAGAACTTGTATGCTCGAATAGGCGAAATTACAAGATGTGATTTCTATAAGGAATATATGCAGAATAAATATCCAGTTATACATGTGTGTTTCGTGCATTGAGCTATGAAATATGTCAACATTATTACCTTGTCCCAGTGTCTCTCTCGATCCAAAGCGATGATTACCATGGAAGGATTGGTAAGATAACCATCAGAGTTAAAGGAGAGATCCTTGTGTTCCCATGAAACATTTAGCATATGCCTGTAAAAAAATTCAAGCACAAGCTTCAAGACGACATCCATCCCTCTACACTTACTGCAGACGTATACAATACAAAATAATACATAAAAAATCAGTTTTGTTACATTTAAACAGAGCAATTGTACAAGATTTGCCTACAGTAGATTTACTCTCTGAAATGAGACAGAAGTCTATTAAGCTAAGGAATGAGGACAGTTTGAATACAAAGTCCATATTTTCTATTTCATGAGTGAAATGAATATAAATCAGAGGATGCAGAGACTAATACATCTACAGTATTCATTCTGGCCACTTTAATCCTCTTTGTCTCTTAGACCTGAACATTTTTGCTAAACGAATTGTTCACTTATAGGAACGGGCACAGGCGGATCCGAACATAAAGATGCCATTCAATCTTACTGATGCAAACGCATGCTAAAGCAAGCAGCAAAACCCTTTTCAGATATCAGAATTCATAATGGCTAGAATGATGACATGACTAACTACACCAACAACCTTCAGAAGCTAAAAGACTGATTCAATCTTATCCACAATATCTCGGATTCATAACCCCTGTACAACAGCAAAGCTCATAAAGATTTATTCAATATCAGCAGTGATCTACAAGCGAGAGAATACATTAATATAACTGGCCAAATATGTACTTAATATGAAAAAGAACAATATGAATTATTCAACGTAACCATGTGACCTCAGAACAACACACAAGCCTACGAATGTGTGTCATTCTATCAGAAGAACATCTTTCTTCTTGCAACTTCATAAGTTTGTCGACACTGTGCAAATAGGCTCTCAAAAGGGATAGTTCACCCAAAAATGAAAATGATGTTGTCATTTATTCACCCTTTTGTCATTTCAAACCTGTATGACTTTATTTATTTAGCAAAAAAATGATATTTTTAACATTGGTGCCCATTGGTTTTGTGTCTATACAGTAGAAGTGAATAGTGACCAACGGTTTTTGGTTACCAACATTCTTTAAAATATCTTCATTTATGTTCTGCAAAAGAAAGAAAGTCATACAGATTTGAAATGACAAGAGGGTGAGTAAATTACATTACATTTTTGGGTGAACTATCCCTTTAAATAGCCTTCACAATGCCATAGAAGCATTTTTGGCTGAATGGTTCCATTAAGAACCTTTAACATTCGAGAAAACTTTCTATTTCACAAAACGTTCTTTGAAGTATAATCTTTAGATTATAAAATGGCTCTTATAAGAACAGTTGAATAAATGGTTATTTGGGAAACCCAAAACAGTTCTATGGCATCACTGTGAACAGTGAACATACAGGTGAGTGTTTCTGTCCTGTGCTCAATAACAGTTCTGTTAAATAAAAAAAAAGTCTTCTGACAGATGTTTCTTTTTATGTGAAAGATGGGCTGAAACCCGAACAGCACATAAAGGCTGGGAAGATTCCGGATGGAGGACCCAGTCACTCATGTGTCTCCGATACGCTTGATCACAGAAGGTTGGGAGAGGCAATTGGAACGCTTTTTAATGAGGAACCTCGACTCCCAGGTGAACAACCGATTTAACAAGGAAATCTAGAGAATCTGCCAGTCTCATTACAAGGGAGGAAGACCACAAGAAAAAGCATGAGAATGCATTGTTTTTTCTGGAAAAGCTATTTATGATCAAATCTCCACTGACCGACTAAACTACAAGGATTTGCCAGGATTTTGGGATCTGTAAATTTGCCACCAACACATTGCTGTTTAGCTGAATTTGTCATCAACAAGTTGGATGAAAAATAGGGCAATGTTGGCCAGGAGAAGACTAAATATATGACAGCTTCATCAAACATTACTGGCAGCCAGAATACTCAAAAAAGTCCAAAGGCTATCCTTCGACGCATTACATGAGTTTGATACAGATCAATAAACCAAAATTATTATATGACACTTTAAAAATAAAAATACATGTTCATGTGAGTGATGTCGTAGAAGAGTAATTTTTTTGTTCCCCAAGGAACCAAATAACCATTTTTGTGTCACACAAAGCTCATAAGAATAATTTCTTTCTTCCTTTTTACAGCCCAAGAAACCTTTTTCCACAAACCATTCAGTCACAAATGCTATTTCTGTGGCATCATGACCTTTATTTTTACGGGCATAAACATAAAAGTTGCATTTTTAAAACAAGCAAGTCTTACCTAAAGAGGGAATCATTGGTATGAGGTCTGGCAGGATTGTTGCAGTCATTGTTACCCTCTGGAACAAATCCTCTATACTTGTAAAAACTGTGCACCCCTTTTACAATAACCGCCACACCTTCTCGAACCCTCTGACGTAACGTTTTCCTCCAGCGGTCCGTGATAATACTGATCACCCCCACTGGGAAACTCTCAGGTGGGGACACTTCAGGATTCCCCACAGCCAGACTGGGAATTACCCAGATGTATCCAGGCCCCAGAAGTCCCACATCTGACGCCATCCTGAACAAGTACTGAGCCTCTTCGTGCGAGCAGTACACCAGGTATACCTGCGCATCCACCTGCTGAAGTAATCTGCGCGAGCGGATGTCGTTGGCTCCCACGGACATCTCGAAGCTCAAGACATCCTGCAGCTCCCATAAGAAGTAGCTGGTGTCTGTGAAGGAGCGTATGTAGTCCACGAAGGTCTCATAACCAGGATACAAGCTAGTGATCACCACAAAGTTACCCCAGTTGTACTCCTCCATCACTTTGAACATTGCATTAATCTGCTGCTCTATGGAAGCACCCATCTGTAGAAAAGTCGAGCCTTCAGCCTGCAGAATCAAAAAAGAGAGCAGAAGACATATAATTCCACATTTGATGATAAATGTCTATAGCATAATCAAGAAAGGAGACACTTCTCTTCATAATTTACAAACTTAACACACAATAAAAGACTTATAATGAAAAGACTAAATCATATCATTACATTTAATACATACAGTATAGGTCAGTGTTACTATGGCCCCATTCCAGGTGATTGGGAGCGAGTGTAGCAGTTAAATTATATTAGCCTACTTTTAGTCTATTTAACCCATTTACATTGACCCCTGTCACCCCTATGTGAGGACATTTTTAAAGAACCACAATAATTCATGTGGGTACTATAATATAAGAACACAAAGACAGTTTTTGTGATATATGCAATCGGAAGCAATGAACTACAGTAAGCACCATTCATCACATTCTCATGGAAAAATAATGCTATAGACACCACTAACCTTACAGACTGGATAAAAAAATACACCCTCATGCAATTTCAATCTCTTTAGACTTTCTTTTATTGCACATAAAAAATGTACACGTTTTTATATCTCATGCAATTACAATTAGGGGAATTAGGCTGAACGATTGATTCACCAAAACTGTGTCATATGTGTCATATATGTGAGAGATGTTGATGTCAAGGTTTTAAGTAAACAATGATTTGAATACCGTTTTTAGAAAGAAAACACGAAAGAAAGATAAACAGAAAGAACAACAGCAAGAAAGAAAGACAGACAGAAAAAAGTAAAGAAAGAAAGACAAAGATGAAGGAAAAAGAAAGAAATAAAAAAGAAAGAAGGACAGAAAAAAAGACAGACAGAAAGAAAGATGGACAGAAAGAAAGACAGAAAGAAAGAAAGATGGACAGAAAGAAAGAAAGACGGAGAGAAAGACAGAAAGAAAGACGGAGAGAAAGAAGGAAAGAAAGAAAGAAAGAAAGACGGACAGAAAGATAGAAAACACTTAAGTAAGAAAGTAAACCATTTCTTTGAATACATTTCCACAAACAAAAATATGACAAAAATATCTTATTTTTCTTCCTGTCAGCTTTGTTTTTTGAATGTATACATGAGATCCATAGTAATTGAATCATGGCACATGTGACTCTCACATCACTGAAATATCATGTATTACTGAGTAACATTAACCTTGAACACGTTCCAAAGCGTAAGATACCAGAAATGGATTTACAACGCAAAGACAATTCACTAGACTATTGATCCTATCTGTGGCAGAGCCAAGCGTAGCAGTCTTGATTTATTGCCTGACTTTCAACATTTTTTCTCTTTCTGTAATCCCATTGAATAGATTTACACTTGACACCTTAGACTCATTGTCCATGCAGCTGTTCAACATCCTTCTGCCGTGATGTGAAAAATTCATGCAGTTAGATATGCAGATCATCACACCTGGCATGTGTTTGTATGTGCATGCAAAATAATGAACATATACAGTGTTGTGTTAATCTCGAACTTTAATCTTCCTTTAGTTGAGACTCACAGTAAAGCGTCCGAACGTCCTACACCGCCAACTGCATTTACTCCCGCCGCACAGCATGGGGTGTGCTTAACGTACAGGAGGTGTTGTCCAATTTAGTTTCAAAGTAAAAAAAAAATGTGTGTGTATTCTGGAAGTGATCCCCGAGGTGCTCTCCCAAGACTCCAAGCTTTCTCCTTGACAGACTGATCTGGTGTCCTTCAAATATCTTCAGCGGTTAAAGTAGGCTACCTCATGGAGAGAGAGAGTGCTAGTAGATGTCAGGTGCTCTGGATTGCTCCTCCTTTGCTGCCAGCTTCCTTTCTTTAAGTTGTAAAACTCACCCACACTCAGCTTAGCTCTCCTGCGATTAGCACTCCTGAGCCTCCGGAAGACCATTTTCGAGTTATGCTGTAGCAGTCAAAGATTTTAGTTTGTACTTGATTTGAGCAGCAAAATGCCAGGATCCTCCGAGGGTCACCGTGGTATTGTTCCAGTAATAGGGATTGCATGTACACCTTGGGCATGAACTTCATCCCAGAGGTCTTCTGTAGAAGTGTACAGTATTTTTAAAACGGAGCCACATTTGCGTTACGTTCACACGTTTGGCTGAAGCTTTTATCCAAAGAGACCTTAACATGATCAATTCACGTGTTTCCTGAATATCTTACCCATGATCTTGGTGTTGCTAGCAGCAGCAACATTTAGCATATTTAACTGTAACATTTTGTGCAAAATTGTTTTGATACACACATATACACTTCATGTAATGTAATGTATGCTAAGTCTCATGCCACTGGGATTTCATGGGAAATCCTGTACCAGATGTTTGTGACTTCAAATTCAATCAAGAGATACACAAGAACAGCTTATTCAATTGCATGGGATTTCTATGTGCAATTATACATGACTGTTGTGTTGTCTTGATGTGGCATGAAGATCCGATTCTGGCATGTACATGTCAATTGTTGGCTCCACCCACTGCACAATGCAATGACATATTTATATGATATGATATACATGCAAGGAGACTAAAGGCATTGAAATAATAGCTGTTCAATGAAATCTGCTTTTTGGTTCTTTGTGGGCTGTTTTACTAACTTAGCTGATAAAAAGATTTTCTTTTTTTCAGTGGAATGCCGGCATGAATATTAAAAAAAAGATCAGATGTATATAGGGATTAATAATTATACATGAAAACAGGTAAATCATGTTTCACTGAGTTATTTATTAAAAGCGAACATCTAGTTACAAAAAAAATCTTTAATTCCCTGAGTGCATCATTTTAATCCAATTCTTACACAATAACCTATTTTTTTTTTTTTAGCTTTTTTTGTTCTACTTTTTACGTTATCAACATGATCAATTTGCAAATCTGGGAGTCTGAAAGGCATTTGACAAAAATGTCGTTGTTCTCTCTAGTACTGAAGATACTCATCTGTCCCATTGAATTAAGGGCCATTGTACTTCTCATTTAAAGATAACATTACTCTTCATTACCGTTTTCAATGCTTCATGCTTTTTTTATATTTCATATGCATTCAAGTAATCTTCAAGTAAGTGTGTGCTTGAATTAATCAATTGATTCGACCACACATATTTGCCCTTTAGTAATGTTAGTTCACCCAAAAATAAAAATCATGTAATAATTTTCAACTTTTCATTATCAACTTTTGATAATGAGCACAAAACAATGAATAAGCACTGAAGTTTTTAAAAGGACCCCCATAAAAAGAGGTCTGTGTGCAGTTTCTTCTTTGGTGTACAGAGTGTGGCACATTTGACTACTGCAAAACAAGTTCATGTAAACAAATGTGCAAAGTTTGAGTTCATGCTAGGAATGTGTAAGCAAATATCATTATTTTCAGTGATTAATAAATTAGATTTTGTTCAGAGCTCATTTAAAGCACGTGAACAGCTTCAGAATACATAAAGCATGGACTACTTTTATGGCACTATAACATCACCTTCAGTACTTAAAGAAATCTCATTTTGTGTTGTATAGTAGGGTCATATGAGTAATAAGATGTGAGGTTGAGGAATAATGACAGAATTTTCATTTTTGGGTGAACTACCCCTTTAATGTCACAAAATGTACTTTTTGATCTCTTTAGTAAGGTACACTCAGTTATCTAGCCTTAGCATTTCGGTGGTATACCATTTAGAATCACGAATGCATCTGTTATTTATAGTTTCCACCTTGTGCACTCTTAGAAAATGTCAGTGTAAACAGTTTAATAGTTATAATAAATATAAATGAAGTATAAACAGTATTTAGGGGTCTTAAAATGACACTGTTCCATCACATAGAGATGGACAACATGCAATAATGTGACAGTACGGAGCCTACTTAGCAAAACGAAAACGTAAACATTTTTTAGATTGCTTTGTGTCAATTCCCTAAATTTTGCACTTGTCATTTTTTTGTTCAAGCTGCCAACAAGAGAATAATCTACACACAACACATTCCACTACAAAGCTGTTGCTTTAATAGATATTGAACGGCTGCAATTTTATATTCTTGATGTTACTCAGAAATGTTATTCAGAAGTTTACAACCTTCAGTAATCAGTGGAAAATGGGCCACCACTGTTGGGTGCTGGGTATACATCACAACACCTATTGATTTTCCACACCTCACAAAATCCTTTTTCCACGCTGCTGTTCAATAACATATCAGTGCAGGGTGCTGCTGACTGGAAAACTACACGCACAAGTCACATGTACATGTTAACATTTCTCAACCTCAGTATTTTAGACACGCTGTGTTTCTAATATGAGCTGCGAGAACAAAGTTTCTGAAGTGATTTCACAGATACCCCGGATTAAATCTGGAGTCAATATTTGAAATCTATAAATAATGCATATTTTTGTATGTGTTAATGTACAGTATACCTGGTTTCTGTGTAAAGTTTTACCTGTACAGAATGTAAAGTCGTTTTTCATTATTATTTTGTTACACTTCACTCAACAAAAACTCCCATCACCTCTTTTTTAAACGCTCACCTTATGAGGGATGACAACAGCAGAGCCTCCACTGATGCCCACAATGGGGATGGACGTCTGGGAAGAAATAAAGTCTAAGATCTGTGCCACGGCTTCTGAGTCCACGTCGTCTTCAAAGACCACACCGTGAAGGTTCTCCGTAGCCATAGTCTGACAGAGACGAGTGAGCAGAGCCCTGGGGTTAGTGTCATTCACCAGCACGGTGATGGGGTTCACTTCCAAAGGCATGTCTAAGAAGTTTTCTGGACTCAGACGGCCCTTGATCTCGCTGTGGTGGGCTGAACCGCTGAAAACCACAGCCACGTTTACTGAGGGAGGGCCGAAAAACGGACGTCCCTGGCAGGGAGGCATCACGTTGAGTAACAGATTGACGAAGAGGAGGAGCTGAAGAGAAGGACCCCAACACCTTAGAGGAGTGGCCATATCAGCCTCCTACAGCCTGAGAGACAGAGAGATAAATATTTATAACATATTTAATATTATGACAATATTGTTTATATTTACTTGTATAGTT
Source organism: Oreonectes daqikongensis (assembly GCA_026939265.1). Classification (NCBI taxonomy): domain Eukaryota; kingdom Metazoa; phylum Chordata; class Actinopteri; order Cypriniformes; family Nemacheilidae; genus Oreonectes; species Oreonectes daqikongensis. The sequence continues at coordinate 2,524,561 of JAOTQM010000125.1, read as the reverse complement.
ATAAACAAAATAATGGTTTGATATCTGTTTTAATGTTGTTAATGCATCAGTTTTTCACATTAGCATGTCATTTGATTTTCCCAAATCCCCACAGAAAACCAAATGACATCAAAACCAGAATGATTGACAGGCAGCAAGAAAAAGAATCCTCCTCTGACACGTTTACAGAGTTTATTGTGCCATAGAGACTAAATATAAAAAATTATCATGATTGACAGCCCTAATTTCAACATAAAACACACTTGTTTAAAATATTTCTGTTATGTGACCTATATACTGCAAAGTTGAAATCCCTCTCTAATGTACAAGTTCAATGTATAGTAATCCCGTGCTTAAAACATGGAGAGCGTGAGTTCACGTGGCCTAACCGAATGGCTATTTCTGTCACTCATAATCTCGGATTGCATGTGTTCTGGTGCGCGTCTGTGTGACACAACAGGCCATTAGCAGACTCAGCGGGAGGTATACAATGAATACAGCAGGGATTCACAGCAAAGCAAGCTCTCAACACTTCACAGGGGCCGGTCCCTGATCTTCCAACCCACAGATGGTCTGGGTCATTGACAAACTCGGCTTTGGTGAAAAAAACTGCTCATTTGAAGATTTTATTTCACACCACAAGTCACTGATATCTTTATAATTTCTTGCAAGTTCCCAGATCCACATAGATCGTTTTTAGTCTAGTGGTTTAACTTGACAAGTTTTTTATCATTTATGACACAATGGAAACTTTTCTTGTCAATTATGTCAAGACTTGATGAGTTTTTCCAGCTTTCCATGTTTTTAATGTTATACATCTCATAAAAGAGTACAGTGTTTACAAATCCAAAAACAAGCAAATGTTTTGATTATAATTCATAGTCTGATCTGGACAATTTGTTGTATTGTTGAAGAAACCTACCCACATTCGGAAAAACATTTGACATTTGACAGACTCTTTTCCAAAGTGACACAGTGCATTTATTTAGTCTATACATGTTTTGTCATTAGTGTGTGTTCCTGGGATTGAACCCACAACCTTTGCGTTGCTAGTGCAATGCTCTACCAAGAGAGTAAAACAGAAATAATATAAAATAATGAATCAAACAAAACACTAGTGGGGAAAGAGTTAAGGCACAGTCCATTTGGAGTTACCAAGGCTTAAATGCATACATGTAATAGCCATCACAAGCAATCACAGAAACTCCAGTTTTGAATGAAACCAGTAACTTTTGTGCTAGTTGAACATAACTTTAACCATTAGGCTACCACCACACCTCTAAGTATGTTTCGCTCCGTACAAATAAATCAAGCTCAAAGGACACAGCAAAGACTTGCTTTCAATGGCAATCTAATTCAGAATCTGATGAGATGCACTTGAATTAGAATCTTAAAGGTTAGGCCCATCCATCCACGCCATCGGTTTACAACTGTGACACCACAGCCTATTAAACTATCACAGCTAGCTGCTGGACCATGCGCTGTAATTACTGCCAATGATAAATTTAACGCTCACATTGGGATAGCTTATCATGTTCCATAAAATGCTCCCATGAATACATCTGGCCACTAACAGACCTAATTGGTATGTTGTGGGTATAAACACCACGCATGAGGATTTGCTGTATTGTTTCGCTACGGACTTCTTCGTTAGTAGCGCTCCTCACCAAATGTGGGATCGCAAGTACTTTCTGCTCTAGTGGAAGACAGATGGTGAGGTAAGAAAATAGATATGCATTCTCGTCGCAAAAGCGACAAAACATAACACTTGCCAGGAGAAACCCCAGACACTCTGAAACTTAAAGCCGTCATGCTCACGGTTCTCATTCTTTTTTTATCTCCCTCTCTAGATGGGTTTCGTTTTTTTAATCCTCATTAAAAAGAAACCGTTCAAACTCCAGTCAATACTGGCAAAGCATCAATGAACATATTTGTATGCTCGTAACTCAATGAAATTCGCACTTTCCAAAGCTGTAGGGTTAACATAGCAACAGCTGTACAAGTTTCAAGGGAACACAACAGAGGGGGATAGAGAGGGAGAGAGGACGTGATACAAGAAAATGCTTTTATTTAAAAAATACACTTCAGAGGGAGTTTCACCCATTGGCACTTTTGGCCTGGTGGATTTTAAGACAATAAATGATCATAACAGACACTTTTTACACCCTCACTAACATTTAAAGTGTTTAATAATTATTAATTGTATGTTGTACAAACACCCATCACAGGTAGAGATAACACTTTACAAAAAGATTCCATTTGTTACCTACATTAGTTAGAATGAACTAACAACGCACAATACTTAGTTAATGTTATTTTCTAATGCATTTAAAAATCTAGTTGTTTCTAATAACATTAATATATGTTTCAACATGAATGAACATTAAACACTTATATATGCAATATCTAACATTAACAAAGACTGAAATTTCATGCACAACAAACATTACTGAATGGAACCTGATTGTAAAGCATTACCAAAAATGTTACTTAATTAGTATTGTAGTACTTGTTTGTAATCACTCCTTGTTATGATTATCATGCAGTTTTCAAAATACAATATTTTTATATTGTTTTTTTTATATTTTAATATAAAGGGAATAAAGATTATTGTAACAGATTTAACAAATTTGTTTAGTTACTTACATTTCATGTTTGTTGGCCCACCACACATGACATTCTGAACAGCAACGAGACACCTGCAGCTTTGCTTTGATGGCAGCAAATGGAATACACACACCGCACACACGCACACACATGCACAGTCTTGTGAGGTTGCTGCTAGCTAATATATTCACTCTCCTGCTTTCAGGTTGTTAGATCTGCTGTTGATGTGGATCTTCACATGTGTTTTTCAAGTCCTCAGATCTCTTTTAAACAAGACACTTTGATATATGTTTGACCATAGATCACATGGACAATCAGATCACAGCTAGTGCATGTGTTCTTATTAAACTCAAACAAAACACCAAAGGAAATAAAATAAAATGGAGTTCATCAATGTCAGATGAATAACAGCTTCGTCAATCAGTCTTCACTTTATGAAATCATCACTTGAATAAATGAAAAAATTAAATAAAAATATATTACTAATGATGGTTATTACAATGGTCTATTTGCTTGAATGACACTTTCCTGGATTCACAGTATTACACATAAACACGAATCATCACAAAATTTAATCTGCACCTTCCATGTAGATAATCGCAGATAGAAATATTTTCTAAGTGAAACACCAGCTGTGGGTGCCAGCTGTCCATGCGGTGTCTGATGGGTGAAGCTGATTAAAGCACAATGGCTTTTAATACATTTTGCATCTGTAACTACAACCTTCACATCATCCATTCAGCTCAAAGCAGAAACCAAAATGTAATTTTAATTACGTTTACATGATTTAATGACAAAGTAACTTAAAAAATAAAACTGCCAAGAGGACTTGTACTTGTAAAAATGTACATTTGATCAGACACTTGTGTCAAAACAATTTGGTGGACAGCAAAGTTAAAATATATATATTATACATATTTGAAGTGTTTGCTCAATGTGAAACACTGCATAAAATGCTGTTGAAATTATTCAGGCAGTCGAGGAAAAATGTGTCAACTGCACAAAATTAAGTCTCAAAATATAGTTTTTGCTGTCCCATCCGTGGCAGAATTTTAAATGGTTTTAGATCGGGGGGGATAAAAACGACAGTCAAGGTGCTAACAATGTATATGGAATTTCTTACACAGCAGCCAGATGGTGGAAAAAGTGAGAGAGCGGATGTGTTATATTAGCATGAATTAACATCTTGTGTGTTCTATTGACGTACACGTCTCCGAGTTAAAATGGCACCACAAATCAATGTGTTAGCAAGCTTTAAATCTGAATTACATTTACGTTTGGAGTTACACTATTGCTGCTATTTACAGCAACAATCCCTATCACTTTCTCACTTGAGTGATGTTAATTCACGCATAGCTAATCTGCCTGCTTTCTGTAATGTGGGACATGAGCTGCCTGGGATGGTATTGGTCTTCAATCTCGTAGGAGAGGAGTAGGATCATGGTAAGTCTCACTTTAAAGCTTGAGGTCACAAGGGTTATGACACAATCCCTCCCTTCCAGATGTTACAGGCTATTTTAACCACTGTGTGAGCAACCGAATGCTGGCTGACAATATATTCATTGAACCATAGAGGCAAACATGAAAAACCAATCTGTATTTTGTTAAACATTCCACATTGCTCAAATGTTGTTCAAGTGTAGCTCAATAGACTTTGTTTAAACCAAAACACTTTGTCCTCAAGATGAGTCTGAATCTGAATCTAATACAAACAAAAATTAAATAATTGAATTATACACACTGTATTATTTAACTGTAATATATACAGTAGGATATTCAATTATCGGGGAAAGCACAGCTCAGAAAATTTGGTCTTGGAAGACCTTAAGAATATTTGAGATTATATTAAAATAAATGACATGAGATCTACAAGTACATTTTTTTCTTATCTTGTTTTCATTTAATCTCAGTCTATGAAAAATAATGTATATACTAAGCATATCTCATTTGTGATTAGGCAAAGTTTATAAATGGCAAGAATACATTAAAAGTGCACATATTATTATACATTAAAGTATAAACTTGTTGGAAGTATAGACATAGCGTAACTCTTTTAAATGCCCAACACGGTAAAAGCCATATTTAATATTCTATAACTGTGTGCCTTATACATTTTTAAGAGAGATCCAAGGTGAGAGGGTTGTGTAATGTCATGGTCACATGCCGCATTAGTCATTCTCAACAAATTCACATTTATTACATACTATCACATCACCTGTGATGGTTTATGTGTATCTCACCATTACCTGCTCTTAAAAAGTCATAGTCTCAGTCATAATTTCAAAGAGTCCTAAAGAATCAATATATAGTCTATACAACCTAGTCCCATAAGATTACAGCATAATGGAATCGATTCACATTATAGAAATATAGAACAGCACCTCAAGCATAACATTGCCATTGCCAACATTCGTAACCTGTGTGGCGGTCCAGACGGAATCAGACGTTAATTGTGATGTATTAGTCACAGTCCAAACAGTTGTGATTGGACATTTACAGATGATCTTTTTGGAAATAATCAGAGTCTTATGTCTCATGAATGCTAAGAGGGTCCGGAGTGTCTGTCAGAAATAAATCACAATAACATGATCTGTGTGGTGGGCTCTCATTATCTCTGACACAGGAATACAAACCTATACATACACAGCATGCATGTGAGATTACATTGCTGAATAAATGTTTACCATTTATGCATGTTGACTGTCTCTGTCACTTAATCTATTATGGGTAAATACAATAAACAAGGCACATGTCACAAAGACACATTTTGTAGGATCTTGTATGTAATTTGTATGTGGATATAAATCATGAGAAAAACAAATAGACAATTTGACACAGCCAGAAACTCAATTTCTCCCTTTGACCTTGTGCAATATCCGGTCCACAATGTGTGGCTATCAATATCATGATCTGATCATATCAATAACAGACTCAATAGGTCATACTTCTATGACGTTTTTAAGATAACTACAATAAAAAAGGACCTTTGCCACCTTTACAATCATTTACAGATTCCACAAAAAAAGTTATTACCTTCACATTATAAACTGTTGCATCCTAAATAACAGACACCCTCAGTTTCATCTTTTCTATTTTAATTGTATGGAAACAGCATCGGCGTCTCAGTTAGATCGAGACAGACAGTGAACTAATATATACATGCGACTGACATTCCCAATGACAAAAAGTCCCCGTGCAGGTATGTGTCTGAACGCATGTGTCAGAAAGCATCGCGATTTTCGAAACCCTGTTCACTCCGTCTGTTCAGCTTTTTAGGACCGTTTCTGCGCCCTGTGAGACAGCAGCCACAGGAGAGAGACGCTACACCTGTTAACTACGGCGGCTTTAACCCTGTAGGCATAATTCCCTGCCACGCACTGAACCTACAGACAGAATTACGCTTTCTGTGGACACGTGCGCCTGAACCTGTTCCAGCGTCTCTCTACAGAGGAGCTGTACGTTTTCCGGAGTTAACAATCAACACAGACAGATTCAATGAAATGGAGTTTTCTTACCTGTGCCGTCTGAATGCATCCGAGCCCGACCCCAAGCTGTACATTCTTGTGCTGCACGTCTCCGTCTTCTCTCCTTCCCTCCTTTTGGCCTCTTCTATCTTTCGCGCCGTCTCTCTCACCTTCTCTCGACACTTGTGCGAGTCTACTTGTGTGGCAGCTGAAGACCCCGCTGTGTTGATGGCATTTCTCTCTCTCTTCCTGGCAAAGAGGGTCAAACTGAAGATGGTGTCAGTGACACAGTGGAAAAAAAGCTATGGGGGAATGGGTGAGAAATAGAGAGACAAGTGTCCAAAAAAAGAGGAGAAAGCAGCTGTTAGCAGTTCGAGACGGCGATGAGAGGCAGCTGGAGAGTCGCAGTTGTGATCTCTGACTGAGGAAAGGTGCGAGAGCAGGTGGGGAGCTGCGATCAAGAGCGTGCGGTGACTCCCTGCACGTCTATGTGTGTGTGAATGGGTTAGGCTGTCTTACTCTAAAAATCCTCAATCTCACGTGGAATTTGTTTACCTATGTGTACAATATTTATTTATTACTCAAATAGAAAGCCTGAAGTGAGTCAAAGTTTCTTTTTTTAAATCAAGTCACAAAAAAACCCAGATGTTGTTTATGTGAAGGAGGTCTGAGGTGGACTAACCCTTTACCCTCAATCAGACCGCTCATCCACACGCTCCGTCACAACCAACCCAGTTCTCCAACCTTGGGGAATAATCATGATGGAATGATGATGCTGAGAGGAGAGTACAGCTGATTAAAATAGATTCACATGAAAGACTGGAGCTTGTGTATCTGACCTTTCGTTTCGTTGGTGGAGTCTGATTTTGAGGAAGAAGTCCATAAAGACGCTCGTCAGCTAGTTTTTCCTACCTAGAATTTTTTTCGTTTGCCGTCTTCTGAATCCTTTATATCCGCAGGTGCCACTCCAATGAAATCCAAAAAGTTTGAGTTGAGCTGCGGACTGAGCCGATCATGAAAGCAATCCAAAACAAATACCCAAATCAAAATTCAGAAATGATGTTTGTCCAGTTTGTCGAGCAGATGTGCACCTCATCTGTTTGATGTGATCTGCCTTCTGCTCTCTAGACCACAGAACAAGCTTCTGATACCTAATCATGATGCTGTACAGATTTATCCTGCCTCTACTCCCCCCTCCTCATTTACTCCTGCTTTTATTCTCTCTCTCTCTCTCTCTCCATCCTGAGCCCCTGCTCACTGCATTTATCAAATCATTTACTTCTCTTTTTTAAACAGTTTGTTCTCTCTACCTCCATTACTTTCTGTTTTTCTGCCTGTCTTTCCCACATTGTTTTTATTTGGTGTTTCTGCAATTTAAACTCTTGTCTTTTCATTTAAATCCTTTCTGCCTCATGTCATTCTTATAGAGATGAGCAGGTCTGACTTACAAGATGCTTCAAGATCCTTTGTCCTGTTGATTCTTTCTCTGTCTCTCTGTCATTTTCTTTTTTTGGCTGTCTCCCTCTCGCTCTCTCGCTGTCTCTGACACTTGTAGTCATCCCTCAACATCCTTCAACCTTGTCTGTCCTTCAGGTCTGAGGTTGATCCGAAAGCAGTTTTGTCCTCTTTAGCTGGAGGGCTATTACAGAATCTGTCCACGTTCTCAACACAAACAAAAACACAGACAGACCTTCATTGTTTTCATTCGAGGTTAATGATATTTTCAATCCCCTAACCTGCCCCCTAAGCTTACCCTTCACACAAACCTGTTGACATTTTGAGATTGAAAGTAAAACATAATTCAGCTAATGTAGGAAGTGAGGGGACACCAAAAAATGCAAGTGAAAAGTCTGTTTCAAATGTTTCATTATATTTATCAGGACATTTTTCCCAAGTACAGTCAAACCTGTACACACACCTTTTTCTCTGTCATGGTGATGACTTTCCATTAACTTCTATTTACACTCCTAAATTAGCACTCAACAAGCACCAAACAAACTGGCTTAAATATGCATAAAAATAAACTCTTTTTAGGTACTGCAAGATAATAAATGGATGTCATCAAACTGTTACAATGATATTTTTGTGCCAGGTGTTATTTTATAGACATACAGTACGTTACAGTATAATGAAAGTAAAACCAGTGTTATAGTAAGTAAAAAAATGTCTAGTCAGTGTGTGTGTGTGTGTGCGTGCGTGCGTGCGTGCGTGCGTGCGTGCGTGTGTGTGAGCGTGTGTGATTAGAATAAAAAGCTGAAATGAGAAGGTTAATCTAAATTGAATTTAAAACATAAAAAGGATGAAAGAGAAATTAATTTTATGATTTGGTTTAATTTCATTAGCAAAAAAAAGTTTTGTAGAGCTGACACTGCAAATTAAACTTTCCACCAGATCCTTAATATAACATCACTATTGTAACTCATACCACTGTTGCCAGAGCAAAAACAGAGTTGGTTTTATAAAAATAAAAACATAATTAATGGCAGATCCCTAGTGTTTCAGTTAAAGTAGACTTATACAATATCATGAATACTAACAATAACAGGACTAAACTGATATGCACACAACCTCCAGTTTGACTGTTGACATCTTTAAAATATATCTAGCATGTGCAAATCTAAAAATATACTTCACTAATAAAAACCCTGAGTTTATTTCTTTTGAGCTCTCCCTGTCTCATTTCATCTTCCGTCTTTTCATAAGGAACTCTCTAAATTGTCTAAATCCCTTTGTGCGCAGCAGCTTTAAAAAAACTAAAAATATCACGGCACTATTTTAGAAGAGGCCAGGTGACGAGACAAACTGACAGGAGAAGCCAGTGTGACTCTGCTTTAAACATGCTCAAGCTAAACTGTGCACAAAGTTGACATGTCGGATTTGCTCACAAAACACAAGCTCTGTTCCAAAAACTGTCTACATAGGTATTGAGGGCAGCTTACTTTGTCTAGGGTGGATTCAAAAACAAACCAAACTTAAAAAGTTAACCTAGTGCAAAATGTCATTTTACAATGTACTGTTTGACAACTGTAGAGGCTAAAAATGGAAAAATTACTTATACATTCACGTGATTCATATACTGTATGTTAAACAAGTAGATGCTTTACCATAAAGTACCTGAGTTTCTGAGTGCCGTTCTCCAGCCACATTTTTGATCGTCTATTCCAAGAAAGACAATGTAAATTATTTTAGTTTGTCACAGCATCGACCAAATCTAAAAGAGGAAACATATAAGTGGCAGGTTAAATCCATCACCATTAAACAACTAAAAGACATGTTTACTGAATGCTGTCAGCATCCAAACCACCAGGAATTTAGGAATGCATTATGACTTGATGATTAAAAGCAGTGAGATGTACTTAGAGTCTCACTGTGTGTAATAGAATTAATCTGTGCTTCTGCTTGAATGTCAATATTATTCATCTTATTGTGGAAGTCAAGGTGCTGCACTTTCTCATAATATCAAGGTCTTCAGTTCCAAGCAATTTAGTGAGCTATAAGGGTGAAATAAAATTAAATTTATCATCACGCCACCTACATTTGTGGAATAATTGCTTGTTATTTATGGTTATTGAGTTGTGAAATGTGACCTGTGTGCACATCTATAGAGTGTAGTGACACAAAATCTCTTGTTCAGAAACAAAATTTTTCAAAGGTGTCAATTGGAATGCAGCAGCTTAGGGTTCCCAAAAATGCTGTGTGGTCAAGCGTCCCCTGAGGTGGAAGATGCCTGTCCATCAGGTGTCTTAGCTTCAGCAGCTAACATGCCAAAGACAAAAAACTGCCAGCTTTTTGTGCATCAGATGGACTGCAAAAGCAGAAAATAGCAACACTGAGTTAATAAATAAATATTACTTTGCGTATAAATAAATCCAGTCTTTTGTCTTTCATCTATGAAATGTGACATTCAGGATTTAAAGAAAATAGCAGCTGGCTATTTTTAGATAGACTTTAGTATGAGAAGCCAGAAAATAAAGAGAAAACGTGCATCGTGGTTAACTTTGTTGTTAAATCTCCCCTGAGAGGCTGCTGGAAAAATCAAAGGAGTCTCGATTCTGACCGTAACTTAGCTTCAAACCCTTAACATCTCACAGCGTTTTACAAACAATATTACCATATCAGAAGATAGCTAAAGTCAAACTTTGAAACAACAATCCAGTCACATGACACAACATTTTACATGAGTGACAATAAAGAAAAGCAATAAAATATTAACAGAAATCATCACTGCTTACAAACTGTCAGCAATGACCTTGTTGTAAGTTAGATATAAAGAAACACACTGGATTAGTTCAAATAAAAGTTAAAAATGATATTTTAGGCCTATTTGTTTTCCAATCTCATATGAACTTCATCCATGAAACACCTAAACAGACAGGAAAAGTTCCAAAAACCACCAGAAGTCTTTATGACGCAGGAACTATTTTCCGTGACTTGATTGAATCTTGAGGAGTTAACTGCTAACAAAAATAGTAACATTTATGAAATGTATTTATCTAAATATATAAATCTAAATCTATGTAATTTATTGGCAACAGTTTGTTTAAAGATAAATGAACATTAAACATTAAGAAGTATTTATCTTCACAGAATAAAACTATAGAATAACAGCCGCATGCAAAGCATTTCTGGGAACCAAAATCAGAAAAAACACAAAAATGGTGGAAGAGGATTTCTGGTTCCCACTTCCCAGAATGCTTTGCACGAGGCTGTTATTTTATAGTTTTTTCTGTAAAGATAAAGACTTGTTAATGTTTAATGTTCATTTATCTTTGAAAAAACTGTTGACAATAAATTAGAAAAATATAAATCTACAGTAAGTTACTGGCAAACTGCTGCATAAAATGTTTACAGTGAACATATTTAGCATGTCACATTCATCAAATATTATTTACACGACATGAACAATTAAACACAGTATTGTTATAGTTATTTGTGGCACAAACTTTTCCTAAACTTTCTTGGCTTATTAATATTTCCAAAACTTTTCCAGGCCTGGAAATTGACATTTTTTAAATCTATGACCATGACCATACTTACCCTGCAGCTAACTCTCAACGGAATAATCATAACGGGAAAAAGGACATCTGAGTGATTTAAACTGACCTTTGCTTCATTCATTTGTGAATGCATATATAGGGCTTAAAGTTTCATTACTATCCAGAGAGATTCTTCGCTGTAGCGATGACCGAGGGACACTAAACTTCTTGACAGTCACTACCACACACCCCAGACAACAGACCTCCTCCTGCCCAAAGAACACAATGCCTTAAGCTTTAAAAGCCCTTGATTAAGATCATTTTTCTGATTTTTAATCCCTCATCCAATTCTCATTAGTAGATATTAGAAAACTATGAACTCTTAAGGACACTCTAGATTTGCAAATGTGCTTTATACGCTTACACACACGTACGTTTGTGAGGAAAGGCTTTACATGTGAAATTACGAGTGCCCTTCTGTCTTCATCCCTTCATTTAAGTACACAAGCCAAAAAAAATGATATTTCAGTTCAGGGTTCAACCTTTATCAATTACTCTGGAGACCAAACGCACACATTTCACGTGTTGTGAATGAATATGAACAAGTCACACTGGAGACAAAGAAGAAAATCAAGTGGTTTGTAGGTAAGGAATCAAAGCTTTCCCCATTGTAAGGAATAAACATTTCCCTAAGGAGAAGGAAGAACGAATGTATCTTTTGTCCTTTTAAATATTTTAGAGTCACGAGTGCTCGGTGCTCTTTAGATACACACGCACTACCTGGTGATCTAGTTTCCATAAATAGAACCTTAACATGGTTTGACAACTCCATTAAACCGCAGGTGAATTAATTGCGAATGAATTATTAACATCCAACTGTAACATAGTTGATATTCTCACTTTAATAAGGACAGAGATTTTCACAAGGACTGGAACGACAGAGGCACAGACAACTGGACTAACTAAATGATCATAAAGTCTAAAGTAGCTCTTTGTGTTGGCCAGATGGCTGTCTGCGAGGTGGAATGAGCTTGGACTCCATATGCGCAGCCACACCTGTGGACTATCTGTCTGATGTGTTTTATTGGGGGTTTTTTTGCTTTTAGACAGAGGTCTGAGACAAAGTATCCAAACACTGTGCGGCACATCTTATCTGACCATTAGGACAACATAGCCATGGGGTCAAGGGCTCACTATGCAAAAATCACCACAAAAATAGATCTAGTCTTTATCAAAGACATCGATTTATGTTTTGACACGAAGCATGTTGAAGCACCATTTAATATATGTAGAGAGACTCAGGTACGAACATTATCTGAGAAAAAATAACATCTTTGGAGAACACGGCTAACCAAGTAAAAAATTGCCCGTTTAAGCATTCGTGACAGTTACGAGATAACCAGGAAACATGTAACAGCTTACGGTAATATAAACTTAACATATGATTCAAAGATATGGGTCTCTTTACAGTGTCCTTGCTTATCTACACAGCAACGCGCATCTCAGCAAAAATAATTTAATGTCATTTCCATCATTTTTGACAGTTGACCCTGTTTTAGCTTATTACTATGATGCAGGACACAAGTGAAGGCCAACTGACCAGTCCACAGGGAACTTCCTGTTGTTCATGCATCAAAAATCCTTTATAACTGCATGACAGGTCCACTAATCCAATGTGTCACTATACAAGAGCATATGCATGTGCTCTCGACCTTCCATTAGTGGTACGGGTCAGCCATTTGTCTTACAGTGACAGGGTTATTCACCCTATGCCCTGAAGAAGGGTATGTCCTTATTCTTTTCCAGTATGATGTCATATGTCAAAAACCTATGCAACCTGAGAATCCATCCCCTTACAGCACTTTATTTCATATCATGCATTAAAAAAACATCTATGTGAAGATAGCCAAGACCATTCTGGATGATGCTCACCTCGAAAAAGCAACAGTGAATGTGATATAACAGCAAGGTTATTCAAAAATACAGGGATATGGACATACTGTGTAAAACCAACAGACATTTTCACAGAAGAGTTGAATATTGTTAAGGTAACCAAAGCAGGATTTAAAGCAAATGAAAGTAACGTTAGTATCTGATACTGCTCAATACTCAAATCTATGAGGAGTGCGCCCTCTGCAGGTTTTTAATATCTATGGCTGTCTAGATTCTTACACAAAGGCAGAATACAATACTTTAGTGAGACAATGGTAAATGTGCTTTTATGGCTTTGCAATGACGTGTAGTAATTCACTATATTAATAATAGAATTGTTCTTTAAGCAATGTAAATGGTTTATGCGGTCAAACCGTGTATTATACGACATTTACGGGACAAATAAGCGTAAAATAGTAAAATAAGTGTCGCTGAGACTTACAAAAACATACACGCTAAGTAAAGCACGAGTAATAGTTTCTCTTTCCAACCTTGTGTGTGCAAAGTTTCCAACTTTCCACTTTTAATTCCTGTCAGTTAGGAGGGTGATGGTGGCAAACGTGAGGACGCTGTAATTAACGCGCAAGGATATCAGAAAGTGACGTAACGCTTTGGCTCATCCGCCTAAAACAATAGTACCATCGTTTCCTAATTGCCCTTCATGATTGTACATTTAATGTAAAACTTCACTGTTATATATTGTAATTGCAACTATGTCTGCCTTTGAGAATTGTTAATATTGTTATTTAATGCCTATTTTGTATGTAGGCTACACTTGTTTATTTGCTATTAAAAAAACAATAGTATCAACCTGTCCTTCATGGATATTAAATATGGGTACTATGAGGAAGAAGGTCAAAACATTTTTTTGATGAATATTTTAATTTTATTAGCAAAACATTTTTTAAAAATCACCCCGTGTTTACAGTGTTTAAGAATTGTATCTAAAAGCTCTGTCAAAAACAATAAATAAAAAGGCTGGTGTATTGTTAGACTTATTTGATAATTATATATTTTTTTATTATTGTCCCTTTTTTGTATTATGTTTGTTTGTTAATTTTCTCTTTCTTTTTATTATGTTTATGTCTATAGACCATTCTGAAAAAAAATGTATGTATAGTATTGTATACATAAAACAATTGTAATTGTACTTATATAGACAATTGAATACTTCAATTAATGACATTAAAACCTTTTTTAAAATTACTTTTAAATTTTGTTATCATCACTGTATGTCTGCATATCGGGTGTTTCTATCATCCATCGAGCTTCCATCACCAATGAAAAATAATCCAAATTTGGCAACAAAGCTCTTTCTGATTCTTAATTACAGTCATAAGCTAATTTACAAAGCCAGCCCAGTTTAAATCTTACAAAGCCAATCCAGTTTATCAATTAAAGAACACATAAAAAAAGACTAACACTGCCCTCAAGTGGACATAAGCTAGCTGATATATGACAACATGACCATGTGGTTTCATCATCTTTATTTTAAAACCTGATATGATAGCATGTTAGAAACTTGTGTTTGCTTGTGGTCTATATCTGAAATATTAGTTTTGTTTTCAATGTGACAAATAAAGCCTCAATCTCCCATGTCTTTGGTGTGTTTCCCATAAACGTACAATATTGGCAACATATCAAGTATATCACAACAATTAGGAATTCTAACAACATTGTATCAAACAGAACAAACTATGTACAAAGTACAAAGAGCTGAGTGTGACGTTTCCCTCAAAACCCCCTCAAGAAAAGTGTCTGAAGAAAATTATTAAAGGATATGAAGCTGGTATTATAATCAGTAAGGTCCATTTTGAAAGTGAAGTGATCATAAAACAAGAAAGCCCCTTGGTTTCTGTTGGCTTGGTCCAGGTTCAGTAGCAAAAGAGTTCTCCACAAGTACCATCAAGTTTCAATACATTTACAAGACTTGTACATATATTTAAACAATGCAGAGCATTATAAAGGCTTGGCAACACTTACAGATCCACACTAATATGTCCAGGACGACATGTTTAAACAAACCGACATAACGTCTGATCAATCACTTGATAAATCCAAAGATTGATCATAAAGCCACATAAAGTCTGGATTTGTTTTTATTGTAAGACTGTGGTGGTTTTAAACTCTAGTTCCATGTTTAAATTGCATTTTAAGTGTGTGTATTGTAAGTACAGAAACTGCATTGAACTATGAAATCTTGCAGCTTGTTTGTGCACAGTTCTGGGACGGGCTCAGAGGTGGATAGATGAGTTTGGATTTTTTGGTTCCGTTCCTCTTTTTAGCGCCGCTGGCTATGACCGAGTAGGAACGGCCGTGCATCATTCTGGCGTTGAGACCGTTGGCCATGGAGAAGGACTTTAGGTGGCTTTTTAAGGCAACAGGAAGGGGAAGTTTGTCCACGAGGTGCACCGGAGTGCAGGACACGATAGAACGACAGCACAGGTCCTGCAGACTCAACACTGCACAAAAATAAAAGCAAACCAGAGCCATTATTTGGAGCACAACTTGGAATCTACAAGCAATATTTTGTTTTATCATAGTATTCTTCATTTACATAACT
Source organism: Oreonectes daqikongensis (assembly GCA_026939265.1). NCBI lineage: Eukaryota > Metazoa > Chordata > Actinopteri > Cypriniformes > Nemacheilidae > Oreonectes > Oreonectes daqikongensis. The sequence continues at coordinate 2,509,040 of JAOTQM010000125.1, read as the reverse complement.
ACAGTCAAAACAAACACATAATGCCTCCATTCAAATGCCTTATTGTAACCTAGCGAATGTTTCCCTCTCACTTAACCTTCCTCCTACAAGCACTTTTCCAACATAAAGCAAAGCTATGATTATTGAAAGCTGAAATAAGATGTGGGCGGCAGTCCATTACATTGATATTTGAACACTGGGTGTCTCCGCTTTTTAACAGTATAGTCTTAAAGCTTTGCATACTTCAGGTCTCTTAGCATTCTTTGGGTTTATACATAATTGCAGCATTGGTCTGAGGAAAGAAAAACTTCCAATTGCTGTTCCATATGTGGTCATTCTCAGAAATGGTTTACTACTTCAATCTATGTGTTCTCTGATGCATCATCTAATGTCAAAAGGCATTCATGGTGAAGCATGTTTAATTCTCTGAGAGAACATTTCCAACCTCAGCAACAGAGTGAGTCATGAGGAAAAGTTGTCATGTAGTGGAGCAGAACTATAACGGTATTGCGGCATGATTGCAGCATGATTTATATAAATGTATATGTTATTTCTATTTCTAAAACAAAAAGAGCATTAATCTGATTGATATTATCATGTAAAATGATATATGCCTGATCGTATAATTTTGACATATTTTCATAACCATAACTGACATATCCAAGTCCTTTGTGACTGCTGGATATAGATTTAAGAAAAATGATTATATTGACTCAAAAAATCTATTTCGCTGATATAAAATAAAATACAGCTGAATAAATTACTAAATATATTTTTTATTTTTAGACCTACAAATTTTAAAATCTACTATTTTCAGGTTTTTCATGACTATCAATTTTGTCTGTATTAGACCAAACTAAAAGTACCTTTATTGGGTCTCCAAAGTCGCTCCATACCGTGCCTCATGAGCACAATCCGAGCCAGTTCGGTGAAGGACTCAGTAATGTTGAAGTTACAGAGAGGGCTGACTTCAAAGAATGTGACGCCCAGTCGTTCTGCAAAAGCCTGGGCATGCTCGGTAGTCACCTGACGCTTATAGGCCAGGTGAAGCCTGTTCCCCACAAGGATCTTGGGTACACCTGGTGCATGCTGGGAACAGAGCAGTATGATAGTGGTTATTATATTAGAGCTCCTTTAACATGACTGATTTCCAGATTTGTTTTACATTTGTATCAAGACAATTGTAACTATTATTATAAACCATTTTTAGAAAGTGGCTTGCACAGCCAATGAATGCTGTGCACATCATCAGCCCCCTGCTAGCAGTTATAAAACCTTCTGTTATGATTTTAATCATTGTAATCATGAATGATAATAACTGTTACTGTATATTGGAGGAGCTGAATGAATACCAACATGTCTAAGAAAAGAATATTTAACTGAATCAACCGAACTAAAGTTATTAAATAAATGTTCAACTAAAGTCATATTCACAGCTCATACCTGCCACAGATTGCACAGTTTAATATTTACAGTTTGCAGTTATGAATCTGACTGATCTGATTTTACCTCATCAATCTCTTTAATCCATCTGTCGATGCCATCAAAGGACCACCGGTTTGTGATGTCATATACAAGGATAACACCCTGTAAGACAGGTTAGTTTAATCCTACAAACAATACACATTAAACAAAAATGTACTTTTAAATCTACAAATTAATATTTCTCCTATAGTTCTAATCTGTAGAGTTTTGGCTACCAATACCTAAAGTTATAGGGTTTAATTCCAAAAACATTAAAAACACTGTGAATAAACATGTCTGCCAAATGTATAAATGTAATAAGAAAACAAACCAAATGGACAAAATTGTAGCAAGGTAATGCAAAAAACAATGATAATCAACTATCAAATGAAACAAATCGAATCTTGTATGCAAGTAATCAAAAAAGTTGTTGATGGCAAGAGTACAGTTTTTTTCTGACTGTGCTGGTTGTTAGTATATCAGTGTACAAAGAAACATCATATCAAGAGTACAAGCCTAGTCCGATTTACAGCATTCCACATTTTTAACAGGAACTGCTGATCTCTGGGTGGAGTGTTTAAAAACACTGTCAGGGAACTCTAGGAAATGGGCTTCTGAATATCTCTAAATCCCAAAGTCTCTTTACTCTTGATATTTATGGACTGTACATAAACTCTAATTAACATAATCTGATAAAATAATTTGAGAAAAATAACTACTCTAAAGTTTGTAGTATTTTTCTATGACATCGTACCTGTGCCCCTCTGGAATACGAACGGAATATAGTGCAGAATCTGCCTTGTCCTGAGGTGTCCCTGCAACAAAAACACACAACACAGAGCATCCGCATCACAAAGATCACATTCAGCTTACTTCTGTTCCTCAAAACATCTGTAGCTATTGTCTGTCCCTGTGCCTGGTGACATGAGGAGCTCTCTGTGGTTGGTGCCAGGGCACCAGACTTTGAGTAGGAGTAGTGAAATGAATCATTCAGCATCCAAGGCTGAGCGCAGCACCACGACGTGCCAGTCATGTTGCGACAGAGTATCGCGAACGCTCTCTGAAATGCTTTGTCCGTCCATACCAAATCGATAATTGAATTCAGACTTCAGCAAAGCTCCACAATTTATAAACAACTTCTAGGCACGGCTAGTGGAGTTGACTTGGCTGAATATTTCATTGGGGTTTTGTTGTGGACCGCTATAATTAACATACCCAGACGTTTGGCATGTTCACTTCATATTTGCGACAGAGGCTTATAAGATATCTGCAAACACAGACATGATGGAATGGAAAGGTTGATAGGTATAGGTCTTTTAATATTTTTGTTTTAAATGACATTTCGTGGAAAACAATCAATAAATCAAGTTTCCAGTGAATTGATGTAATGCTACTCACCAAAGCTGGAGCTTGACTCTGCGTCCATCAAGCAGTATCGTCGTCGTCTTGTAGTCAATTCCTACAAGTGAGGAAGAAATTATAAGTTTACTTTTAACCATTCTTCATATATATATATCTTTCTTTAACATGAATTTAATGTTCAACTGTTTAAATGAGTATATGAGGGCTGCAACATTCACTGCCATGATTTTAGGGTTTTGTGGGTGCTGGTCATTGCATTGGTAGTTGAGTCTCCATGATATTTCGGTCCTTACATAGACGGTTTCATTTGACCCATGCGCCTGGCCTGAAGTTAACTTCCGGTCTGTGTTTGTTGATCATTGGGGTCTAGTGGCTAATAATATGCTAATAAATAATTTAATTGTATATTAGAAAATAAATCATTTGTTGAATGGGTCATGTAACTTTGTCACATTAAATTTAGCCAAGTAACGGTTCTTCTACTGGTAACCCAAAATAATACTGGTTAGACACACTTTTAACTTGCTAGCTAATGTCATTTACTTGTTATTTCTTTTGCTTGTTATCAGAAATAATCTGCAGGGACTCTATTCTTTGTGGATGTGTACCAGAAGTTAAGTTTGGGCCACAAAAGCACACTTGTTGCTTTGAAACCCTCTATAAGGCTCAGATCCTTCAATATAAAATTTTCACACTCATTTTGCATCCAGCATGGACCATCATAGCACACCTCTCCCAAAGAAGCCACTCAATTCACTACGCCTGTAGCACAAAAACTAAGTTTATTTGTTCAATTGGTAGTCCAGCTAGATGTTGCAGAGAGAGTTAGGTTGAACATAAGGTAGTTTGCATTCATTTGGTGTTGATTGCTTATTTGATTTTCCTCTCTTTCATCATGCATTTGGGTGAGGGCAACTATATTGAAGTAAAGTCTGTCTAGTATGAACATGAAACTTGGGGATGCCTGAACTGAAATAGAAAAGCTTTAGCGTCACCTATGTGGGGGTTTGCGGATTCCAGACACATTCTGATCTTTTCTTCTAGGAAATTTAACAACCCATCACACATTCCACTGTGATGAGACTGAAATCCAACACTGAGAAAATATACATGAAACAACTGGGAGATTCCATTTAGGTGACGAAAGGTGGATTTTAAAAGCATCGCTGTCATAAAAGAATGAAACCAAATGAACCACAATCCTATTTTAACTGGTCAGCTGTGGGGTTACTTACGGTATGCACCAATTGTTAGGTTTAATTTTCATGTTTCATTGATATATTTATACTGAAATGGGCAGGTGAAGTCATAAAAGTACTATTATTTACATAAATGTTATATTTCATTTTCAAACATAACAACAAGGCGAACTCAAAAGAGCATGAGAGTTAAATGCTAAATTTGATTTGTGATACAAATCCCACTTGAAATGAAGTAACATCATGTTGAACATCATATTGCGTCACTCACGTGTTTTGATTGTTGTGTATTATGTACAGTAATTCAATGTTGTATATGACATTAAGACAAATATCGTGTAATTCCAGCTCTCCGCCGGTGCTATTTTTCGTTATAAAAATGTCTGTCTGTAGGATGCAGTCTTCCTGTTTGTGTGGGCAAGCTCTGATTCATTCTGACAGATTTTTTCACACTAACTCTTTCTGTCTCACCGCACAATTACCCTGCTCTACACCTCTCCTCACAACAACCAGCAGAGAGCCGTAGACCTTCTCTGACGGGATGACACGTGTACAGAAACAAGTAAATGAGTGTTCAAAATCTGGAGCTCGGGGAGAGAGTCATGATATTGTACCAGATTCAGAACCCCTTTCCATGCAACCTGAAGTCTCACAATTATTTTTCATGAAGGTTGGCCTGCAGAAAGATGTTGTCTGTGTCTCACTTTAGAAGGCATCAAACAGTCAATGTGGACGCCAAATGTAATTTAGTGTAAATGAAATCGAATTATGTCTGTAATTGATAGCACTACAGTCTAATCAATACTCTATTCGGTTGTGCATCTTAGTGTTAATTCGGTTGCCGAAACATTGAAAACACATCCAGAAAATGTGTTGCACAAATCAGATGTGATTTAAGACCCTAAGACCCATTAAACACACTTCAATCCCTCACAGCTTGTGTACATTCATGCAAAATTAAACATGGCGTCTACCCTGATTAAAATCAAGAGGAGTTACATAACCTACCAGCCTTTATGTTATTTATAAGACTGTAAAATAAATGTTTCAGTGCCAGAGAACTGCCTCTGATTTTTCAAGTGACCACAGTGAAGAACAGCTGTAAGGCCTCAGTTGTCACAGTTCCTTTAAGAACAAACATTATAGTCAACACTGTCCTCTCACCATTCAAACAAACAAGCGACTTGAGAGGTTCACGCAAGTGTTTAGATAAACATCAGAATGTTCCATCCGTTTATCGCCAGTAAACCTTGGCTGCATCCTCGATCCCTTCAGCAGTATGCGCTCGGTGCCTGGGAGCGGGTGGAGAGTTACGTAAGAGCTCTGGCCACTAGTAATAATTTCTATAAACAGAAATTCCAGCAGAGTCTTCTGCTGGCAACGTTGTTAGTCGAGAGCTCTCTCGTGTAATCAGAATGGAGTTTATCAACCATGTACATTTGGACTTATAAGGAATTATACTTGGTGAGTTGCTCCCAAGGTTACAATACAAAATAAATATGCAGGATATAGAATATGAAAGGAATATGATGTTCTGAAAATAGCAATCTACCCAATGCATCCCTCCACAAAACAGCAGAATTAACCAGCGGTCCTGCTCTATTAATTGCATGCATACCAAATGTCTTAGTATCTGTTTTCTAAGCATTAGCATCCTGGCAGAGCTGTTTACTGCCCCTCCGGGGCCAATATTTTTGCTGGGGAGTATGTAAATTAATGTAGTATGAAGTCACTTTTACAGGCCCGCAGTGGGGAGTAAACTCTTTATCACTGTTGTGTCGATCCTGACAACATTTGTACACAAATGCCATTATGCAATGCTGTAAAAAGACAACAGCTAATAATTCATATTTATTTTATCAATCCGGCTGCATTTGTCCAGTCTAAGCAATTTAAAGACTATTTAAAGTCTAACGATTTTTTTGCATGTGCGTGTGCTTATAACCTGTTGCCCCTTTTCTAAAAGTAGATGGCATTTCTTTCTCAGCTGTTTGGATAATTGGGTACACAAGTGCGCAAGTCACCCAGATCTCAGACAGTGTCTGATCATAAATGAAAAGACAATCTGTCAGTTTACTTGTTTGTAATCTAATACCAATAAGAGCAACTAAATCGCATGGGTGTAATCTGTTATAATAAACCTCAAAATAGCCATTAAACCTTGGACTTTGGCATTTTGACAATAAAAAACACCACATAGGGAGAGAATTGTTTACCCTGTTAAAGTATGTTGAAAAAACTGATCACATTTAAATGCATCCGTGATATGCTATAACATTGGAAAACAAATTGTATTATCAAACTCACTTAAATCATTTAGTTATATCATTCAGTTATTAGATACTTGCATGTGTTGAAGTGTCCCATAATGTTGTAGATACATGAAAAATATGTCAGGTTTAGCTGTGAAATCCCACAGGGGTTTCAGTACACTAGGTCTGTCTCCTGGGCAGTGTTAATTTTTCCAAAACAGGGAGTAGACTGTAGTTAATACTACAGTAAACATAAACTAAACAAACTGTAATCTTGGTGTTTTATTTACGTATGTAACATCATTTGTGTGGCATTTATAGTAATAAACATAAAAAACATGTTCAAAATATTTGCAAAACAGAGGGATAAAAACAACAAGATCCTTATCTAAGATGACAACATTTCTGGTAACAAAACAATGGAAACACAATAGAAAATTGCTTGCCAGTTTAATAATTTTGCAAGCAGTGATGTCACATAATACAAATGTTACATATTCTATATATCAATTTAAATAGGAAATTCCAAAAAGCACAGACCAACTAACTTTGAGGTCTTATTTGTGCAGTCGTGATAACTTACCCATATTGTATCCATAGGGTGATTCACTGGACCCATTCTGTAGACTGGCCAGTATTTCCCCTTTCCCAACATCACTGTCTCCAACCAGCAGGAATTTCAGAAGGAAATCATAAGCTTTTGCTGGACTGCTCCTGTGGTTCATGTTCACATCAGCCCGATGACCCATTCTGGTGCATCATGTAATGGACTTGATGTTACAAATCTCAGACCACCAGTGCCACCAAACAACACATCTGATTTAAAAATAAACCTGTTTATTCTTCATAAAGCTTTCAAATCTCCCGTCCGGCACATCACTAAAGCTGTCCTATTGTTCAAAGATCCTGGTTGTGGGTCCACTGATGCTGTTGCGTCACGTTAGGAGATAAATAAAGACAGTATGATAACATAAACCGCACAACTTCTTAAATCTGGCTGTTAGTATTTGCAAAAGAACAAAAAAACCTCATTAATCCTTATAAAACTCCTGTCACTACGTGCACTATCGTGCACTATCGAGGTTTTGATAATCTTCCCTTTCGAGCAACATGATCCATTGAGCTATTCTGCCGCGATCACTCTCTTCTATCAGTCTCAATGTTCGTCCTCAAACTTTCTCTGATTGGCTCCCGTATGGAGTTGCTAGGGCAGCTATGATATTTCATTGGACGTTAGTCGTGTCTGTCAAAACCCGTAAACGCCCATTTAGTGCTGGAGAAGGTGTGGCCAATCCCGTTTTCATCCCATATGCCCTGATGTCAGATCAGCGCCCGTATGCTCATCCATTTGGATTTTGTTGCGCGAGCTGTGGTTCAGCTGATCCTACGTCAGCGTTGCCGCGCGTTTCAAACGCGTGCTCGGGTTTGTTGTTTGCCGGGGCACGAAGAATGACGTAGTTTAAAAATGACGTAATAACTATTATTGTAGTGTCAGAAATTAATTGATTCAGTTCTTAATGTAAAATTACAGTAGCTCCGTAAAACAGCACTTTTTTAAATTATCATAATAAGAAGCCTATTTAAATCAGTAGTCTGCATCCCCACTGACCATTAAACATTTTTATTCGATCGTATATTGCGACATATGTTTTAAATATTTATATAATAGTTAAAAATAATGTTATTAGTTTATATGTTATATATATGTTCTCGTAATACAGAGCCTAAACGTTTGCAACCTGTCCTCTACTATTAACAAGCAATATTGAACTGAAGGGTATCCTATAATAGTAAACAACAGTAACTTTAAACCCAACATTACTATCAGAATTTTTGTTGTATTTATTCTCCGATCTAATTTGATTACATTTAATCCAAACTGCTAAAGAAGAAAAAGCATGTTGCACAACGTTGCTCATGAAGTTACAATACACAAGTAAAAAATGTAGTTATATTTAGACTTTAACAGCACCATCAAGAGCATTGTCTTCTTATGTTCTCGTTCACTGTTACAGTACAACTGTACCTGTGTCTCACGTCCTGAGTGTTATTTTCCGAAGAAAATACTTGTAAAGATGCTGCCCTCTAGTGTTGGAAAGCAAACCAAACACTTGGAGAAAAAAACCAATGTTGTGTTTATAGCTTACCGTATCTAGTTTGTTACTATTATATTTGTGGTTAGTAATGGTTAAATACCCAAGAAGAAACAGATTGATAAATATAGATTTCTTAAGTCTGTGCCCAACCTTTATCAAATTCAACAGAAGTTTCAATAAAACAACATGAAACTATAATCATAATATCAGTATACATTTTCAATATTTAAAAAACACTATTTTATATGATTTTAAATGAGCACATGTACAACCCCATGTGTATAAATAATAAATAGGAATTTACATTTTTATTATGACCACAAATCTCACAGAAAGATGAAGAGCAGATATGAAATGCCTTCATTACTCTCCAACATTAGCACTGACCTTCAGTTGATCTTAGTTATCCATGATCAATTCGGGATGTACAGTTATTTCAATGTGACATCCCATATACATATAAAGGAAATTCACATTATCAAAATTGAATTTTAAGATAACAGAATACCATTCTTTTGATACACTCTTCTTAAGATATAACTGATTAAAAGTCTTTGAATAATGCAGCATCTTGTTCATTTAACTGTAACCAGGAATGGGTAATCTTTGTCCTTCCTTGGCTTCAAAAAAGGTGTATGAGAGTATTATAGTGTCAACTCGAGCCATCCTGGGGTCTTCATCGAACTCCGGGTCGATATAAAAGAAAACGGGCATGTCTACCTCCTCATGTGGGTTTAACCTCTGTTCCTCAAAACAGAAACACTGAGAAAGGAAAAGAGAATCATCATTAGTGCATTGAGCTAGGATGGTGTTCATTCAAAAAGAGTTTACAGTACACATTGCTAACCTGTATCTTATTGAAGTACTGTCCAGCCTCAAAAGGCACAACATTGTAAGTAGAAATTCCTATCACAGGTTTATCTGTGGGATTCTTTGCCCTGTAGAATGCCAGTGCAGTTTCCCCTGGGACAACCTGGGAACACAATAACCAATTAAGTCACCTTGAAAGGCATTTTTTGGACCACTAGATATGTTGAAAGCCAAGGTTTAAAACATTAATGTTTGTACAAGACTTAAAAATGATATAAAATCTTACATAAATTTCTGACTGCTGTGGACGGAAGTTCCATTGCATGCTGGCATGTGTGTCTGCATTAAACGTCACTTTAATAACACGGTCCCTTATTGGCTTCATCGTCTCCACTTGCTCAGTGTCATGTCCCGCTATAGCTGAACCTCCCAACCCTGTTGCCTGTGGAAAGGAACATGTTACTGTAATAAATCAAATCTACTACCAGAATCACCTCTGAGCTGTGAAATCCTTTCTGTTATACTAACTTGACAGTACAGTCTGTAGAGTGGAACAGCAGCATAGGACATGCCAATCATCCCGACTCCAGCAGCCGCAATGTATGTGAGGATAGTCTTGTTCCTTTTCTTCCAGTCATCTTCCTGGCTCGGTTTTCTCCTGTGAGTTTTAGCTCCTCGTGACTGATTGAGGAATCGCTGTGGGATCCTCCTGAGAAAAAGCTGACTGCTGGAGGCCGCTACTCCTCTGATGTTGCAGCAATCAATGCAAAAACGAGTGTTAGAAAGTGCTACCTGCACATATTTTGTAAAGCACCCACGAAGGAGGGACGGTAATAGCATAATCCCAAAGTTACAAGTGAAATCCCCCAGAAGACAGGCGTGCTTCACCTAAAATACAAAACAAGGACATTTAAAGATAGCTGCATCATTTTTTTACATGTTTCATATCATTGACAGCAAGTGATGGATCTACATAAAGGCATACACTGTACAGAACAGACTTACAAAATGAAGAATCGACTTATAAAACAACTTGTACTCGCTAAAAAAATAAGATTGTTTGTTTATTGATGATGAAGTACTGTGATAAGCAGAATAATAAAGTGTGCAACATGCTAACATGCACAATACATTTATTAAATCATTTATTCCGCGGTTTCATATTGTGTACATACATGATAAATATGTGACTAAAGATCCCATTAGCATAGCTTTGGACAACCAGGAAAATGAAGAGATAAAACCTTACTTGACTCAATACATGCGGCTATTTGCACGTACACCCTTCAACAGCAAGTTACAACACTCGGTGCAACAGATTAATGTTCCCCACTGGGTACACGCCTCTGTTACTATAGTTCCGGTGTGTTGTGAAAACTGACCTACCTTAATATAGCACCAATAGCTACACCAATATAGCGAAAATTATACATTTTTTGGTCTCAGGTTACAGGAGTTTTGGACTGGAAGAAATGTAAAGAAAAAGACTATCTATCTTCAAGTGTTTTTTAAGTGTTTTCAAGTGCACTAACTAGGGCACTATCAAGTGTTTTTCAAGTGTTGTAATTCTATTGTGTCAAGTGTGCACTATCAAACACTGTTTTCAAGTGCACTATCTAGGGCACTATCTAGTGTGTTTTAAGTGTAGTGTGCACTATCAAGTGTTTTTCAAGTGTTTTAAGTCTATTGTGCACTATCAAGTGTGCACTACCAAACACTCTTTTCAAGGGTTTTCAAGGTGCACTATCAAGAAGGCCAAATGGAAGAACACAAACCTGTGGCCAAAGGGTGTTTCGAAGGCACTGAACTCCTTAGATTCTTGTTTTATTAGATTAGATTCTTGGGGCAGTTGTGGCCTAATGGTTAGAGCGTCGGACTCGTAACCAGAAGGATGCCGGTTCGATTCTCAGTACTGGCAGGAAACAACTGACGTGCCCTTGAGCAAGGCACCTTGCTCCCCGGGTCGCAGCAGTGATAGCTGCCCACTGCTCCTGGTGTATGTGTGTTCACGACTTGAAGTGTGTGTGTTCACTATTCACTGGTTGGGTTAAATGCAGAGGTCACATTTTGGGTATGGGTCACCATATCTGACAAATAGGTCACTTTCACTTTAGTGGTACCTGCCAGTATCCTTTGCAGTGATCCAGCGTATTTTTCCTTTGCAATACCTACTAATTCATTTGCACCACCCTTTTACGGGCAGGTGTTCTGGATTGGAAGAAATGAAAAGAAATCTCTATACCTCGATTGGTATCAGTCCATAAACTTGATTATTAACACCATGTTATGTTACCTGCTTGAGGATTTAGTGAATGTTTGTATCTTTTGTATTAGTTAACTATAGCGTGTAGTGTACATCTCATTTGTACGTAAGGAATATAAGAATATAAAGCTCAAAGTCTATGCTGCTATCTTGCACCAAAGTCACAACACAATTGAAGGATGACATGACATGCTGTAGTTTTAATGTTCAATCTGTCTCTATTAAAGTTCATGTAAATTCCCAAAGGTTCAAATGTACTATTGGCTGTTTTCTAAATGGGTAAAGTGTCTACAGTAATGAAAAATCACTTCCTCAATATAAAAGGAAAGATTCAAAGTAATTTTATTAACAATATCAAGAAACAAAGTAAAAAACAAGAAAAAAAACTAAATGATTGATTATAGGTATGTATAATGTGCTAAGTTACAAGCATCTTCCAGATCAGCTACTACCTTACTGATCGATGCCCATGATAACAACACTGTTTACGGTTATACAATCACAAACAACAGAAAGGAAAGGCAATCAACCAACCAAAGACACATCCTTTAGGTGGGACAATGTCCTGTTGGGGGAAGAGGCACATTAACATATCACTATAACCCATGTTAAAGTAACAACGATAAATACGTTAGTAACTGTTAAACAGTCCTTTAGGATGTTTTGGCATTATTGACTGTGTTACAATTCTTCTCATATCATTATCCCATATGAATGTAAACACAATACTTTTTTGTTGAAATATAAGTTATTTTAAACGATAAGCTTTTGGAAAATGTGGCGAGATGGTAGCGGTAGCAGATGTTTATCGACACACGCAGATGACGTAACAAGGGAGGCATGCATAGGGCTGTTGTACACGCCCCAATCCACATCAAAACTATGACAAAAATACACACGCCAAAAAATTTTAGCTCAAATGAAAATCCCAGTCGCAAGCGCACAGTTGACTGATATGCAGAATTAAAGGGGCGGTGCAAATGAATTGGTAGGTATTGCAAAGGAAAAGATGTGCTGCAAAATCTTTGCTGATGAAGTTTCCTTTGCAAAACTTTATTTTTGTTTGCAAAACTTACTTTTTTCTTTCAATACCTAATTTTTCTTTTGCGATTCATTATTTTTGTTTGCTCACTTTTTCTTTTGCAAATATATGTGGCATTGAATTCACTTCATAGATATCCCCCGTGTCCGAGTCATTCAGTCGGACTTCATTCAAATCCCCTCGTTTCCTCATCATCCAGTATCAAGCTGTCTGCTTTCCTGTCCCCTGAGAGTCCGAAACATCATCAACAGTGACAGTGAAGGGAGAGGTGAGGCAACCCACGTGACCGCGGGGTATCAGGACAGATTAGTGAATAGGTACGAGTATGTCTGTTACTGTCTGGGTAAATTGCTGTCCCGGTTTGAACCAGCGTCCCCCCTTCTGCCCAGTGACCAGATTGACTTTATAATACATCTTCTGTTACTCGTGGACCTGTGATGGCTCTGCTCCCACAGTCAGTGGAGGCAGAACACTTTGACGGGCTGTCGCTCCTCTACTGGTAGGAAATAACATTATCTTGTTGTTATCTGGCTGAGAGACTTTGGATTAAGCAAATACTGATGCGTTTAAGGCCTATTTGGTAGTTTATTGGATATGTAGATGTTTTTGTTTGGTGTTAGTGTTACAATGATTGTCTATCTGTGCTTGCAAATAATTTCCGTGTTTCTCCTTTCATGTTTTATACACATCCCCTTTTATACACATTAAGCGAATTATACAGTATGCTAGTATTCTGTTTTCTTATTTGTGTTGCTCCTTTAAAATTATATGGATTATTGCATTCAGTTGTGACATACGTTTTTAAAACGTTAGCAGAGTTTAACTAAACTTAAATCATTCAACTTGCCATTTATCGTCATGGAAGTCATCACCAGCAGGAAGTGTAAAGTTAGGACAAGACAAATAGGAAGCACCCTGCAGGGATGCCTGCGTGGGTCTGTTGCATATCCTAACATGGCTTGTGCGAGGTAAGACAGATTAGGTAGAATTAAGTGATCAGTTTAATGCTGGATCTTCTGTAACTCAATCTCAGGCACAATGTTTGAGCTTTCTTTGTTCAGGGTTTAACCGTAAGGTAAACAGATTCTTCTAAATGTCACAATGCTTTATAATAACTGTGTGTGAGCAAAATGATCAAGCTTTTGACATAAAGAATCATTCACAACAGTCTGTTACGCTGCATGACTCTGATTTGTTCACAGTGACAAAGAGATTACAACGTATTGTTTACGGAAGCAAGCATAGAACACTAATTGGGTCAAATACATGAGACTTGTCTTTCTGTTAAGGTCAGTCTGACCCCCACATGAAGTCAAAGAAACTTGCCTTATATCTGTATTTTGATTTGGCATGTTTACGCCACAAATAAGTGATCATTAACTTGCATAGGCTCCTGCCATATGACATTTATGTTAATTACAAAATATAAACAAATATAATATAAAGGATACAAAATAAAAAATAACATATTATTAAATTAATAAAGCAAATGTGTGGTGATATCTGTGTTACAAAAAGACACAAGAAGTCTCATTGACATTAATCACTGTCCTAGTTAAAGACCAAACATTTTATTATGTTTCTATTATGGGGATTAAATACAATAGCGATCAGGCTGTCATTTAACAGATTGCATACATGCATGCATTTCCATAAAGCCTTTACTGTTTACTTTGATATAAATCTAAGCACTACTTCCTGCATATACTCGTATTACATTTCTTTATTCTTTTTATGCTGCAAGGTTATGAATGAATGTTCCTATTATTATTCTGTTTATATCTTCATAGCCACTTTACATTGAATTCATATTTACAGTTCTCTTATTCATAAATACCATAATATTATAAATGTTGCATCAACCTTATAAGTAGTACCATTCACCTAATCTTAATTTTTTTAGAAACATTTTATAAGTAACTTTCATTGTGGCTATTTTATTGGGAATATTTCTTGTGATATTTGGAGGAAAACTTGCTTTTCAGGACGATAATGGGGCCACATGGTATCAATCGTGCTGTGGAGAGACTAGAGTTCACAGACTGCAAGAAAGGACTTGGTGAGAACCATTTATATGAAATGAAAAAAGGCATTTTAGCCACAGTTTTGTTTCTTTTTCCTACACCTCTGTTGAATGAATTATTCTAAAAAAATGTAATCTCAATTTAATAGGTGTGAAGATTATTGGGGGCTACAGGGAGCAGAGTGGTGAAGAGTTTGGTATTTTCATTAAACGAGTTTTACCAGGTGGCGTGGCGGCACAGGATGGTATGTTCTCTTCTTTTGAAATCTCAAATATCTCAAATTAAAAGATATTCGTACAATCCGGGAACTATGGATGATGACCTGTTTTTCATTTAGGGCGTCTTAGAGCAGGAGACCTTATTTTAGATGTCAACAACATGAATTTAGGGGGTGTTACAACTGATAGGTAATAAATTCCAAGTTTTTCATAAAACTTGTAGTTTATCAGAGATTCTAAGATAAATAAAAAATGTAAAATAACTCCCTATATGTTTCTCATTTTATTAGGGCAGTGGAGATTCTTCGCATGGCGTCATCTACAAATCACATGTCTTTACTTATTGTTCGTGATGAAGCTTCCAGGTAACTATTTTACAAAATGTAAAGGGACTCTTTTTACATATTAACATGTAATTCACAGGGATTTGGTTTGTGTTTCTCAGTTTCAATTATATAGAGACAAGATATATTGCTTGCCAGTATTTGGACATCGTATACTCAATCCTGTAAATGGATGAGTGCAGCGGAGTATCTTATTTTAAATGTAAAAATAGTCTTAATACATTAAGTACATTATAGTCTTTAGCGGTTAATGGGAATTTTGGCACTTATAGTGTGCTGACATTTGACATTAATTTCCTGTATTTTGGTCTAAACTTTAGTCTTTTTAGAGTCCAGCTGTTTTAGAGATCTTCTATTGTTCTTGTACTGTAACTCCATAAACTGCAAAAAAAATATTTTTTATTTATCTGAAGTGAAGCACTTTTTGTTGACATTATCTAGCAATAATTGAATTGTTTCATTCAATAAAACCTGGTAATTTAGATGTTCACCGCATGACGCAAATCACCTGACAAAGCAGTTTTTGAGCGCTCTGTTTTGATCTTCCTGACAGTCTTAGTTTAAAAGGATCTGGCATTTTGCTGGTGTCAGTGACTTCCTGACGTGTCCTTTTGTACTCGCGGCTAGACGACTGTTGACGTATTGGGGCCACAAGTCTGTATCCTGACTTGATCCTGCTGAGAGCAGGTTTTAAGCTATTGTAAAAGGATTACCATCATCATTAAGTGAGAATCATTCAATTCAAACAACATGCTTCAGATTCCGAGAACATTGTGTCAAGAATTTAAAGATTAAAGGGTAAATCACATTTCTAGTTTGACTCTTAACATGGATACTTGGGTAATTTATCTCCGATTACTCTCCTAATCTAATTAAGTGCTTCTAATCTGCTTTGAGGATAATGAGGAAGTTGAATTCAATAAGAATCATCATATTGATGATGTGATATCCAAAAGTCATAAAGAAAGAAAAATTGTTGAAAGAGAGTTGGAGATCATACCCATATTATATTTCCTGTAAATCTCTACATACTACAAAAAAAGAACGCTTTGTGTGTTTTATCATGCATCACAGGAGAGAATTCGCTGAACTAATGGAAAAATATGGTTCGAGCAGCAGTACCGGTTCTGGATCAGACAGGACGTCTCCCACGTCTGTCTCCACAGGTATTTTCCATTACATCCATCCTTATACTGTATTTCAGATGGAAATGACTAATGTCTTATTTTGAGAACTTGCAGGGGGTTTCAGTGTTTGAACAAAAGGACCATTTGGTCCTTTCTTGACATCATTGTTTCCTACTAGTTGTGCAGGTGTGAAAGAGATTGCTGTTCTGAAAACCATGTAGCGTTTGCGTGGCATTTTTAGGAGAAAGAGGAGCAGACATTTAGATGGAGGCATTGGCATGACAATCTCTTTTTTTCAGGTAAGATGACTGACACGGCCTCCTCCTCTTCATCTTCAAGATCAACCAGTCCTCTGCTTCTGAGTCCTAAAGATCTAAATCCAGTGTACACCACCGCCTGCATTGCCTCTCCATCACCACAAGTCTGCACGTGAGAATTTCATTCTGAGAGATTCTTGATAGTTAAATTGACCTCAAACAGTACATAAAATATCTCGTATTTGAAAACTTTTAGGAGAACCTAGCAGATTTCACCACACACTGAGGCTATAAATAGTGTCACGATTAAAGAGTTTGAGCCTGAGGTCACCTAATTTAATAGTCTGTATGAAAGTGAAATCCCACAAAAGATTAATTTATTGTCATTGAAAAAATAATCACCTTAGTAGGCATTGTTTGTGCTGTTGATCCAAGCCCTTATGGTTACTCCTCTCCCCCCATCAGAGACTGCATGATTCAGTTGATATGTGTGTCCAAGGGGACTGGATTAGGCTTGGTCATCAGGGGCGGAGCTAACCGTGCAGAGGGGCCAATGGTGTTCATTCAGGAAATAATGCAAGGAGGCGACTGCCAAAAAGTATTTTTTATTATTGTTGTTGTCATTAAGTAAAATTGGTTTAACGAATGTTACAGTAGATATATTTAATGAACAAACTCAAACAAAAGTTCTTCTTTCTGACTCTAGGATGGGAGACTAAAGCCAGGAGACCAGATTATATCTATCAATAAAGAATCACTCATCGGAGTAACACACGAAGAAGCCAAAAGCATACTCACTCGTACAAAACTCAGGTTAAAACTCAAATAATTGTCTATATATGAGCACAACTTAGGAAAATAGGAAAGCTCATATGTTTAAAAATGTCACTCTTTGACTCTACAGACCAGACCCTACAGTAGAGATAGCATTTGTCAGAAGAAGGTCTTCCTCAGGCTCCAGCAGTGGACCCCACAGTCCAATCTCTCTTCAGCCCCTCTCCAGTACTGTTCCTCAGCTCAGGCCTGCTGGACTGGGCGGAGCGACTCTGTCTGGAGGCCTCGTTCCCAAGATTAGCAATACACCCAATTCTGGAAGTGAGACGCTGCCTTCTGTAGAGCTTACTAAGGTAGGATGTAAGAAACTTGCTACCTTGACAGCATGACAGCAGTGACTCACAATCTGCCAAGAACAGTTCACCCAGAAATTCTGTCTTCAATTACTCACCCTGATGTTGATGGACACAGTATTTGGAAGAATGCTTCTAACCAAACAGTTCTTGGTCACTTTTGACTACCATAGTAGGAAAAAATGTCTTTGTTCTGTTAAACACAAACAAAGATATTTTGAAGAATGTAGTAAAGCAAACCTTTCTGGTACACTTTTAACTACCATTGTAATTTTTCCTACTATGATATGGCTCATGTGTTCATCACAGCAACAAAAAATATTCAGATTTGAAACATCTTCGAGGGTGAGTAAATGACAGAATTTTTATTTTTTGGTGAATTGTCCCTTTAAGCACAACCAATAAGTATTAACACTTATTTAAAATCAAGAGCATAGTTCCCATATTAAATGTTTGAATTACTTTGTACAATTATGATTGTTTTAAATATTGATTTGTCAATATCTTGTAATGTACTGTAACATATACATGTAAACCCATTTGTATGGTACTATAAGCATATTATTGTCGGCCAGGCTCAAAATGTTTAATTTTACACAGTATATACCAGCGAGTATTTCACTCTCAAGTGGTCATTGAAATAAAAAAGGTTGAAGACATCTGTGCTAGGTCACAGTTTAGAGATTTAACATATAGTAGCCATTTTTTTAGCACCATGTTCTTAATGTTTTATTAAAATGAGTTTGTCTTTCTCTCTCAGGTACGAACCACAATAGGAAAGCCTGAGCTAACTCCTGTGTCCTCACCTGAGAGTGCCTGCACCACAGTGGCCGACTCTGGTACTGCAACTCTTTATTAAACTGACCCACTTCTTGCATTGATGTTTCTCAGAATAGATCAGTGCATTCTCAAACATGTATGTTTCGTGTTCTCGTATCACTTGCATGCATTTTAATCTATTTTAAAACAGGAAGATATGAAATGTTCTGGCATAACCTGGATTAATTTAACTGTTCAGAAGTTTAGACGGTCGTGCGCTGATGAGATACTGGGGTGTTTGTAAGATAATCCAGCTGACATGCTTGTGCTCTCACTTCTGAAAATAGATAATAACAACATGACTTTTAACTGCAGGTGAACTCAAGGGAAGTGAACTCTGTTCAGGACAGTGTTTCATTTCATGGACAAGCACCTTTGATAAAGCCTTCTCTAGCAGTGATTTGAAACAGATTGAAATGCCAAATGTGCTGAAAGGCAATCATGAAATGAGGAACATTACTGTATGTTTCCAGTTGTTTTGAGTGTGTGGTCAGACTAAACTCTGATGTCATAAAATGGCAGATGGATCTCAGCTGGAGGCAGAATAACAAAGGTGAGGTGTTTAATATTGGATCAGGAATATCCTATGAGGAAACCGCTGGGGAAACAGCACATATATATTCACAGGTGTTGAGGTGGTGAAATATTTCATACACCCTTACACCAATGAGACCCCAATTATCCTCCAAACCTGTCTAAGAATTGAAGGGAATTTATATTATTTTAAGTTCCTGAATATGTAGGAAACCATGCTAAGGAAATCAAACCCAACGAAAACTATAAATACATTAAAAAGCAAACATGCAACTCCCGTCAGAGCACATACCTGCAGTATAAGCTCAGTTACACGCTGCAGTTATTCATCATAAGAGGAATTAACAGTGTGACACTATTTGGAGAAGAGCATTGTTCTTTCTCACCACTTCACTCACTCAGATCTGAGTTTGGTTTTACCTCAATCTTGTGCAATCTTCCTTTAGGTGTTTAGGTTTAGGTATGTGCAACATCTGTGGTGAAATCTGTTCAAATTGTGTTTATACAATAATTTATTATGTATATGATTATATAAACATAATTGTAGCATTATGTAGGTGTCTTAAAAACAGTCTGGTTTCTTTGATCAGCTGTTTGGCCAAAAAAATGAAAAATGGCAGAAAACTCAAACAGCTGTTTTGCTAAGACTCATTTGGTCTCTCTTTTTTCTTTGTCCAGATGTATGTGTAAGTGCTGCCTGTAAGCCCAGCGATACCTTCAGACCATCAGAACCTCCGTCTTCCTGCATCCAGCTCAAGCATGAGAAAATAAAGCAGGTAACTCTTATTTGTAACTCATTGTACTCAAGTTACTTTCATCCTAATCTACTGTGTCCTTTGGGAATCAAAACAATGCCCTTTGCTTTACACTAAAGGGATTTGTTTTCAAATGACTTGAATTTACCAAATGACTTATGATTACTGCCATCAAACCAATAGACAAAATTCAGATTTATGGAAATGTTTACGGCAAGTTCAAGTGTTGGTTACCCATCAGCCTCAGTATTGCATTGAATATTGACTGAATAAGAGGTAAGCATGCCATCTGCATCTTCTGTGGATGGAAAAATCAATAGAGACTATACCACAGCTGTACCTCTGTTGCTGTAGGAAACAGTGAGGATGGACAGTTAAACAATAAAGTTTTTTACATGGTTACACAACGGGGTGCAAATAATTATGACCACATTGAAAATCTGAGAAAAATGTAAACCTTGAAATCAACAAAAAGGATTTTGAGAAAATGTTAGAAAGAAATAATTTTTGATCTGCAGTGTAGCTTACATTAAAATTCAACCCTGCTGCTGTAGGTTAAGCATAGATCATCAGGTTTTGGACAAGCTTGTGGAGTCCATGCCAGCTTGAGAAGCGACCCAAAAGTCATGGGTTCGATCCCCTGGGAACGCATACTGATAAAAAATCGCTTTGGCTAAAAGAGTCCCTGCAGATTATTTCTGATAACAAGCCAAAAAAATAACTAAACATTAGCTAGAAGTTTATAAGTAGTGACCATGTTATGCATGTTCTGTCCACAGGCACTGGAGATTCTGGGATTGAAACCTACAGCGTATCAGGTCCAAACTCTAAGAGAAAGACTTTATTTGAGCCCAGATGGGACAGTGGCCTATGGAGGTAATAATTTTTCATTATGTCACAGACGAATAAGAGTGCAAAACAAGAGTGCCTACTTTTTACATACAGTACCTTTTTTGCTTGTGTAGTTCCTTTTTATTTGTTTTTGTACTTTTTTTAAAGTAAAATCAAAAGTACATTAGTGTTATTGTTATACATTTTGTATTAATAAACTTACATTAGTTTATTTCTAAAAGTATTTTGTTTTCTGTAAGATTTTGAAAGAGTTGCAAAGGAACTCTTCAAACTACCGCCAAAGTCTAACTCGGAACAGGAAGTAGTCAGATTGACATCAGACGATCTCATTGATTCTCCGTCAAACCCTACGGTAAACATTTTCAATTTTTTGTATTGCAACAGAAATGTGCAAATATAAAATCTGCTAAGCAATTAAATGTAATTTTTTTATGTAACTTTTTAGCCATCGTTATCAGACTCTGATGATCTAGATGAAATAAAGAGATTAAGAAAAGATCACATCGAGGCCTTGACTGAGATCAAGCGACTACAGGTAACCCCTCTTCAACAACTACAATACTGTCACATGCTGGAATGTGTGACTTTCATTCATGTGCTATTGCCTGCGGCTCTCAATAATCCTATTTGCGAGAGTGAGTGTGTTAACTGATGATTCATGTAAACATATCTGTTACATGACAGGATAAGCTGGCAGAATCCCAGAGCCTTAATCGTAACATGCAGCAGGAGCTAACAAAACTTACACAGGTGCGCAACTCTTTCTTACATCTGTTTTTTTTGTTGTTGTCTTTTTTCTTGTCTTTGTCTCTGTACAGTGTTAGATACACCACACGGGGGTGCTCTGGGCACACATTCATGTGCTTTTAGGTGAGCTTCAGGTGTTTTGTAGAGTGAGTTTGATGCTGAACATGATATTCTCGACTGCAAGAAAAGTCAAAAGATGCCGTACTAGGATGAGCAATATCCGAAATCTATTTTCAGCGCAATGTGCTCACCTCAGGAAGCTTAAACACCCACGATAGAGCGTGATGTAGGAGGTGAAGTATGTAGGATGTTACGGGATGGCAGTCGGTGTTTGGAAATAGTTTTATTCGATAAGTTACAAAGATATGGGCTCCCACCAGCCTTTTGGGTTCTGTCTCATAGCCTCAGAAGATTTTGTTATATAACCCAAATCTAAAGAGCTGAGCATTACTGCATAAATTTGAGACATCATTCTACTGTAGAGCAAAATTTGTCAGAGGCACCTATTCATTGCTAAGGCAAGCATCAGAATTACTATTGCTCATTCTTTGAGCATAGGGTTAGGTGATATGCTTAAAGTTTAATATCACAATGACTTTCTACATTTGTATGTATATCCAGTGAAGCACTTTTGACCATACAGTACATTAAATCAGGGATTGGTGTTGTACTACTCTATCTATATATCTATACTATATCCAGAAGCAATTTCACTTATAGTTGACCTTATAAAGGACCTAAATAAAGGAGGAAAGTGTAGTTCTGCGGCTTCTGCCATTTATCAAAGAAATACACAAGAATGTTTAGTCAGATGTCTGAGCCCCCGTGGCGTTTTGATTGGTGACAGGGTCAATGCAACTTCTGTATCTCCTTCCCAGAATGCTTTGCTCTAGCGTGTGGAGTCACAGCTGCTCACTCCTGGAGCACTATAAAGAACTCCGTAGCTTATCCAGTTCATGACATTCAAGCACCAATACACGGTCGGCGCTCCCCCTCGTGTGAAGCCTGTACTGTATGTTTCTTTAAAGTTCAGTTCTGCATTGAATTCTTTCTGCTCTCCTCACCCCCACCCACACGCTACCGTCTATATCTGCCATTAGAACTACAGGTAGGCTGATAGGCTTTTCAGCATCGAAACAGCAGGCTTTTAAGCCTCCTCTCCTGTGAGAAATATGAGGCTATATCACATCCACGCAGTACATCCCCGGGTACATTACAGTAAAACGTGTGCGGGGGCAGTCATGTTGTGAGGTTTGACCATCCATGTGGCTCCCGGGATGAGAACTCTTTGTTTTAACCTTACGTGTACAATGTGTGCCGGGGTTAACATGGAGAGTGTTTATTTTTGTCTATGCGTTACTTTAAATGGATTGAAGTTTTGTGAATAAATTATTCTGCGCTAATGCATCCACCGTCTCTTCTGTGAGACTGTCAATAGCTCAATACTAGCTACTGTACTAGTACACTCTTAAACCAGATGTGTTAAATAATAAAACATTTTGTGTGTTATGGAATTTTGTTAAATAAATAAAAGAGACAACTCAAGCTTGAGTTAAAAGTAACACATAATGTGTTGTCCTTATGATTGTGTTGTTATTAACACAGTTTTCAGAGTGTACTAGTAAATCTTATTGCTTGGATGTTATTCACAGAACACACAAAACGCCTTATGAACCTCAAGAATATTTCCAACAATTTCTGAAGATTAATAAAAATTCTGAAGATTGTTTTGCTTAGAAACCGAAGAGACTATTCGTAAAATACATTAGGAGTATGGCGCTGTAAAATGAATGTAGATTGTATATGTAATATATTTGGATTTGAGTAAATTTGATGAGAAATATTTCATATTGAAATCATCAATAATATTTAGTTTTGATCGCAGACCTGGCAAATTTGAGTCCAAGGGATAGTTAACCAAAAATACAAAATTCTGTCATCATTGCCTTTTTCTAGTGTCATGTCAAATAAGATATTTTTTAAAATGTTGGTAACAAAATTGTCTTCTATTGTATAGACAAATAACTAATGCAAGTCAGTGGGTACCAATGGTTTTCATTTACCAACATATTTCAAACTTCAAAGTTTCTTGAGCATTTGCAAAAAATTGTGTCCCAAATCATAGTATGTTAAAATGCGTATTCCTAAAGTCCCCGGATAATCTACTATATTTGGTGAAAAATTCAAAGTGTAGATCCATGAACACTCAAACAGCTAATATTACTCACAAGTCATCGCAAGCAGTTTAGTAACGTTACACTGCAAGCGATGCATCACTAAATTAACACATTTTACAGTAAACATTAAATAAGAAATAATGAATGAGGAAAACATTGTCATATATAGGTGACTTCATGTTAGTATGTCCCAATGTGTGTATACTGTTTTGCTACACACTGAAAAGTATACTTTTCCAAAACAAAAAAGTACATACTTTTAAGCAATAGTATAAGTGGACAATTCGGGATGCAGCTTTGGTCTTTTTCTCCGAAGTTTCAATTTGCTCTTTAATGTAATGAGATATTAGAGAGATCTCATCTGTGATTATACCTTCTAATGGAATCTAAAGGTTGACGCAAGTCTCCATTTGCTCTTCATTGCTTTCCAAAAGACACAAGCTGAATATTCAAGACAAATGCAGGATCTTTATAATGAAAGTCACATAGTCGTCATTATGAATGGACGTTAATATGACATAAGTGCCAAGTAACATCTTTCCAATAAAATAGAGATCTATCAATTCTTGTTAATAATGTCTTTATTCAGTAGGCAATCATCTGTACGCTTGTCATTACTGGTATAAAGAATGACTTCTAATAGTACATGAACTGTGTTTTTAAGCTTTAATGTATTAAAAGTCACTCAAAGCAGCCACAAATTAAGACATTTCTGGTCCACAGCTTTTATGGTGATGTACCACCCTTTGCATGCATTTGTAAATCCTCCACTTGCGTGTGACCTGTCCTTTAGTAAGACGTACTGTATCACCCCATGCTGCTTTATTATTACAGCGACCCGATGACCTTATCATTGTATGACTGCTATTGACTGACAGCGATCCAATACTGCTGTGGTTTTCATTAATGCCAATACATCTTTCACTTTATGAATTATGTAACAGCCTGTTTTTCTGGTTCCACATTACGCCTGCCAACACCTGTTCTATCATCTCTATAACTGACACGTATGCAGAGAATCACGCATGTCTTCCAATGAAACAAATGCCAAATGTACAGAGATAATAAGAAGCAGTGCTTTGTCATACTGGGAGACTGTGGGCATTTCTTCAAGTGTTATAAGTTTGCAGTGTTAAGGGGAGAGCCCATGAGCGCTGTACCGCTCTACTGTACTGCATTCTCAGCATCACAGCACTAAGTGGAACTCCGCTGTTGCAGGATGCAAAATCCGCAGTGGATGAGAGCCGATCCCTACGGACCCGGATCCATCTAGCAGAGGCTGCTCAAAAACAGGCCCGGGGTATGGAGATGGACTATGAAGAGGTTATCCACCTCCTGGAGGCTGAGATTGCAGAGATGAAGTGTCAGAGAGCAGAGCAACCTGGACAGGTATGTCACTTTCCTAAATTCCCGATCCAGCTGGTTGCAGAGGTCCAGACCAGGTTTTTCCTCTCTCGTGTACTGCAGAAAGTAGGTCACTGTTTGCTTTGTATTATTCAGTAACTGGGCTGATGTGAAGGCTTTAACATGATTTTGCAGGGTGACGTGGGCTGATGAGGTTATTTTTGAAATCTCTGGCTAGCAACCTTGCGTGTCAATACGAAGCAATTGATTTTAACATGGGTTATCTCATATTTATTCATTTGATTATTTTTGGTGGGGATTGCTTTAGGGAAACCGGTTATTGCAACCATTTTTTTCACTCTTAATTTCTGATGTATACAACTTCTTTTAATTATTGTCCTGCTCACTTTTTACTGGCTGTCAAGCTCCAAAATGACAAACACTAAAGTGTCATAAATGTGGTCCATAAAACTTGTGCTCTGTATTCCAAGTCTTGAAGCCAGCATACAATAGCTTTGTGTGCCATTAAAGATATAGTTTACCAAAAAAGTCTGTACTTTGAGAAATGAAGATACTTTGAGAATGTCTCAGTGTCTCAGTGGTTTTGTGTTCATACAGTAGAGGTTAATGGGGGCCAATGTTGTTTGGAATGACATGAGGGTGAATAAATAAAATATATATTTTTATAACTATCCTATTAAGTGTGTTTTGGTCACAAAACACATGGGAACCAATGGCTTTTGGTTGCCATCAACATGCTGTTTTTGAAGTTCATATGACTGTTATAGTAGGCCTACATTTCTGAAGATTTGTGGAGGGAAAATATAAATAACATAAATAAAGACTTTCATTTTGGGCGGTTCTATTAAAAGTGGTTATATGGCTTCAGATTTACAGCCTGAGTCCCTGTTTACTTTTATTATATTGAAAAGGTGTCAAAATATTATATATAACTGTAGTATACCTTTATACGGTATGGCAACCCACTTGACCATGATCAATGGCACAATACATACTTATTTTTATTAAGCATTGTACATTGGAAATTGTTTGAGATTACACAATCAGTTCTATTTTAATGGGAGGAGAAGAATGCATTTTATGATGCACTTTCTCTTTCTGGAAATCCTGGAGGCACTGAAGATCTCTCTTTATACAGGAGGAGCTACAAGACCTGAAAAAGAGGATCGCCGTTCTTGAATGTCAACTAAGGAAGAGCGAAAGTGCAATGAAGGGTTTCGAGGTCTCTACTGGGAAACTTCTACAGTTTGTGGAGGTGATATACTGTATGAATCATTTTTAAAGCACGACCAAATACTGTAACATCAACAACACCAAATCCAATTGTACTGTATTTGCACTTTAAATGGTAATTTCTCTCTAAGGGCAAATTGAGCAATGTTTTGATAACTCTGCAAAGTCAGTGTTTACACATTTTGGGGATTTGACCTACTAAAGGATTCCTGTATTTTTATGCCTTGCTCACTATGATGATTTGTTTGTGCAATAATCTATTATACTAATTTGTTTCAAACTGATTTAAACATCCACATTTTCAAAACCCCACAGCTTGTCCAAGACTTTCCCTCTGAAAACCAAAGCTGTCCAAAAGGCCACAGGTAAGAGAATAATTCATGTATGTTCTTCAGTCACCCAGAAACAAAAACTTTTGACATTATGACTTTCTTTCTTCTGCAAAAGACGATATTTTGAAGAATGCTGTTTTCTTTTACCAACATTTTTCGAAATATCTTATAGGAAAAAGGAAAGTCATATAGGATTGAAATGACAAGAGGGTGAGTAAATGATGACAGAATGTTGGTTTTTGGGTGAACTATACTCTTTTAAAGTAGAGCTAATGAATCAACTAAAGCCTCCAGTTTGGTTTCCTGTATCTCTGACAGCAAAACTAAATTTTTATCAACAGGTGTTTAGTAAAGCCTGATTTATGATTTTTTTCCTTTACAGAATCATTTAACTTTGTCTTTGATAGTCTAGGAAGTTGTGTATTCACGCTGTGTATATGGTAACTTTTTATGAGTGGAATAAAAGTACCCTATTCTATTATAAAGGCATTTCACTTTTGGTTCAGAAAGCAGGAATAGATGGTGTCAGGAAGGTCAATATAACACCTGTCTGTGGCAGGGATGTTGATAAGGCCCAATCAACATGGACTCCTGCAGATTCGGCTAGCAGAGCACATCTGGAGAGCCTGTTTTTCCCCTAATGATCATCTCCACCGAATGAAGAAGCCGCTGTGTCTTCATCTATTAAGGCTAGAAAATAATACACATGTCCAGCTGAATCAAATTGAAGGCTGTCAGCAATTTGCAACCCGGAGTGTGTATGATCTTTCTTTTTGCGACATGGTGGATGGTGTTAAATGACCTCTGGAGCTCTTTATGCTTTTTCTGAAATACAGCAGACCAAAATGGATCATTTATCGAATGATTAAAGCTAGCAGAATACATGTAGCAGAATATTAAAACGTGTTCAGTATGTTCAAGGATCCACACAGGATCTATTTTTTGCTGTTTATAGGGTGGAATATGTTTTAAATTGCATTGTGCATGACAATGAAGATTTCTGTAATAAATGACAACATTAAAAGAATTGTTTAGTGTCAGAGGTTCTTACAGTGGATATTTTGTGTAGTATTTAAAGGGCTAGTTCACTCAAAAATATAAACTCTGTGACCATTCATCCTGTGTCGTTTTTTTCTTCTGAGGAACACAAAAGACGATATTGATAGATGTTTTTGTGTCCTTGGGGGCTAATGTTGTTTGGTTACTAACATTCTTTAAAATATAATATAATTATATATAATATATATTTTATGGAATGGCATGATGATGATGAATAAATGATGAAAGAATTTTCATCCCTTTAAGACATTTGTCGGTGGGTTTTTGTGAAGTCCCAACAAAATATGCTTTTCTGTCATGAATTCAGATTTTTGGGTTGACAGTCATCCTTTCATAATTAGGAGAGCACCGGTGATAGACGTATGTGTGATAATGTAAAATGTGTCATAACACCGGCAGATACGTTAGAACATCGCTAAAGAAACACGCCATATTGAAATGACATCCTACATTATGCTCTGTTTCTTATAATATGCTTATTAATTCGCTATTTATTCAAAGTAATTACCAAAGTCTTTTCTAACCAGATGGTAATTCAATCAGCCCGGAACGATTCATATTCTAGCGGTTTCCTCCTAATGACCCAAAAGTGTGGTAGTTTTATAATGTGTTTTCGTAACACTGGTCCATCCGTGTCAGTGGGTCTGAAGCTCCTTCCTCAAAGGTCCAGCCTTTATCAGGAGGTCATGCTGCGCTCTTCTTTTATTCCAACTTGGCCGACATGCTTTGTTCATTTTCGGTTGAAGCGAGCACACTTTTCTATGGCGCTTTTATTGTCTACAGAAAATCATACAAGACTGACACAGTTTTCAATCTAGCTGTTTTTTATCAGAGACAACGTGAAGCGCTAATGAAATATGAATATTTATTTATTTATTTCTCTGCTTTCTGGAATACTTCAATGCTTCCAAGAGCAGCTATTCACCAATATCAGCAGATGTTAAATCACTTAAAGCCTTTTCAAGATAACAGTCTGGTTTTTGTTTTTCAGTTCTGCCAGCGAACCAAAGTCTCAGACACTGGCTTCTCAAGGAGTGAAGAAACCAGCATGGACAGCATCTGCTCTTGCATTGGAAGCTAAAGAATTAAGTCATGCTGTCAGAGCCATTCTAGAGCTGGATTGTAAGTGATGCCTGCTTTTCCATGAAAATCTCAATTGCCATCGTCTAACATTAAACACGAACATCTCACTATCTGACCCACTGTGGCACAAAACAATGTTGTTGCAAGACATTTATCATATGTAACCTGTGTCTTGATCATCTCACAATCAGTTTAAAGGATATATGTGTCAAATTTGTGTATTATTCACTGTTTGTTTGTTTATTTGTTTTCCAAACAAAGTGACTTGTTATTTAATGAAAGGTGAATTGCATAAACTTCTTAACCCATTTAGCTCTGTGGGGTTAGACCTTACAATAATGCATCCAATGACCTAGAGGTCAAAACATTGCCAGTCATTTTGTAAATCACCTCATTATCAGCTTCGCACACTAGACGCTTTTAAACACTATGGCAACATATTGTACAGAACCTATTCAGATATCCTATTTTTTATAAAGGCAAATCCTTTCTGCTTTTCAGTAGACAGTCCAATGATTTACTTTTAAGTTCATTTAATCATTTATTTGTTTGCTTGTCCAGATTTTCATTAGATTTTTCCCGTCTGCTCGATTACGTGTGATGTAAACCTTTGACATGTTACATATATGGTAGGAAATAAGGCAAACGACTACAATCTTGAAATTAAATCCATTTAGATACACTTAGTAAAAAGAATTAGGTCAATCCAATAAGGAAACACAATACACGGTACATTTGCTGTTAATACGAGCCTTTTAGGTCCGTCGCTGAAGCAATCGTTGCCTGGATACAAAGCTACTGGAAAGCAACTACAGTCTGCTTCTTTATAGAAATTGTATATCATGTCACAGACTATACACATTCAGAAAATGAGCCTTAATGGGACAAGATATGGGTTTTTAAATTGTTAGATATTAGTGAAGTGTTTTCTCTACGCAAACATTTTCTATGCATCATTGTAATATCTAAATGTCTTGACGGCCAAAACAAACTTGACTGTCAAAACATATTTATGATAAAAACAAGATTTTTTAATTTATTTTCTGTGTTTTCTTTTTTAACAATGTTTGGTGAAAAGAGCTTCTTAACATTTAGGTTTATCGTCAAAGTAAATATTACACGAGATGTTTGATTTTCTATTTATTTTTTATGAGTTTAACAATTTGGCATATATACAAATGTTTGATTAGTCCTGTTTGTTTTCTAACAAACAAATAAACATTTGTCTAAATGACTAAAAGTGTTTTTACTCGTGTTTTATCCTGATGGATCCAAAAGGTCCAGTCCATCTCCACAAAACTGATGATGAAAGTAACACTAATATCCAAGTATTGAAGCAAATACATATCTTCTGGGAATTCTTTTTTAAGCAATGTTTTGGTTTCAGTTCATTGCTAAAATAAACTTTAAAGTGAGTGTACTGTTGTATACTTTATTTAGAAGATAAAATCAAGGTCAAAGACTTGTTACATTATATTATGTGATACAAAAATATGTCAGTATTCTGTATTTACTTTTTGTGTATTATAGTATGTTGATCCTGTTCCCTCAAACAGTTTCATGTTTTTTATTTATATTTCTTATTACAGTTCAAGGATGTGCTGCAACCCTGACAAACTACTGTCTTTGTCCTCTTATTCTTTAAATACATTCTTTTTAACACTGAACTGAATCAATTATGGGATCCTTTTAACCATTTTTGTCTTTGTTCAAACACATTAAAATGTTCCTTAGCATTAGAATTTATATTTTATATATGTGACCCTGGATCACAAAACCAGTAGCATGAAAACATTTGTAGTTATAGTCAAAAATACATTGTATGGGCCAAAATTATAGATTTTTCTTTTATGCCAAAAATCATTAGGTGTAAAGATCATGTTCCATGAAGATACTTTGTAAAAAAAAAACTTGGATGCAGCAAAATCGCTAACACAAATAGCCGGAATCACGTCTACAAACTTTACTCGCTGCTGCCGCTCTTTGGGAATTACTTAAGTTTGTATCTATGTAAAGTTTAAAATTTCAACTTTCAAGTTAATTTATTCTCCACAACATCATTACAGCAGTAAGCAAAAAGAGAGCGTTAAAACAAACCTGCTGCAGCGCCTCTGATGAACAACTTTAAAGTTGATTTTCTAAATGTTTAGATTTTTTTGCACCCTCAGATTGTGGCTATACAAGTTACTGACTTGTCTCTAAGTTATTGTTTGTCTGTAAGCTGCATTGTAAAAATATTTTGTCCGAAAAAAAGATGGTCAAAAAATGATTTACGCTGTTACTAATAAAAATATTTATACATTTGGTACCAATAATACAAGTTAAATGTTTCTATTTATAAACTAATTAAAACTAGACCACATCTATCTACTTAAAAATATCTTACCACTTTTCCAATATAATATACTCATTGAAATGTTTGTTATCTTCTGAGATAGTGATTCTACTTGCATGATGTATTTGAAAACACTCATCCCCAGTTGCAGACACGCACACCCCCAAATCACCAAGTGATGCTCATGAACAGGAGAGAGACGGACGGACAGATGGATGGATGAGAACGGGGGGGTGAAAGGATCAGTGAAGCCGAGGGAGCGAAAGACGGGCTAAAGCGAGAGCTTGGAGAAACGTGTTGCACACACTCGACTGCATGTGACCTCTTTGTGAGTGATGCTCACGTTTTGTCCGAATGCTCTCTGGGGGGGAAGAGAGAAAGGTTTTGAGTTTCACGTGGAGAGCCACCCTCGTATGAAACAGCGGAAACCAATGATAGTGACTTCAGCCTGGAGACTGCCAGTTCATTGCTTTCCACGTGATGGATGTTCTTCAAGCCATGTGACCAGCTTTATATTGTAAAAGGCTGCCATATGCTTTGAAAAGTTATAACAAAAAGGAACATGAGTATATGATATTCAAACAGGCAATATTAAAGTTTTTAGCAATGAAAATATGCCAATGACCAACAATACCTAAGCAGTTTCGAAAGACTTTTTCAGAAGCTTTCAGAATCTTTTCTCATCTTTGAAATGAACTGAAGTGTTGCTCTTGTGAAATCTTTGCCTCTTACAAGTTACAAGTGCAGGGCACTTAGAAAACAAAGAGCTGATTGAATTACAGTATGTGAGGTGTATGAAGAGGTAGTTCCATCTAATACTGCTTTTCCAGGCTTATACTTTTGGTACTTTCAATGAATAGGGTGGAGAATGATTTTATATTTTATTTTTCACTAAAATGTCAGAAAAGTAAGTGGTTAGCATTCAAAGTTGAGGTTTGCAGATTTGGCTTTGTTCATGTCTTTCCACCTTGCTGTAGAATGAGTTGTATGATGTCACTTCACGTGTGTCATAATTTAAAGAAACATACACTTTTTAATGTACACAGCATGCTAAAATTGAACTTTTTTTGTAACCCACAGCTTGCACATTTTTACATGGCCCGTAAAGCAATTTCCTCAGGTACACAAAACACCAAATTTACTCTAAATCCCCATAGGTTCTAATGTATGCATTACTGGTTTGTGGGGGATTTGTTTGTGGAAATGTGATACGACATAAATTATTCTTTGGCCTCCTGTCAAAATGTTGATTTATGTGAAATATAGACAGTGGGAAATGCATCTAATACTCTGTGTTCTTCTCATCATAAAGGACATTTTAATGAGATCACGTTTCTTCAGATAATATGTGAAAAGGTCTTTATAAAGTGTGTTGTGTGTGCTGTGAGAGGTGTTTTCTTGGTGCACAGACGGAGTGTCAGGATCAAGTTCTGTTTATAGGTAGAACCAGTGTTGGGGAGGAACTGTTTTTATATCACATTGTTTGTAAACACAGCGTTGCAACCCAAGCTGAATGATTAAATGGCCTCTTCTAAACTGGACTCTCTCATGGGTATCAATGGAAAATCCAGTTCATTTCACTTTTGTGAACCGTGTAAACAAACTGATTAACTGAAACCATTTGAGGGGTCATTTGATGGTCCATGATGTGTAGTCCCTGTAAGGTATAGCATCTTTGTTGTAAAATATTGTGGTGAGAGCTATTGTTTATTATGTTTTTTATTATGCCTTTATAATTGCCTTCTGTTTTATATCATTATGCATTCATAGGGCTTAATTATTGATTTTGTTTTAAATAAAATTATTTTTATTATTATTTATATATTGTTTATATATATAGTTGATATATATATATATATATATATATATATAATTGATTTATTAAGTAAAGTTAGATGATTTCTCTTTTTTTTGTTTTGTTTATTTATTAAGTAAGGTTATATGATTTTACAGCTAATTTTGTCTGCAGATAGTTTTATTTTTATTTATTTATTTATTCATTCATTTATTTAATTTATTGTGTAAGGTTAGCTGATTTCTCTGCTTCTTTCATCTGACAAATGTATATTTGTTTATTTATTTATTAAGTAAAGTTAGATGATTTCTCAGCTAATGTTGTCTGCTGACAGGTTTATTTAACATTTTTAAAGTCAGATGTCACACCACACCCCTGAGTTCAGCACCAGAGCATTTACCTGCGCATGTCTGCATGTGTCTATGAAAACATTTCCAGTGAGCATCATTTTTAAATGTTATATTTTGTCTTTTCCCTACACATTCAAACCACATCATGGACGCTGAGTTCTCTGTGTCTGTCAGAAGCAGGAATAAATAACCAAACCACAAACTCTCTTGAGTCCAGCACTTAGCCGAAGGCTATGACAAAGACAATGTCTGCACTGTCCTGTCACTTTCCACAGAACTGTGTGTCAAAAGACACCCAAATGACAACAACACAAAGGAAATATGTTCATTGCTCTTATTACAGAAGTGAATCTCTTAAAAAAAACACATTTATTAGATAAATCTGATTTTCCACATAAGTTCATTTGATATAAAGTTAGATATGCATCGCTGTCTATGTTGATTGAAATCTGTCTATGAAGTATGTGAAAGTCTTGAACCAAAGCTTCAGATATTTGCATATCACATTTGTTTGAGCTATCCTTGTTTTTCTTACAATTTGGGAATTTCCTCTTATATTGTATGCTGTTCTCTGTCTGTTCTGTACCTTGGCAAAACAATGGCCAGGCCCTGTCTGTTTTTCGACTTTCAGAATAAATCAAACATTGAAGGTGTTTAAAGTCAAAGGACATGTTCTCTTTCAGTAAAGCCGGAGTAAACTTTGGAGGAATGCGGTGATTTAATCAGGATGGACTTTTGTTAGATTTGACCTGTGTTTTTGTTACTTTGATCTGTTTCCTGAAAGCATGTTTTTGACATAAATTTGTTGAAAAAACGTGTACAGTTTTGGGGAACCTTTCCATAATCCTTTTACACATAGTGGCATTTATTTATCCTTAGTCCAATGTTTGATTGTTTTGCAAGGTCGTGAAAATTCTTTACCCTAAGCCTTATGTGTACATTTTTTGTAAAGAAACAACATAACATATTCCATTCTGCCTACTAAAAGCTGTATAAATAATAGAAAATAAATGTTTTTATTTAAATGTGTAAATACACTTGTTTTGGTTCTAATAAATTCACATAATAAAAATGCATCCACATTTTTCGCCTTTTGAAAAAGTATTAGATGTGTCTATCTATTTTAGGCTGAGTGCGCACTTAACACATTCTTAACACCCAAGTTAAGAGCCATTGATTTTCTTCTCAATAGCAGGTGATGTTATATATATATATATATATATATATATATAGTTGCTTTCAGGAGTTTGTAATAACTCAGCGTGTATATGCTTACATTTTATACAAAGAGGTTCTCTTGTTGCTCAAGGCCTCGGAAATGTAAGGAAAAAGACGTTGGGCTGAATTTATACCTTCTAAATCCATTTATTAGCACACAGCAGCCTAAATCAGAATATTTTTCTTTAGAGATGCACTGATATATTGGCCAATAATTGGTATTGGTTAAGAAAAGCTAAAAATATTTGCAAAAGAATATCAGCTATAGTACAGGACAGTCTTTTTTATTTTATTTTAAACACTGATTTTGTTTAGAAATGAATGAGCATGAAGTTGGCTTGCATTGCTTTCAGAAGCATACAGTAAGCATACAGTAAATCTTGTGCTACATTATCAAGAGAATTACAACAACAGCGCATCATTATGCACATTATTATAAATGTTTTGGTATGTCTTTTTTAAGACAATTAATTAATTATTCCAGAGCAGGTAGTTTTGTTTTGAGACCTTCTTGCCATCAGTCTGTTTCCAATTTGTCAGACACATGTTACAACATGGGGTTTAGTTGTTCCAAATTACAGGAGGAGTGGCCTGTCATGGCCTACTTTTCTGCAAGATACCTCACATCAGATTGCTTTAGCAACCGGTTACCAAGGTAACAAAAAGAAGAAAGACAAATTCTATAGAACTCTGATACAAAAATCAATTTTCCGTTGTGCTCGGGTTGGTTCATATAGAATATTTCTGCAAATGAATTCACATTTGCTGTCCATTATTGTGACCGTTTACATTCAGTACAGTACAAACCAGATTTGAGTTGTAAAATTCAATGATTATATAGCTTCTTGAGGTTTTGCATGTTTGCCAACAGCCTCCTACTGTATGTTATGTGCATTCTGTCCTCCACTGTAACATTTTAAAGCATGTTTTCTGTAATGCTCAATAAAAACACATGCATACATGCAAGGTCGTTGTCATCGCAATCTCCAATAAGTCACCTGGATGGTCAAAACATTAAAACAAACACCACAGAACATACCATATGCTTAAATCACTCATGGGTGCTTCTATTGGCATCTTTTTTACATTTCAAGTGCTCACAGGGCATTTAATCTTTGTTGATGTGATCATTGAAAGCAGTATATCACACCCATCTGGTAGCTTGATGTATCATTCTCGCCACCTATATAAGAAGTATAATTCGTATAGAAAGACTTCATAATGATATATATAGGCTAATAACAGAATGTATATTCTCATATACATTTATCAAATACACTTTTTGAAGCATGCGTGACATTACACTGTGTCATTCTACAAAAAACAAGTTAGACAACTTTATATGCACAAAGACTTGAATTCATAGTGTTCGGATGCGCCGCAGACGCGGTGGCAGGGTCACTGAAGTTTGAGGCAAAGCCACGCCCCTTTATCTGACTGTAAGCTTTTGATTTTTCCACCGCGTGTATCTTCAACAATTTCAAGCATTAAATTCAATAAACATGTTACTGACATGATGTATATATCTGTGAGTTTATTTGCATGTAGTCTTTAAACTCCTGGCGGAGCGCAAGTCCGTCTGGCCCCGCCTCGGGCTGTTTGACGTCACATGCGTCAGTCCTCACACATGGTCATGATCATCACATTTTTCCCTAAAGCAAAATCATACACACAGACACGCAACTCAAGCCGGTGCTGTAAAGAAGGAGCTCGCTTTACTTGTTGTTAGATTAAGGATCGATTGTTTACGTTTACTATTTATTTTTCATTCAAGGTTAATTTTATAAAGATAATATTCGCGCGGAACAGGAAAGATTATGTCCAGACCGCTCACTATGAATCCAGCTTTCTTACATCCGCAAACAAACGGCGTTTTGAAGGCGCTTTTGGAAAAACCGATGAAACTTCATTTGCGCCAAGATGAAGGTGAATGAAGTTTTGTCTGAGTTGACTGTAGATAACTTTTTGTTGTCTGTTTATTATTGCTAAAAATACCAGATTAACATTTTTTGCTTTGTAAACCTTTATTTTAAGATAAAAAAAAACTTTTTGTGTTTTGCAGACATAACTGCTTGTATATAGCCTATACATTAAAAATGCAATAACATCAAAATAATTTATATGGATTTCAGTATTAATCTAAATGGTTTATATTCTTTCAGGCTATAAGGAGAGAGATAAGATTAAAAGTCTGGACGACGAGGGAAGCGCTCCACAGTCAGCTTTCTTGGGGCCAACGCTTTGGGATAAAACGTTGTCTTATGATGGGGACAGCTTTCAGTTGGAGTATATGGACCTTGAGGAGTTTCTCTCTGAAAATGGTATCCCTTCAAGCCCTGCACAACATGACCAAAACCTTCATCGACAGCAAAAGCAGGCTCCCATTCAACAGGGCCCCATCTCAGTCATGGACCTCAGCAGCCGGTCCATCACCAACATCCACACGGGCATGGTCCCTCAGAATTGCCTCCACAGCCCGAGCAGACCAGGTAAAATATACTTTAATGTCCTACGGTATCATTCTTGACCTCGTTTTTTTTGTCAAAGACTTGGTCTAAATGTGAAATAGTGTGGGTGGTAAAAGGGAAAATGGGAGTGTATTTAGTTTGGCTGTATGGGTCATGGAGCTTACAAAGAATTTACCTCAGAGATTTCTGATATGTTGTCGCTGGATTTTGTCTATATCATATGATACTATCTTTAAGCAAGTCTGAGGCTGACAAGTAGCAAAAAGTGTAAATATTTTAGGTAAAATGAAGCGAACCAGAAAGACATTCATGTATATTGCTTGTTTGGTGTAATGATGAAAAACAGAAAATACATTTGAGAAATATTGTGGAAATATCATGTCACTTCGTTCTATCAAATCTTTTGTGCTCTTAAAATTTGTTTTTTAAACATTTCATTACCATCTCATGAACATATTCAGTTTGCCCACCCTTAGCAAGCCCTGTAGAGTTTTTCTAATAGAAGTTTCATACTTTACTGGTGCTTTTGACCCCTTACCTGCCTATACTGACAGGTTTAACTAAAATTTGCATTCAGTCAAAACAGAAGATCATTTTCCTCTTCTGAACATTTGGAGCGGAACATCCATAAATAGTCTGGAAAAACTATTGATATTTATATAGCCTATTACACTTTCAACAAAATAGACTGATTTATAGTTTCTGCATTCATCATGCATTTAATAACAAACAAATTAGTAAAATAATCAGTAACATGAATTTAATAACTCTAAATGGTTGGACATTTATGGATTTTAATATCAAGTGTAAAAACATATTCTGATGCTTTAAAACGTGAATATGTTTTATGGATATATAAAATTCTGTCAAATGATATCATTTGCATTCCAAAAATTGGTGTATTGTTGTTCTAATTGCTTTTATTGTTTACCTCATTTGTAAATTGCTTTGGTTTATTAAAGCGTCTGTTTTAAAAAAAAAAAAATCAAGTTTAAGTCTCAGAAGAGTTCGGTTTTATTGACATGTTGAAGCTGTAGAGTTGCTATTATCAATGTGTGGTCCGCCACCTAGTGGATTGCAATACTCACGACAGCTTTCCATGTGTCAAACTACAAAATTATTTTTGCTTTACAGTAAACACTACTATTTTTCTTACAGTTTTGCCTTCACGTAACACACCAAGTCCAATAGACCCAGAAACCATTCAAATACCAATGAGCTATGAGCCTGATCCGGCAGACCTGGCTCTTTCCAGCGTACCCGGCCAAGAGATTTTCGACCCACGAAAGCGCAAGTTTTCAGAAGAGGAGCTGAAACCTCAACCTATGATCAAGAAAGCACGCAAAGTCTTCATTCCCAATGAATTTAAGGTAATTTGGGTCTAGTTATTCAGTCTTTTAACCTGTTTACAGACATTGTGTATGTCACGGGTCCCTCGAGTTAACCATTGACCAGCTGGGCAACAGGCTCTTAGTAATAAGCTTACGTCCATTCATTCATCCTTTGCTAACCAGGCCCACATGATCTTATTTTTCCTGGTATCGCTCCAGTTCTGCTGGGTTTAGGATTAAGGGATTTGGCTTTTTTAATTTGTTTGAATAAAAGTGGATACCTCCCCAGCTTTGCAGTGTAGTAAATTGCTCAAAACTGATTGCACAGCGGCAAACGCTATGATGGATGATTCGCTGACCTGTCAATCATAACCGAGTACAGTATTATTGATCTTTGATCATTATCACCTGTTCGAGCAACAAAATTCTGAATTGACTGTATTTAAATGGTTTAACATAACTAATAACCAAAGTTGGCATATCGTGTTTATGCTTGTATTTAAAAACGAAACATCTTGGCACATTGTAACATGGCACCCCCCTCCATCTTTACCCCTCCCTTTTTGTTCTGCATATTTTGAGCAGGATGAAAAATACTGGGCACGGCGCAAAAAGAACAACGTGGCCGCCAAGAGGTCACGGGACGCTCGGCGCCTCAAAGAAAATCAGATTGCCATCCGGGCTGGTTTCCTAGAGAAAGAGAACATGGCTTTACGACAGGAAGTCGCCGAACTACGGAAAGAGCTGGGGCGTTGCAAAAATATCCTAACAAAGTATGAAGATCAGCACGGCCCTCTGTGAGGCCCCGGGGCTCCTGAGGTCTCTGTACTCGTGGCCCTTCCATTCTGAAGGACAATATTGTTGGGTTAAGGCCCATAGCCCAGTGAGCCCACACCTCAATCTGTTCTTGGCGTCTTAGAAGGCAGAAACGTTTCAAGTCATGTGTTTCATACATCTTACCCACTCTATTATTATGTGTTTGCTATAGTGCAAACAAACCCGTTGTTGTTTTCGTGTTTCTTTTTAAGATGTACTCATTTTATTTTTGTGTTATTGCATTTCAGTTGTCCGGATACGTTTTGCCTCGGTTTGTTGTTGTTTATCAGTTTTCCTTTTTATGGAATAAGAGCTAGCAGATGGTCCGCTACGCCTCGAAAGTCTCGAATCCATGATGTTATCTACTGTATGAGAGTGGTGCAGTACATGTGCATAGCTACTTCAGATGTGTCGAGGTTTTGTGTCTCTTCTTACAGACAGAACAGAATGTAAGTGCAAGTTTGTAAATGCAAGTTTAAATACTTGTAATAACGTCTGAATCAAGTTTGTTTAAATACACAAAAGCATAATGATTATAAATCATGAAGCATTACCTTGATGATGAATTAAAAGTCGAATAGTGTAAAAAGAACATTTTGGCACCCTTGCATATAGAAGTATATTGAAACAGATGATATATTGCCTTTTGCTGATGAGTTGTGAAATGAATGTAGAAGTACAGTGTATTTCATGTTATACTACAGACCAAATAATATAAAATACAATAAGTCATATTATAATTCAATGTTTTTTTTTCCATATGGATTTCAGACTATATATATAATTTGATGTATATATTTCTATATAGGCATCAAACTATATGAATGACTTGTAAGTTTTACAGGCAAGTAGATATGGGCATTATTACATTACATTCAGCACACGTGAATATAGTTTCTTTTTAGAATAGTCGATTCTTATACAGGCACTTTGGTATTTTTTGCACCAATATGAAAACAAATATTTATTTGTTTCATGTTTCGTTGTTACATTATATTGTCGATACCTTTCATGCATTGTTGGTGATGTACAATTTTGGAATATATTATTATTGTGTTTTTTGCCAAACATGGCAGAAGAAAGCTATTCTTGGCTATATGGAATGTTTAATTGTGTATTTTAATAAACAGAAATGTATTTTATATGAAATATGTTATATTACAGCATGTTTAAATATTAACATTAATTATTTCTTCAGATGACAAACTGACTTAAACATTTGCAAAATGTTGTCTGCTGTGCTTCTTTTTGGTTTAGTTAATAAAATCTTATTATAAACATTATTTTAAGTTGTTTTACAGGGATGGATTACTAGATTTGTAAAAACTGCATAATCCATCTATACAATAAAAGAAAGATAAAAGTGTAAATTATATAACAGTTCAATTAATATGTACTATGTAGCCTATGTAGACAAATGCTATTACAAATAAGCATGTTTACATTTATGCACAATACATATAAAGTTTGAATTATATTAAAGAGAATAATGTACAACATCCAATACATTTTAAAATTATAATATAGTATTCAGAAATATGAAAACTTTCACATTAGAGACACGATATTAAAACAGTAAATGATGTAATAGAGATACAAATAACCACATTGCTACATTAGTAGAAAATTCACTCTCTTGAGAAAGTAGGCCTAATATAAATCTAAAATGTACCACTAGATGGCGTTACCTTTCCAAAAGTGCAGATTTGCCTCTAAACAGTCATAATCCATGCTACAGAATATTCTTCCAATATTTTCATCATCACTGTCGTCATCAAGCATTGTAATGATAAAGCGACACTGCCAGGGGGCGCAAAAGTGGTTTTGGTTTCCTCACAAGGTTTGTGTGAACCAGTAATGGGTATAAAAATACAGAGAGACTAAAGAAAGAAAGAAAGAATACATAAATGCCAGTGTTCTTCAAAATATCTTCTTTTGTGTTCTGCAGAAAAAAGTACATGCAGGTTTAAAATAACATGAGGGGAACTAAATGAAAAACTCAAGTGAACTATTTCTCGAATTCTTTCATTCTTTAAGTAGCTCACCACACTCACTCTCTCTTTAAAAGCTTTTTGCATGTTGTAAACAGTATGACGTTCACTGTACTCTTGCAATGACATGTGTTCTGAGCAGACCCCCAGTACGTGCTGTTTCTGGGTGTGGCCTGACTGACCTCCTACTCCAGACAAACACAGATGACTTCCTGTGGGGATTATGCAGCATTTATCAAATAGACTAGGAGTTATATAAAGCCATTTGTAAATGCAGAGGGAGCAGATTGGGATCTAACATTAATCCCAGCCTGCGTTCAGCCTGGCTTCAATCCAGCTGAAAGAAAAGAACAGACAGCAGGAATTACATCCCGAATTTACGCTGTCCATACTGGACACTCCACTGCCCTCTTCATCTCACGACCTGCATGCACAGCATAACTGATCAATTATAGTCCAATGTTTATAGTTCATGAGCTATACTGGCCAATGTGTAGCACAACTGATAATGTATTGCTGTAGCATTGCAAAGGTTGTAAAAATGTATATCTTCAATGCACTTTGGAGAAAAAGTATTTTTGGGTAAATGTGATAGTTTGTGTAGGCATATCTCTGTAAATTTAGATAGGATTTGTGAAAATGATCTGACTGTTGTTACCATTAAGGCATGGAACTGAAAAGTGATGCACTTTGGAGAAAAGTGCAAAAATAAAATGTCATGCAAGGGAATAAAATCCATTAGTTTTTATTCACCAATGTACTGTACAGTTGAGCTTAAACAGTATACCACAGATTTTTTTATAGTATTCATTTTTAGTATAGTATATTTTTTAAGTTACTATTCACAGATTTTAATTTATATACAGCATGAACATGTTCATTTTTAATGGCTTATTCACCATCTTTCCTAGAGCTGTTATTTTTTATATGTTTTTTTAGTTGTAAGTATAATTATTCTTAGTTATTCTACTGTTATTTTAGTCAATGGCAAAAACAAACATAGCCAATTTAAATAAATAAATGATGAAATACTTGTGATTGAAATACAATGTCTTTATCATAATTACAAAATGAAATTGAAATTTTATATACCTTTTTGATCACACAAACATATATTTAAAACTTTACAGACATAATTTATATAATATATTATATAATTTATGTATTACTTTGTATTGTACACCACATACTGTATGCAACAATCCTTTATCCTTAGTTTTCTATAGCAAATAACATTGTGCCTCTACACGTGCCAGATTTCTGTTTAGGCATGCGTCCTCTGCTGACCTCTATCCAGTGTCCAGAGGATAAAACAACTCAATTTCCATAATGAAATTGTCCACGATGAACTAATGATGGATGGACACTCTGAAACAGAGAAGAAAGAGACCATTAAAGATTGTGTTTTATTGACTACGCCTCTAATAGCAAAATGATGTTTGATGTTGTGTCAGTTTACTGCAGGGAGGGTCATAATACTGATGCTGTGCAACGCTGTCTTTTAAAACACATATAAAATATGCCACATTTAAGGAAAGTTCATATAACCAATGTGTAGAATAAGATGCATTGGTTGACCACATCACAGATCACTGTTGTTCTAACACAGCATGGCAGAGATACAAAACACTACGGTTTCAAAACAACGTTATGTGGCCTAAACTTAACTTCTAGTAGACCTCTGCAAAGAATCAATATTTAAATGAAGACAATCAGTTAAAAGCATGTATATTTAAGGATTATATAATCCTAACAATTCATAAGATTCAGTATTTAGGATGAGATTAAGATGTGGTTTTACACGAATGCTATACAAACAGCCCAGATTAATCATTACAAATGGCAAATGTTCTTAAATTTTACATTTACGCTGTTCTGAGTTGATTTGTTGAGTATTAAATCAAAAACACTTTCATTGAGAATGTGTAAATATTAAGAAAAAATAACACTGTTCCAAATGTAGAAGAGAGTTTGGCAAGGCCCTGTGCAAACATTAAGATTTTTTCTACACATGTTTTCTATTTCGTGTTTGCAGTAAACCAGTTTAAACCAGTCTTTGCAGAAGATCAGTTTATTTCTCTCAAGTGCATCTGACTACAAGATGCATGCTTTAAATGGCTGGTTTATCACTTAGCACAAGCAAAAACTAAACCAAAATATCATGCATGCATCAGCTGAAATGTGACAGCTGTCCAAGAAAAACAACATAGATGCCAAATAAACATATAATGTTTTTTACATGTCACTTTTTATGCAACTTACAATTTTAGACATGATTGGTTTTATATAACTATATTTCCTAAAGTAAAACCAGTGTGCAAATTTGGTTTACTAAGCCACGCTACTGTGATGAGAATCATGATGTAACAGATAATTGTAGCTCACATTAATCCTGCAAGCAAATGCCTTCTTTCTGTCAATGGCCTTACATTCTAAAACACTGCATTGTCCATTTTTCTATTGTCCAACTTCCTTGAAAGTGTGATAAAAGCAAACAATATACTGTCAATAGAATAAAGTAAAATATACTTTTAATTTGATTTCATTTTTAATGAAACATAAATTGCAAATGCATTTTTCATGTGAAGACCAATTTCTAAAAACAATAAATATGAACTTATTTAAAGCACTTACCCGTTTCAGCCCAAGTTAGGTTTACATTTTAGCATTTCTTTCTTATAGCATTGGATGTGTGTCCAAAAAAACCCCCAAAATAAAAATTCTGCCTTTGCACATAACATTAGACCAGTGTGCTTCTCTTCTCTCGCATGTCAGGGGTCAGGGGCGCAAAGTTGGATGCAGCTGTGTTATTCTGTTCATTATAACGGGACGACGCCGGGGAGTTTTGCATCACCACAAGCCGTATGGGAGACTGTTGCTGGGGGGCCGGGGGCTCCGACACGTACTCTTTCGAAGGGTCTTTGCCACGACAGTCGTACAGAATGCAAGAGATGAGAAAGACAAGGAGCAGGATCACGTAGCTGGCGATGAGGATGATGAGGTTTAGAGTGACTGGATCAATCTCCAGGTAAAACTCCATGAAACCCATGTCGACGCTGCATCCCAGACTCCGCTCTCCGAGAGAAACTTGGGCACCATGGACTCCCGTCAGGCTCCTCGGCAAACCGTGCAGCAATATCTCAGGGATAATTCCAACGAGAAGTGCAGGGCCTGTGCAGAGATCAGAGATGTCAGTTCAAAGACTTTAAACCCCACCCCTTCTATTTCACCAACCTTGAATTCCTGCAGCCAATGATGAAAAGCTGCTCACTTTAATAGCTTAAGCTGCCGCATTAATTTTGCAAACTGCACATTGCAGAATGGATTTTGCCAAACTGTGTAGCGGCAGTAAAAGGGTGGATGAGAGTTTTTAGCATGTCCTACCTCGTGTCTTTTTGCCAGTGCGTCAATGTGGGATTTCACTAAGTATTGTGTAATGAATGATTTCTTAGTTATGTCATTATAAATGGACCGTAGCAAATAGGCTAACACCGAAGCAAATAAGAGATCGTCTTTGAAGGTATTTAGGAGTATTTTTATTTTTGTATTTTCTTCCTCATTTGTGGTGGTTGGCAATGCTTTTTTGTAGATAAAATGAAAAATGGGCGCCGTTAGCTGAATACAGACTATGCCGCGTTCAACATCTCGGATTTAGGATTTTCCCAATTCAACACGGAAATAATTTCTGGATAGGTGCTCGTAATTTTTTAATCAGAGGTGTAAAGCTACTTGAGTATTTTAGGGGTCTACTCTCAAGAATCAAGAAGCCTATTTTTACTTTTTTTTTTTACAAGTGCTTTTACTTTGGAAATATTTAACATCCCATCATACTTTTTACTCAATTAGGCTACATTTGAAAAACACATGGCAATTTTATTGAAAGTCAAAGTAGGCTACTTACTTTTACTCAATTTATGCCTACTAAAAATCGTTTTATTTGAGTAAAAGTAAGAAAGTAGATTTTTAATGTACTTATTATAAAGGTAAAAAAACCATCATAAA
Source organism: Oreonectes daqikongensis (assembly GCA_026939265.1). NCBI lineage: Eukaryota > Metazoa > Chordata > Actinopteri > Cypriniformes > Nemacheilidae > Oreonectes > Oreonectes daqikongensis. The sequence goes on along the minus strand of JAOTQM010000125.1, from coordinate 2,464,214 downwards.
ATGTATTTTATAAATTGTAGTGAAGGAAAAGTTCCCTAAAGTAAAAACACTCTGATAAAGATACTCGATAAATACGTGAGTAAAATACTCAAGTAGCCTACTATACACCTCTGGTTTTAATGCGACTAAATCATTGATGTTTTGATGCCACTTTTATTGTATGCCACTTTTAATGTTATTAAATCCGGACGTTACTTCCGGGTTTTTGGTGGGAAATATCCTAAATCCGAGGTGTCTTGAACGCAACATTAACTTCCTGTTCCGGTCACACCTGTATCATCACGTATCATTGCACTCTATTTACTTCTTTTTGTTTTGGATTCCTTGGTGTTTTGAGCCATTTCCTGTCGGGATTGTTTGTTTGGTTTTGGCTTCATTGCCTTGTTTTTGTCTTGCATGCACATGGATCCTATGGGTTCTGAACCTTCCTTGTTATCATTTATGAGAGTTTCGTCATAAATCCTAATTAATTATGTCTTAATAGGAACAAATCTGGGTGGTTACAATATCATCAGTGCATTAAGTATAATATTTTAAATCATGTTCAATTACACATGTTTCTTGTCTAGCAGTGATGTCATGTTTGTCATGTGTTTTTTTAATTCATTACATTTTTAATAGTTTTTTGAATGCGTAACTATTTTACGAAGTGGTTCATGAATTCTTACCATATGAATGGTACAAAAAACTACGAGTATAGAATAAAGCAGAAGCCCCTCCCATAACGTCACTATCGCAAAAGGAAATCGCACTGAAACGCCTTCTCGTAAAATAGTTAGAAATTCCCGTGAAAGTTTTATTTATTTATAAAACAATTGTTTTAAATTGTCTAAAATAAGTTTGTCCACTGTTTTTTATTGTAAAATCCTCTTTGTTTCAATGCATCTCATTTTTGATATTACAGGACAACAATAAAATATTTTGCAGATGTTTGATGTTGTACTAGGGTAAGCCAGACCACTCTTTTAGTTAATGTTCATGTTAATGGACATTGTTGAAATGAATAAGAGAAAGAAGAGTGCTTTTCTTTTAATCTGGGTGTGCAACATCTGTCTCTTTGTGTCTTTGTTTTTCCATCAGCATCCATTACAGCTTACAGCGCTGCAGTGGATGCTAGCACGTACCACCTGCCCAAAGTTTTATAGTTCAACAAGGATTATGGTGTAAAGGTAACAGATGGACTAAAAGAAAAACCAGAGGCTTTATAAGAAGGCCACAGATGGGATCTATGTAAACCATGTGTGACACAGGATATAATCTGTCCAGAGTCTGAATGAACTGATTTGCTTTTTATTCATCTTTGAAGTCGCCAATATTTCCGCCCAAATGTAGGTTTGTTTTTAAAGTATGTCACATGAGATTCAGACAATTTGCTCAGAACTTTGTTATCGCACATTGAGAAGCCTATATCCACCCTGAGATAATCTTGGACACTGTAGAAAAAAGTAGATAATTATTCCATTTAATCAGAGTATAAAGAAAATGATACATGCTAAAGATTTTTACTGAATTGAACTGTCATACAGCAAAGGTCAATGTTTATAATGTGTGGGTTCACTTTAATAACAAAACTGTTCTAATGAATGCCTTTTCAATCATTACACATCAAAATGACATTTCAATTGAAGCTATTTCTTTTACTCTCTACAAGGTCAGTCCGACTCTCCCACGATCGCTCCATTTTCCTGCATCTCCTGCTGCATACGGCACTGAAGGCCAGAAGCAACAGTCCACTGATGAGGAGCAGGAGTCCAAGGATGGAGATGGTCGAGCCGTGGGTGCTGAAACTGTAGGCCACCGCCGTGACTGCAATACCAATGATCAGGAGAACCACGGCGAAAGGAAGGGTGCAGCGAGAGCAGGACCCCTCCGCTCCTCCAGTGGCCATGTCCAGCTCGGTTCCATTAACCAGGGCTGAAGTTTTCGCCATGGAAAGATCTCTCATTGTTCGGTGAGTGCCCAGTTAAAGCAGATGAAACGATCTCTTTTGTCTGGTTAAACCAGCGCCGCTACCTTCTTTCAATAGTGCTGATGTGAGTACGACATTTCTGAAACGTTGGAAGAACATTTAAGGAAATGAATGAGCACAGTTAGACTAAACAAAGACATTTTATGAAAAATATATGCAACAAAATATTCAAAGTGAAAATATAAAATTTGTCTTTTTGTTTCATTTAGGCATATTAAATAAAAATTTAGTACAACCAGGTCTTTAGTGTGACCGCACAAAGCACATGTGCAAAACATCATTATGCTGTAATAGATGTACAAAGCATCACATTAGCATTAATGGTTTTGTAAAGTATAGTTACAGATCACAGTCAAGAAACAGCTTTACCGATTCAAGAAAAACATCTTAAATTAAAACTCTTAAAGGAAAACGTACCATGTCTCTAGTGGAGATGAAGCAAATGTGCCATGGAGTGGGTAACTGGACCAAAATGAAGTACTACTTGAATACATTTCTCGTCTTTTGAGCGTTTCTTTGATATTTAACCCTTTACACGCAGACTGCACGTATCCATTGGGATAATACCGAACCATCCCTGCGGTGGGTCACAGTCTGGGCCATCAGGGTGCCACAGTATCCATGGAAGAAAAACAAATGTGTGCACCACAGCTGCAGGGCCACACACTCCTTTAAAGAGTCTCTGGCCATGCCTTCAATTACACACAGATGTTCAATGTCCTCCACCTCTTTCATCTTATTCCTGCTCATAACTCGGTGACTCTGCATGGTAATGTGTGTAGTGCAGTATTGAGTTTAGCAAGATTTTTTTGTAAATCTCTTTTTTGTAAAACATTTATTGTATCATGAAGAGAAGTCGTCTTTCCTCAACTTGTTTTATGAAATGTAAGTGTTCAGTCATTTTAGACTGGATCTGGGTAAAAGCTCCCTCATGTGGTCTATATGACTAACATGGAAAAAACTAAGAAAAATCTTTTTTTTATATGAAGTTATATTTTACTAAAGCAAAATTGTTGAGCAGAAGTTGATAAACTAGCTGATGATCTCAATGAGGTTTGATTTAATAAGAATAATCTTTGCCTTGGTTGTTTCTTTGAAAATTCTGTAATATAAATAGACAAATATAAGATCATTGGTTTATTTCTTAGATGAAACAAAAGCAAGTCTCGATTTACTCTGTTGAATTTCATTGCTGGCATATGGCATAAAAACAATACGTTGATCCAGCATACAAAAAATATGTATATATTTGCAGACAAGCAATATTTATTTTCCTGTCTAAAAATAAGCATATTTTTATTACATGGGATGTTTTAATATTTTGCTTAATATTATTTTTTATTCAACTATAGTTATTCTTTATTATAAGAACTTAAGTCGTCACTGTGACTAGTTTATTTTAAACAACTATTGATTCTAGTACATTCCTGAACCCATTTATATATATATATATATTGTGTGTGTGTGTGTGTGTATATATGTATGTATATATATATATATATATATATATATAATGTACAGTACATATGCATTAGTCCAACAGTTCTTCTGATAGAAATAGCTGAGACGGTATTTCACCACATCAACATGAAGATGAAAAACTGTTTATGTGACATAATTGCAGTGCCTCGATTTTCCGGGATAACTACATAAATATTTCCTGTCTTATCTTACCACAGACAAGAAATCTCGACAGGACGACCGTACATAGAAACCCACATTTGTAACGAACATAAGACTCGTATGGCTATCAAAACATTACAGTGTGCACCATAGTTATCAAACAAAGATGAAAAGTTTGTATCGGATGCGGAGTAGATGACACACACGGTTCCTTTACTTCCTGATGGCAAACAGGGATCGCGTTTGGTGAGTTTTGCTGAAATCTGTCGCGGTTTGTGCTAAATGCAATCGTTTAACTTGGACAAAAGCACGAGCGCTCCGGTACGCCTGGGTGGAAGACACGTAACGGGAAGTTTCGAGTCCAGTTTCAGGGGTTTACGGGAAGAGGCTGCAGATGTTGCGCTGAGGATCCGCAGCGGTTCGCTGAGTCCAGAACCGGAGAACAAAGAGGTACATTCCTCCCTTTACAAAACCAGATAGAGTTGAATTCACCGATGCAATTTACACTCCACGGAATGTAGTGTAGGCTAGAAGTAAACTTTTATATTGGAACAGTGTAGGTGGGGTGTTAGATGCAAAGGAAGAGGCGTAATTAAAGATGGATGCGCGAGGAATATGAACCGCGTATACATCTCGAATTGACACCTTGTAAAGTTCATTTGATGCGAAGTAAACCGAACTAGTGATTGTAAAAGGGGCTAGTTGTCACATTTATCAAACTGAATAGTGCATGATGTTTTTTTGAAAGTGATTTAATGTATTTTATGGTATCCTTGTTTCCAAAATTGAAAATTTTTCATCGTTATTGCCCATGAGAAACATTGCGGTTCATTCAACACCTTTTTGACAACCTAAAAATGCATACACTTGACTAAGTTTCCAAGGTTGCTAAAAACGTCTGTTTTGTTAAATTCTTTGCTTTATTATTTCTATTTAAACGTATATCCTGGTTTTATAAGCTTGTGGCTTATACTTAGAATAGCAGTTAAATGAATAAATGTAAAAAAATAGTGGGGGTAAATTGTCACAATGGGAATCTGCCATATCCTTTTCTACAAACTTTCTTCTCTACTACGTTGACAACTCGCCCCATACTCTTTTCCATCATGTGTAAGACTACTGCTATATGGCAGATTCATTTTGTACTGTTTTGTTCTTAGAAATGGCTCAAGATGTCTTATGAAACTGAGAAAACATGCCTGCTGGCTCCACAGGAATCTCGCACATCATGTGGATTTCACACAGTTGAAATCCCAGGAATGGGGGAGGACAGGTAAGATCAATTAAACAAATGCCAGGACATTTACTGTAACTGTGCATAATGGACACCTGGTGTACGTGTGACATTTCATCAATGCAAGGCAGAAACTACAATACACAAATTATTACATTCAGTCCAAAAATGAGAATCGGCTCATTATTTACTCACCTTTATGTAATTCCATACCCATAACACCCAGATTCTTTTTTAAAGAATATCCTTTTTATATGCATAAGTAAATGGAAATTCTTGTTCGGGAGAGAATCTGACTTCTAATGAATTATTTTCCCCCTTCACTTTTATTATAGATGAAAGCGTCATATAAGTCTTTTCATATGACAGGCTTTTCATTTTACTGTCAGCTTTTAGTAAAGCACTTTTTTGTATTCCTCTATTGCAGTGTCTTGGAGATGCTGAGCTACTCCAAATTCACTGATCTGGAGACATGGCTGTGCATGCCCTCTACTCTTCTGCCCAGGAGCCGAGATTCGGTTTGCTCCATTTTGCACTCATCCCATGAGAGTGACACTGGAGACACGGGCAAAGAATCCAGGTACTGCATGCGTGAGAATCTGAAGTGAATCTAATTCCGGTTTCTTTGTTCCAGACCGGTTTGATGGCTTTTTTTAACGTAGGCGTTTTAGTTAAGTGCAATTTCCATATCCACCCAGGAATCTCACAACTGGGTTAGTGTGGTAAAGAGTGTATTGCTTTATAGGCACGCAAAAATAGTCTATTTTACGGATGTGTTGCTACCACAAATTTTGTTTGTTCTCACCTTTTATCAAAATTATGAATCAGAAATTCAATAAAGAATCGGATAATTTTTATAAACAACTTACATGTTACAATGCAACAGGGGTTTGAACTATTTAGCCTAGGAAGTCCTGCATGTCTTAATTTATTATCACAATGATTTCAGTGACCACTAGATGTCATTGTTTACGTGCTGTCAGAAACCAGTATTGCAGTCTGAATGAATATTACTGTTAAAGGGATAGTTTCCCCCCCTTAGGTTGTTCCAAACCTGTATACATTTCTTTGTTCTGCTGAATACAAAGAAAGATATTTGGAAGAATGTCAGATCTCATCCCCCATTTACTGCCATAGTTGGGAAATATGTGAGTCAATGGGGGATGAGCTCTGTTTGATTACTGACATTTTTCCAAATATCAAAAGAAATTTATGATGACAGAATTTCTATTTTTGGGTGAACTGAACTATCCCTTTAAGCACTAAACCTTAATGTCACTGTTGAATGATAAAAATGCAGAAATGTCTTGATAAACAGCAAACCTCAGGCCTTAAAAACAATATGAAGTGTTGTGAAATGTTAAAGGAGTTTGTTTTTTGAGGAGATTTTGTACTGGAGTCGGTTTTGTACCATCACTGTTGAGATTTTAATGGCTCTTCAAATGACACTTTGCTAAACAGTTCACTATATCTGATAGCTTTGATTTCGTTTCCACTCCTGCAACCCTTTAACCATGCTTGTTTTCTTCATAAACTCCTTTGAATGCGGTTTAAAGCGAAGCTTCGCGTGGATGAAAGAGACTTACACTGGCAGTGCCAGCCTGCCTTCCATGTTTGGCTTTTGAGGCTTCAATAGCCAATCAAAATCAATCATATCTTCTCTCAGCTCTCTTTTATGTGTCACTTTCAAACGAAAACTGAACCTGCATCATACAGAACATCCAAAACTGTATGCTACAAAGTATAGATACAGAAAAATGCAACACATATGACTACTGTAAGACCAAAATATTTTAATCCTGGCCAGAGCAGAAAGGTGACATGCTGTTCTCTTGAACTTTATGAAATCAGTCTGCATTCACAAGTCACCGCAGAGGTATTTATTAAAAAACAAAAAAAGCAGGGCTTCATGCTGCGGAGGTGTTATTAGATCGCCCATTGGAAACAAAAGCTTGGACTGGAAGGCTCTCTTAACCCGCTACAGTTAATCAAGTCTTACAAAGGCAACACAGCCAACTCCACCATCAGATATACGGAACACTTGACTCTTGACAGACTGATATGGCTTTTGTGCGCGCCAATGGCACACTTTAGCCGAAGGTGCAATTTAATATTAATGCCGAGCACTGAATGCTTTTTTTATTCTTTTTACGTTGTTGATTTCACTACGAAAAGGCTTTAGCTACAGGAGTCTTGTGCACAAACTGTGGCGTAAGGACTCAAGTGCATTGGGGTTTGATATGCTGCTCATGGTTGATTCGGAAATGCAGGGCAAACTTTTCCTAGTTTTACATAAGTAAAGGAATTAAAGAAGGAATATATAAGGGCATCATGTTTGGAGTGGAGCGAATATTTGACTTTTTGTTTAGAAAAGCAAAAAGTGGATCCTACAGGAGAGGATCAAGGAAAAGCCAAAGTTATACCCTACCAGATTCAAGGTACTGTACTGTTCCATGTAAAAAAAAAAGGGATGCGTTTTGTAGCGTTGTGTGCATTTCTGTCCAAATTTGTATTCTGTATTTTTTGTTGATGTTTTTAAATGTGTATTAATATTAATATATTACAAATACAACGTTTAATATATTTCTAAATCCTCTCCAAAGACTGCTTTAATGAAAGGGATAGTTCACCCAAAAATTTAAATTCTATCATGAGTTACTTGCTCTCTAGTTGTTCCAAATCTGTATAATTTTTTGTTTGGTTAAACGAATGCTTGTAACCAAACAGTTCTTGGACACCATTGACTACCATAGTAGGAAAAATGACAATGGTAGTCAAAAGTGACCCAGAACTTGAAGCTGTCCTACATTCTTCAAAATATCAAATTTTGTGTTCAACAGAACAAAGAAATATATTAAGAAAATGTTCCTACTATGGTAGTCAATGGGGTCCAAGAACTGTTTGGTTACAAGCATTCTTTCCAAATATCTTTCTCTGTGTTCATCTGAACAAAGACATTTATACAGATTTGGAATAACTTAAAGGTGAGTAAATGATGACAGAATTTGTATTTTTGGGTGAACTGTCCCTTTAAGCATTACATTTCCCACATAATGTTGTCAACACCTCCTGATGTTAATAATCTAATGCTTTAAAATCAACCCAGATTTTGTTCCCACATATTTTCCACATCTTTAATTCCCTCTTTTTTCCTCACACACAATCTGAAAGCTATAATTCTCCTCTTTGATTGCTACTGAAAACCGTGCGTTTTTCACCGCTGGTACGACACGCTGTGCGGTACGGGGGAAACTCAATTGTGATCATGAAAACATCACTCTATGACAGCTAATTATAGTGGAGTGACAGCAAAAATGAAATCTCTTGTTCTGCAGGCCCCTGGAGAAAGAATCTATCCATCTGAGCCAGTGCCAGGAGAGGAAAACCCACCACTCGCCACCCTCCCCGATCCTGCCAGTTTCAGCTTCCCTTCAGTCCACAGAGCCCCGGCGGACCACCTCAACTCCTCTGCCCAAGCCCACCAGAGACTCCTGTCAAGGCGGCATTAGCGTGAGGAAACGGCGGCGCCTGGCAGCCAGCCCTGGAGGACTGCACTGGGACGCATCAGGTATGCCAATCATAAACTACCGCCATTTATCATACATATCACCTTTCTCCAAAACAACTCTTTTATGTGTGTGTGTGTGATGTGCGTGTGGTTTGAAACTCCTTTCAAGCAAATGAAAGGTGTAGTATTGCGGAGACTGAAATGCTGTGCAGCAACATTGTGTCGTTTGGAGATCTTTCGGGATTTTGGCGGATTTGTGTTTTTCGAATCGTCTCTTACCTGTTATGTTTTGCCTTGCTGCCAGCGGTGTTTGTTTTTCTTTACTTGACATCTTGATCGCCTGTTATATCAGATTTCATCACGCAGTTTGCACACGAGTTTGATATACATATTTGTCTAAGAGGGCAGAGGGTCTCTGCAAAATTAATGACTCGTGTAATCTGTCTAATTGCCTTTGAAACGTTTACTGTAGCAGGTACCAATAGTAAATGCGATAATGCTTTAAAAATAAAATGTGTTTGTTTAATCTGACATGCACTTTACATTTTTTGATTGATAATAAACAAAAATCAGGTATTTAGCAAAATCTGTGTTCAAAACGCTCTTTATTTTACCCCAAAACACAATGGTAAATGTAGATTAATGATTTAAGTTGAGCTGACGGGTCGTGCTTTGTGGTTAATGTCACGTATGTATAGATAAATATGTAATTTTATGTTTCAAACAGACATGGCAAAAGAGAGGCAAAAGTTACATATTGCAGTTTTAAACTAACAGTATCGACATTTTCATCGGACACATGTGCCCAAAGTTAACTTCCGTTCTGTGTTTGTTGATCGGTCTGGCTAGTGGCTAATACTATAACTATTTTTATTTTATTTTATTATATTTATATTCATGTTTTATTGTATAGTACTTGTATTAAATAAACAATTTGTTGAATTTTATTGTAATTTATTTTATTAAATAAAATGGTTGAATGCCAGCGGTTTTTCTACTGGTAACCCAAAATAATACTGGCTAGACATACTTTTAACTTGCTAGCTAATGTCATTTACTTGTTATTTATTTTGCTTGTTATTACAAATAATCTGCAGGGACTCTATTCTTTGTGGATGTGCTTGGACCATAAAAGCGGAATACAGTTTGTTTATGCTGTTTCTTTGTAACCGTCTATAAAGCAGCTATTTCTTATAATAGCATAAATGTTTGAATACTCTCTATAAAACACTTTTAAATATTAACAAAACAAACAGACAGCACAATAATTAAAACCATTTGCTCTCAACAGCCAAAAAAGCACTTTCGTACATTTTAGATTGAACATCGCAGCATGTGCCATGTGCTGTATTTTCGTTTGTTTTAACCAACCTCATGCATGCAGTTGTGGAGTCCATGCTGTTCTGCTGTCAATCTGCAGAGGTGGCCCTGTCATTACTGTACAGCTTGTACATGGAAATGACTCATAATTGCAGGTTTATTCGTGGCAGTGCCCTGCAGGCAACATTCATTAGTGCTATCACAATAGCAGTGGTGAACCTTATGGACAGGCTAATGAGCAATTCATTTTACAAGGAGTTGTCAAGAAAAACATTTTCTGGTACAGGCAAACTGAGGGCAGATGAATAAAAAGATATTTTATATCACTTTCTTTCTTCATAACCCCACTTATCCTTTAGAAGAGGAGAGGACTATTATCAGTATCTTATGGTACGGAATGACCGGAAACAACTTTCGTTAACAGCATAAACCGCTCTGCCTATCCTTGGTATGTAAACAGTTCAGGGTTTTACTGTGCGCTTCTTAAAGAAATAGTTCACACAAAAATGACGTTTTGTCATTTATTTACGTTGTTTCAAACCTGTATGATATTTTTATCTGCGTAGATCACTAGGGATATCTCAGCTCACAATACTGGGTTTTACGATACTATCGCATCACAGTATTTTAAACTAATAAATGAAAAAGGAAAAAAATGAAACGGACAATTTCAATGGATAATTCAATATTTTTTTGTGTGTGTAAATACAAAGGTTTAATTGTACCTCCTGTATGTACATACAAATTCAATTCCTCTTGTGATTTAAGTTAATTTCATTATTTTTTTCTTAATTTTATTTCTAAAATTACATCAAGAGGATTTAAGAAAGCGAAACTTCTTACAACAGTAAAAAATTTAACATTTAGTAAAAATAGGCATAACTCAACAGCAGATATCATGTAGTTATTAAATAATAATAAAAAAATTGTAATGCGAAAAGCGGAAAGTTTTGCAGTCATGACAGGGCTGTGTACCACTCAACAGTATTTAGTATGTATTATTTTGGGAACACTGTATCCCATAATGCAGTGCTGTGAATAAATATAATGACTTTTCTGAATGTCTCATAATTCAAAGCTGTCAAATGTTTTATACACAACATTTGCACAATTTTTTGTGATATTTTAATAAAACAGTATGAACGCTTGAGTATACAGTACATACTTCATAGTATGCAGTACTCACAGTATGCTAAAATTCCATTCATCATAACATGACATTAAATATCAATGGATGCAGTTTGCTATTGGAGACTATTAAACAATAAATCTATTTAAATAGGTTAAAAGCAAAACATTGCTTCCAGCCTTGCCGGTGTGAGCGTGTAGGCTACAAATAGATTCTCCAACACTTGTTTTTCATACCTAGATTCACCTTTGGGGCTGTGAGTGAAAGAAATGAAAAGGGAAAGTGATGTTGATGTGACGCCCCTCTAGGCATTCTGGGATTCTTTCCACAGCGGTGCTCTGCAAACATATTGATGTCAGCAGCGGTGCCACAATCAATATTTTATCCAAAGAGCCCCAATGGATTCTGGGTGTTAGTTTTCTCTAATGACACCCTTGTGTGTAATAGAATGAGTGTTGCTGGATGATTGGCTATCGTTGCGGAGTTCTCTGTTATTGCCTGGGATGTGAGTCAGCTTTAATGTGCTGAATGATACGATCAATATTAGGTATTGTCTCTGTAGAGGGAGTCGCTAAATGACACAAGCTGGATAATACGGGATTAAAGGGTTATCTGAGTGTAAACAGTTCACGTATTACCTTGTTTGTTCATTCAGAAAGTTCATTTGTTTTCTTTTTGGTGTCACCGTTACTTTAGTATAAAAGATTCTTAAATTTTGTTTTTAAAGCTTTTCTTAGTAACTAAAATTTATATGAATTACAATATGCAATATAAATGACATGGTAGGCATCTTTTTCTGGGGGTTTCTGCCTTGCTGGTGTGACAAGAAATGTATCAAATTGAAATGTAAAATACAAAAATCTATACTTTTTAATAATTATATTACTGTTTTTGCAATATAAGCAGCATGAGTAAATGTAAATACATTCAAATTGTTCTATAAATATATTGTTTTTACATCAGGACTAAAATGCACATTTAATTTAAAATTCTGTAATTAAAAAAAGTGGACCCTGCTTTGTCTCTATATCCTCCTATTATGAATAAATGCCTTCAATGACAATATAAATGCTTTTATAAATAAATTCTTTAAAATTAATTTGTCCCACACTTTTTAATTCTTGTGACCAAAGGAATGTAGTGAGCTGTCTAACAGTGCCTCAGTGATCCACTAGAGGTCACTATTTCACTTGATTTTGCACAGAAATTAAGGAGGTGTTCTGATTTTCTTGAAGAAATGGCAGGCAGTAGGTATAGTGTTTTAATCTGACCACCTCAATACATTTTATTACGTTATTTCTAAACAGGAAGTGATATAGGATTGTAAGCCTTCTCATTCACCAACCGAAACCTTTGCTTCTCTCCATTTTGTAAGTTGGTGATTAACCTCACAGCAGTGTTTCAGCATCATGTACATAATTTAAGGTTCAAGTTAGGTTTGCAAAATACATAGATTGAATGATCATGTTAATTGATGGTTTATATAAGCAAACCAAATGTATTAAAATAATTAATCTTGTTTGAACATTTGAACATTAAAAACTGCAGAAGTTTTGGAAATAGTGACTTTGACTCCCATTTGACTCCCATTTAATCAAAACAGCCTCTCACCACCTTACTTACAAATTTTGCTGAGCCCAAAAGAAATAGTACACCCAAAAAGGAAAATTCAGTCATAATTTTTTCACCTTCATGTTGTTCAAAACCTGTGCATGACTCTTCTGCAAAACACAAAAGAAGATATTTTGAGAAACGTTTCTGTGGTTTTGTGTCTTGGATGGGTACCGCCGTTGTTCAACATTCGTCAAAATATATTGTGTTCTGCAGATGAAATAAGTCATACAAGTTTAGCATGACATGAGAGAATTTTCATTTTTGGGTGAACAATCGCTTTAAGGATCCTTAATGTGTGAAAACAAACGTAACTCAAGTAATTTCAAGTGGTCTTTGTACCATGTTAAAAATCTCAGCAAACCATAATTCTTAGTGATAGTTCCAGTGTACATTGTCAACTAATACATTGCTACATTTTTGAATGAACCGTCCAGTGACCCTTGCTCTTGAGGATGATGAAGATGGAACCCAAATGGTTGTCATGGAAACTGGGGATCATTAGTGTCAGCTGTGGTTTGTTGTTGGGTCTTAAGAATCCTCTCACGTTCTTAATTTAGTTGGACTTGGTGTTAAATTACACTTATGAAACGCTTTACTCGTGTGCAACGCTCCATCAACACGTATCCATACTTTCGACAAAACGGCTAATTGGACAAATTGGATTATTCCAACAATTTGGGATTTGATCACTTATTTGACTGTAAGTGGGGTCGTATGTGAAGAACCGAATGTGGGTTTCTCATTAGGTTTGTGCGTTCGGCCCTGGAGGAAAGCTGAAGCTCATATTCGAGCAGACATCTGTAGGAGGGTTTAGAAATAGTGTCACCGCAGGTGATGTGATATAACAGTCCTACAGAAAACACAGCGCTGCTCAGTTAGGAATCTTCGCTGACATCAAATTGCTGAAATGAATCTCGGATGTAGACATTCATTCTCGGTCTACATTACATGACGGCAATACTTTACCTAAAAAGCTAAATATTGATTGATTGAAAACTACAAAGGGAGTAAATAAATAATTTTGGGGAAAAGATGACTTTTTGATTTTAATAAATAGAAAGATTTGAGGTTTAAAGTGTTAGAATGTTTCAATATCACGCTGTATTAGATAAGCAGGTTGCTTGTAAAATATGAATATGGTTTTATCGAAATGCTTTGAACGCATCACACCAGATGGTATGGGTAGATGTAGATGAGTAGACACGCTCATAATGTGAAAATAATGTTGTGCTGTGCTAGCCAGAGCACCACAGGAATTTCTCATTAGGAAGCACTGAAGGAACTCGATATGGCACAATTGGACATACAGTATGACACGCACGCACTGCACACATCAGTTTATGTTTCATTCTCTCTGCTACAGTCACCATTGTTGCCATAGCGATGATCTTACAAAGTTACAGCATCCAACGTGAGATTACATAACGTTTTAAGGCTGTTGCATGCATGACTTGTGACACCTGGGTGACTACAATGGAAATCAATGAATGGCGAAATGTGCAGAAGTTTTTTTTGGCTTTGGTTATAAATTTGTCAATGGAACACACAGGAGTAAAATGGCCAGTCTGCTTTTGAAAGAAAAGGTTGTGCTTACTTTCTGGAAGAATACATCAGATTAACTTCCGTTTGACATTTGTTTCGAGTTTATTTTGAACAAATGAGCTTCATTTGAGCTTGGTTATCCAGATTTTTCTCAGAGCTATACATTAACCTTTGTTGAAGATGTAAAAATGTAGATCATGGCTGTCAAAAACGATTTCTTAAATGCTTATTTGATGTCTGCCACAGTAAAGATTCTCTTCGGTCTCTGAGGCATGACAATGACTGCTAGCTCCTCATGCAAATTTTATTGGTAAGTGGAGGAGACAGAGCCATTCTAAGAGTATCTCGGTGGATAAAACTCCACTGCCCACCAGCTGATGGTACAGAGAAACCAAACACCTTACAGGGCCGCCTAACATAAGTTGAACCTTAAAAACTTTAAAAACTTTTTAGATCTGCAAAAAGTGGCCAAAATGAACTTTATGCAGCAGTGCACAGACTGATCAGCATCTGACTTGATGCAATGCATGTTGGGTAAAGTAAGTGTTTTAATCTGACAACTGCAGTAATTGTAACAAATCTGTGTTTTTAACTGTACACGTGTCTATTTTTATGTTAGTAATAATGTGTTAACAAACACTGTTAATGCAAAATGCGTGAGTTGTGAGTCTTTCGTAGATTTAGTATACTACGGGTAGCAGAAATGTTTATTTCTTATTTATTTATTTACTAGGATCAACTAGTGTTGTAGTACTTGAGACCGGTCTTAGTCTAGAGACTGGCCTCAAGACCATTTGTCTCGGCCTGCCTTGGTCTTGGTCTTGTCTTGGTCTCAGCCTTTTAAAGTCTAGGTCTTGTCTTGGTCTCATAAACACAGATATGCATAAAAATAGGTAACCACAAAATAACTTAATGACCATATAAATATTTAACCCATAATACCAAATGATGGATTTGCAAATAAACATCAAACAGACCAGATATGAACAGTGACATATTCAATAGAAACATGTACAATCCAATACAAACTTTCTGTTGAATTCTTTTTTCCCAACTTTAACACCTTTTCAAATAACAAACATGCATCATCCAACACATTAACAAATACAACCAAGCAGCGTTTGAGTAGCAGACTTGTCGGCTCTGGTTTAAATCCTCCATAACCAGACCGAGTGTATTGAGGTGCACCTGTAAGTTTTTAGTAACTTTAATATATTTTGTAAGCAAAGTTGATGTTATATGGGTAAGTGAGATGTACTGTATTTGCACACCTGTTATAAACATCATAGGGGAAATTTAGTACACTGAAAGCGTAATCAGCCAATTACAAACACAATGCATTGAGTCCCGTCATGTAATGTTTTATTAGTATTTCTTTTTATCCTCAGAGGTCAAGAAAAAGTGGCTGCCGTCCTCTTCTGTTTTTGAGGGCTGTACAGGTGTTATATAAGACAAAATTTGTGTTAAATTCTTATGCCTCCATCCCATTTTGGAACCAAGACGATTACATTCTTCACCTTTATATGATGTCGGTATTCATGTTTTGCTATCCGAAGTTTTCCAGCATTTTAACTGACGACTGTTATTCATTGATGTGGTACAATAGATGGTAATGTATTTTTTACTCTCATTATGTGGAGCTGCGCTCATAATGTGAAATTGTTAGAGAACCGGCGGGGAGCTGCTTAATCAGACGGATTCAAATGAGAAATTAGAGGAAGCTTTGAAATCATTTCAACACAGAGACGGTGAATACTGGCCATTAAAATGGGCAGTGGTTAGAATTGCCTATTAAGCTTTGCTTTGAGTTATTTCCTACTCATCATTCCTCAAAGTAATCAATATTACTGTTTCTTTTTTATTGTGAAACCACCCAAAAGTATTATAGATCTGCCATTAGTCTGCGTGTTTGCTGTACAATATTTGTATTGTTTTCCATAAAAAATATTCCTCCTTAAAGCAAAATAAATTTTATTCTTACCTCATTGTCAAGTATAAACCACATAAAATGCTAATAGATTTTTGATGAATGTTTCAATAATTTTAAACAAAAAAAACCTGACAACAATATTCATCAAAAGAATTATTTTCCGTGTACTTGTGTGGTTTCGGTCTTGTCCTCTGTGTGTTATTCTCTGGTTTTTTCTTTCTGCCAGGTGTCAGTTATCACCTCAGGTGTCTGTTTCTCCCTTTCAGGGTCAGTGCTGCGTGACCATGACCGAGGGGAGACGTCTTCACTTTCGGAAGTGAATCGCTTTCCTAGGACTGTGCATTCGGAGAGACCCGTTCTCGAGCTTTGGAGGGATAGAGCGGCTCTTAGGAAGACCATATCTGTCGATGACCGTCTTCTGCAGCAGACGCCTAGAGAACATCACAGACTCCTCAGCCGACTGGAGAGAGGCAAGAAGAAACTCAGGAACATCCATGTGAGTTACAGCGATGTGCCGTATTGCTTTTGTGGTTAGATATGAAGAGGAAATGCAAAAAAATATATTGTTTAAAGTTATTAGTTTGCCCTTAGTGCATTGTTAGCTGCTATGACTCGGTTGTTTACTTGTATGCAAATATCTTTGTGTTTAAAGACAGCTCTGAGCGCACATCATTGTGGGCGGATTTTGATGTTCCTGGAGTGTTTTGACACTTTCACAGCTGCTGTGCATTTCCCATGAGGTTTTTTGTAGACCTTAAGTCATGTGCATGTTTAAATAAGAAGTGTATATGCCCAGAATTCATACCATGGTTTGAACATTGCTTTCTATTCAGTTAACACACATTTGTCATCCTACACCAGTGAGTCAGTGCTTTGAGAACGCCTGAATAGGTGCTTCCTTGTAACCTTATGTCGGTAACATGAACACGAATTCAGTCTGCATACATTTGCCTTAGTTGAGAAGGCACTGCTGTGCAGAGCTGAAGATCAGTTGCTTATATAAATGTACATGTGTAGGTCGTAGATGAAAAGTGTTTGTGATGTGAGGTGATGGTGGTCTAATTCGCTGCCCTCAGATAACCATGAATGTAATAAGGTCTGTACATGTACTTTTTCTGAATGTTGGAATGGATGTATTAGGGGCACTTTTAAAAGTTAGTTATTCAACTTACCATTAAACTTTTTTAACCTTCTGCCTTGTACATAGTGTACATACTCGAACGCTGGTTGGTAGATGTTGAGAGTGTGTTAGATAACAGCGTTAGGGCTATCACTATGAATTAGATTTGTTTTCGAGTACTTGTAGTCTATAATATTTTTGAGGAATAGTACATTTAAAATAAAATAGCATTTCGAAGCATGCTTAGCATTTCATGAAGAAAAAGTAATGTATTGCCAATATACTGTAAAACAATGCAAGAGATGCATTAGTTTACCCAAAAATCTTCAATAATTTATTTATCCTTATGTCATTCCAAACCCGTATGAACACAAAAGAAGATATTTTGAAGAATGTTAGTAACCAAACAACACTGCCCCCCCATTGACTTCCATTGTAAAGACACAAAACTACTGTCTATCTATATTTTCCACAGAAATAAGAGTCATGTACAGGTTTTGTATGACATGAGGGTGAGTAAATGAAGACTGAATTTAGATTTTTGGGTGAACTATCCCTTTAAAGGTCCTGTTTGAGAAATTCAGTGGCATCTAGCGGTGAGGCAGTGAATTGCAACCAATGGCTCACCCCTCCCTTCCGAAGCACTACGGAGGCTGACACAGGACAAAGATGTCATCACGTTTTCGCTTCTTTTCCAAAAGAGATAACATATTTATGAAACGTGCTCTGTAGAGCTGAATTTAGGGATGCTGAATTCCATTTAAGGAGACCTGTGGTGTAGGTAGATAGAAATAGCTCATACTAAGGTAATAAAAACATAACAGTTCATTATGTAAGACCTTTATATACCTCTGAAGACATAGTTATGTATATTATATTGTATTTCTGTCAATAGATCCTCCTAAATATTACACATTGCACCTCTGAGTGTGGGTTATATCATGAAAAGTGACTTTCAATGTGTAAGCAAGTGAGAGAGTGTATATTATTCTGAAAGTAATAATGTGGAGATATGTTTGGTATTTGTGATATCCACCTTTATGCATACAGAGAAAATATGGTCCATTTCACTCTTTAAAGGGTTTTCCAAAATAATCAGCCACTGGTTTAAAAATCCTGTTATAATATAATGAAATATTGGTGACAATAAAATAACAATGTTAAATATCAGTATGGTGTGTAATACCCTGTTCTATGAATGCACCAAACCAGATGGTAGACATGTGCTCATAACGTGATAATAATGTAATGCTGCGCTAGCCAGAACTCAACAGGAATCTCTCTCAAAGGAAGCAGTAAAGGAACCTGATACACCACAATTGACATATGACACACGCTGCACACGTGAGTTCAGGTTCCATCTCTTTCTCTCAAACACAGTCAACATCGTTTCCATAGCGATGAATAAGCGACCCAATACAGTCTTCCCATTATCAAAGTCACGTTATGTATTGCAGGGATGCCCAATCCTGGTCCTGGAGATCTACCATCCGACCAGGATTGGGCATCCCTGATGTATTATTTTGAGTGTGAAGAGGCATCGAGCCATGTTTGTGTTGACACCTATTCTGTAAATTATCATTGAACGGTGAAATATGCCGATGTTGTCATCATTAATAGAAAACACAAGTCCAGTAATTGGTTTGTTCTTGATGAAAATCGATCGTGATTGTTTTCTAGTGTTGTTAGTTCGGCTTTGGCGTCTTCCTCTGCGAGTTAATTTAGAATCTCTGGAGATGTCATTAAACAAGCAGTGTCGGAATAATGTATAATAATATCGTCTGTGTGCACTCCAGTTTATGTAATATGTTTTGAGATTGTTTTCACAAACGGGCTTTATACATAATTGCACTTGGTTGTCAAAATGAAACATTTTTACAGACGAATGGAAGAATGGATCGTATCTGTAAAACCATTAATGCTATTTCACAACTGTCTCAGAAGAGGCTTGAATGTCGGCGTGTTTTATGTAAGTAAATATTTACTGTGAATTATACAAATAATAAAATAATACTTTAGCTAGGGATTGAAATAGAAAGGAATGTATTATTCTGGTTGATTCTAGTTACTTGACAAATCCTTTAATGATTAATTTAGTACTTGAAGAACAGATCAATCTTGAAAGACTTCAGACTATACTGGCAGTGCATTTACTATATCATGCATACAGTTCATTGTAATAGAAAGATGGTGATGTCTGTTCTTTGTATTTGTATTATGTTGCAGTCTTTTCTGTTTCGTGACAATAATTTCAATAAGTTTAATAAAAGACAATAAGTTCCAAACAGTTTTGCCTTGAACAAACATAATAGGAGCAGTAGGTCCAGCCAGACAGGCATGCTGAAATAACAGGACTCAAGGCCATGTAGAATTACGATCTGCGTACGTTATTAAAACTGAGTTGGAATTTACAATTTAGATGGAGATAATTTTCTGGTCTAGCAAAGCCTTTATTTGTACATTCTTATCTCTCTGCTGTCATTTTGTTCCAAAAAATTACTTGGTGACCAAAAATATGAGACAATAGACTCGCTCCCGAATGTCGGCATTATAAGGAATTCTCGGACCATTTCTAAAGGGAAGATTTCCGAGAAGTGACGTGTCTGAGCCACAACCTAGGTTCTGTTATTTTTAATTCCCAGAATGCTTCTGGATGAGTTGTCAGACTTTATAGCCCCGTGTCCGGAGAAAACACAGTTACGCAGATATTCCAGAATTTTCCCCTGCTAACAGCTCAGGCCTGACCAAATGGAAAGTGTCAGCGGAGAGCTCTTTCGTTATGGCGAATAGTAAAACCTTTAAAATAGAAATGTACCAGAAAATTGAATCTGCAAGGCTGTTATAGTGTGCAGCACTTTCTGTGTAATGATGTTGCCAGGTTATGTCAATCACTCCCTGTAGGCTGTGAACGTCTGGAGGACAGAAATCCAAATTGTATTCGTGTTCGTAGCGAAAAAAGCCACGTGTTGAAGTAATTGCAAAGCTTCCGTCTGCATCGGCTGTCAATTGAATAAATAAAAAAATAACGTTAGTAAGCGTTAATCCTATAATCCTAATTTGCCTTTTAGCAAATCGATATTGTTATTTGCAATCTTTTCACCTAACTAACATTCATAAGCTAGGCTGTTAAGGTTTACAATGCATCCCCGTATACAGCAAAGAAAAATCAGCCATACAATTCAACTTGAAAGCCACAGACGGATGCACCAATTTATTGCCCTCGGTTAAACACGTTACCATGGTGCTTGGTCTGGGAGTCAGGTCTTTTAGCTCAAGGTGCGTGAAGCGTTGAATGTGATGTGATAGGATGGTCAGAAGCGTATAAGAAAGGAATTGTTTCATCGTGCGAAGACAGATGTTACAGCTTCAAGCTTTACTCTAAACTCAAAAGCTTCAGAGCATCTCTTTGTTTTTAGATGGCTTTAAAATGTCCATTCAGACATTCTGAATCACAACCACAAATTGTCTAATAGATTTTAATGGCCGCTAATAGCGTAGCCTGTCAACGTCCTCGATCATGCATTAAATACTCATTTCACGGACAGCATGGAGCGCAATTTATATTCCCCTGCTGAGTTTTTTACATTTGCACCCTCTTCATGGGAAATGTTCTGTACTTTTGCTTCCAGCTCCTCCCTCCAAGCCAACGCAAGCTCTGCATTCCTGCTAGGACTTTTCAGGGATGTTTGCCTCCAGATGTCTGTCAGACATTCTGTCCTCGCTCCTCTCCTCGGTGCCACGGTCTCTGGCAGCGCCTGCTGGATTCTTGCGTGTCTATTGCTCTAATCAGATGGCCAGACTCATTACGCTAAAAGAGAACTCGCCTGCTGTCTAAAAGGGGAAAGTTTCGGTGCCCTTTGCGAAAAGGTTTGCTTCATAAAAAGACCATAAGAGGGCAAGCTTGCCTTCTCTTTGCCTTGCCGAAGCTGAAGTCTAGCCTGAGGTGTTGCGCGTGGGTAGAAAACATTGCAGAGCGATTTCAAAACCAAGTTGCACCCAGACGTCATAATAGTTCGGATAACAATGAGCAGCAGCCTAGTTTGAGTCTTTGGTTTCAGATGTTTGCGATTGTCTTGTCTGTGTGGGTGGAATCAATTTTGAAGCACATTAGGAATGAAAAGAACAAGCCAGAATGTCTTATCAAGTCAGGGAGAGTGAAATCAGGAGTTGTCAATTTCATTTACAGACACATTTGAATTAACATAAAATATTGATGTGAGAGTATACCACAGTTATATAGTTTAAAGGTATATGAGTAGTTGTTTGATTTAAATGATTTAAAGACAACTGATCAGACATATAACTGATGCTCTAATATGAAGAAGAAGCATAGTTAAAGGGATAGTTCACCCAAAAATTAAAATTATTTTATTATTTATTCACCATCATGTCATTACAAACCTGTATGACTTTCTTTCTTCCGCAGAACCCAGAAGAAGTTATTTTGAAGTACTCAAACAACACTGGTCCCCATTGACTTCCATTGTATGGACACAAAACCACTGAGACAATTCTCCAAATATCTTCTTTTGTGTTCCACAATAGTCATATAGGTTTAGAATGACATGAGGGTGAATAAATGATAACATAATTTTGTTTTTTTGGGTGAACTATCCCTTTAATGTAAATGGCAGCTGGTGCTGATGAGAAAGCTCCAGTTTACAGTTGTTGACATTTGCACAAACAACATCAAAGTGTTTTTTAAACATTCATAGTTTTTTTATTTTAATAGTTATTTAAAATCTACATTTTTAGTTTCACAGATTAATTTTAGTGTATCTGGTTTGGTTTTTGGTGCATCACTAGCAATGTGTAGCTATTTAAATACACTTTCTTTCTTAGTCATTGATTTTTCTAAATATTTAAAGAAGGTGTACATTTTCGCAATTTACAAACACCTATTGACTTCACTTATGTTCATGTGGTGGATTTAAAACAGTATCACAATTTCATCATGTCCCAATTAAAGGCACAGTTCACCCAAAAATTAAAGTTCTGTCATCATTTACTCACCCTCATGTCATTTCATACCTGTATGACTTTCTTTCTTCCGCAGAACACAAAAGAAGATATTTTGAGAAAAGATGGTAACTGAACAGTGGCGGCACCCATTCACTTCCACTGTATGAACACAAAACCAATTCAAGTGAATGGGTACCATCTAACATTCTTCAAAAAAAAAATTTTTTGTGTTCTGCGGGAGAAAGAAAGTCATACAGGTATGAAATGACGTGAGGGTGAGTAAATGACAGAATTATTTTTGGGTGAACTATCACTTTAATATGAGCTCATAAACTGTATGCTACATGTATAACTATGAATGAATGAGCCAAATTTGCATTGCCAACTATCTTAATTGCACGCTGTATGTGACTCTTCTTCTGCCATCTTAAAAGTGATTTCACACTTGCACAACACATTTTCGCTTAGTTTCTACTATTCAGCTAGATAACACAAGAATTGGCAATAATCACCATAAAGGCAATGCTCGTGTTTATCACACCAGGCCCGCACGACAGCGCCCTAATGAATAATAAAACGGCACAATTTGCAAATGTGTCGCGAAACACCCGCACCATATGAAAGTCGGTCGTCACCTAGACATATAAAATGGTTGTGCAGGCCATGAATTTCAGCAGTCACTTAATATCGCTGCCACAGGACCTGGGAGCTGCCAGACCGGGCTGCCAGGGGCATCGCCACAGCCCCCTCTTCCTCCCAGACCAGAAGCGAGATCTGGGCTATGAATGCTAGCATTGCTCCCCTAATTGGGCCTGGGAGAGGTTTAACAACATGCTACAGTTTACTCTACTGACAAATAGAAAAATAAAGGCCTTGTTCAAATTAGCACAGTGAAGTGAGAAGTTCTCGAAGCCCTTGACTGTCTTGGCTGTCAGCTCGAACCTGCCCAGCTTAATCTACAGAAAGAGGTTATTTGAGTTCACTTCAAGCTGTTCTCTTCATTCATTACATCCAGAGCTGAAAACAGACCTCAGTTTTAGCCGAGTATGAACCCTTAAGCTCTCGCGAACAGGGTCAAGATGCAGAAGGCTTTTTTGCGGAGTTCAAGGGGCAGATTAGATCAACCGGGTGTTCGTAATGACCCACCAGCAAAGCGATTTATGTTCCCTCATGTTGACTATGAATCTTAAAGGGATAGTTCAAATAGAAATAGAAATTTTAACATTTTTTCACCCTCACATCACTCAAAACCTGTATGTGAAATTTTCTTCTGTGGAACACAAAAGAAGATATTTTGAGAAATGTCTCAGGGGTTTTCTGTCCATACAATGGAAGTGAATAAGGGGCCAATTTTGTTTGGTTACCAACATTTTTCAAAATATCTTATATTATGTTCTGCAAAAAAGAAAATTATATCGTTTTGGAAGGATGAGTAAATGACCTTTAAAGGCGTAGTTCACTCATAAAAACGTACTCATTGACTTGCATTGGCTTTGTGTCTATACAATAGAAAAGAATGGTTACCAGTGTTCAAAATATCTTTTTTTGTGTTCGTCTAAAGAAAGAAGGTCATACAGGTTTGAAATTACATGAGGGTGACAATTTTTTCATTTTTGGCTCAACTATGCATTCGATGCCTGAACATTTTTGAAATATTGCAGATGTGCATATCTCAATGGTTTGCAGTAGCTGAATGATTTTAATACTTCAAAAAGTTATAAGCAAAATGATCCGAAATAATTGAAAAAACATGCAGTATGTTTAAAAATGTGTACAGCCCTATTCTAAACCTTATACAAATCAGTTAAAGTAAAATATACATTAGAGTAATTTAAAGTTACATACCTCCAAATCACACCTCATGGGTTGCTATTATGGCAACGCTCATGCTAGCTTTGAATTTGTCCAATTACGTGCGACACGGTGCAGTTGCCTTTCTCTGTATTGAGCTTTTCCCCAAATGTGTCATGAAAAACATTTACATCGACTCTCATTCATTAAGTGCCAGATGCTTTCATTCAAAGCGATTTACAAATGAGGAACGCAACAACATCCCATGTGATTGAACACAATTGCATTTTCTGCTGGCTTATTGTTTGAGGGAAAATACTGAATGCGCATGTGAACACGTTTCACTCTGATGTGCCTTTGATGAGAAGTTTTACTACGTTGTCGCCGCAAAAACAGGATTGTTCAGTGTGTTGTGAAATGGAGAATTGGAGAGGGTTTTGTCTGACGTGTTTATGAAGAGAAAGGGCATCTATCCGTAAGTCTTCAGTGAGTTCGCAAAGCCAGATGTCTACCTGTCTAAGCTAATATTTTGGGGTGGTGAATGCTTTTGTTGCCTGTCTGTCACTATGTGAGATTCGGACGTGAGCGTGTTTGTTCTCAGCTTTTATCTGTGTGGCGTATGCGCAGCTGTGACCTGTTTTCTGTGCGCTGGGACAGTGGAGGTGTCAAAACACCTGGTTGTTTAGTTTGAGCTTTCAGACACTTGATTTGTAGGTGATGCCTTATGGGTAAATGGGAAGCTATGTTTCTTTTTGCACTTGGAACTTACTATCATTTTTTTTACACAGAAATCTCTCTGATGTTCTCAATGTAGTATATGGGGGGGTTACTTTTGTGATGTTGTGGTTGGTTTTTGCTGTTTTTTGTGTGTCTTGACAGACCTTGATCACCCTCAATACTTCACAGCTTGTATTTTTTGTATCTTGTATGGGGGGGTTACTTTTGTGATGTTGTGGTTGGTTTTTGCTGTTTTTTGTATGTCTTGACACACAAAACCTTGATCACCCTCAATACTTCACAGCTTGTAACTTTTAACACTTTTTTACTGTAAATTTTACCTTGCTGTCAGTACGGCTACAAGTCAGTATGATTGTTTTAGTTTTGAAACCTATCAGTGCTTGTCTGCATGAACAGACTTGCAATAGAAACTGTACCTTCGATCTCTGTTTTGCCAAAGGCAGTATTAGCTTATTGTCTTGGTCCTTGTGCATTTTTAAAGCGATTACAGCCTTTCCAGGCTCCTTTAACTTGCACAGATTGACAGCTGTCACCCTTGAACTGCTGTGTTAGCCCAGGAGGTCCACTGACATTAAAAACAGGCGCCGACAAGAGCAGCCCCGCGCCGGGTTCCCGATACAGCTTCCCGAGTGTGACATTTCACCAAAATCAACAAGCTGTCGATAGCAATTCTCTCTATTAGAAATCTCAAAGCCACTAAGCTCAAAGCGCTGGCCGGCTGACATTTGATGCTCGCCGTGTTCACATTTTCACATGATTTTAGAGTGCTCTGTCATTTTTGCTGGACTGCGTTTGATCTGGTTGTTAAAGACGAGTGGGACCAAAGTCGCTTTATGGCGAGACAGCTTGGTGGAAGAGCTACCTTCCTTAAATTAGAATGCGTATAGCTGGTAACATTTTTTTTAACATTCTTTGTATTTTTTTAGTCTGTAATACGAAGTGTCTCTGCTACACATTTGCAAGGCAAGATGCAAACATTAAAAACATGTTGTCGCCGGTTAAATTCGTGTCTCATCCCTTGAAATTTTATTTGATAATATCAGTTTCTGCCATCAAAAAGAGGACTTGAAGTTGCACATAATTGTTGTTCTTTCAAAACCTCTGATGTCAAGTTTTTTAGGGAATGGAAAAAACACTGTACCTGTAAAATGATACTGTGTTGTTGACAAGCACTTTTGTAATACTTTTTATTGGTTAGGTATTTGCAAAACCCAGTGACAAACATAAAGGGTGACTAATAATATTGATTTATGGCTAAAAAAAGTTCATATCATATCATGAAATATGGAGATTGTATGGAGAAATGAGGTTTCAGAAGGACAGCAAGCAGCATGTTGTATAAAATAAATTACAGAAATTCTTTCTTTGCGTCTGTTCATGAAAATATTAAATCAGAGTTTGTGGTCAAAGTTTAATGGTTGTGTATTGGTGTGAAACAAGGGATCCGATTTTTGAGATACAATTAAAGTGAAATTGAAATATAAAGCAGTCATACAGTCTAAACAAGTTAACCTACAGGAAAATCTTCTTAGTGCTTTGAAGATCTGACAGAATGAAACTGCATGTACAGTATGTTTCTCTTAAAGACAATTGGCTCTTTAATCTGAAAGATGCAGGTGGTCATTTCAGTTGCCTCCTAGTTATAAAATCCCTGTACTTTTGACCAAACTATCTAAAGCTTTATGGATGTTTACACCCTATCAGATATTGAGGATCAGTGTATTAAGATCCAACCCACAGCTTGCAGTAGTTTATAATGGAGTATTTGGGGAATTGGATGTCAGTTTGTTTCATGCAATTACCCTCTTAATGATGATTGTCATTAATCTCTAGCTGATCTCATCTCAAGTCTATGTGTGCAGTTAAACAGTGCTCGTGGGGGATGCGATGCTTCTTGAATAGACTGACGACGTTTCACACTATGAGCTTTGGTAGGAAGTATGACTTCGGTTACAGATGCCGATGAGTTTGGAACAGAACATCATGTACCACACACTGTGGCAAAGGGTTCCATGTGTCATCTTCACTGGAAACTGATTCTGCTTGTTTTGAACATCACAGCTACATGAGTCACATCGTGTAAGATGTGTTCCTTCATTAAGTGAAAATGTTTTTAATGCCATTTGAAAATAGTTTCAAGGCTGTCGAGCTCAATATAATACAGAGTGAACATAGACCATTCTGCATTTTCTGTTAAAAATGAAGATTTCAGATTAAAGTTCACTCACCTGTATATGACAGGAACACATAAAAAAGATATTTTGAGAAATGTCTCTTATAATGGCAGCCCATGTTGTCAACATTTTTCAAAATATCTTTTGCGTTCTACAGAAAAAAGTAAGTCATACAGGTTTGGAATTACAGGAGGCCAAGTAAATGATGAAATAATCTTTTTATTTTGGGTTGAACGATCTCTTTTACAAACTTAAGTGAAACATTGAACTAAAAGTAGGCCATTTTTTGCTTTAATGGCAGCCTGTATGTGATCTTTCATGGAAGTTTGTGCAAAATCTCAAAGTGCATCTTGTATTCTTCATTAAAAGCAAGCAAATCTAACCTTTTATAACGCGGTTAACCATTTACAGTAACATTTGATTAGTGACCTAGATTTTTTTGAAAGTCTTGAAGCTTTTCACCTTTTTCTATTCATTTTATACCTTGTCATAATTAGATTTTAAATCTGAAAAGTGTCGTATCAGACTTTTGAGTACAACCTTGATATTTTTTTTTATGCAGCTATTGAATTATTAAGATGTGTGTTTTTAAACATCGAACGGCAGAAGCACATGTTGTTTCAGGTATGCTTTGCACGACCTCAGGTAATGACTTGATGATTGCTCATTTCCTCTGTTTGGTTAGCAAGGGGGATTGTTTTGTGGATTTGGGATGGGATGATATTTCAGAATCATATTAAGAGTAATTAAGCACTGCTTCCATGAGAATTAACTTCATGATCTGATTTCTTTAAACCAATTACTCATGAAAAGTGAAGAGCACCTGTGTGTATTTACAGTACATCCATACAATACTAAAATACAATATTATTAGGCATAAACCTAGTGTCTTGACATGTTACTCTTTGTAACAAAATTGCACCGAATGATTTTGGGTTCTACCTGCTTAATACTACTCATTATACATTTTAACCTTTGGGTGAGTGAAATATGTTGCTAGCCAATCCAGTTCGTGTCCATGTAGATGCACGGCTTTAAATGTCAGATAAAAGAATTTGCACATCTTCAAGAAAGGTAATTTTCAAAACATATTCTGTAAAGTTGCTATGACAACAGTAAGGCTGCCATTCCCAAGTGTGAAGGCACTGTTTCCTGTAGCAGATGTGCTCGGTGGCGGCATTGATTAATTAGAAAATGAAATATTTCTGTTTAAATATTTGACGTCGTGTTAGTAGAGAGCGCTGATGTTGTTAACTGCCCTTACACAAGTGATGAGGACCATGTCATTCACATCTGGAGCACATACTGCTTCACTTTGATGTCTTCTGTGGACACAGTAATTTATGCATTTGTTTCATGCATTTTAGTCAAGTTGACTTATGGGGACTATAATTCTTATATAATATGGAATAACAGTGGTCAAGGCTTTTTTTGTGTATCAAATGATTTCCATACAAAGATTTTAAACAATACGGTATAGGCACAAAACATAAAATGAATCTTGAGGATGGAAGTTTATTGATTAATCAATCAATAAGTACTGTCCATAAATTTTGGGTTATTTTTAACCCATGATTAGGTCAGAAAGGCACAAACCCAACTGCTGGGTTATATTTTAACATGCTGGGTCATTTCAGATCAAAATGTCGGGTTTTTTTAACCCATGGTTGGGTCAAATATTGACATTTTCTAGGTTAATTTATCCCATCAGTTGGTTGGTCTCTTTTTGACCAATAATTTTTGTTTTGTTATTATTGACCTATTTATGCAACACAAAATCAATTCCTACTTTTTCCTTTCATTTTGCAGAGTCTTGGAGCCACTGGCAGATACGAAACCCATAA
The DNA here is from genome assembly GCA_026939265.1 of Oreonectes daqikongensis. NCBI lineage: Eukaryota > Metazoa > Chordata > Actinopteri > Cypriniformes > Nemacheilidae > Oreonectes > Oreonectes daqikongensis. Next base: position 2,435,716 of record JAOTQM010000125.1, on the reverse strand, counting down.
AAGGTAAGCGGTTTATTTGACTTATTTTACCTTTATAAACTACCTTTACAAAAATAGGGGACAAAATTGAGATCAAATTGTGCTATTACGTGTCATATTGTTCACAGATCGAACGTTCCTTATGGAAATGTTGATACCTTAAGTGCATAGTATACAGAATGTGTATCAACAGATGCTTAAAACCTTTAAATAAGCACAAACATCCTTTATTGTCTTTAAAAACCTACTTGTCAGTGGCTTCAAGTTGTTGGAAGGATATTGTGAAGAGGTTCACAATGGTCTGTCACCACTTACGGTTCACACCACAATCTGTCAGCCAATGAAAACGCAAAGAGGAGGAAGCATCTACTCCCTAGTTTATCCATTCATTATTATTGAATCAATGTCAGTGGTGGGTTGTTAAGAAACAGAAGCAGCCGAAACAGCGAGTGTTACATGTGCTATTCATAGAACCTAATTGGCTGCTCTGGTCACCTGCTTGGTCTTCATAAAGCTAAGCTAGCTTAGTTATGTTCAGGCAGGCACAGCTTGAAGGTTATTTTTATCTTGTTTGTCCGCTCGCTTATTTATGCGTTTATTAATTTTGTCTGCATTCTATTTTAAAGCAGTAAGTAGAAACAGTGTCATTTGTAACTGTAAGTAATTCTAACAGGAAGTTAGCACTTGATACGGTTTTCTCAGACCTTTAAAGCATTTACCGGCATCAAATATTTTTTTCTAAATATAACAGCATCTATCGGAAGCTGGCGTGTATGGCGTTCTTTGTTAATGGTTGCGGTGTAATAGCTTTGCAGTTGTCGTTCCTTTGATAAAATTTCATTTAACAGTGAAGCATCGCTTTCAGCTCAACATGGAGAAAAAGCTCTTATGAAATTTTTAAGCCGCTAACCTGTGTGTGTTTGTTTGGCTAATAGTGTGTTTTCATGCGCGTACCTAACAGCTGCAGAGGGAAGCTGTTCTGAATGCTTTCTCTCTCGGAGAGAATCCGCGCTGCCTGCGGACTGAATCAGTGGAGCCCATGGTGTCCATTAAGAAATGTGGCACTAGTATCGTTGCCATGGAGATGAAACTCAATGGAAGCTGCGTTTAAGCTCCAGGAAGACCTAGTCAAGTCTTCCGGCTTTCATTTCATATAAAGCACAGCCACCTTGTGAGGAAAGAAGTGCCAGATAGCAAAATATTGTTTTGCAATTCAAACTTTTTATCGTGGTAATTTTCCATCACATGCATTATGCATGTTCACCTCTGCTTTTATACAGCATAAACACAGAAGAGGCTGAAATTGTGTTTTTGACCAATAATACCAATCCTGTCAGCATTATGCAAAATATCCAGTCATGCATTATTTTGGAAATCGAAGGAAAATTGTGTTACTTTAGAATAAGCGACGCCTTCGCAGATAGAAATAAAATTCGAGACTGTCACGATTGTACATTAATTTCCTGTGAACGACGATAACATCAGGCCAAGTTGACATGTGCTATATATATGCCTGGTCAGTCGAGACGCTCTGTGGCTCAGTTTTTCTTTTCTGATGAATACTGAACTTGACATGAGAGACTTTATGTCAGTGAAAACAATGCTTTGATGTCTGAATCCTGTGACACAATTGTGGAGCCAAAAAATCTTCAGACAATCATCTGGTAACAGTTCCAGCTTTATTCCAGTGAGTTGCACTTGCATATGCTAATATAACTGTTCGAGATCATATTTGGGGTATACAGCCGAAATGAGACCGACTCACCGTAGCTTGACTCAGATTAACTCGAGTTAAGGATGGTTACGTAAAGATTTCTATAATGTTTACATAAGCGTTATACCACACTTGACTTTTACAGACTAAAGGAGTGAGTCATAGAGTCCTTAAACAAGTGCCAATAATTAGGCTTAACAAAATGTGTTATTTAGTCACAGAGTGAAAACTAAACTGAAGTATTGACATCTACAATTATTTTTCTGTGTTGCTGCTCATCATTTAGTGTTTCCTAGCACTTCTGCACTAGCAGAAGTGAACTAGTTTTACTTTTTCAAAAAAGTTTAAGCAAAACATGTTTTATAAGTCTATACTGGAAGCGTTGATGCTGTTCATTAACGGACTAACCAGGTGTACGTTTCTAACGCTTCATGAATTTGGACCAGGGATGATAGCTTCATTGATTGTAATGGCAACGATTTGCTTTGATGTGCTGTGACGCGCCACTCACATCTGGTGTAGATAAGCTGCTAAAAAAATAAAGGTTTTAATTGGAACCAAAAAGGTTTTTCAGCAAGATGCCTCCACAAAGAACACGTTCTTTATTTTCTTTTTTTAAAAACTATTGATATACTGCAATATGTGCTTCAGAGAACCCAAACATCAATAGTACTGATCTAAAAGAACCTGTTACACTCGATCAATCTCAAGAACTATAAAATACAAATGTTTCCTGATTAAACCTATCGTAAAGCCCTGCAAAGAACTGCTTGTATGTTATGGCATGATATTCCTCATTTTAGGGATTAGTTCCAAAGTTGCACTCCTGTAGCAAATTAAAGTGCTAAACAATGCTGTATAGAAGAACCATTTTTGGCTGTATGGTTCCTTAAAGAACCATCAACATCCACAAACGTTTTGTGAAATGTTGAAATCGAAAATGTTATAGATTTTAAAAAAGAAAGAAAGAAACTAATCCTTTAAGAAAAATCACCCAAAAATGGAAATTGTGTCATCACCTTGAAGTTGTTCCAAACCCATATAAATGTCTTTGTTTTGTTGAACACAAAGGAAGATATTTTGAAGAAAACAGTTGGGGCACCATTGACTTCCATTGAGCTTTTCATTCTACTATGGAAAGTCAACAGTGCCCTAGAACTGTTAACTAGTAACAAACATTCTTTAAAATATCTTTATTTGTGTTCATCACAACAAGTACATTTCTGTGGGTTGGGAACAACATCTGGATGAGTAAATGATGACAGAAGTTTCATTTTTGGGTGAACTGTTCCTTTAAGACTGAACTGTTCTTTGGGGAACCAGAAATGGTATCTGTGTGAAGAACCTTTTGTAGCATCTTTATTATTTAAGAGCATAGCAGCCTCAATATATTCAGCTTTATTAATTTTTGCAGAAACCAACATTAAACATCAACAAAGTCACGCATCCAGTCGATGATTCACTCCCCAAAAAAAAAAAAATACCCAGGGCAGGATTTTGGCTCTGTCTAGCGTAGACTTCCCACAGTTTTCTGTTCATCTCAGTAGCTTTTTTAAGACTAATCGCTGTCCTACATATGTTGTTCTTTTAGCCCGAGGAATCCAAACATGTTATCATAGCTGTAACTGCCTGTAAACCGTGTTTTTGAGTTTCTCAACAGAATGTTAATAGAATCTAAGCCTATGAGGCTGTTTCCCCGATGAGATGTGCATCTCAGAACTGTTGCCATGCCCTTTGTTTTGCCAGCCATGCAAATGGAGCACTTAGCCTTGAGCTCCGGAGAGGAGCCGCGCACAAAAGCCCGCAGAGAGAAGAAAGCTGTGCTCTCGCTCTCGTCGTGACTCGGCGCACTGGCTTCTGAATGGATACGTGCCTGCTTATCCTATAGCTCCTCCTCTGCGGATCCGTCTCCAGAAAGCCTGCTGGATAGTGAGACTTGCCTCGGTTCGGTGATTTCATGTGGTTGTGTAACAAGCAGTCTTGAGCGGAGAGTCCTTGAGTATCAACCGGCACAACCTGTTACTTGCTGATTCTGGTTTTAAGGACCGTTTTTAGAAATGTGTTGTTGCAGTCTAAATCTTCTTTTGATCTTCTCCATCTACATCACTGTTCACACCTGTTTGCGTATCATCCTTTGTGCGTTTTGTCATCCTACACCTTAGGCTTGTATAATATTACCAGCTGGTCTGGTTTCTTTTTTGTGTCTTTCCAGTATCACTTCCCTTCGACTTTAGAAAGAAATGAAGTTCTTTTTCAGCGGTGTTACGCCGTGACAGTGTCATTTGTCTTGCTTTTGTGAATTAGTTTCTTTGTCCCATCGCTGCCAAACCTGAGAAATTGTGGTTATAAGCAGCAATGTTGCACGAAGGAGTTCCTGTAGGCCACATGATGTCACGCTACGAGCTTTGCACAAAAACGGTAAACAATTTCTCCTGATTGGTGTAGTCAAGAAATGCTAATTAACTCATTTATTTACTTCTTATCTACGGCGACCAAGAGCTGAGCGCCGCACGATGATTTTTTTAAGCTCATAATACCTTTTCAGGGATTCTGCTGATAGTAAGAAATGACACGGGCATCTCGCTGTACCATTAATGTCAGTTTTCATTAAGTGCATGTCCCTCGAATGCTCGCATGCAAGACTGAGAGCTTTGCTTTTAAGCTGCAGCTATGGAAACAGCTTTGTTCTGTCCTCATGGAAAATTTTCTTTTACATTTTTGCCATTATATTTGAGCGGTTTTGATGCAGCTCCCTCTTAAAGGGGCCCGCCTCTTGTCCCTGGTGCGATATATCAAGTGTCATTTTAGCATGCGTTTCGAATATAGCACATGAAACACTTTTATTCCCTTATTGAGGGGTAATATATGTACGAATTGATCTTTTGTGGGTATGTTTCTGTGAAATGTGAAGTGGAAGCAATAGCGAACATTGAACTTAGGGTTAGGGTCAACTGATCTTATTTAAAGGCACACAAAAATGAACATTTATACACCCTCATGTCATTTCAAATCTGTATTACTTTATTTCTTCTCTGGAATACAAAAGAAGATATTTAGTCTTTTGGCGGTTTTGTGTCATTACAGTGGAAGTCAATGGAGGCCAATGTTGGTTGGTCTTTTTTGTGTTTCGTAGAAGAAAGGAACGTTGGAATTTGTAAAAAACGGAATATGGTTTGGATTGACATCAGGGTGAGTAAACAATGAAGAATTAAGCGAACAATGGCGGTACCCATTCACTTCTATTGTATAGACACAAAACCAGTGCAAGTCAATGGGTACCGCCGTTGTTCGTTTATTCTTCAGAATATCTTTTTTTGTGTTCTGCAGAAGAATAAAGTCATACAAGTTTAAAATGACATAAGAGTGTGTAAATAATGACAGGATTTTCATTTTACGGCAAACTATCTCTTTAACATAACTAGAAGATTTGGTGATATGCTCTTTCTTACAAACTTACTTTCTTTGCTCTTTCTTACAAACACCATTTTGTGGGAGCCGTTTTTTCATTCACCTTTTTTATCACTTTGTTTGTTTCCTTCTCTTCAATTTGACTTTTCGATTGAATTATCACAGCATGCATGATGGCATCTATGCGATCTCACTGGAAAGATAGGTGAGAGTGCAGTGGGAAAATGTGTCTTTGTCTCTCACTTAGCTGGCACTCCATGTGGTCATGTGAATCATACCCTTTTTTCCTCAACAAACCTTTCGCTTTATCTCCTAGCAGAATGGTTTTGTAATCCTGACTGCACCGAGAGGAATGGACACAGGCTTTGTCCCAAATACAGTAGCACACATGATGTTTGATGTAGGTGTAGGTGGATAATAAGCCATATTAGCACACTATTCTGTTCTCTAGAGACCTGTTTTTACAGTCTGTCACGACTGCAGACAGGGTAAAATTTGCAAAGTATCTAAACACATCATTTCACACGTCTGTTTTCGTTGTTTTGTGGATTAACTAAGGTCTTTTCTTTAGAAGTCCATTTTTTTAACTCTTCGAAACATCCCTGGGCAGTTAATGGAACTGTAATTTTCCATCGGCCCCAGGAGACAATAAAAATCAGGACATGCTTTTGTGCACTATGGCACTAAACGGCACAGTCAAGCATTCCAGCTATTAAGTGAGTATTAATGGATTAAAAGCATTACCTGCTGTTATGAGGCACTCTTATTTAAACATATTGCTCAAAAACATAAGGACCGCCACAAATAAAGAGAAAAACAGGATATTTTTCCTCCAATGTGCTGGTTAGTATTATTAGTTCATGTTCTTGGTTATCCATCAGGCTTTATGAGGGTTATGTGTTTTTCCGTCTGGACACATTTTATATTCAAGAGTTCAAATAGACACTATATAGCTTGTATCAGATTGCCTCAATGGAGTGATTTTGTTTCATATGTATTGAGTCTGTAGTAAAATCTAGTGTGTTACCTTCATATTGCTTTTACAGGGAGCTTCTAACTCATTGTGTGCCATACGCATTTCTTGTCTTGTGTTTTAGTACAAAAAGCCTATCTAAAATGTATAAATTTACTTGACAAGAAAAGTGACCAAAGTCTTTTTAGTCTTGTTTTATGATAGACAATGTAAAAATTAAAACAAGCAAAAACAATGCCAACGTGGTAAGAAAAATATACATTTTTTAGTTAATTTTTCTTACCCCATTGGCATTGTTTTTGCTTGTTTTAAACATAAACATACTTAACTTTGACATTTTCTTTCATAAAAAAAAGAAGATCTTGGGTCACTTTTCTTGTCAAGTAAATGGGTCTTTAGGAATTTTTATACCAGTAAACAAGACAAAATGCTTAGGAAGCAATGTATAGTGTATCTTGGACCATTTTGCTTTTGAATGTAATATATCGTGATTTAAGTTATTTTGTATTACAAATATCTATAAAAAAGACAAAAACACAAAGTAAGAAATTCATTGCAGTGTTGTGGATCCATCTGATCTGTGAATCTCAGTGATGGAATATAAAACACTTATAATTCTCCCTTTTACTTTTTAGAAATGTGCTGTCTAGGTAGGAGGATTTTGATACTAAACAATTGACTATGTGTGAGCTGCCAATAACACGTAGATCTGCTTGTGTCCGCTTATTGACAGTCCAGTGCCAGAATGTTGTATTGAGGGATTAGATGCCTGTTTCTACAGATAAGACACAGATTGAGAAAACTGGAGTGGTTAGAAAAAAGAACAACAGGTCTCCCCCTTCCTATAACTCACACAGTGTGCTCTGAGCATGCTCAGTGGGACTTTGCTTCAAACGCCTGTGTGCTTTTGTTTTCTCTGTATCGCTCATCCTATCCTAGTGCCTGCAGAATGCCTCTCTTTCTCTCTCTCTCTCTCTCTCTCTCTCTCTCTCTCTCTCTCTCTCTCTCTCTCTCTCTCTCTCTCTCTCTCTCTCTCTCTCTCTCTCTCTCTCTCTCTCTCTCTCTCTCTCTCCCTCCCCCCTCCATCCACTCTTCTCACCGCACACTAGCCAGACAACACCAAGGCGAGATGCGCGTGAAAAGGAGAGCTCTGATGAACACCTGGTACTCCGGGCTACTCCAGAGCAGGGGTGTCTGTTTCGATCCTTTTCCTCTTCCTGTTCCTTGAATCGGTCCAGCGCCCCGTCCTGGCTCACCCGCTGGTCTTTCTGACTGTTTTAGCAGGTCTGACAGCAAGATCTCCCGACTGGCACAGAGACTCAACCAGAGGCAAAGCGATGCTACATTGATTAAGGATTTCCAACCTCTCTTCCTCCTAACGTCGGGCAGCTCCCAGAGCCTGGACAGGTGAGTTCGCTCAGAGTGTACTTTTCTCTCCTCCACAGCACAGGTGGGATCGGCACCGCTCCGCTCAGTACGGTCCCCTCCAGTGTTGCTAAAATTACCCATCACCCCATTGATGTTTCCCACAGGTGCTCCTCGGTCTCCGTGGCAGCTGCCCTTTCCTTATTGATCGGCTTAATTGGATTCGAAGCATAACCGAGTCTCGCAAAGAGCACCTTTCTAATTCGTCATCTTACTTCGCTCGCTCAGTTACTCACGAGTGTCAGAGGTTTTGCTCTTGCGCAGCGGAGTGCATTATTATTAGTGCTCTGAGTGGGTGTTCAGAGCGCTCAAAACTGCGCACAAGCAATAAAAAAAACATTGTCACGTCTGACTGGATTATAGACTGTCGGGATGAGAAATATCATGAAGAACCCCTGCAGTTCTGCAGATTTTTTTTTAAGGAAAAAGTCAACTGGGGACAAATCAGATCTTGTTATTTCTTTTTATTTTATTAAGAGTGTTGGAATGAAAGCTGAGGGCTTTTATTCTGTTTATATTTGTTTTCATGACTAAAATTTGATCACGCTCTTTGCATCTTAAGAGAGAGTGTACCCATGTCACATGTTTCTATTGATGTGAATCATGAAGCGATTCGTGAATGATAGAGGTGTTAATCGGGATTACATAACCTAAGTTAACTTAAGTCTGCACAGATGACCTTAGATTCTATCGATCGAGAACCCACAATGTTTTTCATGTCAAAGATAGTCATGTGTTACCTATTTTGTATAACAAGGTGCATATTTTTAGGAGACTCCTGACAGTAAAAAAATGTGTTGTCTTGGTTTACTGTTATTCATAGCACAAAATTAACCGAGTTCCTGGAGGTTTTCATTTTATTAGTAGACCATTAAGGTTATCCTTGACAACCAAGATATGTTGACCGCAGTGAAAGCCGCAGTCTGGCTGTCACTGTTCAGAAAATTGGCTTTTACGGTTTGTTAAGCAATTTCAGTTTTGACCTTAAATCTCTCAAAACAAAAGTATTGGAATTTTTTCTTTTAAACTTTTTGTTTGGAAGGCATTCGATTTTTGAAAAAATATCGTATCATGTTTGGCATTGTTTTTTTTTTAAATACCTGGACATCAATATGCTTTCATATTTCAGTTTTGGTCTGATCTGGAGCATTAATGACTATCCTGTGGCCATCTGTCACACAGACATTGCTGACTCAGATATTAGTCGGATGTGAACAACTACATAACAACTCATGTTAGAAATTGATTTCATGTAGACGCTCGGGCAGTTATGATCACCTGTCACTCTGTTCTCTGTCACTACACAGGAACTTCTCCATTAGTATGACGCAACAGATGCAGAACCTGCAGCTAACCCAGAGCAAGAAGGGGGCGGGGCCTGCCTCCCCCAGCGCTGCCAAGCGTCTCTACCGCAACCTCTCGGAGAAGTTCAAAGGAAGCCACTCCTCCTTCGAAGATGCATATTTTTTCGGACGGTCGGACCGGATTCGTAAAATATCTGTGAGTAATTTGCTCTTCGTTGGGGAGTTATAGTTTAAAAAGGTTTTTTTTTGGTGCAAAATTGTCAAAAAACATTCAGTATTGCATCAATGTCATGTGCCATGTGACATTTACATTTATAAAATACATTAGCCAAGATTTACATTTCTAAAGCGTATCAATTAATGCTACTGTAACGTTATTTGGCCGTGCGTTCCAAGCCGGTGACATTTCAGTTCATGCGCGTATGCTCAACAATCCGTAAGTGCCGTGCTGAGCGCTTTTTTCTCAGAACTTCCACAAATGTCACTGATTAAGTACAGCTAGTTCTAGCAATCATCTTGTTGACTTAAGTGCCCGAACACATTCTGCCCCGTATGTTGGCACACATGTATCCAAACACATTTGGCTAATGCTTTTCTCAGAAGTGACTTACAGTGCATTCGAGTCCAAGTCCATGACCTTTGCACTTTTAATACAATTGAACAACAGAAGCGCAAAGCACATATGAACCCGAATGGCATTGCTGTTGAATTGGACACGTAGCAATGGTTCAACAACAATAACAACCTGTTGACAAACTATAGAATGTATTGAATGATATTATTGGTTTAATTTCAGCTTTTTCACAGTCCTGCTTAAAAAACACATTTACCGGGCCGCTGCAAGTTACTTTATATAAAAGTGTCTATTGAATGGCAGCTTGCTTCTGATGCGTGTCGCTACCACCCACCTGCGTTTCCTCCCGCAGAACATCCAGAGCAGCGAGCTCCTGTTCGAGGCGGTTGAGCAGCAGGATCTAGACGGCGTGCAGATCCTGCTGTTTCAGTACACGGCTGATGAACTGGACCTCAACACCCCCAACAGCGAAGGCCTGACGCCGCTGGATATTGCCATCATGACCAACAACGTCCCCATAGCCAAGCTGCTGCTCAAAGCCGGAGGGAAGGAGAGCCCACACTGTGAGTATGCAAATGTGACGGTAAACAGTCAATCACTTCAGCGTTTTTTCATTGAAGAGCCACTCAGTGAAACATATTTAGCTTACAAAACCATTCTTTAAGTCTGGGGTCTTCATCTAAGGGTGCGTGACTTTGGGTGGAAATAGACATGTGCATTACAGTATTAAGCAAAATCTACAAATGTTAAGATCAGCAGTACCTTCTTTATTAATTATTAATAATGCTATAATGATCATTTATGATAATTAAAGTAAAAGTATGTTATTGAAATCAGATTTGACTGGAATAAATCCATTATTTTACAGAAAAGTTTACTAAAATATTGTAGTGCAATATATCAAAACAAGGGTTTTCAAACTGGGGTCCTAGGACCTCATGGGGCCACATATCTGCACATATCTGTCTTTCTAAATCAAATATCATTTGATGGCAATGATATGCCTAAATAAGTAAATAGTTCTGTTTATCAGTAAATAAAATGAGAATAAAATGTGATAAAAACAATACAATTTTAATAAAACAAATATGAATTTTTCAAACTAAATAAAATTAATTTAAATGTGATAAAAATGAAGTAACTAAACAATAAATACATTTAACAGTATAACTTAATAGAAAGTAATATTAGATAGATATAATATTCATTTCTCAATATATAATTTAGGATCAGGGTCACTCACTTGAAGATTGTCATATTTTGGGGTTCCTGGCATCTAAAAGATTAAAAACCAAAAATACAGTTGCTGTTACTGTTGAAATCGTTGATATACCTTCAGGCTTGTTTTGCGTCACATGCTCTTTTAGCAGATGTGCTTTAATTGGACAAGCTGTTTAGAATGAAACCAGCAATGAACAGAAGGAGCCAGTGTGAGCGTTTGACGCTTTGCTTTTTGGAGCTCACGCAATAATCGCCTCCGAGTAGGAATACAAGAGTAAACCTTTCCATGACAGCTGTCACAAACACTTAGCATTCCGCTTTTAACATCTAATGACACCTGCCGTAACCGCTAATGAGTTACGTTCATTATGAAATATTTGCGAAATAACATTGTGCAATATAACATGCTGCACATAACGGAACGATTGTTGAGAGGATTTAGCATTTTTTTTAAGCGTACAGATATACGTTTGAGGAAAAACCGAGCGCGGTCATCAAGTTTTAATGCATCGACGACAGATCTGTTAAAAATATCTGCACTCGTTGCCTTTGGATTCATCAATGGCATATTCAGCCCCTGACTTTCTTTGGCAACAGTGGAACAGGTGTTTCTTAACAGGAAAAAAATCTACTAGACTTGAATCGGCGCAATCATGAACACGCCGAATGTTGTCTGAGACCAAACAGAAAACACTGTAGTGCATTCGCTTCGGGGCGGCGGTGGGACGAGGGGGGTTAGACAGCACACGGCATCCCTCAGAAAAATCTTAACAAGGTTTGTCATTTAATGGTTTAACTTTTCCAATGATGCATGTAACGGGGGGCAATTATACTAAGTGATTTATTGTACCCAGGCTGCAGTTAAATTTCAAAACATTTCATCGCGGCACAATCCAATCCTTGTAAACAAACAGAAAATAAACATTGCCGTATTTTCCCCTCCTGGGCTTTCTGCATTATATTTATGTCAGGCTAGAAGTGCCAAGTAAATCAATCGGCCAGACGCCTGACAGTTTCGGCCGAAGGTTGAAGTTAAAGCGTGTTTATGAGCTGGACGGGGCCCATAATGCCTATATTTAGGGCCATCCCAGAGCCCCGACAATGCCAACTGTGTGTGACAGCGAAATGTCGCCAGACCCGCCCATTAATATATAGTTCTTTCAATTAAACGCAAGAGATGTCAATCTTCAGAGCGCAGGAAATTGCACCTCACGGCGGCTAATATGGCGGTCTTCTCCGGTGCATGCCGGACCCCCATGAAAGACTGACCCCCGGCCCCCTTTTTGAGAGCTGACAGCAAGCACTTTATCATCTCCCCTGGAGAGCACTCACGTCTCCAGGGGTTCGGGTTGGTCCGAGCGGCCCCAGTGAATGAGGGTTTCTTCAGACGTCTATTTGTTTGTTTATTTTGCTGTCACGGTCTATGACTAAGGCTCTGAAAGAAAATGCAGCAGTATTCACAACCCACGAGGAGGACTGGCTAGCCACTATTCGTTCTACCATGACAAATCTATACGGTCAAACGCAGTCCTGTGTGTACCAGACAAGTGCCAAGCACATTCATCCAAACCCCCACACCTCACACGGCTGACTTCATCTGCCACTGCACTGACACATGCGACGTGAAGCAGCAACATTAGTCCTGGAGAATTGATGATAATGTAATGGGCTTCCTGGAGTTTCAATCTGTAATTTGTCTGTGCAATTCATTTTGGGATTATGTAAAAATATTTTACATGTTTTCATAGTTATCATAGTTTTGTTCTCAGTTTTTACTTTTATTTTTACATTGTTTTATGTTCATTTGACTTTTTTATGTGATTTGTCATTTTATAATTGGATTCTTTATTAATATAGTATTTTAGTTTTTATTTGATTATTTTTATGATGTTATAAATTATTTTTTATATTTATTTTTACTTCAGTTTTTATTAATTTGTTTATTTGCTTTTATTTTTATAATTTTATTTTTGTTTATTTAAAACAAATTTAACATTTTATTCTTTATTAATATATTATTTTTTGTTTTTATTATTTATTTTTTTATTTTTTTTATGTTTCATTAAGTTTTAGTTTATTTTTTCCGTTAATAGAGATTAGTGCCTTATCTGGCCTGAGGTAATCATCTTCAAATAATTATAAAATGTTGTTCAAAAAATATTTAAGCCAATATTTTATAAACAGATGTTTTAACTTTTGGTTTTAGTTTTAGTATATTATAATAGCTTTTGTTTAATGGTGGTTTAGATATATTTATTTAAATATACCTGAAACAGACTTGTTTTTCTACACCAAACAGTTTCACACCATAAAATTCAATTTCTTCATTAGCAGCAGCGGCATACTCATTAAAACCCTTGACTATACATTTGAGTGAAATGAATTTTACTGCTTTCAAATATTGTTTATATATGTACATTTGATCATAAACTTGCACATATATTGTAGGGTAAAAACCTTTTTCTAAACTTCTCTAGCAGAAATCACCAATTCACAGGTTTAAAAGTGGAGCAATAGACCATTTGCATCAAAGTCGTTCTGTGAAAATGCATAGATCTAAAAAAAGACATTGTGACATCAAACCTCCAACAGAAACGCAAGGTCAAACACAAGCTAAAACATCCCATTGATGTGAATAAATAAAGAGCCTTGCTTGGTAATTGACCTGCATGTGTTGTTGTGTTTTAGTTGTCAGTCTCGAGAGCAGAGACGCCCATCTCTCAGCGCTGGTGCAGGAAGCCCAGAGGAGAGCCAGCGAGCTGTCCACCCAGGTGATGAGAGAGAGCCTCAGCCTGGAAACATCTGACAAGGAAAAACAGCTTAAAGACTGGGAGTGGAGATGCAGGCTGTACAAGCGCATGCGCACCGGGTTCGAACACGCACGTGAGTTTGACCGCAGACCGTGTTGTCACATACGTCTTAAGGGAATAGTTAGTCCAAAAATGAACATTCAGTCAGCATTAACTCAAGTCCGAACCTTTATTTTTGCTTTTTTGGGATACCCAGATCTTGAGCCGAATGCCTGTTCGCTTGTTTTCCATACAATGAAAGTGAATTAGAGTCTCAAAATCTGAGCACTCGCACTTGTAGCATTGATTCTCACTTATACTGTGACCATCCTTGGGTAACCTATTCCCAAAAACACAGATGCCTAATTTAAGACAGATGCCATCTCCCTCTACAGTATCTAAAGCTTATCCACCCCATATGCCACACTATTGAACGGCACAATATTTACTATCGGCCTACTCTAATCTATCAGCATCTCTGCCGAAAGGTTATCTATTCCCTCACCGGCCCCGCGTGTTGACTTTATTAGGCACTGCAAACAAGAAACTGTGATCATTTGGCCCATAGATATTAATATTGGGTTCGATGGCCTGAAATGACTCGAGCAAAATATTTTTCCCCTCACCCTCCACAGTCAAATTGATTACTTGTTATATTGGGCGACTATAGTTGGCTTCTCTTTGTAAACATCCTCAAGTGGAGGCAGCCGCGGCAAATCGGCAACGTTTCTCTACAGACACTCGCAAAGATCAGATTGCTCTGAAATGTTTAAGTCTCACATAATTTTGTAGGAGCCATAAGCAGCACAATGTGCATCTAGTTGCAAGTACAACGCAGGTGCTAATAGAGTGAATGCAAAAAAGTGTGAAAAGAATCTAAACTACATGTACTGAAGGCGTACATACTGTATATAAGAATATAATAAAATCTTATCATATCTTGTGCCTTATGTAGGAATACTGAATATTATTAGCGATTTTTTGACAATTAAACTGTCATTTTAAAGATGATATTGTGATTATTTAGTCACTAGCATCACCAAACAGAACTGAAAATAACAAGTTTTCTGAGCACCCTATTAAACACATGCCATTGGTTGAGTCAGTGTTGCTGTGTCAGGCCAGTTACGGTACTCAAACAAGCAGTGTTTTGATAGGTCTTCCTGTTTATGGTTTGCTTGTCATTTAGATGTCTGTGCATATTAGTCTGGGATGTGAGACATTATTTTAACATCGAAAAACTAATTACGACCGTTTATTTTGTGACTCTCGCAGATGTTCATTACATGTCTTACTTCCGAATTACTACCAAGTGTCTTGTTATTGATGCTCAGAGCCATGAAGCATCACTGATAGGAAATAAATGCTCATTCCGACAGGAAATGATATTAAGAGCTCTGTTATTAGAATTCAGATGGTGCTGTATTTTTACCCAGTATGCACTTGAGCTCCCGCAGCTAATTTGTCTTTAAATCAAGTGTGACACGAAGCATAAGGTTGTCGCACAGCGCAAAGGGTCTCGTTCGCTCTGTGTGACCTTGTTGAACTATGTGAACCGTTTTCTCAGGGCCACCGGAGGCTCCGTCAGCTGTGCGTCTGAGTGTGACGGGCAGCACGTCGCTCACTGTTACCTTTCAGGAACCTGCCAGCATGAATTCAGCTGTGGTGACTAAATACAAAGGTCAGTGTAACCCTGATGTGTATTTCAGTGAACCAAAAGAAAAACCACCCAGAATAATCTACAGTAGCAACCAACTTTTGTTTATATTAGATGTTGCGAACATCCTGTAGTGTTTACGTCCTTTTGCTTCATTGTTGTTTTTTTAAATTTCACTTACGTGTTGCTTTTCTCTCCCTTTTGCCATATAATGTGCGGTAAAATATATTGCAGTGGAATGGAGCTGTCTGAAGGATTTCTCTTTATTAGCCGGAGAGCTGGTCTTGGAGAATCTGCAGTCCCTGAAGTGCACAATAACAGGTCTCACCACGGTAAGATTAAAACACAGTAGCTAAGAGCTGTACAATGAAGGTTGTACGCTACTAAAAAACAAGCTTAAATGAATAGGTCACCCAAAAATAATAATTCTGTCATTTTTCACCCTTACGTGGTTCAAAATGTATATATGATGTCTGCTTCTGTGGAACACGAAGGGTGCTTATTAATATTGTGCAGGAAATAAACCTTTGTTTCTAAGATTTCTAAGATTTGTTTTCTTGTTTCTCTCAGGGTAGACAGTACTACGTTCAAGTCTCTGCCTACAATATGAAAGGTTGGGGTCCAGCACAGCTCTCTCAGCCTCCCTCTGCAGTTCCCTCCAGTAAGTTCCTGTAGCCACAACTGACAAGCACTTACAATCATCATCTCTAAAAAAAAAACTACAATTCAAAACAGCAATGTTCGTCTTTAAATGGAATGTTCTTGAACATTTGTGAAGTGTGTCAAATAGCTTTGCTATCAAAATTAAAGTGTCACCAGGGTTCAAAAGAGAAAACATTGTATAGATTGCAGTCAACATCCTTGGATGTAGAACTGTGCCATTATTGAGCCGTCACGACTTTCAGTCCATCTGCGCTCGCTGTATGTGGCCTTGAGTTTCAGCTTTCAAACGAGTGCTGTAAAAGAAGAGCCGATTTGCCGGGGTGACGAGTTTTGCGTCAGCACATAACAAATGCGTCATTATAAAACTGCAGGTGCACACAGCTGCACGGTACTAAAAGCAGACAATTATCAGGAGAAAATTAGATTTTTATAATAAATGTTTTTAAAGAAAATTTACGGTGAGTCTGTTTTTCACTGTTCTTTTTTATCATCTTACAACACAATCTCACGGCGAAATTGTACGTATTTTTTGAGGTGGCTAATTTTGGCTTTGTACGTTTTAGTACGGTTTGCCTTCGCGCCAGTGACGTTAGGTGTAAGGGCGGGCCTTCAGTATTGCTTAATTGTACGTTTTTGTACGACTCACAATGTATGAATTCATACGAATTAGCCACCTCGTAAAATACT
Organism: Oreonectes daqikongensis; assembly: GCA_026939265.1. Taxonomy (NCBI): domain Eukaryota; kingdom Metazoa; phylum Chordata; class Actinopteri; order Cypriniformes; family Nemacheilidae; genus Oreonectes; species Oreonectes daqikongensis. The sequence continues at coordinate 2,419,322 of JAOTQM010000125.1, read as the reverse complement.
TCCTGTGAGATCAGTACGTATACTGTACTGTTTTTTGAATGCATTTATTACATTAACATTTAGTTTGCTAAGCTCTGTCCACTTTTGTTTACTTGTAGCTGGCTCAGATTTACTGAAATTTCTAAATTAGTAAACTGTATTCACCATATTTACTTATAATCAGTAAAATGTCTCAATTAAAAGGTTAAAACTGAATCAATCTTACATCAACTACAGTGAAATGTGACGTTGCAAAGCATTTTAGTGTGATTTTCCACAACACGTTTACATGTGAAAACTGGAGACTGACAGAATTCTGACAAACACTTATCACAGTCAACTGAAAAGCTGATATAGAATCATTATAATTGATAAAATTTGTGAATGAAATCGTTTCTACAACATATCCAATCGAAACCATGCATTAAGGCAATGCTCTACCAGTTACAGGAACATAATAATAATAATAATAATAAATAATAGATAAAAAATACTAATAATGTAAATGAAAAAAGTTTGTTCACCCAAAAACAAACATTCTCTCATCAATTGCTTAACCTCCTGACATTTTAAACCTGTGTGACTTTCTTTCTTCTGCAGAACACAAAAGAAGATATTATGAAGAATGTTGGGAACCGAAAACCATTGGTCCCCATCGACCTGCATTGGTTTTGTGTCCATACAACAGAAGTCGATGGAGACCAATGATTTTTGGTTACCAACATTCTTTAAAATATCTTCTTTTGTGTTTTTTTGGGGTGAACCACTCCTTTAAATGTTCATTTGCATTGTTTCCTCCACATGCTGCTCTTTGTACCCTGTTACTACGGCAACATTTTGCAGTATTTGTCTCTTAACATTTCTGTTGAATTCAGTTTAAAGCCAAACACACAGGACATCCATAGAACGCATTATAAAAGAGCAGAAGGTTCTCTGGTAATATGCACATGGCAACAGTTGCTAGGTAGGATTGGTCGGTAACATTTTGAAGGTGAGGCGTAGGAAAGCGACAATTAAACCGAATAAATGAAGCGTTTGATAACTATTGCACAGGGCAATCAAATATAACATTGATAGTCTTCATTATGCTGTGTTTTAATGGCTGGAGAATGACATGCTTTGGGTGAAATTTGTCTTTGTTTCAGATTGGAAGGATTGCGATGGGAGAGAGAGTCGAAGGAGAGGTCACATCGAGGCCATGGAGAGGCTGTTACAGCAGGTTCGAGCCACACACCAGCACTACTGCTGTGGAGGTACACACAAACGCACACATGCTAAATGTTTGTATGTATCTTATTGATACATACAACATGCACTCTTTAAATGTAAAGTACACACTTAGATTTCTTAAAGGGATAGTTCACCCAAAAAGGACAATTCTGTCATTATTTATTCACCCTCTTGTCGTTTCAAACCTGTATGACTTTCTTTCTTCTGCAGAACACAAAAGAAGATATTTTAAAGAACGTTGGTAACCGAACAACGACGGTACCCTTTGACCTTTATTGTATGCAATGCAAGTCAATGGGTGCCATCGTTGTTTTTTTACCAACATTCTTCGAAATATCTACTTTTGTGTTCTGCAGAAGAAAGAAAGTCATACAGGTTTAAATTGACAGGTTCAATAAAACCTTGAAAGCTGTCAATTCTATACGTTTTAGGTACAAAGAATGTTATTGGAAATAATGGTGGTTTCAGATTTTGTTTCATTTTCAATTGTTTTTGTAAAATATTGTGATACTGTTGTATCCTAAGCTGTTGTTACACCAGTACAATACAAAAATGAAATTTGAAAAACTGTATTTTAAAAGTGATACGGTAATGCTGCAGTGTGCTTGGTCCACAAACATTGACATAAGAGACTCAAATGTGAAGTTGAACTGATGTCATTGTCATTAGTCTTGTTTTTCAGCAAGCTGGTGCAAAGCTTTCATGTCACCTCTTTTATTTGCACCCTTTATTGTGTTTTCGTCTATTTTGTTGTCTGTTTCTCATAATGCTCTCTCACTCACTCTCTCCCTCCCTCATCCGCCCATCAGCCCACTAACCAGAACTGTCTCCCACCCATCATACTCTCGTCTTCTAAGTCCACACTTCTTCCAGTAGATTAACATTAAAGTGACGAAATGAAGCATGGTCAAAGTGTTTTCACTCCAGTACGACCATCCAGGGCACTATGAATACATTCCCTCAGCATTCCTTCAGCCCGCCCTTCACACGAGAGGCGAGGGAGTACGTGTAAATAAATAACATTTTATCCATTTCGAATTTTAGCATCTACATGTCAAACGTATACAGCAGTAATTTAAATCCCGAGTACAGACACCTTTAAATCGAGCAGGGCTGGTCGTAGGTACCATGAGGAGCAGACAGTCTACTTTGGCCCCAAGCCCCCTCCCTAACCCAGAGGCCGGCCACCGAGGTATAGAAGCACGCTGTTCCCGGTGCTAACAGTATTGCGCCGCTCACAAACAGCAATTTCATTAGGGAGCTATGCAGCCAGCCGCAAGCAGGAGGAGAGAGAGAGAAAAACTGCATCACTCATCTATGTAGAAGTCAACAGTAATGATGTCAGAGCGATGGCTGCCAGCGTCTCAAACGACATTAAACTGGAGAATTGATTCTGAGAGACAAACAGTTTGTGACTTGGAAAACAGAAAAACAGACAATTCTTCTAACTTTCTGGGCACAAACTTTTAGAGACTTTATGCATGTTGAGAGAATTTGTGTCTGCGAGTGAGAAATGAAACACTTTGACAGACTACAGTACATGTCTGGTTTTTACAGTTTACTTTCTGCTGTCTATTTATTGTCATGGTTGTTTTGATGGTATACACAAAACTACACAACTCAGAATAGGCTCGTTTTTTATATATATTCAATTTAATTTATACCATAACTTGCATCTTGATATTTAGGTGTATGATTTTTTTTGACATTGTAAAGTAAAATTGTGGTGTTATAGAATAGTTTGTTTTTGATGGTTCCGGGAATGTTTGACATCTATGGGATGTTTTCGGATTTTAGATTTCTTTTTCTTTCCCCTATGAAATCCACCTCACACCAGATGGACATTTAATATCTAATACAAAAGTGTAATACTTTCTAATCTAATACTAATACTAAATAGCATGGAGTAAAATTTTATGAGATACATTAAGTGGATGTTTTTTTCTAAAAAAAATAATAATAATTTTTGCTGGATAAAACCTATATTTTTGGACTGTTTTTAGTAAACATTTCTAACCATCCTTAATCAAATACATTTGAGAAGCAAAATAGTGTAAGATAAAGACGTAAGAAGTAGAAATGTTTTTTATTCAGTATGTAGCTAAATTTAAGAAAACCTTCAATAAAATACTCTCTAAAATGATTACGTTTTGCTTCTAAAGTACATTGATTGTTTTAAAAATGGTTTAATTTGTAAGTATTTTTTGCAGTGTGTGGAATGTCCTCTATACGCACACACGCTGGCAGGGGCGATGTATTTACCCAAGTTATTTTTGGAGCGACGGTGTTCGAAAATAAATCTGTAAAATTAATCAGCACCGGTACAATGACACCACTATAAAAACCGGGCCGAAAACTCCAGCTCATTTAAGGAGAGGTTATCTTAATTTATGATGTGTATATGTGGAGCTGAGAGGTGGCTCTCAAGCCGAAGGGTGTGTGCGCGCGTTTCGCACACAGCTCCCTGTGTTCCTGCACGAGACGCAGTAACACCCACAAGCGCCCCGCGCGATCGCTCACGAGCGCACAGCTCGACGCTCAACCGCGGTTATGTGAGCGCTTTCTGTCAGCGAGGGCCTGGAAAGTCTAGCCGCCGTCGTTATGGATGATCTCGCTCGCTTCACGTATGTTGAAAAGGGGTTGTTGACCCCCTTTAAATTAGGTTGAAAATGAAGAATGCTAGCCGGCTTTCCAACACTCGCTCACCTCATTTCACGGTTGCGCTAGCTGTGAGCGGTAGACAGATGGATTGCCAAGTCATTAATCAAAGGCGATCCTTTTTTTGCTTTCATAAATGAAAAGGCATTTCTTTATTTATTTAGCGTGACAGTTTGGCGGCACAGGAGGCCAATACACTCATGTCTTATAATCTGCTTGTCAAATCCAGTTAACCTTCTGAGTGAGAAATAAATACGAATTTAGCGCTCAACCTATCAACACGTGCAACAGCAGCGCTGGCTGTGTGTTCGCGGAGATTGGAAACTACCTCTCCAGACCTAAAACGCTAAAAACTGATTTAATAAAGTGGATAATTATGTCGTCTGATATAAAAATTGCTCTCGGCATTCCAGGTCTTGTTCTGGGAATCTGGTGGTGATATTCCACTGTACGTAATCAAACTTGACTCGTTTTCACGTGGCGCGTAATGGTCCCGGGATTCCAGTAAGACGCAGCTCTGCGCTTACGTTATGCAGACACGCAGCCAAGAAGGAAACAATCAAAGCCGTTTGTGCGCACATTTGTCATATCTTTAATCACGTACAGTTAACAGTCGCCACTGTAGGTTCAGAGGGGGCAAGGGTTAAACTTCTTATGGGACTTGTAAGACACAATATTCCTTGGAGAGGCTTGATAGGGATTTCTAAACGGAAAATCGGCCTTCATGCATCCCTTTCAAGCCCTCCAGTGGAGACACAGAGACTAGGGCTAGCGTGATTGCTCTCACGGTGACTTGCTCGCTCCGACGGCCGCTGTCACGCTGTAAACAGCTTCTCAGCCAAATGGATTGTTCCCCTCTGCCCCGCTGTTTACACGGGGGGCAATTACGTGACGCTTAATTTCATGAAAACAGGGGCGTCTGAAGATTGGCATCACTGAAATGTGGCCTGATACGGCTGCGCTTGAAGCGCTCGGAGATACGCAGCTGAAATGTTCCAGATAACCGGTTTGTCGGTGGCCTGACTCCCCCGGCCTTCTCGCACCCCAGGCTCTTTCACCCCAGCCCTCTTCATTCAGCATGTTGCTTGGGGTTTAAGGGAATAGTTCAGCCAAAAATGAAAATTCTCTCTTAATTCCATTCCAGATGTATGACTTCGAAGTTGAACACAAATAAATAATTGTATAATAAAACAACTTCATGTTATTTCTTAAGCACATACAACAGACATCTGAGGTAAAATTGTATGTTTCTGAGAGAAAACTATTAGAGGGACAGTTCACAGTTCAATTCTATAAAATTCTGTCTTCATTTTCTCAATCTGTGTACATTTCTTTGTTCTGCTGAACGCAGAGAAAGATATTTGGAAGAATGCTTGTAACCAAACAGTTTTTGGCCAAGACTGACTACCATAATAGAAGACCATACTTTTTTGTTGTGTAATGTTGTTTTTAACCTGTTCATTTGTTTTCCAGATACATCCAAGCTGCAGAATCCAAGTCGTAAACAGTCAGTGTCCCGAAGCCTAAAACATCTTTTTCATTCTTCGAATAAGTTTGTCAAGAGTCTTAAAAGGTTACTACCTGTACTTTACCAAACGTTTTCATTTTTCAATTGATGAATATATTCAATGACACTGCCTTTTTTTTCAGGGGAGTTTATATAGCGTCAGTATTTTACCATAAGGACAATCTGCTAGTGACTAATGAGGATCAAATCCCCATCGTGGAGGTGGACGATTCATACAGCAGCTCCCTCATGCAGGACTTTCTGTGGTTTACCAAGGTATGCAAAAACATACAGCCGACCACGACATTAAGCGGCGGAGAGGTCAGCGCGCAGATACCGCGGCGGAGTAACACACGTTTTATTAACGCTGAACTGAAACATACATTTTCGATGTTTTCGCAACGGACCTCTTTGACAAGTGTCAATATTTTGCTTGGTTTCTTCCAAATGCAGCCTGCGGTCAGCTTAACGTCCTAAATATATTCTGTCAAAGTGAACAGTCACCACACGTTCGACGGTGTGCTGCGTGTTTGTAATTTGCCCATCATTACAAGGCTAAAGTGGTGTGATGCAAAAAGAAGAAAAAATATTCGGAAACTATAACTCTGTCTGATGCCCAAACGTGAAGATGTTGAAATTGGAGGTAAAATTATACCCGTGAAAGGCGTCTGTCTGTATTTTAAGCACTCATGTCCACATGCACATGTTTATTTAATAGCGTCTCCTAATAAGCAACAAAAAAAGAAAAGTTGTAGTCAGACTTTGATGTTGGGTCTGTTGAGTTCTATAAATACTCAAGCAAGAATGTGGCTTTACTTCAGATAGACATCACTCAGCACTGTTGCATTCATTCACAGACATTAAAATGACGTCGAGGAATGAAGTAAATAGCTTGCTCTAGTTTCTAGTTTGTGTGTGTGTGTGTTTTGCAGCTGTCTTGTATGTGGGAGGACGTCCGGTGGCTTAGACAGAGCTTGGCAGTCTCAACCTCTTCCTCTTCCACACTGCAGTCCAGACAGAAGATGCTGGCGGCCGCTGGCCAGCTGCAGGTCTGCTAACCCCGTCATTAGCCATGCTAACAATTTATCACTATAATGGGATTTGATCTGGGCACAAATTGAAATTGAGTGGCATAATCCCTTGTGTGGAATTCAGAGCAGCGCGTGTCTGTGTTTCAGCATATTTCATATCGTAGAACAATTTTCCTGGAAAGCACATGGCACGCTACTGCTTTATTTATTGTTACATAGTTTTGCAAGACACATTATATTGCTTGGGCGTACTCCACTTTTACATTCAGCTAATCTGGTTTTGCTACTGTAGTAATTTGTAGACATTAAAGCGATAAAAACAATAAAATATATTTTTAACAGGGTAGACTGTTTCTTTAAAGAAATGTTTTGGAGAACTTTCTTACAGATCTTGGCTGTTCCTCTGTCCCTTTCCGAACAGAACCTGCTAGGCACCCACAACTTGGGCAGAGTCCACTATGAGCCCATTAAAGATCGCCATGGCAACGTGCTGCTCGTGACTGTGAGAGAGATGGACAGCCTCTATTCGTTTTTTAACGGAAAGTGGATGCAGGTATCCAAACTGCAGAGTCAGAGAAAGTCTCTATCCACCCCCGAGGAACCCTATGCCCTGGACATACTCCTCATCACCATACAGGTAACAATAGCTCTCTCCTGCCACTGAATATTATCCCAAAGTTTTTCAGAATTGTATAAGGGCGTAATTCATTAGCGGTGCCCGCTAAGGCATGTAATGACCATTAGTATAAAGGTCATAAAAAATATGACACGTTAAATTGTGCCATTGCGTTTCTAAGCAACTACGTTTACGATTTTCACCCGACGAATGATAAAACTGTTGAAACGTGCATTACATAGACTTGAATCGTATCTAGCTTAGAGACTCTTGGGCAAGTTTGCACCAAACTGCTTAGCAACTCCCTTGCAATGTCCCTGGAGTCTCTAACAACCACATAGCAACACATTGGTGGCGTTTTTGCAAAGGCAAGGACTACTTGCGTTTTCTTAAAAAAGAAAATGTTTAAATTTAGTTTTTAATGTTGTTTTGTTCATAGGACATTCTGGCCTATCAGAGACGCAGTCAGCACCGGCTGTCCTCTGGCCTTTATCTGGGCTACCTGAAGCTCAGCAGCTCTGTGGATCAGATCAAGGTTTTGGTTCCTCAGCGAATGCCCAACATGCTCTGCCACACCAAGATACGAGACAACTGGAATGTGTCAAGGTCAGCTTCAACATATTTTTGGGCCACGTTTATACCACAGCGATGTAGTCGAAAACCTTGATCATTTCTCCAGCAAAAAGCACAACTGAACCAGCAGAGACATAGTATTTATATACACAAACTATAAACACATACCCTGTGTTAAGGTAGGCTTATAGTTTGTGTATATAAATACTATGTCTCTGCTGGTTCAGTTGTGCTTTTTGCTGGAGAAATGATAATAAGTGCACCATGGAGGCCGCCATTGTTGTTTTGGGAATACTCGCACATGCTTACAGACCGAATGCATAATACGCATTCATATGCCGTCGTTTTCAGAAACCCGTTTTCAAAAATATGCGTTTTCAGTCCTCAAAACGCTGTTGTCATGTAAACAAACAGGCAAAACGCATAAAAACGTTTCAGTTTTTTTGTCGTATATACGCCCCTTTACACTATTAAAAGGAAGTAATTTAATATTTTTTTATGCCTTTCTATCTATTTCCGAAACATTAACAATTTTCAATGACATTTTTTGTTCTACGTACAAATTGTTATAGAAATGCCAACATTAAGGTTTAATTTAACCTTCTGTTTGTTAATTAATAAAAATTAAATAGTCACTGAAAAATAAACCAGAATTTTAATTAAGTAATTATAAAAACTGAACTTTTTACAGCAGAAAAAGAAAAAAATTAAAACCTATGTTGAGGTTACGTGTTGGCAGTTTAACCAATATGATTAAAAATATCATAAAAAATCACTATAGCTCTACAACACATGTCACAAAAATGATCAAAATTATCGAAAAAGATCTCAGCTTGTTATGAAAGACATTCAGTTTGAAACCTATAACACACAAAAAAGTGAATATTGCTGATTGGTGAAATGAATAAATACAGCCTGAGAAGATTGAAATACGCCTGAACTCCGTGTCGGGCTCCCCCCCACCGCAGGCTTACATAGTTTCTTGACACCACCATTTTTTACAGTCAAAACAAAACTGCTATTTGTTTTTGTTCGGTAAAGGAGCTATTTATTTATTTTCATCTCGGGTCACGATGTTGACCTTGGTAGCTAGGTAGAGACAGGGAGTGTATTATCCCGCTACTCTGTGTGGTAGTAAAACTAAATTTACTACGGGGCTGGACTGTGGGAGTCAGTGGGAGGCTCACACAGGATGATGCCCACTCACGGCTCGAGGAAAACCTCTGGAGCAAAGAAATTCTCTCTTTTTCCCCCATTAACCAGCCCTCCAGACAGTAGCCTTGAGGCCGTCCTTGAGACTAAGACCATTAAGCTCCTATTTGCTCCATCATCAGCTGAGTTCTGTAAGCTGATGCTTTATACCTTCTCAAAGTCAGAGAAATTTCAAGAAAGTTTGGTGATAGAAAGAGGAATGATATCCTCAGTCACCATTTACTTTCATTTACATGCAACCTTTTCCATACATTGAAAGTGAATGGCGACTGACACTGTTCGCCCTTAATATTCTGCATTCTACATATTTTTTTTAATGTTTTGCAAAAGAAAGAAAGTGAGAGTGAGTAAAAGACAGGTAAATAGGTGATGATGTAATTTTTTGTCCCTTTAAATGTCAGCTGTGCAGCTGTGCCATTCCGCAACCACTGGAACGCCACTCAAGTCGAGTGCACCTCTGGAAACAGTGATATAGATGTGTGTGTATTTGAACTGAATAGTGTCTCTTCTCTCCCAGGGATGAGTGGGAATGGCTGCAGTCTCTGTCTGGCCCTGTGGAGGTGGAAGGCGCAGAGCAGACTACAGACTGCCTCCTTTACTCTGAGCTCCAGATGGCTATTAAGAGTCTGCTGCACCAGATCAATCTACCTCTCCACCAGGTACTGCTGGCTACAGGACACTATCCACTTCACTAAAGAACAATGGAAAAAGAACAAGCAAAGCCAGTGTATACACATCTAGAGACGTGCAATCCATCAAAAGAGCCCTGTGTTTTCCAATGATATTATACAACAGTGTCTCTGAGAGAAACTTTAGATGGATTGCCGTTTGAACAGGAAAAATGTGAATTTAAACAGCTCAAAGAGTTTAGACGTCTTAAGCTCTCTACAGTACACTACATTTACCAGTGCGCTTAGAAAAAATTGGTATGGTAACTGTAGTTTCTACCGTAGCTACAGCAGTATTTACTAGTAAATAGAGTTTGAAAGTTCTGTAAACCTTGGACAACGAAAACTTTACAGCATTAAGAAATAGATGAGAGACACACAGACAGGGCTTTGTACAATAACAGTTACATGACAGGTTTTTATTGTTTTAAAAAATATACAATTAATAGTTTTTTAATTAAACAGATATTTGTATTTATTCAAGATTCAAGAATATTGTTTCTTTTTTTATTTATTTAGTTTTATATGATTTTTTCAGCAATGATTTTCATTATCAAATAATGAATAAATGGATAGATAGACGAACAATTAGACGGATAGATCGACAGACAGATAGATTGACAGATAGATGGACAGATAGACGGATATACTGATAAAAAATATAGACAGATAGATAGATAGATAGATAGATAGATAGATAGATAGATAGATAGATAGATAGATAGATAGATAGATAGACAGATAGATTTTTAAAATCAAATAATGCTGTTTGTCCACTAGACCTGTGAACATTGGCTGAATAACCCAGACATGAACACCATACAAGAGTTATACTATATGCTGCGAGTCTTATAAGGATATGCTATAGTACTTTGTGGTGGTTTTAGAGAGGTGACAATAATTGTGTCAAGCGCATTACCTTCATTTGACATAAATACTGATTACCGTACATATTTGTCAGGTAAACTTAATTTCAATGTTGGCTTTGTGTGCATTACTGGGTTTTGGAATTCTTGCTCACTGCTCACTACTTAATGATGGCATGACATTGTTACCCTTTGACCCCACACGGATTAAAGTCTGCTCGTGTGTGTGTGTGTGTGTCCACAGGCCAAGCACTTCCGTCTCTACACACATGAGGTGCTGGAGCTCGGTCACAATGTGTCCTTTCTTCTGCTGCTGCCCGCCTCAGACGACGTTTGCTCTGCCCCGGGACAGACCAACCCCTACACACCACACTCGGGGTTCCTCAACCTCCCTCTTCAAATGTTTGAGCTCGGTACACTGGCTTCTGTTTCAAGCCCTACAATATTAGCTCAGTTGGCCTTATAAAAATCCACAGATTCCTTCCCCCCACTGCCCCCAGTCACACTCCCTCAGGACCTCTAGTAAATCAGGCAGACACACACACATACAGACACCAGCGGGGTGGCGGTGCGCACCGCGGCTAGCCAAATAGCCCCCACCACCCGCCGTGCTGCCCAGTCTGCGTGAAATAAGAAAAGGTTAAACAAGTAATCAATATTGAAATCCAATAAAATTTGCTTTAAAAAGTGCGCCATCACTTTCTTTAAAATAACAGGGTTTGGTAGCTTATGCAGCTGCTGTTTCGAGCAACTTTTAAACATTATAACGTGAGCTAGTTTCTGCCCAAACACCATACACTTGTAAACCACCCACAGATTTCCATTACAAGCACGTCTTTTAAAAAGATTCGTCAGTGTTTTTGTGACATTAATGATAACCTTCCTAGGGTCTCAATTTCACACGGCACGCCACCCAGTCGAGTCAATTTGAGAAGCGCAATAACATCACACCAGCGTTCCCCTTATGAGATGGTGTCAATTACTAACTATAGCATTCATCTTTTCGTTCTGTCTCCCTACAGTTCACTTTTGCTCATATAAGGAAAAATTCATCAGTCTGTACTGTCGGCTGTCGTCAGTGCTCGACCTGGATGCTCTCATTACCCAGCAAGCCTTTAGAGAAGCCATCACAGACTCAGAGGTGTCCACGGCCAAACAGAGACACCAGCACATATTGGACTACATTCAGGTATGAGTTTGATTCATGTGTTTTGTCTACAGGGGACACAACCATGTGCAAACGTATTTCTTTCCTAAAATGGGAAACATTTTGTTGCATTACATTAAATTTGCATATTCTTACCCAAAATATTTGTCTTTCACTTATTAATCGGGTCTTCTTTTAAACTAAACGTGATAATTTCACTGAATTTAAAATGTTTACATATGAGCTCACATTACCGCAAATAGTCATCGCACACAATGACTTCATGGATCAGGACAATTTGGCAGCACATGGCGACAAACAATGTTTAGGAAAGCGCTGCGGTGATGTTCGTTGCTAACATTAAATGTTTTGGGATAAAAAAAATCAAACCCGAGGGGTTTTGAAATAAAGCCCGATTCAACACGCTTCATTCCCTTTATTAGCAGCGCTCACGTCGTCTCGGTTACTTTCAGCAATACGTCATGCGTGTTTCGATGTCGAGGATCACGCGTTTAATCCCAGCCGCTTGGGAGTGTTGGAAACATCAAACTACAAAAACAATTTAAGCTAATAATCCAATTAGGGTAGTTTATTGATGTCATAAAGCATAACTACTAGACGTATAAACTGTAAAACAAGTTGTTTTTCTTGTGTCGAAATTTCAATTACAGCTCAGCAGACTCTCACAATTCGACTTGAAAGGGAGCGCTAAGCGCGCCGGTCTGAAAGAATCCCTCTTCGCCACCCCGGTCTGGACTATTAATTGAGATTGACCACAAAACCACAAGAGTGTTTGTGTGATGTCAGGTCCAAGAGGCCCTGGAAAAAAGAGGCACGCTGACCACAGATTACACAGCGCCTGAGAGCGGCAAGGGGAAAAAATAATGCCGATCGATGAGTGGGACTGCGCCACTGTGCGCGGCTGAGCAATGTGGCATCAATTAGCGCGAAAACCGTAATGTTCCAGGAGGTGGCGAACGAGAAAGCAGCTGTCACAACTGCACGACGCTGGAAAGGGCTTCGGGTTCTGCTCTCGTGTGAGGTCCTGTCAGAGAGCTAACAGACAGACCGCAAAACACGCTTTTCGTGAGACCTTCTGTGACACCTGTATGCATTGATTTGTTTATTTTAGGTTGAATACTGCAATCCTTCAAAGCCACAACTCTGATACTTTTGGATCTGGTGTTTCTCGCATAATTCCAACCAGTGATGTCTAAATTTATGGTAATGCTTTCATAATTTAACAAATAGCTGCTGTCATAATCTATATTAAATAAAACTGTGTGGCCATTCGTACTGTAACATTACATGCAGTTTTGTGGTGACTTCAATTTGCATATAGATTCTCTTTTTGCTAATGTTTGTTCTGTAAGTAATTTAGTGTAAATATTCTCTCCGTTCCAAGGAGGAAGATGCTGATTTTGTGCAAAACGGCTCAATTGTTCAGCGAATTCGCCCCTGGGGCTGGTATAAGCCACGCTCTCTATTTCTGCTTATTTTCCCCTAATTTGTTGCAATATGCACCAGCCAGCAACATCAGCCAAATACTTATTAGACGGTCTATTTCGCAACCTAAAGAGACTCGTATTATTGCCCCTGTCATACTGGAGTCCCCTCTTTGTCGTTAGAAGCCCGGCATATTTTCCAACGGAGTCATCCTGCGGTGTCAGAACTCATTCCCATAAGCCGGATCTCACATGGCATTTGCTAGAAAGAGCTCAGATTGCACTTTTTTTGTTCTGCCTTTTTCCTTCCAATTTGAAATGAGCTCCTTGTAAATACAATTGCTATAGTACGTTTTAGGGATGGAAAATATGAAAGCAGTAGTTGTGAAGATTCACTGCGTGGAACATAACAGCTCTGATTGAAAACACATTATAGTTTTATTCTGCACGCTAAATGAAAGCAACATGTACGATTCGCCTCTGATGTGACGGGGGGCGGCGAGAGATGACATGAAATAAATTACGATATGTCGCGGTCACGTCCCTTCGGATTTCGCAGCACGTTTCTCCGGCATTCTTTTGAAGCTTTTGTGTCATGCATTTAATGGTTTTGAAAAGCGTTGTGTCCACAGCGGCTGCATTGTGTGAGAGAGAAATCTACCATAGAACTTCATCCAAAAGCTGTTATTTACATTTATATAGAATCAACAATAAAAACATACGCTTTGCATTCAAAGCATTGCTGATGAAATAACTCTGTGTGTTTCTTTCCCTCACGGTTTTGTTCGTTTGTGTATTCAAAGCAATTGGACGAGATGTGGCGCGACGTTCGGTGGATCACCAATGCCCTGCAGTTCGCCCGCTATAAACAGTCTCTCGGTTGGGTGCCTATCACCTGGCTGTTGGATGTCAGTGTGGAGCCACTTGTCCAGAAGAACGACTCCACATCCTCTAACACAGACTACGTGCCCACCCCCTCTCCCTCTCCAGAAATGAGGAGAAGAAAGGGCACGATTGGTAAATGCAAAGGTTTTTCAATAGCTGTGATTTATCTGGGGGTAAAAATGTGTGTTTGTGAGCTGCATCTTATTTCAATTCTCATTGTATTTTTGATGATGTTTGGAACTGCTTGCCTTGGTATTGTAAAGAGAAATGAAAAAAATATATGTATATATCTCAATACATTTTGGTAATATAATACAGAATTAGATTTAAATATTTGCTATAACAGCTTTTTGAGGCAATGCATTACAGCAACTGTGCAATAGTTAAAATTAAATAAAAATTACTTCGTAATTGAATCATGTAATTCCAAACCTGTATGACTTTCTTTCTTCTGAAGAACACAAAAGATGATATTTTGAAGAACGTTGGTAACCAAACAACATTGAACCCCATTGCCTTCAAAACCACTGAGACAAAATGATGTACTTGAAAATATTTCAATTATAATTGAAGTGATGAGCTTATTTTTTAAGCCATGTCTGTTGTAGAATCCCAGCCAGGCTCAGATGAGGAGGGTTGCTCGGAGGTCTTTCTCCCCACGGACAGCGACTACGACTCCAGTGACGCCCTGAGCCCCCGTGAACTGGACCTGGTTTATTCCTCAGCCCAGGATCTCTCCCATCAATCCGCACATGTTCTCAGCGGCAGCGCTCCAGATGTGCTTCAGATGCATGATCTCAAATACAGTGCGTGCTCCGAGTCCATCCTGGAGACCGATTCCTGCGCCAAGGACATGGAGGACCTGACGCTGTCCTCGTATTCCGTGAAATGCGGGGACAAACCGTCTCGCTGCAAGTTTCTGGCCGACCCGCCGACAAAACGCAAGCTGCTCTCCAAAAGCCATCCTCAGAGGAGCTACTTCAGCGGGCCGCATCGCTGGCTGCGCGTGCAGAGCGAGAGCCGCACGCCTTCGCTTTCTGAAGGCATCTACACCAGACAGAGCGATATGGAGCTGCCGCTGGAGTCGCCCCTGCCGCATTCTGCCACTACCTCCTACAGTTTGGATGAGTACAGGGCGACGTACAGGGAGAGCAAACCCAACGTCCGCCGGATCTTTGTGGAGTCGTGCAGCGAGACTTCGCCCAGCAGAGACTGGGAGGAGAAGGTGACGAGAGGGGCTACCGCAGGAGAGCCGGGGTCGGGATACGGCACCGGCGCGGAAGCTCAGGACGTGGACTCGGACGAGCTTACGAACGAACAAGTGTCGGAAATCCTGAGCAGCGCCCTTTAGAAGGGTTCGATTTTCCGACGGCGTTCATCTCATTACCTGTATTGCCTCCAAGCTCCCAAACTACCCCTCATCTCCAGCACTATACAACACAATACAACAACTCACTGTTGTAGCGAGCGAACACTTCGCTTAATCAATTCTTGCGTCCTCTCTGTAGAGCATTCAGGAGGATGTGAAGTTGCAGGTCAACTTTGTGGGACTCATAAACCGTGGCTCCGACTGTTAAAATGTTGATTATCAATGCAACCTGAATTAAAGCACTGCTTTTCCTCAGAACTTGAAATTTCCTCAGACGGTTTAGAGCGCAATAGTGACCGTCCGCTTGGTTCTGGAAGTATTAGGTTCTTCATTCATTTTCACCATAGTCATCTCTAAAAAAGCTTTGAACCTTGAGATGCATTGGGCAACATTGTCATATTGAATTTGAAGCCAAAAAAGCAAAACGTATGGAGTATTGCAGTATTGCATTGCTAAATATTGTCACTAAAAGTACAGAAAAGGAATGTGATTTTTACTTCCAAAACTATGCGGTCGCGCTCTATTCTGGTGTTTATAGGTAAGGGTGGAGTTAGGTAGTTTAGCAGTTGAATTTCAGTTTGCAGTTGTGTGAAAGATCGTATTATACTATTGAAGTATAAATGCAATCCCCTTCACTTTGCATGTTTCTATTGGAGTGTTTATCAGTGTTGAGAAACAGCGGATGTGTGAAAGACTCGTGACTGCAGTATGTTTGACGCTTGTCTACTTTATTTCCACAAATGAGAGCCCTTCAAATATAAAAGTTAGTTTCAGGGTAAGAGGGTATGACAATTGTTTCCAAACTCTACAGCAATCTGAAGTTGTATCATTGAGTTGTGCATTGTTTACCTTTTGATGGCGATTTGTGGCGTGACATTTGAGTTTGTTTCTGCTCTTATTTATGATGGGTAACCCACTGATATATTGGAAATGAAAACCACTTAATGTTTTACAGGTTGGTGTGGAGACTGAATTTTTAATTTGGGTCTGCATCCCACACCTTTTACTGCAGTGAGGTAGTTTAATTGCTGGATTGTATGAAGTGGACCACTTTTGACCTTTTGAAATGAAAGGAACATCCTTATTTGCTTGTTTTGCAAACTTGTGCCACTTTATAAAACAAAACATACGTAGTATTTGGATTATTCATTTTCCAAAATTACTAATCACTATTTTTGTCAGAAAAGCCATAGAGAGTCACATCTTTAATTCAGTTAAGCTATATCTTGCAATGATTTCTTTTCCCGGAAACAAATCTGTGTGAATATAGTATTTATGTATGCCCTAAAATTTATTAAGCAAAACTTTATTTTTCCTGAATGAAGAGGGCAGCTTACGCAAGCAACGTTGTGAAATGTCTGTTGCTGTTTCTACAATTTGTTGATGTTTGTAGTGTTTTATCTTTTTAAACTGATATTTGCACAAAATGTTCGTTGATTTCCAAATATATGCCGCACCTGAACATTTTCCACTGAAGGATTGTATAAATGTAATCTTCCTGGTTAAATGTACAGTGACGTCCGCTGGTGCTCAAAAATCCTGTGGGTAAAATGCACTGCTCCGCGTTTGGGCTCAGTTCTTTATGCATTTAACACAAGCCCACAGTGATAAAGCATAACACCTTATGTATTCCAGATAAATGATTCCACTTTTTGCAACTGGCATTGAGGGTATTATTGTTAAATTATAGTGTATATTTGTCTTGATACCTTTATACTGTGCACATTGCAAGCCAAAACAATGAGAAGCATCATATCTGTATATTTTTGCATTATGCATTTATTGAAACAAATAATATATTTCAGTATTGTATTTTTGATGGTTGGT
Source organism: Oreonectes daqikongensis (assembly GCA_026939265.1). NCBI lineage: Eukaryota > Metazoa > Chordata > Actinopteri > Cypriniformes > Nemacheilidae > Oreonectes > Oreonectes daqikongensis. The sequence continues at coordinate 2,402,309 of JAOTQM010000125.1, read as the reverse complement.
CCCATGTCATATATAAGTTTTGTTGTTTTGTAACTTGTTGGCTTTTTGTGATGCAATTTGAATATGACGTTGTGAAAGATGTGTTTAAGTCATAAAAGAATAAAAAAATCCAGTGTAAATATTATGATGTGCTAGTTTTGTGTTATTTAAGTGTCTGGTTTGGAATTGTCCAAAAACGATTAAAGCATAATTTTAGAAATCCGAGTTATTTGCGTTCAAGTCCAGTGCCATTTTTGTTGTTTTAGATGTTTAGTAGCCTACTTTAGTAAAGTGACACAAAGTTTGATTTACACCGCTAACACATTAAACAAGAAGTGGGATAAACAAAAACAAATTCTTTTTCCTTTTTCTCTGCATGTTTGTATTTAAAACTTGAACGAGCGCGTGATAGCAACAGTGAAACCGTAACCTTCAAATCGAGCGTTCAAATTGCTCTCTTGTTAGAGCATCAAAGGTCTTCACAGGGAACTAAACAAAAACAAATGACATTTTTATCTAGCTGGCTCATGAAAGAATCGGGAATATCTGCACCTCAGGCTGGGAGGGCTTTTTGATCCATAATTAAGATTAAGTGAACTTCAGAGCTGCATTAAGCGCATTGATGGTCACGGATGCGCGACTGCTCTTTGCGCTCTTCTACAAAATTAAAAGGGCCAGACATGTGAGTCTCGCCATGAGTCTGTGGAAAGAGGACAATGTGTATACGTTGGAAATAACCTCAAACCTTGGCAGGTGATGCTGTCAATGAGATGATCTGTTGATTAAATCCGGAATGACGCAATGTTCTCAATTCTCAACAAAAATTGACAAGAGCCAGTTTGAGTATGGCCTTTAATCCAGTGTTATGTGTCCCAACTCCTATTACAAGACACTTCCATGGCAACCACTGTAACACAGTAAAACAGTCATTGGTACAAATTGCATGCTCGAATGCGTCATTTACGGAGGAAATACAGAACACATCAACTCGGCCACACGGGTCAAGACCCTAGTGTGAGTGACACTTAATACTAAGACAGTGTGGCCTCTGTTCATCACAAATGCATTCATCAGTGTTATGTTCATAGGACCTTGAAATGCAGCATACCTCTTTATTTGGCTCTCAGAAATGTCTTTGTTTGGTCCTGCGTTCTGTAATTCTACCCAGCGGATGGGCCATTTTTAAGGACCAGCGATTCCTTCGTCACTACAGACGGTTGGCAAGCTTATCTCAAAAACATAATTTCAGACCACTTCCTTTCTTTTAAATAAGAACTCACATTCTGCTGGCGCCGGACGTTCACGAACACAAGAGCAATCCAGAAAATTGCTCTAAGGTCGATTTAAACGTTAAAGAGGAGCACAAGAATATCATAAGATGTGGAACTTGAAACGTTTTCTTTATTCTGCTGGGGTATCTGAGTGCAACTTGGACATCTTAACACAAGACAGTTGGCACATTGTGTTTTAATTCAAATGTGGCACATATTATAGAAAATAATTCTGGGTATGTTCATTAAATCTAACAATTTTAACTAAACCTTTATATCATCATACTTTTGTTTGGGTTATGGTAACTGTTTAAAATAAAATAAAATTAAATAAATGGCAGGTTTGGAAGTCACACATGTGTTATTTGTTGTCATTTTATATTTTTTTCATAAATTCATGGTTTTATATTTTATGATATTTTCATAGGCTATTATATATTTTGTGTTCCATAATTGTTTTGCATTTTACTGAAAAGCAATACAATAGGCTATGGCTGTTTCCAATATGTATAGAATTTTCTCCCCTATAATTTAAAATAATTAGTTTAAGGGTTTGTTTGGTTTTATCCACCTTTACAGAGACTCGTTTCTAAGTGTCATGCAGTTGTGCGCGCACCGGCAGAGGGCGATCAACGATAGACAGCACTTTGGACCCCCTTATACCCCACCCACCCCACACGTCTCAGCCCATCCCACCTCCTGCCTAAATAGAAGGAGGTGTCGTGGAGCTCTGGCAACAGACCCACACTTGAGAATGGGTCTTTGGGTTCTGTCGCGACCCGTGAGGATAAATCAGACAAGCCAGGTGATTCTCAGTTCGGCGCCCATCACCAGTAACCATGCGGATCCTCAGACATCAGGACTCCAGATTCAGATGCGAGGAACTGAGTCTGCATACACGCCCGAGAGCGCAAAGCGGAGACCGGGTCCGGCTGGACGTCTGATGCTGTCATGAGCCCTTTTGCTGATGGAAAGCCGTGCGTAAAAGCAGAACCAGGACTCCAAAAGACGCGCGTCATGACCGTAAAGTAGCTCGACACACCGTTTTCGGATTTGATTTCACATACGTGCAACGGTTTGAACTGAACGAACAGTTTTGTACGGAAAGCGTTCTTGGAGAGATCACATCAGCCGCTGCGCGCACTGGAGTTTGCGCGCACGCGTCTCGCCAAAAACTCAAGCGAACACTCAAGCGCAAGGATTAATCTCAAATCTGACACCCGCAACTGAAAGATGGATAACGTGCCATCTTTTTTGGCAGTCTATGTACTCATTTTCTCCCTCGGATTTAGGATAGAAGAAGGGATGTGCCAACATTACTACCTCCTCCGTCCCATTCCCAGCGACAGTCTGCCCATAGTGGAACTCAAGGAGGACCCGGACCCCGTATTGGACCCTAAAGAGAAAGATCTGAACGAAACCGAACTCAGAGCTATACTGGGCAGTCACTTCGACCAGAACTTTATGTCCATAACTGCACCCGAGGACAAATACGCAGGACTCGACGACCTGAACGAATCGGAGATCACGAAGCTGCGTCCCACCGGTACCATGCCCAAAGACATTAAAGCCATGGAGTTTGAGATCCAGCATGGTAAAAAACACAAGCCCAGTAAGAAACTCAGAAGAAGGCTTCAGCTGTGGCTGTGGAACTATACTTTCTGTCCGGTGTTGCATACATGGCAGGACTTGGGGAGCAGATTCTGGCCCCGCTATGTGAAGGTGGGCAGCTGCTACAGTAAAAGGTCTTGTTCATTTCCAGAGGGGATGGTTTGCAAACCTGCCAAATCTACCCATTTTACGGTTTTGAGATGGAGGTGCGTGCCGAGAAAGGGTGGACTCAAATGCGCTTGGATACCAATTCAGTACCCCATCATTTCAGAATGCAAATGCTCCTGCCCGAACTGAAATAAGCTACAGGCTCATTTTCACATGCACTGTCCAATGTGGGAATGTACATTTTATGTATATGTTGTGCCATTTTAGGTTACACTTTACATTGGTGTTCATGTTACTGTTTTAGTTACATAAGTTAAGTGTGGACTTTAAATACTTATGTAATTATTTTGTGGAGCTGCTTGTCATTATATATGGTCATTGTTTTTACTATAGTAATAATTACAGTAACATGCGTGACATGGACACATTAATGTAAAGTTTGTAAAGAAAAAGGTCAGTATTTGCCTACAATAATAACCATTGTCTACTGTAATTGCTAAGCATCATGTTGTTGTAATGTAACATTATGCATATTTATGTCAAAGAACATTTCGCATTGCGGAAAATCAGAGTGCTATTGAAGGAATTCCAAGCTTTTTCCATTATTCGGAAAAAATCAACTTTATCTTTATACACCTCAGACGGGAGAATATAAATTACAGTCTCGGTGTGCTGTAAATATAAGGGGAATGGAAGATAACTGCTCATGTAAATTAAAAAAAGAAACGTCTATTTATTCTTTATGTTCATGTAGTCCAAATGCATTTAAAATAAAACCACTGAAAATGCCATGAACTGTTTTTGCTTCTTTCACACTGTTACCGTCCATACACTTGTGTTTCTGAAACCTCACACCAACTGCATACGCTAGAACATTCCCCGGTGGCTATTTATAAAGTCCTGACACTGATGTGATGTTAATTGAGGTGATATTATTTTAATTTGACTTATGAAGTCAAGTCTGGATGGTAATGGACAATCAGTGATTCGTATTCCTCCGAGGGAGTGGATCAGTTACTTTGTTTTTTTCCCTCTGAGACGCCGTTCTGTCCTTAGACAGTCTGAAGGGTCTTTGTAAAAGGATTAAAAGTTAAAGACCTTCATTTTCAGATTCTTTCATTTAATCTGTGTGGCGCCTGAAACACATGCTGGATGGATGATCACATGTAAAACCTTCTCTGCTCTGTCTGCTGCTTTAAGTCTATTGGCATCAAAAGCACAACTTGACCTCGCAAAGGAATGAAGATACTAAAGTTCCATTCTATATCGATTAACTTTAAGCCTGTTATTTGACAAACGTCACATTGAAAGCGTTTGATTTTAGTCCCATTTTTGTAACTTGCGAATGCATTCTGAAGGCATTTGTAAGATTGGACTGCGGCATTACATCATTTTGCTGTAAAATCATTGAAGCTCACTGACTTACATTAAAGCTGGAGAGTTTAAAGTGAGCATGAGATGGATCATACATAAGCTGTAACCTAACAGTTAATACGTTGCTTTCTATCCAAAATAAAAGCAGCACAAGAGTAACCCCATAGAATAAAATAACCCTAGTCAGGATGCTTGGTTATAAAAATACAACAACCGGCAACTTTTGGATCTGTTCACAGTCACACGAGTTAAACTCTATCCTTCAGAATCCATTGTGTGGCATCATTTGGTTTTCCACAGTAAGCATGGAGTGTCTACCTGATGATAACATCTATATTCCTAAAGCTCTTTCCAAATTTTCCAATATGCTTAGTAAGTTTTTTTTCACACTCTGCAACCTTCGAACTAAACACTCATAGATGCTCAGAACCATCCCATTTAATCGTTCTCCGGGCATCTCGTCCCAAGAGACACAACTGGAAACTTCATCTCGCACAATAACGTGCCACCCAGGTTCTGGAGTCCATCCAGCATCACTAACAATCAGGTGTGAGGAACAGTTGCCCCCTTACACGCTGCGCCCTTCCCGTGATGAAAGCCAGTCTGGCCACCCAGGCGCTCATTCTAACCAAGACAGAGCGGAAAAACCACCAGTCATTAAACCTTCAGATTGTTTTTTGCCCAGACACTCCCTGAAAGAAGAAGCATTCTCATTGGTCCGAGCCCAGTGCGCGCTTCCTGGCGACTGGACCGAATAGCTGGCATGCAGATGATGGATGGAACCCAAACCAAAGAAACATGGGGACATGAGTTTGTGGGCAATATAAATGGATTGGAAACTCTTTACTGAAAGAGCTCCAATATCACTTACCAATATTTTATTGACAGATATTTACATAATTCTATAATGATTTGAGTTTTAATGGCCCATTTTGGATGAAATCCCAAGGATTAGTATATTGATATGTATTCTTTTAGTTTTGTCATCTTGAACATGAAACATTTTTCCCCAAAATAAAAAAATATACATATTCATACTGCTTTTTATCTTTGTGGCATTCCATTTAAAATTTCCGCTTGTTTATTCTTGCTATTAGACAGATTAAGCATTGAAAGCCGGACTAAATGAGCCTCCAAAAAAATCCAGAATCGGCGGCCAACTGTGAAAGCAGATCTAACTGTGGAATTGAGAAATTATGTTGTTTTCAACGTTGCCAGTGAAATGTGTCACTTTACAGCCTTGACTTGTCAACGTTTCTCATATTTTATGAGTGTGTGACACTTAGAAACAACATGTGGTAAAACTCTTTATTATAGCTTACATTTATAGCGAATGATGTCAGAAAAAGTATCAACACAAGTCATGAGGCTGGCGTCTGTCAATCCGTCTGTCAATTTTATGAAAAACTACATTTTGCGTCTTTAGCATGATGCATACCTGTATTCCCTGGGGTTGTTTTAAAAATATTTATGTACAAATAGGGTTGACTTTATTAAGTATTGGTTATGTTTTTTCCCTTTTAAATAATGGGAAGAACTTTTTTATCCAGTGTACATCACCTCTGTTATTTAGGAGGTTTGCTCTGGTTTATGCGTTCATTTATAAGCAACATGATTTACAATTGCTTCTCTTTGCAAAATTGCATTCTTCTGATTCTTATTCTTTAAATGTAAATATGCTGCTATTTCTTATTTTATGGCCTATTTTCTATCACCTTGTTGTCCATCATCTTTGCTTTTGTTTTATTATGCCTTTAAAATGTATGTGATTGGGTTTAAATGTTTCTATTGAGGAACATACAATATCGAGAAATATGAGTGAAAGGTCAGTGTGATCTCACTTTTATATCAGACATCATAGCACTGAGGTCGCTTTTCTTTCAGATGTTGAAAGATCAGAGATATATTTGCAGACGTGCAGGGTCAAACTGACTTTGATGTGTGAGATAGTTTGTAGCAGATAGGATAAAAGAATGTTTTCCTTTTAATGAAAGGGAAATGGCAAACTGTTAATACACACCAGGTAGGCCTACTTAAAAAAGACAGTGGGAACACTTGGAAAAATCTTTAATATTATAATGTGTAATATATAATTCCATACATTTTGTGTTGTCTAAATATTTTGCTAGATCTTAAATGAGAGACTATTAGACGTATTGCTATGAGTGCTTCATACTTTGTATAAGAAATGTGAAAATTCAATATTTGTGGATACTTTTCTGTCGATGATTACAGTTTTCAGCATTGAAACACACATTGAAAGCCACTTATTGAATTTTTGTGAATGTGGAAACAAGTGACCTCTTGCAACTAAATGCTGACAGACACGTATAAAATCCGCCAGGCTTCAGTCTGAGCATGAGATTTCATAATTTTCTCCTTTTATAAACACTACAGAAATCTAAGGGATGGCAAATACTCAACTGAGGTTTAATCAAACCGCAAGCTTCATCTCCCTTTTGTTCCTCCTGCCTTTTTTCCTTAAGAAATTGGCAGCGCAGCCCTATAATTTTCCCCCAATCGCCAGGCCAATGTGGGCTCTGTGCCATAGTTCCACCCATTGCTGTCTATATTGTAAAGAATTGTTCCTGCAACGCAGGCAGGATCTCTTATTCTGTGTTCATAACATTTAAAACAAACATTTTAATCCTTTGCTAAAAGACAAATCTCTGTGCACGCAGTTGCACCCGTTTGCTGCATTCTCACAGTTTTCTGCCTGAAACTGTAAGGTTTGGATAGAGGTGTTTTGTTTATTTTAATTTTATGGAGATCATCATTCAAGGCAGCTGCAGCATGTATATACATATAAAGCTATATATATATACAGGAGATTAGATAAACGTACTTGTAGTACGTGTGGAAACAGTATTCTGTTTGTGTTCCACCAGAGAAATCTGGGGCAGACTGAATGAAAAAGCTTAAATCTAAGCCTTCGCTGTCCAGATCAATTATTCTGATCATTTAGTAGTTGGATTGAGAGGTGATTTGGATGTCGGTATAGACATGGCTCAAGTATAAACTGTTTGTCCTGCATTGATCCATCCCATATCGGCCTGTAGCTGTTTGAAGAAGGTTGGACTGGTGTTGAAAGTATGGGCAAAGCTGATCCATAATAAATCATGGTGCCGCTCTCGTGTGTGCCTTTGCATATGAGCATCGGCTTGTGTGTATATGTGTGTTGGTTGAATTCGTCAGACAGCATGTGAGAGCATGTTTTCGTGTCTGTATGTAATGGATTCAAAGTTCGTAATTGCTTATGAATGATAGTCCACTATTTTAAATGCGGGGCCGATATATTATGGATCACAGCCTCTCTTAACATGAGATGCAGTGAAACGGAAGATGTGAAGCTGTAAGGAATACTGGCATCAAGTGTCTGCCCTCGTGTTTTCCAAAGAAAACGAGTGGTTTTGATAAATGGAGCGTGGGGGAATTGCTAATCCAATTTTCTAAATTAATCATTTCGTTTTTTTCTGTCTGTTACTGTCAACCAACCACACTGCAAAGAACAATACAAACTAATGGCTTTCATTACAAATACTATAATGAACCATCAGTTGTTTACCATTAAAATCATTACAAAATTCCTTTATGTAGTGTGTTCTGGGCGTTATTCCAGTAGGACCTAATGGTGTTTTGTTGGTTTCACATTACCAGAAGAGACCCACAGAGACCATTATATCTTCTATTAAAACCAATCCCACCATAACTTCTGATGGTTTCTATTATTGTTAAAGAAACTTACACATATTTTGCTTTTGTTGACACTTTCTCTTATCTAAAAAGAAATGAAATGGGATCAGTTTAGAGCAGTTGCAATGATCTTTTAAAAGATGATCAATGTCATGAACATGAAGATATTTCCAGCATCTGTGATCCTCTGTATGTATGCTCCCCCTAGTGGTTCATGTGTGATTATGCAGTAATTCAGATTGGCGTTCATCACCACCCCTAAACTATGTGCTGTGTGGCCTAAAATATGTTTGAGTAAAAGGTTAATGGTTTTAAAAACACTGTAAAGTATATTTAGGGCATTCTCAATAAAATCCACAACCAGGCTTGACAATGAGAATAGGTTGATTTATTATTGCATGAATACGCGGCTATAAAATGTCTCTTATATCTCTGAAGCAGGTGTTTTGAGTGATAACAAAGACAGTAATACCTGTAACCTGCTCGGTTGTTCATTTATGCAATTCCGTTTGGCGCCGCTAGTGGCGCACCAGTAAATTTTACACACTGGCACTGCAGCGATCAAAAAACATCGTGTCGCGTCAATAAAACCCCAGACGTCCAAACGTATAACGTTATAGCTATAAAAAGATACTTCATGGTATTTTTCCCAAGTCGAATTGCTTAATTAGGCAAAGAATTAAAAAAATAACCCAACTTGAAATATTACAAGAGCGCGTAACGTTACTGTGTGATACCTAAAGACGCGTCATATCCATCAGACAGGTGTTCTCCTACTTGCTCAGGTGAGTCAATTTTCTTTCTTTGCTTGGTTGAGTGTTCATGATGTAAGTGTGTTCAAGTAATGGCGGCGTTGTGCAGACACATCGTCCTATAACATATATACAAATATATAAATACAGCGAGAGGGGATTACTTTCGACTTGCTCTCGCTCCTCTCAGCACTGGCAGAACGTGAGGTCGAGGGGGCGGGGTTGGATCCAGAGCCAGTCTTCTCATATAGTTTGATTACTCGGCGGATTCTGTGTTGTTGCTATTTTGTTGTTTTCTTTTTTGACGGAAAAACAAACTTGCTATAGACAAACTTGATTTATTAACGAATTTTTAATAAATATTTGATTAGTTTGGTTGGGTTACGGCAACATATATTTTTCTGCAACGAGGACCATCTCTGCTATCGCGGTACTTTGTTGTCATACCCCGATCAGTCTGACTCTGTGCAGCTAACACACCTAGGCCGCAAAACAACACAGTGATAGCCTACAAAATAACCAGTTTTCCAAAACAACACAGTTACTGATACTTTTTGTGCACTTTTAATAAAACTATGGTTAATTTTCCTATGGATGAGTCTATACTGTTAAGTCCAGTAGGATTGCAGGATTGCAGGCAGCTTCCATGTTACAGCTAATGTTTTGAGATTTTATATTTGTATGTTAAATGTAAAATTTCATTTTAATTTTAGAACGACATGCGTCATCTTTGACTTGTCCATATTGTTCGAATAAAAATTCTGGCTACACGTATCATATGCATTTGAAATAGACGGGGTGGGTTTTGTTTTGATGCACCCTAAACAAAGAGTTTAATATACAAGTGAGTCTTTGCTTATTAATTTCTTTTTATTCACCATTTGTAAACATTTATCGAATCGAATTGCGAATCAAATTAAACTGAGCTCTTGTGCATCTGAATCCACTCATGGTGCTGTGATTCACCAGTCAGTATACATGAGAATCTATAACCAGACTTTGATGAAACCTTTTCACAACTGTCATGTCACATAGAGGTACGTCATTTGTTTTAACTTTGCAAAAGAGTGAGTGTGTCTTGTTGAAGTATTACATACATCAATGGTCACACAAATACATAAAACCAATGCGTAGATGACATAGACAAATGGGGGCTTTTGTGTTCGCCATCTTTGTGAAAACGATTCTGACGCATCCATCCATCAAAACACAAATGACAGATTTACGGCCCTTCTGCTGAGACCATTTCCCCCTTTACATAGATATTACCTCCTAAATTTTGCAGCTACGTTAGAGTTATTCAAGCTGGCAAGCATGAAAGCATGAGGCAAGCTTTGGAGGAAAGACCTGCACCCACATGCTGGCAAGGGGAAAAGTTATCATGGATTAACGCCTTGTTTCAGCTCAAAGGAATGCCTCATCAGAACTGCCTGGGCGGGACTGTGTTCCGGGCTTTTTGCGCTCCTAGAGCGAGGATATGGAGGTGTTGAGTCAGTGTTTCCATGGCGGCACTGGAGGAGAAAGCACGGTGCTCGCTCTCTCTGCGTGACACCTCATTGACAGATATGTCGGAGAGGTACGCCGGTGTCCTGGAGCCAGTCAGCCGTACCGCAGAGCTTGTCAGCAGGACGTTCAGAGTAAATCTGTCGTCGCGAGCCCCTACGAGGTCTCACCAGGGTGCGAGGCGACACGGTTCTTGTCTGCCCCCGCAGGACAAGGCCGTTGTAACACATGGCGCCCGACCAAGACCACCAGTGCATCTTGGCCAGTCCTTGTGAAATAGTTTAAACGGCTTCAAACCTCATCCACCGGGAGCCGCCGAGGGTTTTATTAGACTACAATATACAACAATTATATAAAACCTCTCTATATTAGCATATTTTGCCTTTTGAAAAAACAAAGTGGGTGCTAAAACAAATATACACTGTATTATGAAACAATATGGAAAAGTAGCCCGGCCAAAATAGTCTGCAAGATCCTCCTGATACGCCAGTCTGCATTCCCCACGTGAAGCCGAGCTCAGAAGAATAAATAAGGCACGTTTGTTAAGCCTCAGATGTAAACATACTTGTTTCGCGGCTCGACTGCTGTTCTCCGCACTGAACATCACAGACTGCGGATAGCCGTGGCAGAAAATCCGCTCTGAAGAATGTGTCTGTTTGACATGTGCTCTCACATCTAATAATGGATGAGAATAATAGAGTGGCCTAGTAAGGCACCAACATGTTGTGATAGAATAAAAGGTCCTTAGAGAGAAAATTCCCAAGCGTTTACAATGAGATGGCAAAATGAATTTGGACTGTTTAAAGGGATAGTTCACCCATCATTCAGTCATCATTTATTCACTTTCTTGACGTTTGAAATCTGTATGACTTTCTATCTTCTGCAAACCACAAAAGAAGATATTTTGAAGAATGTTGGTAACCAAAAACTGTATGGACACAAACCAATGCAAGTCAATGGGGACCAATGATTTTTTCTTTCCAACAGTCTTCAAAATATCTTCTTTTGTGTTCTGCAGAAGAAAGAAAGTCATACAGGTTTAAAATGACAAGAGGTGAGAAAATAATGATTATTTTTGGTTGAACTTTTGGATCACTTTTATGTTCCTCACCTCAGTTGGTAGAGCATTGAGTTTGAATTTTAAGGAACACACATGCAGTATGATATATCATGTCGCTCTTGATAAAAGCACCTGCCATATGCATAAATGTAAATGTATTGTGCATGTTACTTTAAAAACAACCTGTGTGCAAGACCACAAAGGATGAACTGTACAGACCGAGTCTGTGTCCTGCAACAGTAGTAGAGAGAGAGAGAGAGAGAGAGAGAGAGAGAGAGAGAGAGAGAGAGAAAGAAATGGAGAAATGTTATTGAACTAGAAGATGGATGAGAGTCTGGTACGTGTGCCAGAGGGAGACTCCACATTTCCAGACTGGCTCTGTTCTGGCGTGTGTGTTTCACGTGTGTGTGTGTGTGTGTGTGTGTGTGTGTGTGTGTTTGGATGGGGCTACACTGCAGCACACTGTTCAAACTGTTTATGCATACCAGCCTGCTCTGAGTGGCTCTTTGTCATGAGCTGTTTACTTAAACTTATTTTGGGAAAATTCCACATGACTGGACAGGATTTTACCATAAATCATTGAATCTGCAGCTTTGTGTAATGATAACTTCTGTCAGTCATTTAGCCCACATAAGCTCCTATTCTGCTCTCTGTTTTTCCACAGAGCCGTGCGATATTGTACCATCTATTGTGTGAGAGCGAAGGTAAACGCATGTGCCTGCGAGAGGATTGTAGAGTTCAGGTAATAACTTACAGTTGTTGGAAATTGGTAGTATTTAGGGATATTTAATAAGTTCACACTGCCACAATTGTTTTGAGGTTTTATTAATACTGACAATTTCCACTAGATGGCATCAGTATATAAAAGCACATTAATTTACTACTGTAAAGTAGAAATACAATAAAAATCTTTATATATTCACTGTACAATCTGTCAGTTTGCAGCATATTTGTCAACATCAGCGCAGTGAGATATGAATAAAATGTGGGGGGATTACTAGTAAAAATGTCTGTATTTTAAACAATTAACTTAATGCAATTTTTATATTACAAATGATATCATAAGCATAACAATACAAGCTTGATTTAGCCGCCTGTTTAAACGAAAAATAAATGATAGATGTTCAATACAGTCCCAGACGTCTGGACCCAACTGTTATATTAAATGAAGAGTAATTGATTGTCTGTCTCAAAACGTCGTCTGCTTAGAATCGTCCTTCATTTCATCCTCATCTCTCGTGTCTTTTGCTCTGCTGGAGAGAGAAGGAAAAAAACACTATAAACAGAGAGGAGCTGTATTTATAACAAATGTGAAAGACTAAATGTAACTGTATGACATACCTCTGATTCTTTTTATGTCTTTTATAAACATTGTTAGATGTTACAACCACAAACACCAGCAATAAAAATCCAGCCACAGCACCAAGACCAATAAACACATTCTGAAGAATCGACTCTGGAGCTTAAACAGAAAAAAAACATCACACCCGTTGTGAGTTATGACCTGAACATTGCGTCATCTGTGATAAGATTACTTGAATTGGATGATACGCTAATACAGTGAAGGACAGGGAAACGGTTGCGCTTATAACGCTGTTCATGCACAAAGCTTTTTTTATTTGCTGATACAGAGCTATAGCATTGTATGATTATTACTGTATTTAACAACCTTTAATTGCGCACAAAGTCACTTTACATATAAGATACCTTATCAACCACATCTGATGCTTATCAAGACCATGAAGCAATCCTAAACCTGCTCGATGGCAACATAGAGATTGTGTTTGACATTATCAAGCAATTGGTTATTGCCATATTGTTTATAATTTACCCAAAGATCACCTTGTAACATAATGTTCTGTACAACAGAAGCCATTCTCGTATAAAGGGCTGTATTACAAACATCATAAAGGTTGACATTTGTTGTTCACGACTTGAAGTGTGTATGTTCACTATTCACTGGTTGGGTTAAATGCAGAAGTCACATTTCAGGTATGAGTCACCATATCTGACAAATAGGTCACTTTCATTTTCATTGAAATTGTAATAGGGATTATTAATGTCAAGTAATAGAATTTACGTTACAGAATGTGTTTTTGTAGACATATCCATATTCATGTGTTCACATTTTCTTTTATCTTAAACAAAACAATGTCTAACTACTCGAGCTGTTTACCAGAAAAAAACAATTGTTCTTTTCTTTATATTGACCTCCCAACGATGACCGTAACTTCTAACCTATCAAATAATAAATATACAGTTAGTGCATCTCTATTATCAAACCTACCTTTAATGTCACATGATTGTCCATTGGAGATCAGCATGTGTCGGGTGTTATCCAGTGACCCGTCATTGATCTCTGGTTGTATCCCCAGCAGGTGGCACATTAAAGGGTACACGTTTACAGACTCGAATGGTCCAGCCAACATGTTGCTGTGGAAATCTGGTCCCACTGCCCTGAAGAAAGCCTTCATGTCCATGACCTCATTGTCATAGCCATGTTCCCCTTTGTTGGTCTGAAATGTGTAGAACTGGAAGATGGAACAAAACGTTGAAAGTAATTAAATATACGGAAGTTACGTTTGATTTAGTTTAAGTGTTAAATACTGTATCCAATCCAATCCGTGCTCACCCCATTGATGACATATCCCGGGTCTGCGAAGAGAATGATGGGTAGGAGACGTGGATGTTTGGAGTAGTGCAGTCGTTCAGGCATGTCTTGTTTCTTGTAAACGTGAAGGTTAGGATGACCTCCTTTCAAGGCATTATAAACCTTGTCAAGCATCCCGTCTTTGGGCAACAATATCCCAGATGGCCCGTAGTCCACCATGTGGAATTTCAGATCTTTTAAGGAGAAACCTGGGATTTTACTGAGAATGATCTCATTTACATTCTCTCCCTTGACCACCGCGCTCATCCCGTGGTCAGCCGTGATGATAATATTCAGTTTGTCGCCGAGTCCGTGTTTCTCCACAGTTTCTCGTAGGTAGCCCACAGTCCGGTCCACTTTTCTGACAGCCTCGCGTCTCTCGACTGAATCCGGCCCGTACTTGTGACCCACTTCATCCGGGTCACCAAAGTACAAAGTGATGAGGTCTAAGTCTAGATTTTTAAACCATTCTCCAATCACTGTATCTACATTCTGCATCCATTCTGTCTCGTTGGTGTGGTCGTAAAATCTTGGTTCCACTTTTTCTTTAAAAACCTTTTCTTTCTGGTAGGTGGCAGCAGTGCCGGGAAAGTGATGGGATCCTGTTTTCAGACCCTAAGAGGAGTCACATCAATATTGGGAGTTGGTTTAATTTCTGTTGTAATGCAAATATAACAGAACGTTGAGTTGATATTGTAGCATTTTTGTGTAAAGTTTTTTCCTAGTAAAGTAAATCTCTGTCTAAGGTTTAGGACAGAGAAGGGTTATCAAATAGACTACCTTGGTCAACCAGTTTTAAGGGACAGTTCACCCAAAAATTTTAATTCTGTCATCATTTACTCACCCTTCCGATGAACACAAAAAAAGATATTAAGAAGAATGTTAGCAATTTTCAGTTTTGGGACATCATCCACTACCAAATAATTCGATATTTTGAAGAATTTAGGAAAACAAAAACGGGGCATCTTTGACTACCATTTTATTTGTCCTACTGTGGTAGTCAATGTCCCAGAACTGAAAATTACAAACATTCTTCTTAATATCTTTCTTTGTGTGAAACCATACCTTTAAGCAACATCGTGTCGACCCAGCAACACTTTTTAAACTTTTGACTTATATTGTTTATCTTTGAAGGTTTTGTGTCAAGCCGTTTATCGCCGGTGGTTCGAGATGTACCTGTCTTTGAGCCGTGATCCAAATAGGCAGACTGCCATTATCCCAGTACTCATCCACAAACTGTGTCATGTAGTACTGTTTCTTCTCCTGTGTGGTTACGTTGAACCAGTTGTTATGAATCACGCCATGGTTCTCAACGTACCTTCCTGCAACAAAATACATCTTTTCAATGTCACTGATTCTGTAGTTTGAAGTGTTCTTATGTCTAGCTGGGTCTAAAACAGGGTATGCTCAGATCAGTGCCAAACCTTATCATTACCCAACATCTTTACATCATATTTATTGGCCTAGGAAGTATTTAGACATTAAAGCAACACTTAAATATGTCTAAATGTCTTTGTGTTAGATAACAATTTATACATTTTGTAATTTAAAACCCCAACAGATTTCTTTATGAGTGTGCTTGTGCTGTATTCAGAATAAATGGGTTAAGAACTTGAGATTTTGAAATTGATGCATATTTAAAGGGGTAGTTTACCCAAAAATGTGGTCATTATTTACTCGCCCTCTTGTCATTTCAAACCTGTATGACTTTCTTTCTTTTGCAGAACACTTTTAAAAAAGAAGATATAAAAAAAAATACAGAAAACCAATGGTCCCTATTGACTTGCATTGGTTTTGTGTCCATACGGTTGAAGTCAATAGGGACCAATGTTTTTTTTTCGTTACCAACATTCTTCAAAATATCTTCTTTTGTGTTCTGCAGAAGACAGAAAGTCATACAGGTTTAAAATGACAAGAGGGTTAGTAAATGATGAGAGAATTTTCATTTTGGTGTGAACTCCCTTTAGCTGTGACTTATATGTCGAAATATTTTTGTGGCCACTGATTATTTTCATGTATTGTATATTGTCACATGATGACAGAATAAGGTGCAAATGTGGAAAGCAAAGTGCTGGGAATGAATCAAGTACATGAATTCCCATTAAAATGTTTTAACATATCGCAGCTGTCCTTTTGAAACTCCATATTTTGTGTTTTGCAAAAATCTAACCACTAAAAAGTATTAAAAATGCTTGTCAACTTTGACAACACAGTATTTAATCATTTCAAAAGTACAGCGTTTTATTCATTTCCAGAAAAACTGTGAATTTACCAACATTATATAATATTTTCCACTAATACTTTACATTTACATTTCATTTAGTCATTTAGCAGACGCTTTTATCCAAAGCGACTTACAAATGAGGTAAACGATGGAAGCAATTGGAACAACACAACTTCAAATATCATAAAACATTTAATAGTGTGACGGCATAAGTAATGTAAATGCTACTCAATGTAAAGAAGCATATAAAACATTCAAAACAAAATGATGAAATGTTGTTGTTTCTTACCTGTTAACAGGGTAAAATGTGAAGGACTGGTGATGGTCAGGAAAGGTGGAGTCATATATGCTGCTTTGACTCCTTCCTCAGCCATTCTGTCCAGATTTGGAGTGTCCACATCTCTGTCATAATCCCACCTGAAGCCATCAAATGAGACTAACAACAGTTTGTTATTGCCTGTGGTGCATCGTTCTCTAGCAGGAGCAGAGAGAGCCGCAGGGAATACAAGCATCCAAAGTCCCAGTACTACTAACATGACAACTAAATGTACAGTATATTTCACACAGGTATGGTTTCGATTTAATAATCTTGCTTTATGCCTGATGCTCTTGTTTCTGGTTTAACCGGCTTGGTGCTTGACTGTCTTCTGCTGTTGGTTTATACACACTAGTATTCCTATCATCATTGAAGTTTATAGGATGGATTGCATGCTTATGTTATCTTATCTTGGCTTTATCAGAAGTTATAGGGCAGCAGGAATATCTTTGCTCTTTCCTTTGATTTACAGCTCACTGCTTATGAACATTTTTGTTGAGTCAAGGTCAAGATAAGTGTCTAGCCAGTCATTATACTCTCTTTGCCTAAATAGTTACATGTATCTACATGTGGGATTAAAACGATAAATAGCATCTAAATAACCAATTTTGGAAAATTGATATCTCTCTTTGTTTAAATATTATTAAAGATGGATTAAAAATTGTGTATGTGTAAAGCTTACTTAGTCAAAGCCCAGCAAATTAACTACAAAATATTACTGTAAGACAGCATCAACAAATATTAATAACTGATAGTGTTACATCTTTCTATGCTATGCTTTGTGTGGAATACAACCTATGTTCCCTGATACTTTTGTAATATTAATACCTCAAAGGTTTACCGTTTTGTCCATCTTAAAAAATGTTTATTAATTCGCCTTCATTTTAAATTATTAATAATGTTGGTCCCCTTATGGGACATGGCCCCCCTGTTGAGAACCACTGTCCTAGACTAAAATAAATGTTAGAGCCAAAATCAGCTTGCACTGACATATCTTAAAAAACATCGCTCTCAGTGTTTTGTCTCAAAATGCACAGAAGTAATGTTATTTGTAAGACATGTTTCTAAAAACGACTTGAACGTCCTAATTGAACTAGGCATAGTCTTGTCTTAAACTAATCCCTGTCCTGGAAACGGGACATTGCTCTCAACTAGACCAACATGGAAATTGTTCTGGAATTCTCATCAGTACAGATTTAACTTACTCTGATGTTAAAAATATATGTTATTTATTGTGTAACCTCATATTATATAATCCCACAAATAAGATAGATATTCATGATCCTGCAGGACTAAAGGCATTTACATTGTAACCGTATTAATTCATGTTTCAGGATTA
Source organism: Oreonectes daqikongensis (assembly GCA_026939265.1). Classification (NCBI taxonomy): domain Eukaryota; kingdom Metazoa; phylum Chordata; class Actinopteri; order Cypriniformes; family Nemacheilidae; genus Oreonectes; species Oreonectes daqikongensis. The sequence continues at coordinate 2,384,429 of JAOTQM010000125.1, read as the reverse complement.
TTAGATTTTAAAATGATCCACGATTGAAAGTGCTTGCAAAAATACGTGGCCCAAAGAAATGCATTTGCTTAGAATATTACAATACATTTGGATCATGTCTTGAGAAATGGATCATGTCCATACGTTTAAAATGATGGAAAGGCTGCATTAGAAGCATTCGGTACGTTCACTGTATTTACAGCAGTCCAGCAGAGGGCAACATTTACTTAAGAAATCAAAAATATTGTTGGTATCTTAGATTTCCCCCCTCTTAATATGAACAAGGTAAAAACACCATAGATAGCTGAATTAAATGATCAAGCGTTAACCCGTAAGTTATTTTGGACATTATGATCCTGTGAGGTCATCTGAATTTGGGTTGAGATCATGACTGTTGCATGGCCTCTTTGGTAAGTTTATTATTTCTGTTGAGTTGTTGTTCTGTTGCCTCTCTGTTAAACTTTCTTTCTCCCACATAATGTTCTGATGAACTTGGGAGTCCTTTCTTAGATCATAGCAAGTTGGCAGGCTTTAAAAAAAAACAGACTTAATAGATGTCTTCATAATTGATTTTTAGATGTTGGGAGGGAGGCTGTATCTTTTTATTCTTTAATAATGAAAATACAAACAACACTCTTTTAGTGAAGGAAACATGTGACCCTGGAGCACAAAACCAGTCTTAAGTAGCACGACTTCATTTTCCACAAAGAACCATTCAGTCATCTCTTTCGTACTTTTTTATAATCTGAAAAATGTTTTTTTTTGTCACAAATCTTTTGTGAAAGGTTCTTTATAGAAGAACAAAAAAGATTTTTCTATGGCATCGTGAAGCACCTTTATTTTTAAGAAACTGTACCAAAAGTCCAAGTTGACTTTTTATTTTATTTTCCATTTTCTTGCACAGTGTGTTTATGTACAGTATTTGCTGATAGTGCAATACAATTTAAACGCAGTGCTTTTTTTGACTGGTATAATTTGTAACTTTTGATAATGCATAAATTCAGATTCAATATCTTATCAGAATACCACATCTGTTGCTTATCAAAGCCATTACATAATCCCAAACTCTTAAAAGCCCATTTGATGGCAATACAGAAATTGTCACATAACTGAAAATCCAGTGACGCATCATTGACCTCTGGATTTATCCACAGCAGGGGACAAATTAGTACACAATTTCAGATGAACGGTCCAGCCAACAAGTTGCTGTGGAAATCGGGTTCCTCTGCTGTGATAAAAGCCTTTATGTTCATGACCTCATTGTCATACTCATATTTCCTTTTGTTGGTCTGCAGTCGGTGCAAATAGAAGAATAGATTTTTTAAGTGTACATGTCTGTCGTAGTCGCACCTGAAGCCATCGAAGATAGTGAGTAGCAGTTGGTACAGTTTACAGTAACAAACTTGCTTTTGTCTGACAAGCCTTAGTTGTGCTTATGAACTTTTACATAAGTCTACAGTGTCGCTGTTTATGGGATAAATTGCATGTTTGTTATCTTATCCTGAGGCCTTATCATAAGCTGTAGGGCAACAGTAATTACGCTGTACCTTTTCTTACATCTAATGCTTTCTGCTTATAAGATTGTGTAAGAGTTTCAGCGGCTTCCAGTGTTTTTGCCCTGCACCAACATAATCTTATCAATAAACTACCTCTGACAAAACAGAAATCTGTTTACCAGTAGTACTGTATGCAGCCACAGAAAAATGTAAGAAATATAAGAATACATTTATGTATTGAAATTATATATGAAATATAATAAAAGCAAACCTCAGCAATAACAGTCACCCAACAGCAATGTGAATGCCAAAATCTTTTTTCCCCCAAACATTAGTGTTGTGTTTAAAATGAACAGCATTCAAGATCTAAGAACATCTTTTTTGTTATTTTGACCAATTTGTCCTATACTTTTCTGCAAATAAATGCTAATATGAACAATATTTTCATTTAGGACAAATGTCTGTAGTTCACAGAATGAAACAAAAATGATAATTTTACTTTTTGTAAACACATACCCATAAATAGTAAATTCAGAAAAACTGAAAATAATTTTGGATCGGTCTCTTATTGTTTTCCACAGCTGTTTGTCATTCAGCATAATGTATTAATGTCTTATTAGCCTACCCAAATATATACAACCTTTTTTTTGGGAAATGGCAGATCTGATTTAAATATTGACCCTAACATGTTTAAATGTTAACTTTTAAAACGTTCAATTTTAATTTTAGTTTTGCAGATTTAACCTGTTGAGTTATTTGTCTACTCAGATTGGATGGAGTAAAATTGACCTCTCTGTTGCAGGAGGCAGATCCCTTTGAGGAGGAATAGTGCTAGTTGGTGAGTCATTTCTGCTGTTAAGATGTTTGAAGATAAATCTCACACTCTTTAGCTACCAGGCTCATGTTACCTTCTAGTGAGACACTTCATATTACACTGCTTATAAAACATTTATAGTCCTTAAGGACCAAATGTATTTAGATTATTTTTAACCATGCAATACTTTCGCATTTTTTAGATTATTCGATTTTGAAGCTACGCAGATTTGTCAGTGCTTGTGAAATATATGCAACCCAAAGGAATATTTTAACGCATTTAGGGAATATTTGCATAAGATCAGATAAATCAGGTTATGCTTTTGAGAATGATGGACTTGCTGCATTAGATGGATTTTATTGACTCCGAACAGGATGTCCAGCAGAGGGCAACATTTACTTACGGTTTAAAAATACTGTTGTATTGTGGGGTTCTTCTTATTTAGGAGTTACTTTCTTAATTTAACCTAATGATGTTATGCATATAGTACCATTAAGGTTTTTTTTTGTGGTCAAACATCCCTTATCTCACATCTCCCATAATTTCTCAGGGGTCCTACTGGCACAAAATGTATTTGTGTATTTGTAAATTCTTTGCAACGTTATATTTCCAGGTTATATATTGGAAATGACTGGCATTAATTACAGTTATTTTTGAAGTGGTTAAATTGTCTATTTTTATATTACATTGCTCTTTTATTTGCTCCTTTGCTGCTTGAGTATAATTGCATGTTTACAATGAACACCAACAAATATTTATGTGACACAGTCAAGCTTTGAGCATGTAGATTGCCACGGCAAGGTCTTGTGTCACCCCATGTCTCATTTCCCTCTCCTATTTATTGCTGTTATGCAGAGCTGTATGCATGCTCATCGCATGTAGCCCAGAAGACTTACCAGATGCTCCAGACATCATTGGTTGACACACGCAACCTCTTTCTTTTTTTCTATCTGCTGGTGTTGTTGGCAATTTCATGGTTTTGACCCAGGCTTTCAATAACGGAAGCATGCATGCATGCTTGTTGTCTATTACCACCTCCATATGACACACATTCATGACCTCAAAACTCATCTCATTTCATAATGCAGTTTATGATGCACTTTCCCAGCCCCCACACCTAACTACTGTATTTACTATAGTCATAGAAATAACAGACTGACCTCATGCTCTGCCATGAAAAGCAAGCATTTGTTTCCTGGCTGCGATATTTAATCCAATTTATATGTCAGGTTACACATATTATTTCAAACGTTTATTGATGTGGTTCCAAACCACGCCTCTTACCTTTTAAGAAATCCGTACAGGTAGAATTCCACATCAATGCTAATGACGTCTCTGTGAGAGCATTTTCTCCTGGAGGCCGGTCAGTTGTGTTTTATGATGCGGCCTTATTGAAGTCAATCAAATCATCTTGACAGCCGGTCGCTCGGATGGGTTTTTTGCTTTTGGCCTTGAAAAAGGTTCAAGGTGAACATCTAATCTGTTGGAGGATAAGCTATTACCATCATCGGCTCTCGTTTTTCTCATTTACATTCACCTACATACATGAAGAGTAAGTGAAAGCGGCATGTATGTTGTTTAGGAGTGCATGCAAGCATGCATAGGCAGCTTTTATATCACATTATGCAAAATTTTATGCGCTACAACGTCGATATCAGATTTCCAAAGTGCAGATAGTTGTTGAATTGCGGAAGCCAATAACACAGCAACACTACAGTAAATTCTTCATTTTCTCTGGATTGTTACCTGTGTCTGTGCTCATCAAGCATATGGTTTGTATTCACACCTTTTATTTGGTCTGAACACTCGGTGTGTCTGGTTGTTGGCCAGAGGGTGGAGGTCTCCGTGTGGCACTGTGCAAGCGGGATTAGATGTAAGCCTGGCTAAAGCTCTGGTTAGGTTTAGTTTTAAGCCTGCACCGGGCACTTCAAATAACACATCCTAAGCCCTCAAATACTAGACTGTGTCCTGTGTCAAGCATCCTCATCTCTCATATCACAAGTTTGAAAGGCACCTTGTAACACTCGTTTTGAGCCTTTAATAGTTCTCTTTTTTTTATGGGTTTACCTCAGTAAAGTCTCAGTCCAAACTAATGAAGAAGATGAACCTGAATTTAAAGGGTAAAGGCATGGAGGTTAACACTTGTTAAATACCACTGAGTGAAGAGTGACTGTTTTACAGTATGCCGTTAAAAGTTGCATTAACTGATGGACGACTTCTGAAAGCCCATTTTCTGGCATTTTGAAAAATAATAATTATGAGATATATTAAGATCAGTATTATACATTTAATCATAAAGATATTTTAAATCATAATTATGAGATATGTCAGTTATAAAATACCAAGTAATATTTCTAAAAGTTTTAAAAGTTGTGATTATAATATAGAAGAATCCTGATATAGGGTACGTTTACTCAACAACAATAAAAATGAAAGTTTTTGTCCCTCCTCTTTGCTCATTTCCGATTATCCGGGAGTGACGCGTGGTGACACGCTGCCAAGATGGCGACGACCGACTTGCTTTACCTCCATGTTTTATACAGTCTATGACCTGCACACACTACTCGTACACAAACTGGACGTGTAATACATGTAATATGTGCATGATGTCACCATTTTGTACATGGAAATGATAACCGTATTGTTTTTTAAATCTTGCACTTCAAACCCCATTTTCAAAAGTTTGCATCTTAAGGCCACCAAACCATTGTTGTGTAAAGGAAGAAGTTTTACATATTTAATTAAAAATAGTATTTTGTAGACGCCCCCTTAGTATTATAATAATTTTTTCATAAATGACAAAATTCATCATAATATCTCATATCTTTTTAACATACACGTTTTTATCAGATTGGAAAGATCAAATACATTTTTGAACCATGTATTCAGCTCAATATTGTCTCTGTGGGGTCTTCCTCTCTACGCCTCTGCTATACAGCTATGCGGCAAATGAATAGCCGTTGCGAGCGTGAATTGATATCGTTTGTGCGAATCCCATGAAAACAAGTTGTTAAGTGACTGAATCAGGCAGTCGGGGGTTTATAATCAAGCCAGAGGAGAGAATCCTGTCGACTTCCCGTAGAGATGTGACATCTTGTCTTATATTGACTCATCAGCGGCTAAATGGTGCTGAGGAAAACAAGTAACAGTAAAATATAATAGATAATATTGCACATTTAATCTAAGCAGGTTTATTTTCCTGCTGTTTTCGGTCATTTGCGCTCGTACGACCGAGGGCGGGCGATGCGGCGAGACATTATCGCAGGCCCGCGTCGCGCTCATTTGTGACAAATGCATTCCGAGCCACACCACTTTGCATTCGCCTCTTATTGCTTAATTAGTTTTAACAGCAAATGTTGTTACACAGCAGCAGCCACATACGGATCTAATACCGAGATCTCTCTCATTAATTAAGTGTGTTAATTGTGAGTATAACAGATGAGTGCAGTATGGCTGGCTTCCTCTCCTGCCTCTCGCCTGCGCTGTTTATCACGGGGACGTAAGCTGTCAGCGGCTTTTCAAACTCCGCCAAATCTGCCGCTGGCTAATTACCTGCCAGTCAGGTTGAACTCTTCAAGAAATTATATGTAAAAATTGATAATAAATAAATAAATGAATGTATTAATCCCATATTGTTTCAATTTAGATGCGCTTTGACCTTGTATTGATAGATCCTTTCGGAGCACATTTGAGTAAGAATGTGGGTTTGTGTCTTTGAGGGTTGATAGGCTATGCCATGATGCACCACGGGCTTGCCCGGGTGAAAACCTGTCCAATAAACGATGTAAAACATCCAAAAGTCTCATTTGAAACAGCACTGTAATCAATTACAATTTTCCGCATTAGTTTTCTGCTGCCCGCATTCAAGCTACAAAGATCCTAAATCCACTGTTATTTCCTAGATGCGTTCTTTGATCAACTGCTTTATCTAATCCGTCCTTACAGAAAGCATTCTTTGCCTTGGAACACAGTGTGCCCGTGTAAATAAATGATGCGCCTTCATAATCTATTGCTTCGTGCGCACGTTCGCACCTGGACCGGCGCAGTGAGGCGTGAGGGCAGGGTTTAAGATTGTCGTGCCACCTTAGCGCCCTCTTCTGACTGCCGGCCGGCCACTGGAACAGCGGTCTCTTGTGTGCTGACAGTGATGTATGGGTAATTTAAAAAGTCGTTCTTTCTCAAAGCAGCCAGCTGCTGAGAGGGCATCCAACCACAGCCCGTTCCTACACAGTACGGAGAACAAACTCATTTAAATTTACTTTACAGATCAAGGCAAATCTGATCTACATTAATGTGGCGGCATCCTCGTCGCGTTTCCGCCGTGAGCTTTCACATAAAACACACAAATAACCCAACTATACTGATTATCCCTCACATTACCAAGATGGAGTGGAAAAGTCTGAGTTGTGCGGCCATTTAAATGCTGAACAGAATGGGAAAAGTTGGACTGTGGGAAATGAAAACTCAAAACAAGTAATAACGCGACGGCGGATCAATGTTATGAGCTAGTACGACTCCTAATAAATTAGAGGCCGGAATTGATTTTGGTTTCGCATGCTGCATTTCACTTGTTTTTTTCTGCCGTTTTCTGTAATCTAAATGTACCTCGTAGCTTTATTGGCTGTGTGCTGGTAATGAGACGCCCACACCGTGATGCAGAGCTTCTGTGAGCTTCATTAACTGAGAGGTTGGTCTCCAGGTCAGAGATCGGAGTTCTCATCAGGAAAACACACTTGTGTTTTCACGTCTCCAGATGGATATGGAGCAGGTTCTTACCGTGAGTGGGTAAGGAACAGGCACAAGGACTTTAGGCAATTAGAAAAATGGCATGTTTACTGAAACACAAACATGGAAACCAAGCTACAAACTGACAGGGTTGTTATTTTAACCTACATTAAACGATTTTTCACAGAAATTTCAGCGTGGCTAATTCATGCGATTATTAGAAAAAGGTATTACTGATACCCCACTGTAAAACATTTTTTAATACAATCAAATTAGCTGTACAAGTCATTTTAAAGAGTATATTCCACAAGACCATAAACATTACATTTCATGCATTGTGTAATGTTGCCAGGTTTGAAAGTAATCAGGCTGCCAAAGTTGTAAATCCGAAGGTGAACGAAGAACAAAGTTATTAGGTTGTAAAAGTAGGAGTCGACTCTGAATCACGCGAACGAGTCGTTACCCATCCGAATCTTTAACCGCAGTGTATCTGCGTACATAGAAATAGTCCCCGCCTGCCCGCGAAAACACGCACTAAACCAATCACAGCAGACTAGACCATCTGACCAATCACAGCTGACTACTCTGAATGAATTGTGGAACGAATCATTTGAGAGTCAGTCAAGAAGTAAGGTAATAAAAACGGTTTATTATTACAAAATAATAGTGTTTTTACACCATGTATGTACATAAACCTGTTGTCGGACACTCCACAAACCAAAGTAGGCTCTTAAAAATCAGAAGCTATTTACTCTTTAACATACTATTTTTTTATTTTATCAAGAGGTTAAGTTCGTGTAACAAATAGGGTATATGTTGAACGTTACATGACCGAACCGGAAAACAGGTTTTGTTACATCCACTTGTCATAGAAAGTGTTATCAGCATTATGAAATAACTGTGATATCTAATTTATTTTTGAGGTATTTAGCTAACCTAGCTTGCTGTTTTCATTTTTAGTGTTTTATCCTATTTTTTTATTCAAATGTCAATTAGAAGAAAGATAAAAAAAAAATGTATTTATCAATCTGCATGTATTATGTAAACTCATCTTTGACAAGACCTGTTTTCCGGTTTCTGCTGACGTTCGGCATACAGCCTATTAAGGAAGTTGAAAGTGCTTCACTTATTTTGTGAGGTTACACTGACAAAATTTAGTTAAAAGTTGAAATTTAAGTGAAACGAATTTGATTTTACTATAAAACTAGCAAAAACACGTGTATGAGTTTTTTTGAAAATGTTTCATTTCTAAAAGTTGGCTTGAAATATTGTCTTATGGAATGATAAAAGATGTAGTTTAAAGGAAAGGGAACAGTTATGTCTTTGATAAATGATTATGAGTTAAATACATTAAAAAAAATCTAAAAACAAATGACCCTCTGCAATATTTCATAAAAAACTAAGAATTATCAGTTTTGATTTAATGGTGACTTTAAAATAACATCGATACAGTATTAAACAAAACAGTTCAACAGTAAATTTCTTTGGAAATGATGGTTACCAGGTTGTGTATTTATTTTACATCTGAATATTGTTTATCAATTAAATGTATTAATTCAATGACAAACATTACAGGATTTGTGCTTCTGTTTTTTCAGGTGATGGGATTCTTTGCCATGCTGAAGTGGTGGAAGGACACGCAGAGACAACCGGGACCAGACTCTGGATGAATATAGAAAATGAGGTAAAATATAAGAGAAACATATTGGAGAGCAATTTACAGAAAGCTTTTAGGGAAACCATAGAGGCACTTTTATTTGCATTTAAATTCAAGCTCTCATAATTCATGGTATTTTTTCTTAAACATAATGTTGACAATTGTTATTGGACAATGTAAATCATGCCTCATTGTCCAAACTCTTTTGTCCATCTCTCCATTTAGCTGTTAAACATTATACTCGTGCAGAAAGAGTCTATTTGTGAATCTTGTAGATGAGTGAATGAATGTTCGACTCTTGAAAAGGCTACATAAGTTTTGCCTAATTAGGCATTGTCTGTTTGTGAGAGCGTCAGATAACTGTCATCGCTTACATATTGCCTGCTTTCTGTCTTCTATTTTACACCGAGCTAATTAAAGCCTAATTTAAAGGTTTGCATGCTTTCTGTCAGTCCGCCGTTGCACGTAATGTGTTTTTCTGACAGAAGAAAAATATAGCCATCAGCGTTATGTTCCAGGCCTAATTAAGCAGGCAGTATAGAAAACGTGGCTCCGCCGCCGGTTCGATTTGACCTCGGTTTTCTCTCGACAGATTAGCCTCTCTCAGCTAACAGCGGCGCGGTGAGTATTTGAATCCTGCGGAGCGAACGTCGGTCGCACGCTCATCTGGGGTGCGAACTTCTGTTGTTAATGAAGAGTTGCCGTGTAGGAACGGGTCACGTCCGGTTATCTGGGATAATGACAGCGGCCAATTAATGCTGGTGACGTGCCGGATCGGAAATTCTGTCTAGATAGGTGCAGGGCCATCGGGGATCCGTGTTGTTTGCGGGGTGATAGAAGAGAGGAGTGAGCTCTAATCAGCTGTTGAGTGACAGCACTCCCAAAACCAATTCCTGCACTGTAATCCCCCTTTTGTGGACAGCGCTAGAGATAAGTTGGCCAGGTTAATGCGTCGTGCTCTTCTACGCGGCCACGCGATGACAGGGCCCTGACAGGTAGACATAGACACAGGTGCTTGTTTATGCTAATGACGTGTCGGACCGGCCAGATAGAGACGTTGTGGGTTCCCGGGGAGGGCTGGGTGCGTACACACACACACACACACACACACACACACACACACACACACACACACACACACACACACACACACACACACACACACACACATACACATACATGCACACACAACTCTCCCAAGCCACTATTTTACTTAAATGTGTTAATGGAAATGCTTCATTACCAGGGTAAAGAACCCAGATGAAAAAAAACCCAGATGAAAATTCACGTGGGGCCTGATGGTTCTGCATACATGCGTGCATGATTATGGATGTGTTTAGAGAGGGTAATGGATAGAGGTGATCCTTGGTTCCTGTGGTCGTCCCCTAGGTCGACAGCTCAACGGGGAACCGGGCGTAGAGGGTCATTACTCATATCTGCACACACAGGGAGGAGCCGGAGAGGGTGGAAGCTATGAATCAAGGGCGAGCAGCCATCACACAGAGATTGATGAAAAGCCAACGCATGGTTAAGCCTGATTTCATTTACAAGCACAATTTTACCAAGGTGGGAGGGGCGTAAGCGCGTACGTGTGTGTACGCGCGGAGGGGACAAACAACACACCCCTGGGCTGAGATTTCATAAAACAAATACTTGTAATGAATAATGGTGTGGTGACTTTGATTGAACGCGAGCGCGGTGGGGGTTGATCAACAATGCAAAAAACCTCGTAGCTCCAGTCGAGGTCACGTCCTCTTCGATGCATGTTTATAGCTCAGGGTGAAACATGACGTGAATCGATTATCATACGGGGTCTAATTATTCTCATGTTTTAATGCATAGGAAAACGAATGGAAAAGACCAGACGGCGGGCAAAATGCAAATGCAATACCGATAAGGTCGGTAAAAATGTACTCTCAATCATTACTGTGTCAATGTGGATCTCGGGTTGACAGATCAGGTCACTATTGGAATTCCATGTGGCTGTTGCCACATTTCCATTTTTTTTTCACCTAGTATTGTTGTGTGACTTTTCTTATATGAAAACTGAATAATCACAGTTACTTGGCACAGTTAAAAGGTGCATTAAGTAATATTTAGTTAATGTTCTGCTGGCTCATCTCAATGGTCTTGGGCCTAGGATTGACAGTTACTCGAGATACGAAGCATTAAATTCATTAAATGAAGAGTTTAACCTTTTGTCAGCTGCCAGGGTCACAGTTTTCTGGGCTATTTTTTAGGTTTGTTTCATAATGTACTTCGACCATCTAAATGTTGGTGAGCAAAAAAAGAAATAAATGATGATTGATTAATATCTTAATGTATACTTATACTTAAAATGAATACCTGGCAACCCAAGGGCCACTGCAGTGAGTAAGCAAAAAAAAAATGAGTGAAACTAGATTTAAATGACTTTAGCTAAAATCATCCAAAGAAGGTGGTAAATGTATAGCAAAAGAGAACTTTTTGGACTAGGAAAATAATTTGACAACACATGGGCCCCAGCTGCTGGGAAAAAATTTTAACAGTTTTTTTATATAGTCTATTTTTGAAATATGTCTAATTACAGAAAATAAAAACATAAAAAACTATTTTTTGTTTTCCTTACTGGACTTTTTTTTACAGTGTAGCTTATATTCCTATTGGGTGCGATTTGAGTTGCTATTGGACTGGAAGTATTTCCTGCGCCTGGCAACCCAGCCTGTTACATTTTCAATTTTTGTAAAACTGAAAATTCCTAAGTGCACCTTTCTGTGTATTTGCTAAGAGTTGACTCATAATTTACATTTTCACAATTTACATTAAAATAGCTGAACTAAAACACACATTCTCCTCAAACATATGACAATGCACCATACAAATCATCTCGGCCTCTCTAGTTTTTATGTGGCTCTTCGTTCATGAGGATGTAGTGTTTACCGTGCAGAGCTCATCTTCAAAAAACACACCTGCGAAATAATAGAGCTCTGTACTTATTTAGCCGACGGCATGGCTTCAGTCAATGAAATAGCTCTTACCAAGGGTATAAATGACTCCAAGGGCAGAGGGCCGTCGGGGTTCCGGACGGGGATTCTCTTTTTGTGTCTCTCCTCTCCTACGCATTTCCCCAGGGCCACTCCAACCTAATGGGTGCATGTTCCGCTCCGGCATTCCATTCCAATTTAATAATAATGATATTTGCACAGGACGCCCTTTGCTTGCACAGTGTAATTACCTACTTTTTATATGATCTCTATTATTGGAAATCAATGTCGATAAGAGCACCCCATTAGAGCTTGTTATTATCACAGCTTGGGTTTTGCTACACTGCCATTATTATTTTACACACTCTAGACTGGCAGGGTTTATGGCCCTGCTCTCTGCAGCCCGGCTAGAGTGTCAGTCTAATTCACAGACCTGCAGCGAGGGAATAGGACCCGAGGACCGGGCGCTCGAAGCGGGGAAATCACCAGCGAGCGCTTTTTAAATCGGCGGGCGTCTCTGGATCCGGCCGAATGTTAAAACCGACAGCTGGAAAAGAGATAATGGTAGCTTTACGAATTAATTAATTAATTTTTTAGCAGAACTTTCAGCCTTGTACAGGTCAGATAAGGAGTTCTCTCCACAGGGATGGTCTAAGCGTTTTTGTCTGTGTAAAAATGTGCAGCTATGTCGCGTTTTCCGCTGCGAGAATCAAATTATTTTATTGCCAATGAATATTTCTTTAATGAAGCGCTATGAATTTTTCCACATCATCAAACAGTTCTTGTCGGTATGTTTTCTTTCATTCCGAGTAGTCGAAATGATATAGCATCACTTTTTCTGGTAACTACATCAGATATATGTCATAGCTATGACAGCTGTAATGTTAGGGAGTAACTTATTGCAACTGGCAACACTACACCCAAAAAAATGGGTTATATTTAACCCATGGTTGGGTCAAAAAGGGACGAACTTGACCATTGGGTTATAAATTAACCTATGCTGGTTGTTTTAACCTATTATTGGGTTAAATGTGAACATTTTCTGTGTCCGTTTAATGCAATTGTTTGGTTTGGCTTGTTTCTACCCCAGCTGTGGGTTGAAAATAACCATTTTTACTAAGAATGCTCCCCTATAGACCACTTTGTAAAACGTTAACAACGCCTATCCAGAAGAACTTCCTGTTTCAGTTTTTTAACACTGCACAAACGTTTGACCAGAATACAACCAACAGAACATTTATAACTAAAGCAAAATGTTAAACCAATATCTCTAGGATTTAATTATATGTAAAAATAAAATAAAAAAATTGAAACCATAAATGCTTCTGTACCAGTGTTTACGTCTTGCAAAGAGTTTGTCAGTCACTAAGAAAATATTGAGAATAGATTGAACTATTCAAAAATATAAAATCTTCCTCAACACCGCACATATGTTCTTGAAATATAAAAGCCAGGGTGAGCAGACACGTTCAAATAGCCTATTTCTGTACACCATCTAACAAAACATGAAAATTATAGAAACGCATCAGATATATTATTTACCATTTATTCGCAAATTTAGTTGTAGTGCATAAAATACGAGCAAGATGCTAATGTCTGTTTTTCATCTGCTTTATTAGATCTGGATGACTGTCCAGATCTGACCGGATCTGTCATAATATTTGACGCCGAATCTAAACGTCATTAAACGATACCTGATGTGCAGCTCGACGCAAAACCCAGTCGTCACTGCACGCAATCTCCTCTTATTGATTTCTGGAGATGGTCTGGAATCTTGTTTTTTAGTGGTTTGTGTGCTGGGAGAATCAGACACGAGAGAAATAAAAACCCTGACGTTTACTGCAGCAGGAATTAGGATGGTCGGATTGAGCTATGCAACGCCACGCTAACAGGTTTCTCCGAGGGAGGGGCGAAGAGAAGGAGAGCGGCTCAATGGAGACGCAAGGTATACTTGAGATGCAAGGTAGACCTGAGAAGAGATAAGAGCGAGCATGAATCAATGGGAGGTAAAGAGAGAGACGGAGAGAGTGAGAAGGAGGCGGCGATGTTGGAGAATCTTGTCTGGACATATCGAGTGGAATGGAGACAGTTTGACACGGTTCCTAGACTAAGTGCTGTGTGCTGTGAATTTAGGTTCGGTGGAGTCTGAATACACTCACTTTCAACTTAATACCCAATTACCACAAATGTTTCTGTCATATGTGTTCTTTCAATAGAAATTGACCCTTGTAAAAATGGAAGATCATATTGGCTGAAAGTAAAATCTCACCTCAACAATTCAAAGTCGGCTCAGATTTCTCAGAAACTTCAAGTCTTCTGATGTCTAAAAAACAAATATAGGCTGTAGGTGAGATTCGAGATCCTGATGCCAGGCACGGACAGACGGATGTGAGGTTATGTTTGCTCTCTACTTTGGCTGTGCTGGATTACTTTTATGGAAGAAACATGAAAGTTGCTCATGATGAAAATTTCATGGATCAAGAATACGAAGGAGACCAACCACCCCATTGAGCACAAGCATGGGAAGTATATTTTTCCAGCCAGGTTTCAGGGACAGAATTTCACAAGAAGAGTAAACAGTAATGGCACAATACAATAAATGACAAGATTGTCTTCAAGGCCGCCTGGACAGTTATGAACCGGACTGACAGCGCACGGTACAATTCTTTAAATTACTGCTATCCAGGTATGATGAATAAGAGGCTTTTTCACCATTGAAGCACAAAATGCCACATTCAACACTTCGTGCTTGTATATGAATCATGGTCTTTGTTATAGACAATAAGGAAGATTGTTTCTAAGAAGAAAAAGCATACATTGATAATAGTGATTATGTAAATGTGTATGTCCATACGTGCATATCGTCACATGTAAGTTACCTATCAGAGGGTTTTAAGATGAGCCAAGTAAATCGACCATTTGCAAATGCTGCATTTATTCACTCTAACATCAAATCTCAAATAAAAGAAGCGCAGCGTTTGTGGCAGTTCTTCAAACGTTCCCCGATGAAAGCAGAACAAACAACATTTAATCAAATAATTCTGCCCCGGGGGTTTGTCTACGGTCCCATCTTAGATCAAATGGCAAATGGCTTTAAAGCCAATCTTGGATTTTATAGCAAAAGGTTGGTGCTCTGCCCCTTTCCCCCATTCTTTAATATTGAAAAAAATGAAGCTATTGATTTTCTGTCTGTTTCTCACGCTGCTCGGAATATTAAAATAGACAGTGAGATCTCGCAGACGGCCGTGTCCCCGTTCTCAGTGTTGATGTTGAGCTGCAGTAGAAATGGTTGTTGATGGCAGGATGTTAGCAGGGCTGTTTCTTTTTCTTTTTTTCTTTTTGAAGAGGAATGGAATAAAGGAAGGTCACAAGGCTAATCTCACCGTCTTTTCTCACGTGGTGCCATTAATCCCTTTGTTCGGAAGGATAAGAGCTTTCATATTTGTCTAAAAATTTCAGCTGTGAGTGTTTAAGTTATTGCGCTGCTCGGTGTGTCTGACTGTGTTTGTTGTGTTCTCTGGTAACACTGTAGAGCAATAAAAATCTTAAATTAATTCAACATCATCAACACCTATGGAAAAAAAATCTAAAAAAATCCCAGCTTGGTCAGGCTGGAGGACCTGCAATGTATATGTTGTGGTTTGTTGTTATGTCTCTTTTGTGTTTGTGTCTTATATTTTGTATTATTTTAATAATGTCACTGTGCATGGTAATATTATCCATATACATCTCAAGAAAAATTTGACATGGTTATATTTTTTACATTAAGGTTTGCACATAAACTCCAATGTTCTCAATGTTTGGTTGCTGGTGATAAAAAGTGGTTACATGCTGTTTTTGTGTTAATGTTTAATGTCTATGGATTATCAATCATGTTTGGATGTATCTTTGCACTTAATTTCTGAATTTACTAAACATGTATCTGCATAAAGATCCTGCTTATTCGTCTTTTGTATTATACTGTAAAGCAAGTTGGGTTTACAGTAAAATGTATATTTTTATGCTAAAATACTTAAACCCTGAATAGGCAAGCAATTCATAAGTTGATGTCCTTAAGAGTACGTACGTAAAAGCACTGTAGTTTTTAAATAAATATTTATTTACTTATTTTTTCAAATAATCAAATAAAACAGTTCAGTATAATGTACATGCATTCATACACATATCCTGAAAAACAGCGAACTTGGACATACAAGGTTTCGCATGCACGCTGCATGACATCTTTGTGCCTCAGCTCTGACTGTTGTTGCCCTACAGAATGTTTTCAAACAAATTACTTTTCTTCAGCTTTCTTTGCATTGTAAAACAAATGATGGCAGAGCTGGAAATCGGCTATTTGTTTATTGTTGACATGCATGTAGATCATCCACAGATGCGGTGCTCCGTGAGGAGAGATCCAGTTTCTACCGAGGCAAAAATTTCACACCCCTTTAGCAGCTACGGCTCCCAGTGGAAATACACTTCTTCAGCAATCTCAAAACAACATCAAACGTCACGGGTGTCCTTCAGCAGAAACTTTCCTACAACTTTCCTTTAATGAAAAGCACAATGACAAGCTCAAGGAGAAGCAATTCGTAGAAAAACAATTTACGACGCAAAAAGGACAGCGAGTGTCGAGGAAACAAGAGAATTGAAAAGTTGCAGAGGAATGTGACAGGTCCGTGAAAATCACATAAAATGGTTAGTGATGAGTGTATTTTTGCCAGGCTCTGGCAACGCTCACCTTGCTGGGGCCACACACCCCACGTTCAGAGAGCAGGGGGCCAAAGTCACACATTTTACTCAAGCATTCCACTTCACGACCACTAAGGGAGGTTGTAACCCTGGGAATCTGTTTTAGTTTAGTCGAGTTGCCATTAATACTGGCCACTTTAACATCCTAACCTTTCCCGTGCTCATCTCAAGGGTGTTTTTAGAGCAAAAAAACATAGCTTTTGGAACAATTGCTTGGGGCGATCTAAAAGTGACCTCCAGCCAAAGTCAGGTTTTATTCTCTTTTAATCAGTAGATTTCACCACCCCCAGTTGTACTGCATCCCATCATACTCTGCCCTTCATACTTAACTTCTTACTTTCCTCTTCTAAAGGGGAATTTGATATTATGTAGACTAAAATAAAGGTGCCATAGAAGAACCATTTTTCTTACGTTTCTATAAGAACCTTTTTTGCCACAAAGAACCTTTTGTGAGACAGAAAGTTTCTTTAGATGACTCAAAAAAGTTTCTTCCATGGAATTGTGAAGCACCTTTATTTTTAACTGTGTATCATAAAACTGGCATTATTTGTTATGTTTGTTCAACAAATATATTAGGGCTGTAACAATATTAGATTTTCACTACACGATTACTGTGGCCAAAATAATTCATGATAACAATATTATCACTATATCTATTGTTTTTTTATATTAAAGGGACACTCCACCCAAAAAGATTTTCCAAATTTCTTTGTTCTGCTAAACACAAAGCAAGATGTCAGTAACCAAACAGATTTCATCTCCCATTGACTCTTATAGTATTTAATTTTCCTACTATGGCAGTTAATGGGGGATACGATCTGTTTGGTTACTGACATTCTTCCAAATATCTTTCTTTGTGTTCCGCAGAACAAATACATTTTTACAAATTTGGAACAACTTGGGTAAATGATGACAGAATTTTCATTTTTGGGTGTGTGCCCCTTCAAATATATGATTTTTATATTTTGTGTTTTCTCTATTTTGGCCAACGGATCACACTTTTACATTGTGTAACCAGTGGCTGTTCAACGCAAAACTGTAAAGGTGTGTACACATTATTGACAAAATATCCGGTGGGAAATAATCCTCCTCGATTGACCGCAAGCTCACATTAAATTCTGCCTCCATTTTGTTTCACTCGGATATACATCACGATAAGGAAAAGAATGCGTTTGTTACTTCCGTTTCATGCCCATAAACCGAAGTTTTCCTTTTGTTAGACAGACTACAAATGGGGTTTCAATGTTCAGCCTCAAAGCCAAGCCATTTAGAGTACATTTAGAGTACAAGGTTGAGAGGAATATCAACAGGAACTATATACTTCCATTTCTTAAAAAAAGAAGAAAAAGAAGTCTTCAAGGAGTTTAAAAGTCATCACTGCCGCCGTGTGCTCTGAAGTTATTAATAAATGTTTATTGTGCTGTACTGCTGGAGATGCGAATATGCCTCTGTGGAATTCTCACATGGAGGAATCATTTTTCTTGATGACAACAAAAGACAGCGCTCTTTGGATATCACTTTAAAACATCAGCCCTTTGTCTGAGTAAATAGAGGGCAAAGATGTGCAATTGTGTGATTCTTTATGCAGTAGAGGAACTTGCCTTTGTTGTATGAGAATCAAAACAGCACACTGGGAAACTGACTGAAAAGACTGTATACCGTATACAGGACATTTGCTTATGTATCAAATAAGTGATTCTGATAAACGTTGCTTCAGAGGGAAGCCAAGCCTACAAATGGAGTCTCGAACCCCAAACCATAAGGTGCCAGTAAGAATGCAAAATGCATGAAGTTTTGGTCACATTACTTTAGCGGGTCAATTGGGTAAAATGACCCCCTTTAAAGCCCACCGACTCGTATCGGGCTGCAAGAGATCCTTTTTTGATTTTTGAGGTTCAATCCTCTACAGGATATCTCCAACTGCATCTCCAGTCTGCTTGATTGACCAAGACCAGAGGCAGGCGATGCATCAAATTACTGTATAACTGTCCTTCAGGGAAGCATGAGGCCCTGAGCTGGGACACACTAGACTTTTTAACTGTGACACCGGCTTATTAGATCACAGAGGTCATCCACCTTCTGCTCATTTAGCATCCGGGCCACCAATATTAGACAGTCTGGGTGTCATTGGGATGAAGCAGTGTGTCAACGCAGTGCCGGACTCCAATTTGAGTCCCAGCTCTGTTTCAGCCACATTTGTCCGGTGACCTTGCAGGGTCACTCGTATTTCGAAGGGAAAGGAAAGATTAATCAGGTGTCTCGAAGCGTCCCCGTCTTAAACGCTAACTGATTGGCCGGAGCGCTGGGAGGAGCAGGAGATGAGCCCATCTTACTGTCCTTCCATTTGCTATAATAATACATTATGTGTTAAGGTTAAACTCTGCATTAGATGTATGCTTCCTCTTTCAATGTCTGGATCACTTTGCCAGTACCTTGTGAAATGATGAAGGTGCTACGTTTTAAAACATAAATGGTAGTAGCATAAGTTGAAACTTGCTTAAATTGCAAGATTTTACGGGTCATGGTGTCAAGCGTTCATTCGGTACTCGGTGAAGAATAAAACCGCTTTTTCCAGGCCACTGATATCTTCATTTCATGTTAAATGAGTGTTAAACATTTTTTAATAAGGGGAAATACCGTGCACCTGTTCCGTGATATATGAGGAAAGAGCTACATTGACAGGTAACCAACTCAATTATTTTTGTCCTTTTCATCTTTCACACAGAAAGGGTCAGTTTATATAAGCAGACAATAATTCTGTTTCCATGTAGTTTCCAAATAAATGAGCTTTATGTTTATGTGTTCACTTCTGCGCTCAAGATACATTTATTCAGTGTGGAAAAAGAGCTCGGGTTAAAATCATCCTGGCACCCGTCATTCATTCTCTTTTGTACATTCGAGAAACAAAGATGGCTTTTTCGTCTCTTCACTCAACACTGGGCAGTTTTTGAATCCTACGTTTTGGCGCTTTTCAAAGCTGTCTTAAAATGTAATACTGTAATATCACTTTAATTTGTTTTTAATTGTGTTTTGAGCAATTGCTTGCATAAGTATTCCGTATGGTTTTGCTTTTATTGTTAAATGTTGTTAAAACTACCCTAAAAACGCCTTTAAAATTTTCACAAACATTATTAGGTAGTGAAAACGTCTCCCTAAATTTAATTTGTTTCTCATAGAAAGAAATACTGTGTGTTTCCAAATATTACAGACTTGAAAGTGGAACACACAGACAGCTCTTTTATCAAACAGCCCTCCTCGTAGTAGCTGTTGTTTATTTGTTGTTTATCAGTTTGTTTATTTATTTATTTATTGTTTCTTTTGGCCCATGGATTCTTCAAACTATTAAAAGTTCAGAGAGGGAAAAACAGAAGCATTGATTCCACTGGTGTTTCCAAAACAACCACACATTTCTGTAAATAAAATATTTGTTTTGTGCTGTTATCATTTGTCGTTTTAATCAAAAACAGTTTTTTTGTTTCTAAACAAGGAAGCAGTGTTTGTAGAAACATGAAATGTGTTTTTTCTTACGAAATGAGTTAAAAGTTTAACTTTGTTTCGAGTTTTGCTCATACCCTTAGAATGTAAGCTTTGCTATAGAGTATACATTTTCATTGTATGACTATGGCGAAGTGCCAGAAATGATCTCGGGGAACTTGGCACCTTGTGCTGTGAGACTTGCCTTCCAGAGCAAAGCTATTAGTTAATGGAACAGCATGACATCACTCTGATGAAGAGACAAATCTGCTCACATGACAACAGACAGTGGGACACATTTTAGGCAGAGATGTAGTGAGATGGTATGGGGCTAGCTTTAGCAGTGGCCACATGCCTGCTTTCTGTTGTTAACAAGCTTTGGGCTTCTAGTGCGCACAGGTCTCATCCCACTGGCCCAACATCACTCAAAGACTGCCCATCTGCTATAGAGTTCCCTGTCCAGCTGACAGTGATGGATTCACTGTATTCCTGTGACTGCCAGACTTCACACAAGTTCCCTTCACAAAGCAACAGCGCTCATTAAGATAAATAGCAGCAAATCAAAACCTTCTTGGCACAAAGGAATCTTGGTGAAGTTGGCTTCACATACAGTATATTTATTATTACACTAAACCGTTCCATTCATTTTTACTGGGTTTGTGGTGATCTGGAAATAAATTCTTCTTTAGAAATGACAAATATAGGCTAATGATGTTCATTCGATGGGTACCTCCATACGCATGCTGCTATATTAAAGGTATTCCCAATACATTTTAAATCGTACAAGGCAACAAATGCCCCTGTCTTATGTCCCCCTTCCTCTGGAGGTTGTGCATATTATAACAGTGAAAGTATAGATTTTATCCTGTAATTTATTAATAAACACATTTTATCAGTGTGCATTTGTACTGTTTGTACAAAAACAAAAAAAACATAAACGTAGTTTGTTTAACAAGTTTGCTGTGGGTCAGTCAAAACCTTAATAACATTAATATTCTACCAAACCAGCACAAACATGCTTTTTCATTTTGGCTTACAAAAATAATACAATCATTTTGTTCAATTTGATGTAACATTTTTTAATAATAATCTTAAAATTCATGCAGTTGTATTTTCTGTGTGACTGCAGGCTTCCGTGTAGTAGGTGGCGCTATATACCTGCTTGTTGATTGTAACCTGCTAAAGAGTTTCAATAAATGCCACAGGAAGAAGAATGCAAAACAACCATAAATCAATCCATCAATATTTCTTGGACTAACATACCCAATGGATGTTTATTCAAAGTTTAGTGGAGTTGGAGTGGAGTTTGTAACATTTCCATGCATTCATTGATACAGGTACGATCTTTATTTTCATGAAAATGTAAACCTGCCTCTGTGTAGAGTATGCATAGACATTCGATGGATTGACCGCTGAATGTTACGCCATTTTGGACCGGGCAAGGCTGTAATAATAAACATGCAAATAAACGCAAAGGTTGCAGTTTTTTTTTAACACACTAATGTTTATATTTCTCAAATGACTAAAGCCAGCTATTTTTTGGGGTAATGTATTAAAAGTAGACATTGATATCAATGAGCAGTTCCAGGGCATCTGAACCAACAGACTGCTCAAAAGCTTTTTTCCTCCAGGAAGTTGTCTAGAGTTGTTCTCTAAAGTTAGCTTTAATAGTGGGCAGTCGTGGCCCAGTGGTTAGAGAGTTGGACTCATGACCAGAAGGTTGCTGGTTCGATTCTCAGGTCTGGCGGGTAACAGCTGAGGTGCCCTTAAGCAAGGCACCTAACCCCCACTTGCTTACTATACAAAATGTACAAATGTATAGTACAATGTAAGTCGCTTTGGATAAAAGCGTCTGCCAAAATGCATAAATGTAAATGTAAATGTAATAATTGAATAAAAATGATTTTGTCATTGAATGTCAACAGGTTACAGCCTGTGTTTTGAGATCTAACTTGTGATGCAACAACATTTAAGACATTGCTTATTTATTTGTTATTCTTAGATAAAAATATCTTTTTGATTGTTTTCAGCTCATGATGGAGATTTTATTAATAATTAATTGGCATTCATTCAATATTGAGACGGATGACCCTTTATCCTTTAATACAGTTGAGGAGTAAACAACTTTTTGACACCTCAGGGAATAAATAAAGGGAATAGGTAAACATGAGTGAAAATCTGTGTCATGTGGACCGTGTTTGACGGACAGCCTAATAGCTACATCCTGTCCACTGACCAGTCATTTCAATTCATCTTATTTCAAAGTTTTATTATTTATATAGCTAGGCATTTCATTGACAGAGTCGCTTCATTAAAATGAACTGTTTTATTTATGCTTGGATTGACAGGTTTTGTTCTGGATGTTGAAGGGTCTAGTCTTAGCTTAGATCTGGTTTTGGTATGGGTCTTGGGGTGTCTGGTCTTGTCTACATTTTTGAAGTAAATGCTTGTTTGCTGAACTTTTGCTCTCTGTGTATTGTATGTGTCTACGCAGGGGATTCGGGAGCAACCTGGTGAAGAAGGGACCATCTAACCCTAACCAGCTGGAGGATTGACCATTTATACAGATTGCTCGGGAGGAGGAGGTTTTCTGGCGGAGTGACCATTTTTCCTCTTGGGGAGGAGTGACCGTCTATGCTGAGGAGGAGGAACACCTACTGGAGTTCTTGGAGAAAGCAGTATAAACAGTGAAGCAAAAGCAGGTGAGGTGTGTCTATTAGTTACCTGTCTGAAACCAACCTATACTGATTTTATGGTCTTCACTAGCGTAATCGTTTTTCCAGTTTGAAAAATGCCCTAAACCCTTCGAGTCGACCCAGCCAAAAGGTAAGATTGACAAGACAGCTATCTCAGTGCTTGGCCATGTGATTGATATTTACTTTCACATACTGTAGTCAGATGGACTCATATAGAATTTTTCCAAGGGTTTTTTTTTTGCTTTTAAAGGACTTCAGAGCACTAATCTACATAATATGAATACAAATGACTCTGGCAGTGGAACACTGTACAAAGGCGGCTGCTGGCAGCATTTGGCTGCGTTTATCAATCATTTCGCCTGTGCATGACAAAGTAGAGAGAGCATGAGACCATCTACAGTATGACATGGATCTTGTGAACTAAATCAGTCAATGCTGGGTGACTGAAGAAATATACTGTACTGTAGCTTATGAGACCTTTAGATACAGCAAGGTCAAAACGTTCACGAACGTAAAAATTAAGTTAAAGCAATACTTTTTTTATGAAATATTTAAGACTTTAGACTATTTCTATGTGCTTTTTGCAACATTTTCAAATCATGCTGGGATAACATGGATCATAAACTTGTCGAGTTTATGCCAGCTCGAGTGCATGCTGTCATTGAAGTAAATGGCTCTGTACTTTTAACTCAAATTGTTTTTAGTGATGATATAAAATAAATAATTTTCACTGGATACTTGGACTCCGCTGTTTGTAACAGGTTGAGGTTATATGTGTTTTAGATTTTAGATGTCTATGGACATTTACATACTCTTTGTAAGAAACGGACATCGCCAAATTTCTGCGCGCCACCAGTAATGGGTTAAGACTTTCGGATAGGACGAAAGCAACATGATCTTTGAAAATATTGGCTAATCAATAAAAAGTAATTTACAGTGATTACCCTTCTACGTGTGAAGATCTTTTAAACAGTGTCAAGACTTGTAAACCATCCCCCCTTTTGCACCCGACACTTTCACGTGGCAAAAATCCATACCCAGCAAATACAATCTCATTTCTCCCTCCACCCCGCCGCTTTAAATAGTCCATATTGAATTAACTCCATAAAAACAGAGATCGATCTTTCCATTGCCCATCTTGATACTGCTGCTCGCACCACTGAACTCATAATCACCTCTGATCCAGGCAAGGCATTCGTTTAGAAGAGAAAAGCTTTTGCCATCAACTAAGAGTCACATATATCCGACCATCAGCCGTGCAAGTCTGCTAATATCAGCTGCTTTCTTATTATGGGTCAGTGGGCTGACACAATGGCGCCATTTGGAATGTTGTACGCATTAACTGTGAATTAATTTTCATGGATCCCGTTTAATGGTTATTGATAGCCCGCTGATTTTCACAAGCTGAGACGTATTGCATTTTATGTGAATCTTTCACATTTAATGGGGACATGGCAAGTGTCTATTTTCCACTTCAGTAACGTCTGCCTTTACGAAAATCGAGACTGCTGAGTGAACGTCACGTTACAAAATTCGAAGTCTTAAAAACCTTTGTCTGATTTTTTTTTTTAAGAAACTGTGCTTGGTGATTTTTACCATCAAGTGAGTCAACATGAGAGCGTACGTAATGAATAAACTCATTGAGTTGTATTTCAACAATTGATTAAAAAGATCACTATTTTTGTTTATGAATCGGGCAACTTCACTTGGTTTCAAATGACATGAAGGTTAGAAAAGTTGTTGATGCAAATCAGGAACAATGGCAATTGTAACGTCACACAATATTGAAAAGCAGATATGTTTTATCTTTTCAGTTTGCCTCTGCCATTAGCACTGGCTTATGGAAGTCAAACTAGCGTTCCATTGGTCTACTGTTCTCCATTAAACGCTAATCATTCAGCTGCGTCTTCATGGTCTGGCAATTGCAGCTTATCTAATGAATCAAATGTGGTGGAGAACAAAGACAGTGTTAAACATTTAAATCACAGAGTTGTGCATTAATGCTGACAGTCAGCACTGGAGGGGTATTTGATGCCATGAAATTTTCTTGTGACTGAGAAACAGGAAAGCCAGTATCAAAGCAAACAAGAATAATGGAGCGAAGAATGACACATTCATTATTCATCACGGGGCTTTCGCTAAACATTTATTTATTCATTCACCGGCTTATTTATTTATTTTATTTATGAGCGAATCCCACGTTCCATGTGAATGCGTACTTGCGCCGTGGCTTCTGATATTGACGACACGTTGCTTTTTCAGTTTTGCGATATATACGTTAAAGGTGAACGAGACGGCTTGAGAAATGATGATTGACTGGGGTTTTCACCTTGCCTCACACTGTTATTGCCATCTGCGCACAATGATGTTAACCGTCGCCCGAAGTGATGAGGAACCGTGATTGTACTTTGGAGTCGAAGAGCGTACCTGATAACTCTAGAGGTCTGGCTTTCAAGTTTTTGCTGTGGGATGTTAGATGCACAGCTATTACCGGCTGCAAAGTAGCTTTGCTTCAACTACCACATTCTTCAGTTTTCACAATGGAGATTAATTTGCATGTGCGCCAGACACGGGCTTTTTTTGAATGTATTTATTGCTTTCCAGTGGCAGGAAATTTCCCAAATTTGATGAAAATGTGCACATACTCAATCTTCTATGCATCAGTCATATGGGAGCCATCAGACAAACATAAATTAGAGAAATGCATGGTGAAGGCCTCATTTATAAAAGCAAAAATAATCACAAAACACTGAGCCCTCGGGGATCTCAAATACAATTTTCATTTACTTCAGATCTTTCATTTTTCTCCGCTGTCACTTTCTGTACCTGGTCTCCCTCATCTGGGGACGATCATTAGACTAATTAGCAGGTAATCAATGTTTAATTAAAACGAGGTTGTTAATGAAAATGACTGGTGGTGCAATTTTGGACCGACTCTCTTTGTCACTCCATCCTCATGTGGAATAGGCATTACGGGAAAGCACTTTTAGCACATTCTTACTTTTGATGTAGTTAGACAGAAGTTGAAGACCCTGGTAACCCTGTTGCTTAGCGTGACAACTTTCCGGATATCTCTTTTTCCGAGTTGAGGGTTAAAGCACATTGGGTGTCATTCGCTAATAATTGCTTGCGTTATTTGTATTTATGAGCACATTTAAACTGTCGATGTAAACTTTCTGCCTAATTCACATCATGTGCATGCGCACATTATTTTTTCGTTGTTCTAATGTTGGTGAATTTGGAGTATTCCAAGTGAGCGACCATGCATCCAGGTTAGTAATTCGGGTAACACTTTACAGTAACATTGTAGTGCCTTAGCTAACATGAACAAACAATGAACAATACTTTTACAGCGTTTATTTAATTTAGTTTGTTGATTTCAACTAACATGAAGAATTGTATTGACATTAAGTAACATTAACAAGGATTAATACATGCTGGAAAACTATATTGCGTATTGTTAGTTCATGGTAACTAATGCATTTACTAATGTTAACAAATACAACTATTGTAGGTGTTACTGTAATTTGCATAAAGCATATCCAAAACAGCTCAATAGAAGTACATCTTGCAAAGTCTGCACCGAAGCAAAAGATTAAAAAAACTTGACCGATAATGAAAGGGAGGTTTTGCTGTCAGAGGTTAATGTGGTTTCACCAGAAATGTGCATCTGTGTAAATAATGAAATATAATATTAATGAAATACAAATTAAAATAATAATATATCACATTATAAATAAATTCATCAATATTTTTTGTGAATTATGATTTTTTGGGGGGGGGATTTCACACAAAACAAAATGCATGCTTCGTGAATGAGATCCATTGTACCGCAGACTTGAATAATTCTACAAAGGTCATGTAATATTAAGCACACCTGTTGTTGTTTAGGTGACACAGCTAAGTAATGTAAAAAATGAATTTTTAATTTCATATTTGTTTATGAAAGTGACATCTGCCGTTGAAGTCGTGAACTATTAATGCATTTGAATAAGTATCACTTATAAAAGGAGAAGCAGGCCTGCTGCTGAGATTAACAGTAAATACTCCCACACAGTAACTATTCTTACCACATACTACTTAAAAAGCCTGACATCCCGCTCGTGGCTGCGTGCCCTATGGATCTGCGAAATTTCTGGTTGACGGGTAAGAACATCCTTCAGTCAAGGTTATGAGATGGGCAGGGCTGAGCCGAATGAGGTCTCAGTGATCATATACCCTAATTTGAACAAAGCATAATGAGGGGCTGTAATAAAACATCTGTTTTAGCATAGTCGGTGATTAAAACTGACCTTTGAGTAAGACAGAGAAGTGCTTAACGACTGAAGTGGTATGCAAAGTGAAAAATGAATGCATTATCAATGTAATTAATGTCTATGGTGGACCTAAAGGCATTATGCAAATTGCGCTGAATCTTAATGCCTTCCACATCAAATGCTCTATCTGTTGATTGCCCACAGACGTTTTTCTTGAAGGTTCTATTCAGTATTAACTCCCTAACCTTAAAAAATGTTCTTCCATCTTCAGAGCGATTTATAAAGTATGTGGGGTGGCGGTTAAAAGCTTGTTATTCTTGTATTTACATGAGCTTCATAACCCGGGCAGGCCATCTGGTTGGCCTTGGAGTCGGACGTTTGACAGAAATGACTATTATGAGGTTTATTTGGGGTGCGGGGGACAACCTGTAATCTATAATCTATGCTATGAATAGTTTATATGTTGGCTTGACTAAAGACTGAAACTGGATGTGATTTCCTCTTTCCTGGACCTTGTTTTTGTTTTTCAGTGTTAGTGGCGCAATTATTGCAGTTTACAAACCCGCAGGTGGCAGAAATTGCTCAGTCTGACATTTAAGTTAAGGTAGGAAAGGTAGTACTTTTTGGTTTTACAAAGGAAAAACCCAGTAATGCCGGTGTTTTAACTTGAGAGGCAATGGTGAATGATTCACAGAAAAGGTCTGATAGACAACAGTTAAGTGATAGTTCACCCAAAAATGAAAGTTTTCTCCCTCTTGTCATTTCAAACCTGTATGACCTTTTTTCTTCTGCAAAACACAAAAGAAGATATTATGAAAAATGTTGGTAACAAAACAATGCCGTTACCTATTTACTTCTATTGTATAGTCACAAAACCAAGTTAATGGGTACTTTACGCTGTTGTTCGGTTACCAACATATATTCTTTTGTGTTCTTGAATTAATGTGTCTGTCGACTAGATAAGTAAATATGTTGTGTTGGTAAATATGATAATGTTCCAAGTATGTTATTTCATCTCTGAATTTCATTTTTCAGAGGGCTCTAATATAATAAGAATAGCATGGTTTTGCGTTTATGTTCTTAGTTCATTTGACATTTCATTCGTGCTTAAGGTGTGACTATAGTCTAGGTTTGTTTTAAGAGCCTACAAAAGTGATCTACAGAAGTTATATAAAAGCTGTAATTACTGTAATTCATCCGTATTAATGGAAGTAATGCACTTATTGCTGCAATGTTTGAAGAGTATACATACAGAAAATGTAAAGTACACTGCTTACCATCTGTATGGGAAGACCGCGAAGTTAAAAGAAAACATTCATCCATGTCAAATTAAAGAACCAAATTCCACCCCCACATTCCTGTCCATGATGCATTCATCTCCCAAAAAGTACTTCAGGAAGACGGCACTTATAAACGTACAGTAAATTGCAGTCTCACGCTTGTCTAAGAAATGCAATAAAAGAACTATGAGCTTTGTTGATTCGTATGAGCCGAGACATTTCAACAAGCCCTATGAAATAACAGGGTTCATTTCATCATTTAACAGCACAATGGAAGGGCAGAGTGCAGTATATGTAAGAATGCTATAATGCAGCCTGTTAATACTAATATAGCCTGTTGGTATTAATAACATAAGCATATTGACACTTTAACCTAACTGTGAAACATCTTCATTTCACACCAACAGCTCTCCGCTCCTTTTGAAATCCCGATGACCCTTGTGTAAAATAGATTTCATTAATCTGGGCACAAGAGCTCTTATGAGAGCTTGTGTGCTGTTCACTTTGTATTCATTAGAGTTGCATACTGCGATAATGCAGGAAGAGGGGAGTTTTCCTCCTCCCCCACCACCAAGGCCAACTTTTTCATCAATGCACCTGCAGTGTGCTTATAGGGATTTAGATTACCCTGCTTCATCAATAAGCTGCACAGGTCATCGATGAAATTATCCTTTGAATACAATTAGGGAAGTAATAAAGCCTTTCATTGTCCTTGACAGATTGATGGTCTTAATCTTTGGGGCGAGAACATTATCTGCTGATACCAATGTGAGGTAAAACGTCCCCATATTGCCTGACATAAATATTAAAGGTAAATAATCTGAAGTTCGGCTTCGGCGTGGAGCCGTCGCCTTAATTCGATATGAAACGTTCCCTAATTTACATGCAACCTTGTGTCACTGATTAATTACAACTTGTTTATCTCGAATTATCTACATTAATTAAATGTATGACTGTGTTCTGACCTGGCAAATGAGTGCTGGGATATTAAAACATGTTTACCATGGTAAAAACTTTGTGCTGTCAGGAAGATAAACTTTCAGAGCAGTTGCCTGTCCCAGGAGAAAAATGTGACCCAGTCTGTAAAAACTCAGCTAAATACTTTTTTTTTGGTTTACTGTTTTCTACATATAATCATCATAAATAGTGTAAAGAACACTCTGTAAAAATATAACCTTGATATCTTTAATACTGACTGAGCCGTGTCAAAGATTAAAATCATAGTGAAATTAATGGTTGAAATGAAAATTTGATGCTTGCTATCTCACAAATATTATTGCTCATATGTTGCAGAGTAGAGTAGAGTAGAGTAGAGTAGAGTAGAGTAGAGTAGAGTAGAGCAGAGTAGAGTAGAGTAGAGTAGACTGGAGTGGAGTAGGGTAGGGTAGGGTAGAGTAGAGTAGAGTAGAGTAGAGTAGAGTAGAGTAGAGTAGAGTAGAGTAGAGTAGACTGGAGTGGAGTAGAGTAGAGTAGAGTAGAGTAGAGTAGAGTAGACTGGAGTGGAGTAGAGTAGAGTAGAGTAGAGTAGAGTAGAGTAGAGTAGAGTAGAGTAGACTGGAGTGGAGTAGAGTAGAGTAGAGTAGAGTAGAGTAGAGTAGAGTAGACTAGAGTGGAGTAGAGTAGAGTAGAGTAGAGTAGAGTAGAGTAGAGTAGAGTAGAGTAGAGCAGAGCAGAGCAGAGTAGGGTAGGGTAGGGTAGGGTAGAGTAGAGTAGAGTAGAGTAGAGTAGGGTAGGGTAGGGTAGGGTAGGGTAGGGTAGGGTAGAGTAGAGTAGAGTAGAGTAGAGTAGAGTAGAGTAGGATAGGGTAGGGTAGGGTACATTTGACTAGAATAGACTAGACAAAAGTATATACTTAAAACTAAAAAAAAACATAAGAACTTAAGAAATGCATGAAAAACATACAAGAAGATATGGGCATAGCACATGTAAACAGATTGGGCTTATGAACAAGAGGGGCATATCAATTAAAAAATATTTTATATTGAGTGTATACTTTGTAGTGAATAGTGTGTAAAGCTACGAAGACTTGGTTATGTTTTAAGTGTTAACCTTGTATATCAATATAAAAATAGATTTAAATGTGGACACATGGTAAGAGTGTGTTGCATAGCTCAGATTATTTGTTCTGATGACAGATGTTTGAGTTTATTTGACTTGATTGTGAGCACAGTTTGTGACAATGTTGAGTTTTATTCTGAAATTCCTCTTCTCATGAGAGTAATCTCCCTAGAGATTCTGCAAAAGTTTTCATGTGCGCTGCATTGAGTTTCATTGCTTGTCTAGGAGAAACACTGACATTTTAAAGAGACCTCATTTGTTTGTTGTTTTTCAGAGCAGCATTCACCTATGTCGAAAAGATCACGGCCGGACTCGAAAATAAAACGAGAAGTAAATCTAAGTTGCTGTGAGTTAAACAGCATTTCAGGCTCTCTCAATAAATAATTCACTCTCCAGTGATCACACTAAATTTAATTAGCCCTTGTTATCCTGATATTATCAGGGCCTTTACGCTGTAGCATCTCTCTCAGCATCAGGGCAAAAGGACCTCTCACTGCACACTGCCTCTGGGTCACAGGACAGGACACACACACACACACACACACACACACACACACACACACACACACACACACACACGCGCGCACACACACGCGCGCACACACTCCCGTGCAAACAAGCATCCACACTGATTTAGAGTTCAGAGCCACTTAAAGATTATTAAGCAGAACAAGGAAACTGCACATTGTGCAAAGGGCATTTACAATACTTTGCTCAAATCTCAATGGGGTCACTCCAGAGTTTTTTGTGGTACAGTATGTAATTGCTGAGCACAGGATCAACACTTCTGTACAGCAAGAGTTCTGTTACAGCCTCCAAACGCATTTGCTGCTTTCCTATTAGTCACAAAGGATAGTTCAAAGATGATTATAAAAAATGTTTTCTGTAATTAATATTTCATCTTTCCTTTAGGAAAAAAGATACGAATCGAGATGTTTTGAAAGTCTTGGGAGATTAGTTACTTAAAACAGTTTTCATGTTTTTGGGGGAGATTCTTGCTGCAGCTCGCAGAGCAAAAATTGTTAATGCGATCTCCCTAAAATCTCTCCCAGAAACAAGCAAACCTTTTTGCTTGAATATCATGCATTTTATGGTTCTATATTTTGTTAACATTTGCCTCATTTCTGTTTTTTTACTTGAAGGAAAAATTTGTGAAACAAAGTAACTTAAGTGAGAACTCCATTAAGTCTCAAGAGCTATAAAAGCTCATCCTCTGAGCAATAACGGTTTTCATCTAGGAGTAGAACCGGCGCCGAGCGGTATTATCTCTTCACACTAACCGTAACGCATCATGAGACGTGACAATGGAGTGATAATGTTTAGTATAATGTTCGAACCCCCTCTCAGACATATAATGTTATTGGCCACTGAGCTGTCTGTGTGCTGGGGCTGTGAGCTGCTGTGGCGTGGTGCGATTCGCTCGGGCTTAATTGCAGTGATTGTGAAAGCGGTGTAGCAGTATAATGTGGTGCTGTTCAGGCAAGCATGGAGCTGTGGAGACATCAGTTTGAGGAGGTGACTGGTTGTGAGTCACACACACACACATACACTTGTCAAAAGCAAGGATAGAACGGAGTGAGACAGCAGGCCAAGGAGTCTTAAAGAATACTCTAACCTCAAGATAGCCAGAATGTTAGTCGTTTGCAGGTTGATTCGAGCATACCCAGTGAGATTTTTATACAATTCAGGATGGAGAATTAGAGTTGTAGTGTAAGTTCTGTTTTAAGATATGGACATGGAGGCAAAACGAAACCGCTTACACCTCAAGTGTGAGATGATGTAAATAGTGGCTGTGGCTTGATTTTTGAAGTGCATTTTCAGATTTTGATTAAAGATTATGAGGGCACATGAATTTTTAAAAGAGAATTACCCACAGTGATAAGGTGTTTATAAAAAACACTGCAATATTCCATGAAAAAAATAGGAATTGTAATTTTGAATTTCATCTGTACTTTAAGGGTACTTTGTTTTTACATTTATATTACATTTATATTTAGGCATTTAGCAGATACTTTTATCCAAAGCGACTAACAGAGATTTTTTGGGGTTGCACTCTCACATGAAATATATACAGTTTTCATTTTGTTATACAGCTCTGGAAAAAATAAGAGCCCACTCAAAATCTAAATCAGCATTTCTACATGTATTGAGGCCATTTCATACAAGTGTCTTTTGAATTTCTACAAAAACAAATCTCAGTAGCAACATAATGTCACCTAACAGCAATGTAAAAGTCAGCGAGCATGCCAAGATGACTTGAACAGGCTTATTCCATCAAATATACATTTTTAATGGTGCTGATTAAAAATATATATGAATTTGTTGTCCTTGAAGTATGTCCCAGTTTGCCCAGTTCACATTTCCTGCAAATGTTTTTGTAATCTATGAGAAATCAGTAGTTCATAGAATGAAACAAAAATGATTATTTTTACCTAATCTATTAATCGTAAATTCAAGAAAAAATTAAAATTACTTTAAATTGATCTCTTATTTTTTCCAGAGCTGTGTACACGGTGTATGTGGTTATTTTTTGTTTTATACTTTTGAAGCTTGCCTCAATGTCATCGTTTGATGTTTCTGGTCTCTTGTTTTTTAAAATTTTGTTTTTATCCACATTAATATACCCTTGTCACAATTTTAACACGGTTTCACTCTAAAATACTCAGTTTGAAGTCACTTTATCCCAGAGAGTTTTTGATAATGTAGGACTTTATTTTTAACTGATTATGGTTTTGTTTCATTGCAGAGAACTAGCATCTGGCATCACTGCTAATTGGTCAATGTTTTTGAACATTCTGACATGGCACGCAGCTTTGACGCTTCCAGCAAAGACACAGTGTTGCCCTCAAAGACTTCTAACCCTTGTAAATCACAACCTTTCAGTGTGTTGCTTCATTTGATCGCTGGGTTTTTTGTATATGAACTAAATTGACTTGTTTGCTGTTCATTGGCCGGCTACATTTGCGTAGTTTCGGACTGACGGCGGAAGGTCTGAACTTCATAGTAGCTTTCGTCTGACTTGCATGTAAAGCAACCAATCACAGTTCATTTTGTTCAGCGTTACATTTGGGGGTGTTAGGGGTAAAGTCGAGCTTCCTGCATCTCCCAGAAATCCTGTAGAATTCAACCAATCATGTAACTCCGGAAGTGTTTCCGATTTGTAGATGCCCAAACAAATTTTTGCTTGTCTTGGCATCCAAAAATGCGTTGAATTAGCTTTACACACTGTAGATGTCACAAATCACATTTCCATCTTTGCATTGATCAAGTTTTGCACAGCATGCTCGAAAGAGCCTTGGTTCCTCAGCAGCCATGTAAGCTCACCCCTCTACCTCCGTACACCTCAAATCTTGTTTGTCATTCTCCAAAAACGCCAAAGACATCTTTATTGCGTCTGGGCTGGCAATGATTTTTTTTCCAGCGTGACAAGATAAAGGCGAGTCTGCACTTCAAACAGCTTCTGTTGGCTGCGCAGGAATAACAATCGGCGCTTCATTATTTATTTTTCGCCTCTGTTGTCTCTGGCAGTTATCTTAGCTATGCGTCGTTATCCAACAACGCACCCCCCCACCCCGACAGCCCTCCTCTCGCTATTATTACGAATTCAAAAGAAATACTTTCTGAAGTGTAGCGAGCGCCTGGGGAGCTGATTAGCTATTTACAGATGCCACCCACAAAATCCCATGACCCTTGGAGTGGAGGCTGCTAGCAGACAAGCCAATTAGCAAAGAGAAAGGCTGCAGCCTCGTATTAATGCCATTATTCTCTCTGTAATGTCGCCTATTGTTATTCTTTGTGGAGCGATGCACTGGAAACCGGGGGCACCTGCGTGAACCTGTTAATGGAGGTGCTGAGTGCTGATGATGGGGCCGTGAAAAGGCCAACTGTGAGCGGGGAAATCCCATTTCAGTGACGACGTGAGCAGACCACTGCTTTGGGTTTCAGGCCCACGGTGTTAACAGGAAGTGGTTATTGACAGCCGGGAATCCGCG
Source organism: Oreonectes daqikongensis (assembly GCA_026939265.1). Taxonomy (NCBI): domain Eukaryota; kingdom Metazoa; phylum Chordata; class Actinopteri; order Cypriniformes; family Nemacheilidae; genus Oreonectes; species Oreonectes daqikongensis. Next base: position 2,350,305 of record JAOTQM010000125.1, on the reverse strand, counting down.
CGGTGGATGAATTAAACAACTATGGCTTTGTGTGTGCTGGGTCTGACTGCGTATGTGCTTTTTTTAAAGGAAGTTGTATTGTTTTTTTCATGAAGAACATGGATTTCTTAGAAATAAACATAATTGATTTTATTTAGATATGTGCCATTTCTCCTTGACGTAAAAGGTGAAAGATTGAATCTGTGTCAGAGGAGTCCTGTGGATTTCACCGACTTTACGCTCTTCTGAACTCTTCAGTCTGGGGGTTAAATGTCTTGTGTTTTTTGTACAGTTATCTCTGCATGTTAATCTATAGGATCGTATAGAGATAGGAGAAGATATTGTGAATATAATAAAATAGACATCACCTTTATAGGGATAGTTTACCCAAAAATGACAATTCTGTCATTATTTACTCAACCTCTTGTCATAATGAGGGCAGCTGAATATGATACAAACTAGTGGTCGGCTGGTTAATCTGACAGGAGTATATTAAATTGTTATAGAGTACCTCAGGGATGATGTATTTTTGTAGGCCAACCCGGAAGTTACTGCTTTCCTCGACCAAAAGCCTATATCCCATAGACTTTGGAAGATTGCCAAAAAATGCTAATGAAAGAAAGCACATTTTTTTGCTTTTATTAACCACAGACCTTATTTTAACCAAAAACCCATTGACTTTGAGGCGATGGAACCGCTTTTCTGTTTTGCATACAAAAATACGCCATACCTTTTTTTTAATGGTATGGTCATATGGCGATGATCGACACAGCAACCACAGGTGACAATAGCGGTGACAAAAGGATGAGGGGAAGTTGTAGCAGGTGTAATTGATGGGACACATTCTCTGATAGCAAGGCATGAAATACAGCACAGTGCTAAGATCAGAGTTCAAATGGCTAATTTAGCTTTTAATTGAAATCAGTGGAGTGTAGTCTACCCTGACAGCATTGAGCGCTCGGGGACCCACGGGGCTGCCATGGACTTTCCACACTTTATATCTTTAATTTACACCATCAGTTAAAGACTTGTCCCAACACAGCATGCCAGAACACCTTTATGACCAAATGTGGGGTTTGTAGTGTTTGTACATTATTTATTGGAGTTTACATATCCAATTTTTTAATAGCAATCTATGCAATTACTATTGAATAAACAGCAATTTTTTGGAACGTATTTTGGCATTAGGTAGATTTTTTTCCCAATTTATTTTTTACATTTTTTCCCAAATCTATGCCAGTACTGTTGCATACACTGCATTTTTGCGAGTTTTTTCTGCATATGTTAGATTTTCCCCTCCAAATCTATGCAATTGCTATTGCACACATTGCATTTGTTGGAATTTATTGCTGTATTTGTTAGATTTTTTTTGTTCAACTGGTTTCCATTGCATGCTCTCTTTTTAGTTTATACAATCCCTGGGTATCGAGCTCATGATCTTGCCGTTGCTAGCGCTGTGTTGTTTGATGTACAAGAATGCCATCCCCATAGTTAACTCGAATGAGCAAATCAAAATCTGGTGTTATAACATTCGTGTATTCCGATGCCGATTGTGAATGAGAACTGTCTACATGCAGTAAAAGATCATTTCTGAATGTCTGTTTGTTACGTTTAATATCTCCTGCATAAATAATACAGATATAATAATATGCTGATGTTAAAGAAGCGTCAACTTTTACGTATCTGGATGCTATCAGCTTGATATGACTCATCCACTGCTACACAACATGTGTCTGAAAGATGGCATATATTTACTGGGGATTAAAGATGGTGAGCGAGCGAGCGATGGCTGGAAAGAATAGCGTGTCGTAGCAGCGTCTGGTCTCTTTCGTTCAGTACCTGTCAGCCCGCGTTAGCGGTCGGAGCCTTCCGAGAGGGGCTCGCATGAAACTGTCAGTGCATCCTCTCCACCTCCGCGTTCCCTCTCTCTCCTCCTCCTCCTTGCTGCTTTCTCTCCATCCGTCCGTTCCTCCCTCCCACCCTCATCTCAATATCCCTCTCTCTCTTTCTCTGATATGTTCTTACAGTGTAAGTCACAGCCTACCCAAGCACCCCCCGCACACACACCCACCCACCCCACATACACACACCCTGCATGTGTGAACATAAACACACATACACGCACCGCAGACGCGTGTGGTTGACCGCACTGGGCTCTCAGCAGAGTGTGAAGACACGCACAGCACGCCAAAGAAGCAGCGTTACTGAATCTAACGCAGGACCGGCAAGCAGATCGCATCGAAAACCATCCTACTTTCTCTCTCTCTCTCTCTCTCTCTTTCTCTGCCTCTCTCACCCCTTTTTCAGTTGTACTTGTGTGTAGAACCGGAGAAGAAGAAAAACCCTCTCTCTCACTCTCGCTCTCTTCCTCACTCTCTCTTTCTTTCTCGCTGTCCTATGGTGGGATAAACCATGAAAAGATGAGCTTGTGATACAGCACCAGACCTGAGTGACCTGACAGCTCTAACTGTAAGTACGCGAGTCTCTTACTTCCCTTTCCGCACGCACAGACGAACTGAAACACACTCACGCTTACGTACAGTGAAAATATTTCGTGTATGAATTGAAATTTGAACGTTTATCTGAATTTGAGGCAACATTTTAATGTCTGATGAAACTCTATTATTGATGCTTGGGACTCAATCGATTATTTAGATTCACATTGAATGATTTGTTTTGTTTAGGTGACACGTCTGGTATTGCTGCGAATCTTCTTAGTGCGTCTTTAAGCAACACGTCCAGAACTGCGTGTGGTGATTCGTAGTGGCGTTTTCTCATGTGTTATTAAAAAGTACACATCGCACACCGCTTTCCGTAAACACGGCACTTATCTGTCACACGGTCACTTTTGTTCCTTAATCCCTGCATGTTTATTTGAAGTGAAGATCGAAGAGTCAAAAACAATACAGATCATTTTATAGAGAATTATCCACATTTCTCAATCTCAATTGAATTCAGTGTGTGAAGTTGTGCAATACTTTTTATTTGAAAGCATATTTCCTTTATGGTCCTATTCTTTACGCATTCTTTGTCTACACTTTCTGTGGTTTTCACGGTTTGCTACAGATAAATGAGATTCTGATACTGTTTGTTCGGTTTCCTTGTCAAACTCCCTTCATGGAACCAGGTTTTATTTTTTGGTTCCTATACGCATTGAGATCTGTTAAAACATCGTCTTTTGCAGAGCGTAGAACAGGTTTTTATTTTGTTGGACTGCTGGATGAGTAAGAAAGTGCCTCATCTTTGGATGACCGGACATTGCGAGAGAGAAAGAGAGAGATATTGACAGAGAACAGCGTGTCACATTCGGCTTGCTTGTGACGGTTTGCTCAGGCAGTATAGCATAGCTGACAACTAAAGTGAGAACACAGTGTTATCTTCAGCCTGTGAACAGTCGGGAAATAAAATCAAGGCTTTTAGAATGGATTTCAGGAGTCGCTGAGACGAATAATCGTCCGTCTAAAATACTGCAGGAGCATAGCTCTATGAAAGAAGTCCAAAAGTATGAACACAGGACCTGACAACAGGCTTTTGTTGTGTATTTTTAGTAATACAGTTTATGTTCAAATTATATTGTCAGCATAATTTGTATGACTTTTGTATTTAGTTTGAGGAGATCTCAAGAGGCTTTCTGAACTTTGAGGAAAAGCTGACGAATCATATTTTCTGGGTTAAATATTCTTTATTTTGCGTCAACTGTTTTTTTTTTATGGTTTTAAAACAAAAAACTTGTAGGTTTCAGGACTTTTGAATCTTATATTTTTAGCGCAGATTTTGGACACCATTGTATAAAATCACTAGATTAAATGGTGATAAGTTTTGTGAATGATGTTTTTGTAAATAATGTTATAAGCATAGAATATTTATATTTGTTACATTTATAAAATATTCTTAAAATTATCTTAATTGATCTTTGATAAAATATTTAACAAATGCTCTTCATATGCGCCATGAATCAAAGATGGTTGTGTTGACATAAAGTATCTCAGCTGCAGTTAATATATTCCTAAGCATTGCTAATAGCTAGTTGCCATGTCTTCTACCACACACCTGTACTTTGCACCTTAAGTAGTTATAATGTGTATATGTTATATTTATAGCACATTGTAGAGCCGCCACTATAATAAGGCACACGTTTTTTTAGTCTTTAGAGAATTATACTCTAAGTCTAATAATCCTTTACATGTTCATTGCCAGTTTTTTTGCTGTACTGTCTATAGGATTTGTTGTGGAGATCAAAGCGCACAAAAATTCCATTGTTCATGTCAGTATGGCAGTAAAACACTAAGTACTTGTGTAATGCTTCTCTGGTAAACTAATAGAAGCGAGCAACTTCTGGCATTCGATCAAGCTCTCTACCTTCTCTCGTTTTCTCACTTTCCGGCGTGCGTGCGTTCGTGTGATTTCACCATTAGAGGTTTGACTACAGCGCTGTTTCTCGATATGAGAACGTCCTGCTGAGACGCATGTCACATGAAAAATGGCACGAGATGTGTGAACCACATGGTCAGAGAGGTTCACAGCTTGTGGATGCAGATTTCATTCATCCATATGTTAGTGCAGCTCTGGAACGAGCTTTTAAGCAAGCTCCTTGATTTCAATATCAAATTGGCATAATTATGTTACTTAACTTCATCACAGCATGAGACGTTTTTTTGTTGATGGATTTTGTGCTGATGTTTTCTGCAGAATGAGCTATACATAGAAGTTGACATCTTCATTTTTGTTAAACTCGGCATAATTAGTTTTAAAGCAAATTGCAAAGAACGTTTGTGACCAGCCTGCAAATTTGCATTGTCATTGTCAAAAGTACAGCGTTGCTTTGCTTCTTCGAAAGCCGTTGCATATCAGAAGGTTGTAATAGTGGTGTCAAAAGGGCGTAACATAATTGCTCTATATTGCTTATTCATCAAGTCACCATATGTGTGCAGGAAATTTTGGATGTAGCAACCACTTTGTCCCCCACCCACAAGAATTGTATTTGTCTCTTCTGTATTTGCGAGATTGTGGTAACTTTAAAGACCTGTCGTACACTCTTAATTATTGTATACTTAGTGATTTTTATACATGCAGCATATAGATATTATGTACGTGTTTTGAATATACAAATATTATAGCATATATCTCAACCTTAGTAACTTAGTAAAAAACAATAAATGGTTGACGAAACTAACAAAGACGCATCAGTACTGTTGCCAGATAGATTCTATTGTATCACTGGACTGGCAGTCCTTCAATACCAGTAAAGTTTGTAGTTATCTGGCAGCGCTTCGGCTCATTTACACAGAGAATATTGTCGTTGTCAGATGACTGACTCATAGTTGCTCAAAACCCAAACTTAAATTAATTATCAGGCATTATTGGTATCGGTGGTTGAGACGGGTGGTCTGTATATATAGATACAAATATACAAACCGTTTTCTGCAGATAGCTTGAGGGTCTATGGAAAAATGCTGAGTTTGTGAGCTGAAAAACGTATTGAAACGTTTCCAGCCGCTTAAGTATACTCATTCATCTGTTATATATGAATTTAAACTCAATGCGGAGTAATTTAATAATAGTTTTATGCCTTAAAACCAAATGAACTACCTCCAAGGTGAATCACAACAATGCATAATTTGATTCTAAGCACCAAAAAAGTTTTTGAATATTAAAGAAAAGACAGAAGTGAGCTGCTTTTTTGTAAAGCATTGGGAGTTATTAAATTATAAAAGATGATACTGCACAAAACCCTTTAGTTTATAATTTTTTTTCGATATGTATAAAATACTTTTGGCTATTTTAGAACCACGTGTGATTGTTTAACAACCTCAGAGATTGTGATCTAGAGATTGTGGGTCTAGAAATAATCAAGTTCTCTATGACGATAGAGATTTTACTTATTGCTAAACATCCTCAGTACCTCAGTACCCATTGAAACATTTCACGTACATGGGTTTGTCATACAATTTATATAATGTTTGCGTTAATCTACCTTCTGTGTTACTCTGATATACAGGCATCAAGGCAGTATGTGGTCCCACGAAGATACAGTATGAATATATATGTATATACACATATACATCCACGGAAGAAAATTAAGAGACCATTTCAAAGACCATTTTCAGTTTTTCTGAATGTGCTATTTATAAGTATGTGTTTAGTTAAAAGGACTATTTTTGTTTGAATCTGTGAATTACTAACAATATTTCTCCCACATTTCCCAAATATTGTTTCTATTTGCATAAAATGAAAACTAGAGAAACAGATCAAAATAACAGAAAAGATGCTCTGTATTTTTTTAGACTTCAAAAACTGCAAAAAAAACCCAAGTTCATATTCACTTTTAAGCAATACAACAGTAATATTTGTACATGTATTCAGGTAAAGTTAAAAGTCTTTCATGTTGCCGTTGGATGACTTTGTCACTGCTGAGGTTTGCTTTTGTTAAAATTGTTGAAACAGACCCTGGACTGGAATCCATTAATACATCTAGAAATGCTGCTTAAATGAAATTTTGGAATGGTCTCTTAATTTTTCTGCGGCTGTATATATAGTTATACTATATATAGTTAATAATGAAACAACCTATAAATACATCCTACATGTAAAATACATTATATAGTGTATTATTAACTATATAAATGAGATACAGTATGTTGAAGGACAGACATAGCCCCTCCTTTCTGCATGAAGATCATAAATCATAAATCGCCATCAAATTATTAATATTCGCTCATGATCAAAACCTAACAAAGTTCATTTGTGCTGGTCCAGGGTTAAAGAGAACCACCCTGACCTCACCTTGGACCCCTCACTGTCACGATACCCCAGCGAGTGACTGATGCAGGACTAAAGGACCTACTTGTTTATGTTCAATGGAGAGCTTTCTTTCTCTTCGGCGTGTTTATTTATGAGCCCCTCTCATCCGGCCTGAGCGGGGGGAGATAAATCTGTCACACACAGATCTACTACTGCTACACCACCATCACACACACCAGCTAGCCGAGACGCTCTTCTTTTGTCAGGCTGAAGTACATGAACACAGTGTACCAACGGTTGTTGTGTTTTTCAGCCCTAGTTTTGAGATTGGATATAATGAGGCCGAAAGACCCCAGCGAGGAAAGTGTTTCTGCTCCCAAAGTGCTCGGCGATCAAAAATAGATTTCTCCTTATTGAATAGCGATGGAGTCATACGATATACAGGAAAAGAGCTTCAACTTTGTTCAAATGTAAATATAATGGTGGAGATTATGGCAAAAATACATAAACTTTGATCTTTTGTAACTGCATGGGTTGACTTTATAGATCAGGACGCCCAAATGTACAACATATAGTCACATATCAATACAACTGTGTTGTCATTTGATTCAATTTATTGCTGTTTGGAAGGCTGATGTGTTATATGAGTCATAAAACTTTAATTTAAATACATATTTAAATAAATATTTATATATGAGGTATTAAACCAATAATCTGTCACTTGTAATTCAATAATGACTCAGTAGCGTTGTTGTAGTTTAATAAACTGCAGTTTATTTTGCCATCTCAACTCTTAATTACTATTTACCGAATATTAAAATAGCAGTTGTAAAATTGTAATATTTAATTATGTAAATATTGCTCTGCAGCTTTATTGAAACAGCAAGCAAAATGCTCTATGACAGACCTCATGGGTTTTCTGCATACAGCAGACAATGTGTTTCTAAGTCTTACGATCTGTCTGTTGTTCTTGTTTTTTTTAAAACATTGTTTAGATAGGATGCAAGATTTATGTGTTTGAAGTTTCGAGTGATCGGTGGGTCCGGAAACAGTGACTCATCATCTTGTCATAGCTTGTCATGCTGCTCATATTTTTGGATGGAGTTGCATTAAAGGCCGTCTGCTTGATCATCTGTCTATTTAGAAATCCACCGGAACTGCTGCCACTCACAGGATTCACACCACCGAACGCCTGCTACAAATATTTGCAAACATATTTTCATGCAAAGTAAATGCTGTATGGAATTGAACATCTTACTGTAATGGTTTTTTCAGGAGTACTTCGTTCTGATTGGTCAATCGCAGCATTTGGATTTTGTTACAAAAATGCTAAAACTGTGTATTTGAACATTGTCCCTGGCAACTTAACTACTGTTTCATAATGTCTAGTTTAATAATTGATATAAAAATGATCGAAACTTCAATCAATATTTCATTTGCAATTATGACGTTTAATAACAGTCATTATCGTTTTTATTAAAGAAACATGTGATACAAGACCTGTACTGAATTTGCAATCGTGACCAAGTGAATGTGCTCTTGTTATAGACAGTTTTAAAGCAACAACATAAACGTTACTGCACATGCACGTTTTTGTGGCCCAAACTTAACTTCTAGTACACATCCGCAAAGAATCCCTGCAGATTATTTCTGATAACAAGCAAAAGAAATAACAAGTAAATGATATTAGCTAGTTAGTTAAAAATATGTCTAGCCAGTATTATTTTGGGTTACCAGCAGAAGAACCGTTACTTGGCTAAACTGAAACTGAAGTTACACGACCCATTCAACAAATTGTTTAGTTAATAAAATTATGTAATAAAAATGTGTTCTTGGTATGAACGGGCCTTAATTGTCACCAAACTGTGTATCCCACACATGCATTTATAATTTTCAGCTGTCCGGTGGTGATGTTAATGAGATCATCGTCAGTCATTGTTTTCCTGTCAAATTCTGAAAGTTAAAAGCGAGCCGAACGCTTTAAAAATGCATCTAACAGCAGCGGCAACCTTTGGCGACGTGCATTCGTGACAGCTCTGATGTAATTCCCTAGTATTCAGTTAGGCAGTACTTCCATATGTGACTGCCAAGACCATGGCAGTTCAATCCGTGCCCTCCAAGGAACGGCTTTGATAGTCGGACTCAGAGAGATTGTGTGGTCCTAGACTGGATCATGCTTAGTGCTATTCATGGAATATGCATGGAAGACACCGTATATGATATTGTGAGCAAAGCAAATATCACAGGAGCTCCTGTTTAGGGGTCATAAGTTTCCCACTAAATGTGCAACCTGCGTCCCAAGCGACGTACCGCGGCTGAGAAATAATGGACCCGTGTTTGGACCGTGCTTCTGAAACACCCTGACAAAAGACAGCTTAGCCAACAATGTCCTCCCCTTCACAGAAAGGAGGAAATAAAAAAGCAAACTGGCTGGGGGAAAGACTAGCTTTTATCCACAGTCTGTTTGATGTTGGATTTTGTGTGTCTGCGTGTGTGTGTGTGTCCAGGGCACCACCAATCCTGTGAGAGCACTGGTTATCGTTGCACGTCAAGGGAGGGGTACAGTCGCCTCTGGCCCCTGGAGAGACACTCCTGCGTCCCCCGAATCCACCAAAACAGGCAGAAAAGCTAGTTAAAGCAGCAGCCGTTGCGGACACACAGATCCTAGCCATTAACAAGCTCTCTCTCTCCCGCTTTCTCTCTCTGTACCGGGTCTGGTAGCAGTGATTAGAGCCCTGTTGAAGCTGTGTAATAAGGATGGGGGCTACGGCTTTTGCGCTGGCACGATCAGCTGCGCGGCCGTGGCGGGTTTTTCAGAGGGCTGTTGCAAGAAGATAGGGAGATTGAATGGAAAGAAAAAAACTGTCCCGAGGTAAGAAAGAGGAAATGGGTGAATTGCTATTATTTGGTAAAAGAGATGGCATAGACATGAGGGAAAGTCGAACATCACAATTATCCTCCGTATCTCTACGCAACCTCACAATGTCTGTACTCGACCCGTCTGTTGTTCGCGATCGTAAAATCATTAGCCTTTTTCACACATGCAGTCTTTACTGTAATTTACCAGTAAGAGATCATGTTTGAACAGTACCTTTTCAAAAATACTAATACATCTGTTCTGGCTGTTTTCTGGTATGAGAAGTTGTAACAGTAATATTCAAATTACTGCTATGATGCTCAGTGTGAACAAAGAATAGGATTACAGGTCTAAGCATTTATGTGGTCACCTGTGACATGAAAGTTTGCTTTGGACCAGTCATAAGCTGCAGATGACGTGTTTACTCTCAGTATACTAGTCCTATACTATAAAAAATCTACATCTCATGATGTGAGGTGAAGCAGCTAAATTTCAATTTTAAAATGTTTAAATGTTGCGTTCGAAAGATCTCCAACGTTCCTCATTCAAGCAATTGTGTACTTTCACGCCTGTAAAAAATAGCCTGGGGGCGTTACCGTGACGACCACTGAATGAACCGATTTGCCTTTAAGCGCCATAATCAGCCAATTAAAAGTGCTATAGAGATGTATACAGGTGTGCTTTTGGCCTGTCATGCCTGTGAGTTGTAAGTTTAGCTCGGTACATGGGATGACAGATGGCACGGTTTGGTAGTGTGTGCACGGCTTAACCCGTCCCAGCATGAGGAGCACACGACTAACAACGGCCAGTGCATCTGCAGGCAGGTCCCATTCTCCACCGGACTGTTACTTTCTCGGATGGCAGCCAGGTCTGGCCTTAAACACTCCTGAGACCCATACTTACTGTTTGGAGCATTGCACGTCGATGAGAGGTGAAAAATGTCTGTGTGCTTAGTGAGAACGAGGCTGAGAAAGTCCAGCACAAATTCGTACTCAACGTCATATTGATTTAACACGAACAGATATGCTGACTAAACACGACTGGATGTGCACATACAGAACACAGTTGACTTTAAATATGTACAGTATAAACCTGTGTGTGTGTGTGTGTGTGTGTGTGTGTGTGTGTGTGTGTGTGTTATTGTTTATTTTAAGGTAGATGTGATAAATGTGCATCATTATTTAATTGTTTTAAGTGTTTTTTACAACACACCTTAATTTTCCATTTATCAGAAAACAGTTTCTTTGTCTCACTTGTTTTCCAGTGAACATGCGAGAAGAAAAAAGACACAACACCTATTTTCAACACCTATTAAATAGCCCTGCATTTATTTTTTACAAACAATACAACTACAAAATAATAATTTTGAAACATATGTCCAAATGACAACAGCTACAATTAGCGTTTCTCCTCAAGGCATTTTTCGTTACATCTTAAGCCTCATCTCCTCCTATAGCTTTGGCTTGTAGCGACTGCGACATCATTAGCGGTGGTTGCATCAGTGGCGTGAGCTCAGAGGTCACTACCGCTCTTGAACTGTGTTGTTGATACACTAATAGCACTAGTCACAATAGGGATGCTGATAGTTAGTGGAGGTTCTGCCCTGGCTGGCTAGAGGCTGCGCCGAGCAGGAAGGCCACTGTGCCCGCTCTCCCCGTACTTTGTCTCAGCACATGTGGTTTATTTAGCAGGAGCTGTCATCTCTCATAAACCCTCAGTGTGCTTAAATCCATTGCTTCTGCCAACTTCTCTGCGTCAGGCACACTTGTTACTGGAGAGAGAGCTGACAGCTCTGGTTCAACCGGCCGCTCGCCAACCCCGGAGAGAGACAGAGAGAGAGAGAGGAGCGTGTTTTAACCCTTAGTCAGGTGACCTAAGCTCATACAGTGTGTAATTGGGTGTTGTGTTGTAACCGGACGCAGTTTGGTTTTGTGCTTTCACAATCAAAAGGTTTGTTGTACAGATTTTAAGTTGTTACACAGTGTTTTCTTTAATAAATAGGACTGCATAATATTTTAAAGTTACCCTAATATAGCAACTTTGCCTAGCGCAGTGGTTAGTGATAACATAGTCAGATTTGTTTTTAAGTACTGCAACAGAGAAATTATTTTCATTTAGAAAGAACGTGGTTATGTCATTTTATCATATTTGATAACACTTTACAACAAGGTTGTATATCGTTGCTGTCCTTCCAAAACCTCAGATATCCAAATTTTGCTGTTTACTTTTAAATGATTAAATACTGTGTTGTCAAAGTTGACAAGCATTTTTTAATACCTTTTATTTGTTAGGGTTAGATATTTGCAAAACCCTGTAACAAACCTAAAGGGCGACCAATAATATTGATTTATGACAAAAAATAAAAATCACAAAATTTGGAGATACAACGTTATGTTAACATTAACTAACAATAGGCAATTTACAGTGTTTATTAATCATAGTTAATGTTAATTTTATCATTTACTAATACATTTTTTAAATTGAAGTTATTACTGTAGTTACAGTAGTAAATGCACAGTGACTTAACATAAACAATTGTATTTTCATTAACTAATATTAACAAAGATGATTAGTTCTTGTTATTCAATGAATTAACTAATGTTAAAAAATAAAACTTTACCTTAAAATATATTGGTAACACTTTTCACAAACAAAAGCGTTATTGGATTGTGTATTGAATATTACTTTTTTTTTTTCAATTTCGTTACAAATATGGTAACCGAACAACAGTGGTACCCATTAACATGCATTGGTTTTGTATCCATACAATGGGTACCGCCATTGTTCGGTCTGCAATATTCTTCGAAATAGCTTCTTTCATACAGGTTTGAGAGGTGAGTAAATGATGAAATAATGTTTATTTTTGGGTGAACTATCCCTTTAACATCCATAATGTAATTAAGAAGAAATACTAAATGCATGAGAATTTGAATCTGAATTGTAATTCATTTAGTTTATATCCAATTAAAAAATTTGAGCTATAATAAGGTTGGGTTGCTTGAAACATCCGTCAGAAAGAGAGAGAAAGTGAGACCGAGAGAGAGAGAGAGAAAGAGGGAGAGTTAAATCAAACCAGGGTGATGTCTGGCAAACGGTACCTGTGTATTGCTGCACAGATAGATGTGGTCAGAGAGCGTCAGTTTTAAATTCATGTGCAATAGTGCAATCATTTCCATGCACGTCTAGTCACAGCCACGTTTATGCCGGGGTCACGGCATCTTTTGACTGAGTGGAAAAATCACAGCTTGGGAAAAGTTCTCATGTGTCTAAAACGGCTTCTCTCGTTCCTTAGCAGCCATGTTAGCGGGAGCTAAATAAAGAAAACATGTAGGAGTGAAGCTTTCAAGACTTTGGAAAGCTTTGCTTTGGAGCGGCTCCCACCAGGGGCCAGCCACCTCCTTTATGTCAGTTATCCCGCTGGTTAATCATCAAACAAACTACACGCAGACAGAAAGCACCAAAACTTCTCTTGACATTTTCAGTCTCCTTAAGCCCTCGGACGAACGGGAGATGAAAAGGCACGCGGCGAGGTGTGCTGACGACGCAGGGACGTTCGGCCCGGCGTTTCCGTGAAATTACAGCATGGGGTCTTCAGGTTTGAATACAAATCATCACACGGCCTCTGCAGAGTCCCTCTCCACAGGGGCTTCGCTTTCAAGTGTTCCTTCAGTCCAGACGAGCGTTTTTGTGCTGAGATAACCTGACTCTTGGGTATGCTGGGAGAGTTTCTGCTTCCTTAGTGAGCGTGTCGTTTACTTTTAAGTAAAGAGTTTTAAGTATGCGTTTGTAGACTCTGGCGACAATGCATTATCAAGTCATTTTTGCTCCACGGCCATGCTTGTTCGAGTGTGACATTTGCGAGCGTCTGTGCAATATCAATTCGGGGTAAAACAATGTCACTGCATGCGATGTAAAGTTAATGAGGATGGTTTGTTTTGTTCCGCTGACCGTCTTTACTGTGCTCTACAAGACTGAAGAATAAGGTGAATACAATCCGTTGACAGATCATTACAACACAACCCTGATTTCTATGCTTCACAAAAGACCTTCATTGGCTTTTTCATTTACATTTACGCATTTGGCAGACGCTTTAATACAGTCATTATAGTTTTTTTCAGTTTTAATGCTGAAAATGGCAGAGATTCACTGCAGGAGTTGGGGACCTTTTTTATATTTGCAAACGATAGATACTGAAAATGACACTTTATATATGTATGAAATGTGCGTTTGGAGGCCATTTTAAGGCCATCCTCCTTGAAAATACTCAGCGTTCCCCCATTTCCACCCCTGACTTTAGTTTCAATATCATTTTAAATTGCCTTTTATTTTTTATATTGCTATATAAGTTTAACGTATTTATGTTTATAAATTACATTAATTTTTTTGGTTTTCATATGTTATTTAGTTTTATATAGTATTTAGTTTTTAGTTTAAATAATTGTATTGCTTCAACTTAATAAACTCAACAGTTTATTGCAGAGGTAATGTTTTTAAAATAATATTTTGGTAAATATTTTATTTTAATAACAGAAATGTTTCAGTTTTTAGTCATCACATGAGCTCTTGGTCAGACAGGGGGAGCTGAACCTTCCCAAAACCAAATCCCGGAATCCCCCTGCTGCGACTAGACAGAAGAACAGTCTGTTCAGTGTGCTGTACTGTGCCAACAAAACCTTCGAAATGCGTCTTTCCACAAATTTCCAGCAGACAAAAACTTGGAAAGCATGGATTGTGAAAATTACATGCCTGTGACTTTAAGACACTACAACCGATTGTGTAAGGACGGTATGTCTGTATCGCTGCTTTACGAATCAGGACAAAGACTTATTTGAATTCAGCCTTCAGTGTTAAACTAATTTGAATTGAAAGTTTGCGCTGAATTGATTTGAATCGAATTAAACTGCGCTGTTTTACTCCAGACTCATCCGGACACGGCCCTGTCTGTTTCTTTTGGCTCAGGCTGTCATAAGCATGTCAGATAGAGCTTATCCATCACAGAGCTCCGTCCTCATTCCTCTGACCTGTGGACTAGATTGTCTTTGAAAATAACATGATTCCATTTGACCTTGCCTGTAAATTCTCATGTAGACACTTGTAGTGCACATCAGATCAGGTCGGGCTTTGCAGACGGGTGTTTTATTGAAACAGAAAAGGGAATGTTCGCTTGGCTACAGTTTTATGTGTGTGTGTTTGATAGATTTTTGTACTCTGGCACCGCGTAGCCCTGGCCAGTAGCCGGCTATGGGACAGGCCCGTCGTGTGGGGAACAGGAAGCGCCCCACCGGCCCAATGCCTTGCTATCAGCAGGAAGAAAGGAGATTCTGCACCTGTCATAGAGCAAATCTCCGCCAAGCTTCAATGCCAGACTTCTCCTTTTGTCCTTGGCCAGTAGTGGTTGTGTCTCTTACTGCAGGACGGGATGGGCAGGTGCTGCCGGTCGACCGCAGTGGTTGTACATCATTGATGTCAGACATTGACAAGCGTCTTTTTTCTCCTCTCAGGCATCGATTCGAAAAAAGTCAAAGTGGAGCCCAAGATGTGATCAATGGCAGCCAGGACCCTCCTGGAATCCCACTGCAGGCTGCGGGCGGGGAAAATTCCATGGCGCCTGTTCACTCGCACACGACATTGTTGCTCCCGTCCTTTTGCTAGGTGTTTGATAGTTAGCTTTGATTTTTGCCTTTTTGTTTTCCTTTGATTTTAATGGGAGATGAATGATATTTGAAGAGTAATGGACAATTCCAACTTGACTTCCATGTTATGAGGCCCTGCAGCCTTCTGTAGGAATTGGCTTACTGTAACTAATGTTTATGTAATGACAACACTGTAAGCATTTTCTGATATTTTAAGAATAAATAGTCCAGTGTACTTGGAAGCGTCTCGTCGTAGCTTTTAGAGAAACCGTTTTTCAAGCTCAAGTCAATTTGGACGTTTTTGGGACGTAAAAAACCCGAAACATTAACGTGCCGCCCACATTGACACATTAGTGTTGTTTTAAATAAATAATTTACTTCGTAAACATTACAGGAATCAACAAGAGTAACAGTTTGCGTTGCACATTTCAGATTTTGTGATCCTGTAACAATATAACACAGGCTTTGTCAAAGTGGCTGTTATTGAAGAATGGGGCATTTAAAAACTACACCGAAGCCAACATTCAGCCCACGGCTCACTGCAAATCGTCGTTTCTCATTTCACATGCGAAGAACCAAAATCTTAAAGGCACAGCAGCAAAAATGATTTGATTTTAAAGGTCAGACGGGGGATTGAAAATGCTTATGGAAAACGGCATAACATGTTTTTGTTGCAAATGACAATACCAAAGAAATGTTAAGCAGACTAAATTAAATAATAAAGAGAGAGATTTAATGAAGAGACACCGGGCCCGTAACAGTGAAGTGTTCATCATATTTAATGTTTCCCTCAATAATGTTTATTTCTGTTAAGCTTTGAAATCATTATATTCCAGACGGGAAGCGTGCACACTTGCATTTCAACATTTCCACTCGCTGCTCAGATCATGTAAAGCAGTTTGTTAATGGCTTTTAGCCTCTGATTTGCATTTATATTTGGAAGAGCTCTTTACAATTAGCATAAAAGTGTACGTGGCAGGTACCGACGAAATTGGTCTTGAGCTCTGGGTGAGGGTCAGGCCACAAAACCTGATCAGTCTATCCGAAGTGCTTAGGGTACAAAGACTCTCTCTCGCTCATTGTTTTTTTCAACCCTCTAATCGATAGCAGATGTTATCACTGCTCATCTGCTGTGAATAACTGACGTAATAGAGGTCAGGCCATGGAGGACTTCATCTATTTTCGCGCCCAGCCCAATGACGGAGCGTCGATTGAGACGCACATTCAAAAGCGTGTGTGTGTTTGTGCATGTCTCGCTTTACAATCACAGCACACGGAATGATTATACAGAAAGATGGAGCGCTATATATCAAAGTGCACACTGCGGTCAGCATATCGGTAGGGAAGTTATAGAGACAAACGCAAGCCAGCCGGCATGGGGCGCGAGGGTCGGAAGTGGCATGCTGGTAATGGAGCCAGAGCTCAATTTACCAGAGAAAGAGAGAAACTATAAAATCGCTGAAGAGGTCCACCTCAAACCCGTCCCCGGAAACATTACGGATATCTAGCACAAGGCGGGCTAATAAAATCTACCCTCTAAGCAAAACATAACATGCTTCGGTCGTTCCGTGTCATAAGAGCAAGCCAGTAATATCGTAAAACCTCAGCATGTGACTTACAGTTGTTGGTTTGGGTTACATGACCGGTTTTCAGGATTTTACAGTGGCTTTTGTTGCAGGAGTGAGTTAAGGTAAACAAATCATGCTTGTGTCTTTTTACAATGGAAAATCTTTTTTATGTTAGTTTAGTATTTTCATTGGTAATATTTTTGATTATATATACTGTATATAGTCATAAAAGGGTACAAAAGCTGTGACCCTTTCAAAAAGTAAACAATTGCACCTAAAGATTAGTACCTTAAATGATACATATTGGTATTAAATGTTTACAGAATGCACCTAAATGGTACATATTAGGAACTTTTTGACTGTGTATGAATAATCAAATGGATATTTTTGTAATTTTACAGACTGTTTTTCTACTTTATTACACTTGCATATTATTGTCATATTTAATATTGTGGAATGTATTTTTTATTAATGCTGTTGTGTTTTTGACATGGGTTGTAAAGCGCTTTTGATAGCCAGAAGGAAAAAATTAAGGGTCATATCATAACAAATAGAATGTCCTTGATTTTGATAGAATTTGTATTTCAAAAAAAGTTTATAATATGAAAAATGAACTTTCAGGACTCAAAACTCCCTATTATAAATCAACCATTTTCTAAACCTAATGAGCAGCGCGGCTTTGATTTAAAGCTAAAGTAATACATTTGAACATGTTTTATTCATTAAAGAGAACCTTTACATGAAAGTCTTTTATAGCATCAAAAATATTGTGAATAATTTGTCTCACAGCTTTGTTTAGGCACAAACCTCCCAGCATCACAAGAAGTCCTCTTCTGTGATCTTAGTTTTTAAAAAATCTGCTCACCTCTTGAAAAATCTCAAAATGTGTACTGTGTTATAATGTGAGCATAACAGCTAAAATTACAATTTTGGATTTATGCCAAACATGAAAGGAGAACCTCAAGAACTCTGGGCGACATCCTTGATCTGTTCTGTGCTTTAAAGTGATAGTTTACCCAAAAATTCTGTCATTATTTACTCACCCTCTTGTTATTTCAAACCTGTGGGACTTTCTTTCTTCTGCGTGACACCAACATTCTTCAAAATATCTTTATTTGTGTTCTGCAGAAGAAAGAAAGTCATACAGGTTTGAAATGACAAGAGGTGTACATAATGACAGAATTTTCCATTTTGGGTCATTGTCCCTTTAACTGCTTTTACCAACACATACATTTTGGTTAATTCTGGTAACGTAACATTAATACTGTTAATACTTCTGAAGGTTCAGTGTGCATCAGGGTTAGATTAGTATCACATTGTGAGTGTCTGGTGTTCTACGTGCTGTCTCTTTGGAGTATCGGCTTTGCCGTTTGTGGCGGTCAGCGAGGTTACTGGTTTTGCAAGTCAAATACTGGAAGGTGAGGATGCGCTTATCTCTGGCTGACAAGTGCTATCTGTGTCAGGAACGGGTGCAAGGTGCACTCTGTGCTCTGGCTGCCCCGCTCTGGAAATAACATTGATTGACAATGGCTTGCCCACAAACTACCCAGAATCCATTTTGCCTAGAGGCCCTCCGGCCCAGATTAGTATACAGAACTGACCAGCGTGAAATGTTGAGGTGCACTTTAAATGAGATGCCAATTATTTGAATTACACCGACGTTGTCTGGTTTAGACACATTCACAAAAAAAAGAGAGACAATATGTCATTATACTGAAGTCAGAGTGAAATATTTGTTACCTTGTCCATTCAGAGAGCACCGGTGGTCGAATGCGTGGTAAACTCACATTCTATTAGGTTCAGACGGCCTTTCCTTCATTCACTGGGGGCCAGTCGCCTGGCAAGCTTAATACAAATTGTAATTGGGTGCCATAAATCGCACACAGCGACAGGGTAGGTCAAGGCCCAGAGACAAGATTACTAAAGCATTACGGTCAATCAAAAGAGTCCTTGAATTGGAAGATTTTAATTAGAGTTTGCTTCGTGTGTGCGTGCGTGTGTGCAATGTCTCTTTGTTCTCTTAAAACTTTGTTGAAATTTTGGAAACTGAAAATGGAATCAATTAAATCCTCAGCGCTGGAAGTTTAAATGCCAATGTGGATGCTAATAAAATGTCTCAGCTTCGGCAGTGTCAGTAATACAGTGATTAAAAATGTATCTTAATTGGCAATATTCATGCGATTCGCCGCAATGCACGGGTTAATGTTGGAGACGGTGGGAGACGTCCTCCGAGTGCTCTTTATAAACCCCGTGTCTCCTGTCTGTGCCGAGAGCGTATTTGCGCGGGGAAAGGTTTGGCTCTGCTAAACCCCCTCGTGTTTTAATGGAGCCGATCCCTCTAATCATTCTGTAATCTCTTTTAGGCTAATGTCAGCAATATGTTCAGAGAATTATTGCTGATTTGGAAGGCACTTTAAGTTTGTAAAGGGAGAATCTCACGCTCTGGCGAGGAGTCTCTTGACAGATGAAAGGTAAATCTTCTGTCGTGTTTGTTTTTCTCCTTCAGTTTTACATTCATAATGGCTTAAAAATCACTTCATTGATTTCAACGTGTTAAGAGGCTTACAGCTAAAATGTTACATTCGCAAAATTTCACCGCGGGCTTTGTGTATCGCCGATGTCGCATCGCCGACTTGTCCGTCACGTGTCTTTGTTTAGCCTGGACTTTCAATTAACAGATTTCCAAGCCTAATAATGCAAATGTTAAACAAACATGCTGTGGGGTTTCTGAATTGTCTCCGTTCATAAAAATGCATGAGTTCCCAATGTTATGCTTAAGGATCAAACTATGGCCACTCGCCAGTTCAGTCTCGCTGGCAGTGACAGTCCATCAGTGGAGCCGGGGGAGGCCAAGAATCTTCAAATATTTATTCAATATGAACGTAACGGCCAATGTAACGCAGTTGCGCGTACATTAACATGCTTTAATTTCTCGCCGTTCCGCTTCTCTCCCAGTGATTTGCGAAAAACTGCTGGCGAAGGGCCAAAACAAAAAATATATATAAAAACGCTATCAGTAACTTCCAGTATAGTTCTGATGTATTGCGCGCCGTGTTTTTTTCTCTCAATGCTTAGCCAAAAGTTTTTAAAAGTCATTGAGTGGGCGTGTTATTCACACATGATTTGGCCAAGGGTGGAGGAGAGGGATGTACCCTAGTTTGTCTTGAGCATGTCGGCCTGTCAGGGTCTCTCTCGCTCCATCTCCCACCTGGCCCAATGAGATAGCAGGTGTTGGGAGAGAGTTCCCAGAGGACTGCTCTCTCTCTCTTTCTGCATCTCTGTCTGACACGGCCAGTAATTCCCCTCATCACAGAATGTATGGTGGGGAGGGCCGGGCATCTTAACACACACTGGACACAGGACCTCTCTGGTGTCCTGGCCGTGTATTTAATTGGTGAGCTGCTGTCAATAGTAGCTCTGTGTCACTGCTTTTCTAATAGCATCTGATTATATTGCCACACATTTAGGTTCCCTATGCAACACTCCAAGCTCTCTCATTGAAGGAGAGAAAGAGAGAGAGCAAGTTTCTTTTTGTACTTTCTGGGACATAATTTTGTCTTTATTTGTGGCATGATTGATGTGACTATGAGTGGTGGATCGGTTATCTTTCTTCAGGCATCTACATTTTTCATCTGTGCGGAGAATTCTCAATATCAGAGTTTTAGATTTAGCACATGTATTATTCTTTCCTCGAGGGATTGTATCGGGTTGTTTATTGGAGAATTAGGATATTGTAATTCAAGTAGTGTGCCTTTCAGGGATATTTAAGGCATAATGGCCATGATTTTTAAAGAATGATAAAGCTGCACTTCTGCAGAATTTAAACTGTGTTGTGTTAGAGCACCAAGACCATTTTTCTGCTCCTTGATATGTGACGATTAACCAGTGCTTTCCAACCAGAGGTGTATCTTCCTGAAAGGAGAAAGATTTAAAAATTTTAATAGATTTAACAATGCAATTACGAAAGAAACACCGGTTATAAAAACAACTCATGTTTGTAAATTTATTATTATTTTCAAGATTTTCTTCTTTTTTAGGGCTTTTTTAAAGGGACAGTTCACCCAAAAATAAAATTTCTGTAATCATTTACTCACCCTTGAGTTCCAAATCAGTATACATTTTGTGGTAGTCAGAAGTGCCCCAGAACTTTGCTTTCCTACATTCTTCAAAATATCATCTTTTGTGTTCAACAGAACAAAGACATTTATAAAGCAAATTTTTCTACTATGGCAGTCAATGGTGGCCAATTGTTTTGTTACAAGTATTCTTCCAAATATATGAAGACAGAAATTGCATTTTTGGGTGAACTGTTCCTTTAGGAAAAGAAAACAAAAAAATGTGTAGTGGTCATTTAAAATAAAAAATAAATACTATTCCCATATATTTTGAAAAATTCACATTTTTATCCCAAATATTGTTACAACAAGTTCAAGAATGCACATTCGCTTTGAGCTTTAAAATGGGTCTAGAAGAAAAAGATCAAATAAGAGTAAATGCACAGAAGGAAACAGGCGGGAATGGCGTAGCCACGTTTCTGTGCCTATGACATCTCTCGAAAGCATTTCATTCATCAAGGGGGAGAGGGCTTGAGCCTGTGTAAATTGCTGCAGATAAAGGGACAAACCTTGAAGAATTGGATTGTGAGGGGGAAAGGATTTGAATTCCCCCCTGGTGATCTACGGCGTACACAGGCCACTCTTGTAGCCCGTGGCTACTGTTGAGCTGTACGAAAAAAGCTGTTGCCTTTCTTTAGCACACCTTGAGCACACAACTGTGGCATTCTTCTATTCAACACGTGAACTGTGACACAGGTCCCTTTTTATCAGAGGCATATGCTTTTCTAGCGTTTTATTTTGGTTACACTGATTTTAAATGTGAAAATACAAAATAACATGAACATGAAATAATCATATGCAGTATGTTTAGATTTCAGAATAGCTTCCTGGTTTCCATGATATTCCCTGAATGATCAAATACACTTCTTGTACTCAAGAGAGCAATGAAAGAAACTCATGAATGTTATATGAACCTATATTGTTTTGACATCTCCAATGACTCCCAATAAGGCGGCGTGTTTGTGAAAGAGAGCCGTGGGACGTGACGTGGAGGTTTAAGTTTTGTGTTTTCTTCCGCCCGGATGCCAGTCCGCTCAGCGTTTTCTTTGCATTAAGTCCCCTCTGCATAGGCGAAGTCATCCATAATGTTTAATTCATCGTAGAGCCAAAGGACAGTCCTTGTAAAATCCAGAATGAAAGTAAAAATGAAAGATAAAAGAAACAATTTCACCTTTCTGCATGCGCGGAATAAACCGAAGACGGAAAACAACAAGAATCTAGAAAGGTGAACTGCGTTAATGAGGTGAATTGGTTGTGGAGGTAAAAACAAATAAATAATTCAAGTCAAAGTCAGAGGAACAGCGGAGAAGGTCGTCTCTCACCTCTCATCTGTTTTTGCTTCTCTTGTTCAGGAAAGCCATGAGGGTACAATGCTCCAGCGACGGCCTGCAACGGCGTCTCGCTAATCAGGCCTTGATTAAACATCCATTCAGAGAGGCAGGGATTAGGGGCGGTCTCGTCGGTACGGCCCGCTAGACGGGGAGGTAAAGGAGGCTGGAAAGTTTTTCATGTGTCAGTCATGTGGTCCGGCCATTGTTCGGCTGCGTTCACCTCCCAGCTGAGACCGGCGAAGGGTTCGTCTGGTACCACAGAGAAGCAATGCAACAGAAGGGCAACACAATTCTGTCTATTCAAAAGCTCATCCTGGGAATGCCAGGCAGGCCCCAGAAAAACTTAGTGGCACATGTGCAGAATCTGTCCTGAGCAATGTGACCCAGAGGAAAGCGTCCTGGCACAGTGTTTTGGTATTCAAGGGCAGGATGACTTTTATTAACAGAGACCAAAGAGTATGCCATTAATGCATGTTATACTGTATGTCTGTTTATTATTCAGACAAGTTCAGTAGCTTCTTTTTCTTAGAAATCACTCTGTCATGCAATTTTGCTTTTTTAGGGTGTTCAACAAAGTTCAACACTAGCAAGAGTTTTTTTTCTTGCTAACATTGTGAGGCTAGTACTTCAGATTCGTACTTGCATTGCCAATATGTATTCCTTAGAATTTTACAATTTACAGTATTCATACTCTCTGTAGTTGAAGCAGTGCTGTTTTAATATGCCAGAGGAGAACTGGCTTTCCGGGTTGAATCTGGTCTCTCCCAAGGTTTTTTATCCACTTCTATATTAAATATATACATTTATAGTGGAGTTTTGATTCCTCACTGGGGGACTGCTGACTTTGCGTAATCCATAAATATAAACTTGCATTTTGTATTATGTTGTATGTAAAGATGCTTTGCAAAAATGTAAATTTTAAAAAACATTATATAAATAGAATAAAATAGAATAGTATTGAATTGAACCTTGCCAGTGAAAACCCAGCTAAAGTCACTGTTGTGTGATTTGTTTTTTACATTAAATCATCCCACATAATGTAAAGAACATTCTGTGAAAACATAACCTTTATATTTTTTACCATATCAAATACTGAAATCATAGTGAAATGAATGATTGAAATCAAACTTGCATATTCCAAATCTTATAATTAGATTAATGAAACTTCAGCCTGGATTTCACTGACAGGGTCATATATATATTCACTACAATCATTTTTCTTTTTAAAATAAATGTGTTTTTTTCTCCATAGACTAAAGTATTTGCTTTTTCACCAATTAAATCTTCAAAGTTTGAAAGATAATGTTTTTGGCTATAAGTGCCAATAATAGGCTATCAGAAAACAAATTTGCATAACAAAAACGTTTAATGGTTACGAGGCCTAAAACACATTTACATAATCAACACACATAAAATATAGTTAGTGACTGTCCCTTTCAGGATTTCTTTCTGATAATTAAAATTTTAAAATACATATTATAGATTTTATATATATATTTTTAAATATTTTATAATTTATAGAAATCTTTAGCCTTAGCATTTTTCCTGCTATTTTAAGATAATTGTTGTATCTTTAAAAAGGACTCTGCAAACTTGAATAACTCTTTACGTGCTCCCAGGGGGGAAAAATCCCAAAAAAGGTTAATGTTGCCAAGGGCGAGAGCTCATCCGGCAGTGCTCAAGAGGAAAATGGAGTTCATTGTTAATGATCCACAGAAACGTTTAAATTGTGCAGATTTAAATATTAACTTTATGTCTGCTCTTCAGTACTATACTACATTACATTACATTTATTCATACTACATAACACTGGACCCAAACTAAATGCATACTTTTTTAACAGCCTCTTATATATACACTTTTTTCAAGTACAACAAGACTACATATTTCTTCTTATTCTGTGTGTAGTTTTTGTTACTGTCTTGACACTTCTTTTTTCAAACACAATGAACAGGATGTCACATATAAGTGGTTTAAGGACATTTTCTTGAAGAGCGCACTTTATGAGTGAGTTCAGTGTAAGTCATCAATATGTTGGTCGGTATTCCACAAAATGTTTTAAATGTGAAAATCTGCTAAGCGAATGTTCGCAATATTAAACTGTATCCTATAGACGGCTGAAAGCTGAGAGACATGGATGAAAAGCAACAACACTGAAATTTTCAATTCATAGGGTATTTAAGTAAAATGCATGAATGGAGCGATTCATGGAAAGATCTATAGGCCCCTAACACACATGACCTTGTTCTGTGGCAAACAGTGATAAGCATGTTAAGTTCTGACTTCTCTGTCATAGCGACGCTCGAGTTATTAAGTGAATTTCTCTTATGTTATTGAATGATTCATCTCAAATCTGTGGAGATGACAGTTACGTCTAAATTAAATTATATGACTTCATCAATCAGCCTGAGATTCTTGAGGTCAGAACTGCTGCAGGGGCTAACTGTGGTTTTGTACAGTATGTGTGTGTGTGGTGTTGGCTATTATATAGAAACAGTGTGTTTCAGAGCATGACATTGCTTTGGGCCTTTTATTCTGCTTGTTACAGTGTTAAACTATTTCATTTATTCAGCGGGATTCTTGCTGAGAGCTCATTTTTTTGTATGGGAGGGAGAGGGCGACCAGCTCAGGAGGGGTGTAATGAAATTGCCCAAATGTTCTTGCATCCCAGGCTCTAATTCAAGTGTATTGTTCATTATTGTGAGACTGTAATTAACCAGCCACTAAATGTGCCGAAATGGCGCTGCTCTCGGTCGAAATGAACTACTTGTCATTCTTTTTAGCTCAAACGTGCTTCGTTTCTATGCTTGTTATCAATTACAACTTAGGGCTCAGTACTGGTGTGCACCTTTGTTGTTACCTGGCATAATTTCTTTGGCTGCTAAAACAACCTGGAAGGCACATCCACAGTGTGTACGGACATGCAGTTTTGGCAGCGTTTAGATACCAAGGACTGGTTTTGGATCCTTTGAGGTGATGATTGTCCCTTTATATAATTTGAAGGTGGTTAGATGGGGAGAGAATTGGTACTGTAATTGACAGAGATTGCTGTAGGTTTCAGTGCTAATGTGTCGAAGCTTGGAGAACAGGTTGAATAAACTACCAGTGAATCAGTATCAAGACTTTCTTACATAAACAGTTCACACAAAAATGAACATTTCTATTTCTCTTTTGTTTATTTACTATCATGTCATTCCAAATCTGTATGACTTTCTTTCCTCTGCAGAATACAAGAATGAAGAATGTTGGTAACCAAACAACATTGGCCCCCATTGACCTCCATTGTACAGATACAAAACATTTAATAAAATATACAGGTTTTAAATGAGGTTGAATAAATAATGACCAAATTTCTATTTTGGGGTAAAAAAAAAAGGGTTTTTTATTATTTTTATTCTGTGACTGCGTCTTTCATGGAAATAAGTTTATTTATGGTAGTTTGCCATACAAAACTGTGGAAATTGCCCACCATGATAACAAAATTGTTTTTGTATGGACTTTTATATACATCTTATATATCGGCGATGTCTTTCCTAAACCTTGGATCTACAAATTTGCTGTTTTATAGGAAATGAAAAAATCCACTGTACTGTTTTTAAATGATTCAATATTGTTGACAAGCACTATTTAATACTAGATAGACATTTGCAAAACCAAGTGACAAACATAAACAGTGACTAATAATAATGATTTATGGCAAAAATTATAAAAATGGAGATACAAGTTTTCTAAAAGACAGCATGCATATAAAGTCTATACAAAAATATTCATTCAAAATAATATTAAAATTGTTTTGTTATACTATAAATACAGTATATAAAGTATATTTCTACATTCGTATTTTAGCAAATGTTCTCACAAAAGCAGTTTACAGGTTTGTGGACATATGAAGGCATTCTTATAAGTGTAAAGACTCATAAATTGGCCAGGTCATGTTTTTCTTTAAATTTAATAATGTCAGCTGGCTTATAGTAAAGTATATAGTAAATAGCCATATCTTCCTATGAAAAGTACTGTCAATAAGAGGTCCTCACTAATGTAGCCTCAATGATGTGTGTTTTTGTGTTTAAACATACAAAAGCTGAATGTTCAGAGTTCATCTCTAGATGATTGTCAAGGTGAGTAATCAATAAGGATGTGAAGTGGCTTATCTCTTGCATTGTGTCAATATCGCCAACATCTGTGTTAGCCCTCTGATAAACAAGCTTTCACAAAGCTCCCCTCAAAACAAGCTGTAAGCACTAGTGAAGACATCGTAGTTCCTTCAGGGCTTTTTCCAGCTTGCAGAAAAAAGAAGCGCTTTATCAGGCCGACGCATGTTAGACGGTATTAACAGCAAGTCAGATTTTTGATCAATCGATTGGTTTAAGCAATTATTATTGCCCATATACAACAAATCCGAATAGATTATTAAAGATACGTTTGCATGTGCAGGCCCAAGCCTCAAGATCCTGATAAAATTCCGTACCTTCATGCATACACAAATTTAACAGGGAATTTTTATGAAATGTTTGACTTTTCGATAACCGACAGCCTAAATCTATTTACACAAGCCTTTGTTGTATAAGAGTTAATGTCCTGTGAAATTAAAATCTCACCAAAAAACATTTCCAACTTGTAAAAGCAGCATGCTATCTATTTATGATGTTCATGCTTGGCCACTAAAAAAAATGAGCCATGACTATGGACAAAAATGCATTACTGGCAGATTCAGCCCGGAAAACAGGGTCATTAACACAGGGAGACGGAATGTCCAAGTGTTCAGATCAAACACGCATCCTTCCAGCTGTGCCGCATCTCGCCATTGATTTAAATCTGGTCTCGGTTACTTTGAGATGTCAAATGATGAATGTTGTAATTAGTGGGCATCGGCAAACGGATGTTAAAAACATTACCATGTTTGACACAACACTTTCAGGCATAAATATTACCGCAAATGTTTCTATCCTAAAATCCACATGGAAAGATGTCCAAGTATACAACAAATTCTCAGCTCTAGATTTGAGATCACCCGTACCTACAGTGCAAAGCTTCATCTTAATTCCGGTCAACCGCTATCTTCACCTACCGGCTTATTTCTGCATGTGAGGGGGGCACTACCCGCGGTCTGCTGTGGCATGTGTTATGCGGACGGAACCGGGTGGCCTGCGCTTAGCATTCCGAGCAGCTGTTTGTCATTGTGAGTTATGCGGCTATAATTGCACAGTGCCGGTGGGCTAGACCTTGGGGAACGTGGCCTTGTCAAGGTGTATTCGTGGCAGGTTGCGTGGCTCTGCCCTTATTGATCAGGCGAGGGCCGGGTGTCTCGCTGAGCTTGGGCTCCCCCCATTGGAGTATTTACACAGTAGCTCATCTGCAGGAAAGCAGATAATTGGGTGTGTTAGAGCT
Organism: Oreonectes daqikongensis; assembly: GCA_026939265.1. Classification (NCBI taxonomy): domain Eukaryota; kingdom Metazoa; phylum Chordata; class Actinopteri; order Cypriniformes; family Nemacheilidae; genus Oreonectes; species Oreonectes daqikongensis. Next base: position 2,322,693 of record JAOTQM010000125.1, on the reverse strand, counting down.
CAGGAGGCGTCAGACTAGCAAGGGCAACTTCTTTTTTGTTTTTTTTCTGGTTGAGGAGACTATGATCAAGATGATGTGATGTTGAAAGCGTGTGTAAATGTGCTTTAGACTTGCACATGCATGTAATTTGCTTCAATAATATTATTAGAATGACAATATTTTTTTTGTGCTTGTCACAAAATTTTAGTCAGTTCTATCAGGTATGTCACGTGAGGTATCGGTCTTTGGTATTGATGTATCTTTACGTTTACGAGTGGTATCGGGACATGCCTAGGGTTAAACGGTACACAACATTTTTTTAGCGTCCAAGGTTTTCCAGTACATCATACTTCACAGTTAAAAGCACCCAAAAATAAAAACCAGGCACTTTTTCCCAGGGTACAACTTTTTTGGTATGTGACTTTATCCAAATGAAAGAGCATTTAAGATTTAGTCAAATTTTAAAATAGAATAAATTATTATTTATTCACTCTCATGTCATTCAAAACCTGTATGATTTTCTTTGTTCTGGGGATCACAAAAGAAGATATTTTGAGAAGTGTTTTTTGTCCATACAGTGGAAGTCAATTGGGTCCCATATTGTTCAGTCAAAAACGAAAGTCACTCACACAGATTTTTAATGACACTAAGGTAAATAAATGCTGAAAGAATTTTCACTTTTGGGCAAACTGTCCCTTTAAATCCTTATAATATTGCTCATGTGTCATATAGATTACTTTTTTGATAGGCACCATTGCCTCCATTTACTTATTTTTTGACAACGAGTGGACAAAACATTCCTCCATGTTACATTTAAAGGTACAATGTGTAATATTAAGGAGGACCATTGACAGAAATACAATATAATATTCATAACTATGTCTTCAGAGGTGTTGTAGAGGTCTTACTGTTTGTACAGTATCCCTACAAAGACAATCTGCGTTTCATAAATATGTTATCTCCTTCAGCAAAAAAACGTGACAACATCTTTGTCAGCCACCGTAGTGCTTCGAAAGGAAGGGGGGAGCGGTGGAGTGAGCCATTGGTTGCAATTCATAACCTTATTGCTAAATTTTCACAAACTGGATCTTTAAAAATCATACTGGTGACCCTGGTGAATAAATTATGATGACATTTAATTTTTTAATAAATTATGATGACAAAGAATTGCACTTATTTACTTCAAACAGGTTATGAAATCAACAAGAAAAATAAAACGGCAAAAATACCAAGAACACTAAACTGCTCATATACTTATTTTCACAAATAATGCATAAATATTCAAAATGTACAAAAACACTTGTACATCTTTTTCTTTTTTATGACGCATCCACACTTTTGTCTGATCTTGTTTGAAGCCCTGCTTAAGAGTTGTTGAAATTTTGTTTTTGTCCAAGGGAACCATTCAAGCCTGTTACCAATTAGAAACATTGATCAAACGGGCTCTACTGCAGGTTATGTTCCATAGTCTTCCGTCAACGTCTTGTTCCAGAGTGCTGGGGGAGAACAGGAAAATCAATACCATGCTTTTATGTGCAATAAAGCTGATTCTTTAGCAGGAAAGGGAACCGTGATCAAGGTGTGTTAAACAGATGATGTTTATGAGTTAGTCTGTGAACACGCATTATGAGCGTATGAAATGTCCCATATGAGAAATGGGGGCGAGAAAGCAAGCAAATCAATTGCTGTTTACCGACGCTTACACAAATATTTCATGTATAAGCTACATCTTTCTCACTTTCTCTCTCTCACACTCCATTTCTTTTTATCCCTCATGGCATCTGTAAAGAGTAATTGTTTCATATGTTTCATTATTACATCAAAGGCGATATTTAAACAGATTATCTGATCAGAGAAGGACCAGAGTTTTCCACTAAGACCATTTAAACTTGTTGGCCTTGTCTTGTTTAGGTCTTAAATGGACCAGCATGAAAAAAGATGACACGATTTAGTGCGGTTTATCACTTAATATATTGTTTACTGGCTTTTTTTGTTGTTTTTCTGAAGGCAGAGGGCTACTTGCCCATCCACAACTCACTGCCATGTTGCTAGGGTGTTGTGGAAGGTTGCCAATATGCTTCTATACAACTTTTAAGAGACATTTACCATAATGATTTAAAAACATCTACATTTTCTAAATACATGTACAAATATTATTGTTGTATTGCTTAAAAGTGAATATGAACTTGTTTTATTTGCAGTATTTGGAAAGTTTTCATTTTCTGAAAATAAATGCAATGTTAATAGTTTACAGAACGACACAAAAATGATCATTTTACCTAAACACATACCTCTCTCATTTCTTTTCTGTGGCTGTATGTTACATGTCAATTCTGAGGTTAACTATAAAACACATGCTTGTTCGCAAGTTTCATTTGTATTAAATTCTGCGATCACCTCTATGGCCTGTGCAAGCTGACCAGAGCTTGTTCACATCCCCTTCCTGGTGTCACACGCCCATCTGCAACGATATTAGCAACTTGTCACGCTCTCGCTGCGGCTAAAAATATTCTGTCTGGGCTACTGGAGGGGTGGCCATGTGGAACGGGCTGACGGCTCGGCTCCTCTGCCCCTCTGATCAAGCTCTCCCAGTCCCAAGCAGCAAGCTGTCCCTCCTCGCCTAACGTGACCTTTACCGAAGCTTTTTCCTGCATGCTGGGGCTGTCTGTTTGCTGCCACCCAGCTGTCAGGTACCAATAAGTGTCTCCACTGTGCGTAGTTGGTCACAAAATGACATATTCTGACCCCTGTCTTCCTGTCACCCATGCTGGGCTGAAGTAACACTGCTGATGGCAAAACCTGCAATTGATTTCGCATCTGTTAACTCTTTGTGTTGAAATTGGATGCGTGTTAGTGTTGTTGTTGTTTATATGGAATTTTGAATACAGTGCTGTCTTTTGTTTTATTTACATTGGTTTTGTATTGAGTTATGATAACCCCATTCCCCAAATTGCATCCAGATTCTAAGCAACTGCGTGTGTATATGTGACCCTGAACCACAAAACCAGTCTTAAGTAGCACAAGAACGTTTGTAGCAATAGCCAAAAATACATTGTATGGGTCAAATTATTGATTTTTCTTTTATGCAAAAATCATTAGGATATTAAGTAAAGATCATGTTCCACCATGAAGATATTTAGTACATTTCCTACCGTAAATATATCAAAACTTTATTTTTGTAAGAGGATGCAGCAAAATCGCTAACAAAAATGTCAGGAAACACGTCTACAAACTTCACTCGCTGCTGTCCACTCTTTGGGAATTACCCACTTAAATTTGGTATCTATGTAAAGCTTAGAATTTCAGCTTTCAGGTTCTTCTGCTCTCCACAATGTCATTACAGTGGTAAGCCAATAGAGAGCGTTGAAACAAGCCTGTTTCTTCTTAGCAGCGGCCTACTACAGCGCCTTTGATTAACAACTTTAAAGGCCATTTTCTCAATGAGTTTTTATAGTTATATCTAGGCCAAATATTGTCCTATCCTAACAAATATCGATAGAAAGCTTATTTATTCTGCTTTCAGATTATGTAAAAATCTAAATTTCGACCAAATTGACCCTTAAGACCTTGGGGTCCAGGGGTCACATATGTGTATGTATACATACATTTATACTGTAATTTTCTTTCAGTTAGACATTTTGAGTGGTACATTTTTTGCCATCCACATAATTCCTGATGTCTTCAATTCTATTCGGTTGAGCACTCTCCACAGTGCCCTTGTTCACCATGTGAACCTTGTTAGGAAAGAGAGCACTGTTACCCAAGGCGGGTCAACCATTTGCATTTCACTTGATGGTGAAATGTCAAAATAGCTCAAAGGAATTTCTCTTGTTTACTGCTGTATAACTCTTTGCATGCCAAGCAGTCTGCGCTTCGTCCGAAGGCACAGCCACGTTTTGGGAATTGATGATTTTCAGGAATTGGAAAGATGGAGAGCGCGGGTCAGTCGAAAGATGTTGTCCCTGTAGAAAAATAAAGAAACAAGATAGACAAATGGAGCATCTGCTCTACCTATTGGTTGGCTGTACACTTGCCTTTAATGCAGCTACACGCTGTAACGTTGCTTAAAATGGGCGAGGAATCAAGCACCCCAGCTAATTACCTTCGGGGTTGACGTATGCTTATTAGAAATCTCCCTCTTTTAACATTTCGAGTTGTTTTCAAAACGGGAACGAAGGGAAAGCATACCAATAGCTCGAAGCCAAAAGAGTATTGAAAATTTCTTGAAGAATTTGTAAATATTCACAAGGGATTCAAAGCTAGACGGTGGTAATTTAGTGTAAAATTGTCTGTAATTGAGGTGAATAAATAAACAACAACTGCCCTTGTTCTTGCTGCACTGTACATTCTCAAAAAACATGTTGTTTTTTTATTGTTTTAACCACACGATGAGTCATTTTATGTTGATTTTATGTTATGTAGATACAGAATAAAACGTAATACAAAAGTAGAAAAAATGAAGTAGAAACAAAATGTGTTGTCCTTAACCAGACACAGAGATGTGTTTAAAGTTAGTTAGTTAGTTAAACTTCACCCAAAAATGAAACTTTTGTCATTATTGACTTATATCAAACCTGTATGACTTTTTTCTGCAGAACACAAAAGAAGATATTTTGAAGAATGTTGATAACCTAACAATGGCGGTCCCCATTCACTTGCATTGGTTTTGTGTCCATACAATAGAAGCGAATGGGTACCATCGTTGTTCAGTTATAAACATTCTTCAAAATATCTTCTTTTGTGTTCTGCAGAAGAAAGAAAGTCTTACAGGTTTGAAATGACAAGAGGGTGAGTAAATGATGACAGAATTTTCATTTTGGGGTGATTATTTGGTGAGATTGTGTCGGTCTTAACACTGTAGAAAATGTTTAAAACAATTCGATATGAAATGTTACTCCTCCTCCTTATTTCAAATTTCATTTATTTTGTTTATTCAATCAATGTATGATTTAAACAATACATTTTATTGTATAATTCAGATTTATTTCATCCTTTTTAACTGCTTCCATTTCCATCGATTTTGTTCATACTTTGGTCCTTTTTAAAAATTCGAGTTTGAAACTGTTATAATTGATTGCAGGTAATTGTGCTCTTGTCCTTCCCATCTATGACACTATTCATTATTGCACACAATGTTGACAATTAGTAGGATTTAATAGTGCCATAATGCTATGGTTGAAATATGTCCTTTTTTGATTGCAGGGACCATGGATCCGAACTAATTCTAGTTTAATTGTTCCTATATTTCAGAGGTGGCAAGTTCTGAAGGATAATTTATTTCCTGCCTAAAAGAACCCCCGGCCCATGCCGGCAGATGAGAGTGGTTAATTACAGTAGATAGCCTTATCTCCTTGTAATTATTTTGGTCTCTTTGGAATTTCCTGGCGCTGACCAGCCAATCGATGTTATCAGACCGTGAACAGTAGAGGAACCACAAAAACTGTACTGCAGATTTGGGCAGGAAAAACGGGGGACCGTATCTGCACGAGTGTTCTCCTGCGTGGCTATTAAAATGGTGAGGACAGTTTGATAGCTATCATTTATAGCTCGCATTCATTTACTCATTCATCATAAATGCCATTTTTAGTGCATTAAATGAAATGGCCTTCCATTACATGCACTAACTTTCAAGATGACCACTTTTCCGTTGACATGACCAACCTGATTTACATAATACAGAGATTGCTTTATGTGATTTTTATATTGCCTGAAATGTACTCTGAAAGGGCTTTTTTAAAGTTCACAAGCTCTCTTTATGTTCGAGTGCTTCCAGTGAAGAACCAAAATTTGGCGCGCGGCCAAAACGTCATCATTTTTATGCACCCGTTTTTTGGTCTTGCACTTGTGAAAATGTTCCAATAAATCTCAGCGGCATTCCTCAAAGAGACTGTCCCATATTTACATTTACATTTACATTTACGCATTTGGCAGACGCTTTTATCCAAAGCGACTTACATTATATTGTACTATACATTTGTACATTTTGTATAGTAAGCAAGTGGGGGTTAGGTGCCTTGCTCAAGGGCACCTCAGCCGTTACCCGCCAGCCCTGAGAATCGAACCAGCAACCTTCTGGTCATGAGTCCAACTCTCTAACCACTGGGCCACGACTGCCCGCATATCATTCATGCACTGCCAGAACCTCTTCAACGTTCAAATGGAAGAGAGTGAGCGTTATGACGCTTAAAAAGAACCTGAGCTCCACTTCCTTCAGCATTGGTCGTTTACACAAAACCCTGCAGCGTAACCGTCTAAAACAACCTTCTGGTTTTCTGTAGCCCCCGTGTTCAAACATCAATGTTTCTGGAGCAGAAAGTCAATGGAACCAGCCCCCAAAAAACCTCTGATAGAATGCAGATGAAAGAAGCAATGTTTGGCTGCTTGTTGTCATCCCTGCATGCCCAGCAGCTTGGAAACAAACAGATGAAACGCTCCTCAGTATCTGCCTCGCTGCTTAAGAGCTCTGATTGCCGTATCACTCTCATTACGGCCGTGCTTTAAATCGACAAAAGGACAGAAGCTGTGGCAGCGCACGGAGGCAGTATCAGAGCCGTGCCAGAGCAATCACTCCCATTACCTTTTATAGTCAGGTAATTGACTTCTAGTTACTTTCACTTGAACGTTAACTGCGGTCTAGTGTGTCTCTAAAAGCTTGCTTTGAAGTCGCTGGCGGTTTGCGTGCCGCGTTTCTAAGCCAGATCGGGCGTCTGCGGTGGTATGAATCTGTATAGACGCGCTGATACGGTGGGCTTTGTTCTCCTTCTGCGAGGACAAACTGTAGACGTGAAACGTCCAGGAGCTTCTGTTATTTAACTGCTGCAGACAATAGAATTCAGCAGCGTTTCTTTACACACATGTAAAGATTGTTAGCTGCAGTGAAATCAAAGCCTCAAACCTTGCTCAGAATATCAGAAAGAGATTGTTGGGTGGGGGCGTAAAGTCACACAATAGGACATTAATGAGACAAAACTTTTTTTGTTTAATAATACTTTCAGATGCTGCTAAACAAGAAAGTAGAAAGAAGCATTGAACGAAAGTATGAAGCATTGGTAACACTTTGCATTAGGTTTGTATACTGTAATTGTAAACTGTTAATATTAATGCCATAAACTAACAATAAACAGTATATTTTTATAGCTTTAATTGCACTGTAAAATAATTTGTTTTCCAGGACAAATATCTATGTATATATATTGAATTAAGATAAGTGGCCAAAGATATAAAATATTTTATGAGTTTGTATCTTAAAGCCTAAAACAAGCAGAAATGTTTGACAGTAGAAAAAAAATAATGAATTAAGTATTTTAAAGATTTAACTTAATTCAAATGTGTTTTATTATTTAGTTTTATGCCTTAACTGGCCTAATTTTAATGATTTTATAAAAACGTAAAAATATTAAGACTTAATATATCTGGTCATTTTTCTTCTGAAGAAAACATTTTCTTTTTTTTCTTTTTATGTACCCAAAAATACAAAGAAATATTTTTTTTTTTTGCAGTGTGATTTCTGTTACTGTTAGTTAATACCAATACCATTGATTCATGATTTCATGTCCATCAGTTCATTGCACCCCATTGTTAACAAACACAAGCTTTGATTAAAAGAATGATAAATAATTGTTAAGATTAGCAATAAAGCTGCAAATTTTAACTTTTGCCTTGCTTTTGCCATATTTGTAAGTGTACATTATATACATATCTTTACTTAAATTGAAATGAAATCACATTTTCAGCAAAGTTGTACTTAAATTATAAACTAAAATGACAAGATTACCAAACTAGGGTAAGGTATAGAGACATTTTTGAACACTGAAAATGTTTCTATTTGCCCCAGCAATGTGTTAAAACAACCCAGCATGTTGGGTTGAAACAACCCTAGGTAAACTTACAGCCCAACGATTGGGTTCCTCTTTTTATCCCACCACTGGGTTGAAAATAACCAAGCATATTTTAGAGTGCAGTATAGAAAATGTTCAAATGCACCAGGTCTCTCGTAACAAAGATGGGATATGTGTTCTTCTACAAAGGATGCTGGGATGTCAACAGGGCGGTCTGTCTGCCCTACTCTATTGTGTCAGTGTTAATCACTAGCTGCTGTTTAGAATGCAGTGAAGTCTCCAGGAGGGTCAGGGAGGAGGGCGGCTTGATCAACCTGCCTCCACACGGGCCTCCGCACTGCTGACCGGTTAATCACTGCTGCTAATTACCAGACCCATTGTTGCCGGGTGCATGCAAATGTGCATTGCTTAAAAAGCACAAGGCCTGTTGTTCAGCCACGTTATCGCCGTTGTTAACTGGAGACTTTTGAGGCTTGTTTTAGCAAGCTGTGCCTTTTATCATCCCTTACTGAGGGACATTTTCTAAAGAGAGTGACACCAAGACTTAATAGATCTATATATTTTGTTTTCGCTGTCTAAATTAATGTAAAAGCATTTTGAATTATCCGTCGGTGTTTATTAAAACTATGGACACAATTGAAAGTATGGGACTGTGTTATTTTGGATGCTAAAAATATCCAAAATAAGTTTAAACCATTTTATATTCAATGTAGTTTGACGTTGACTCGAATTTGCAAAACATACTTTTGGCATTTTACTCTCGGCTTCCTGAGGTCTCACTCTGATGCGTTTTGTCTCTCCTGGGCTCTTACTGGCTGCTTTTTAGCATCATTTTAAAAATCATAATAGTTTTGCAATAATAGATTAATATGGCGGCACATGTATATTTGTCTATTAATCTTTTTTCAAACATTTAAATACACACCTTCAGATCAAAAGATTTTTTAAGGCTTTGAGAAAACATTTGGTATACCTTTGACTGGTAGTGTGTGAGGCAATTGGTTTGAAACTAAGAAACGTTAACCAAATTTTAATCTCTTTCTCACTTTTATGTTTTTTGGCTGCGGATCAAATGGCTGTGGGGTGTTAATGTAGCTGTGTAACTTTAATCGTCTTTAGTTTTGGAGTCTCACCTGTGGAGGTTGGCCGTTTATTAGTGGTTGATAAATGCTAAATAAAACTCTCATTCTGACCCTCTTTCCAAGATCTCCGGGGATCCATAAAACCGAGTTATTTCCATCTCATTCCCGGTTTCATTTAATACCCATCCTCGAAACTCACCACCACGACATATGTTGAACAAAACCAAGTATGATCATTTTAAACCTTTTATTTACTTGAGAATTCTCAATGCTATCAGTAATTGATTTGAGCTTCCTTCTTTTCTTTCCAGTGACTGATCTCAGTTCTAGTTTGGTCATGTGAAGGTCAAGTGTTTAAGGCGTGATACCTCTTTCCACTTCAACACTTTCTGACATGAATGCTGATTTTGGAGACGCTTTCCATCTTTCTCTTGTCTGTACCGCCTTTAATACAGAAACAAAATCTTTAGTGTTGGCCATTTTTTTTATTCTACAGCAAATTGCATCTAACGTTCGTTGAGTAACTGGTGACGTGAGAGAGAAAGCAGCATAATAATCTCAGGCCAGTTTCCATCAGCTGCTCGTGTTATCATGAATGCTCCGACTTCATTTGTGAGTTCTGAATTACATTGTGTTAGTTAGAGCTCATAATGTAATAAGCAAAGATTTAGCACTGGCACAGTTTTAAAAGCTTGTTTATGATTGGCTGGTTTGGATGAGTAGGTGGTTGTTTTGTGGTTTGGGTGGGTGGTTGATTGTTTTGGTTCATTGGTGCAAGTCTTTACAAACAAATCAATCAACTAACCAACTAGGACTTGCTGCATTATGGGCGTACTGCTGTATTTCAGCATCTGTATATATCATCTTTACTTTCATGGTCCCCAATTTTCATTGTGTAATATGTAATTTCCTCTGTATCAGATGATACTTGCTCATGTTATGACCCTGTTACAGTCCTTATGTATCCCCAGTGTCATGAGGGCCACAATGCACAACGTGACAGATGGGTCTGCTATGTTGATTTCAACTCGATGAATTGCCGGGTGAGCGTAGTGCTGGGTGTTGCGCCAAACAGGGCCAGATGTGCGGTAGCGCTTTTACTGGGCTGCTGGGAACCTGGTTTGAGGTCTCTTTGTGAGATAGCGAGCCCTTATAGAGACCATCTGTGTGCCCGGGGCCAAGGTGTCCCTTTCTATATTCATGGCATCGGCTTTGTTTGGTTGGGGTTTTTGTTTTGTTTGTTAATGTGCCCGTTTTCACTAATACTGGCCACCGGTGATTTGTCCCCGATTTGGTTTTGGTACGACTAGGATGGGAACTCCGCCGTTTTAATACGTCTGCGAGTGCCACTATTCTGGCGCTCTCTTTGCCACCCAGGGGCCCGGTGGTGGCCATGCCTGACATCTGTTGGCATAATGTTCTGAGAAGCCTCCGAGGCTCGAGTAACTGATTTCTTCAGCTCGGTTTCTTTTTTAAAAGGGGGTGAGGCAGCATCTGAGGGTAATTATCAGATGGCATGGGGTCCGGGTAATTAGTCCCAGCTTTTTCTGTAATGAAGGAGCAGGAGAGAGTGCTTGGGGGGAACTTGACCGGTCCATGTTGGTTTTAGTCTTTGGGCTGAAGCCCTACACTTAATGTCCAGCTAATGTGGAGTAATGGTTTAATATATGAAACTATGCTGCCATTGGTTATTCAGTATAGCGGAGTCAACATATGCTTACATGGCCCAGTTTCACAGTAGCTCCCTTAAATATGATGAGTTTCTTGGTTTAAGATCATGTAAAACCAGAAACTCTTTATAAATGTTCAAAAATCATGTTTATTGATAGTTATCTGTTTTATTTGAGTTATTATTACGTAATACAGCATTCCTGTAGCTCAGTAGTTAGAGCATGGCGCTAGCAACGCCAAGGCCATGTGTTCGTTCCCAGGGATTGAACATCGCACATGTTTTTGTCGCTTTGGATAAATGTGTCTGCCAAATGTGTTAATGTAATGTAACTTAATTAAAACAACCAAACTGAAGTTTGATTGATATTATTTGGAATTCAACTAACCACATGTTAAGCTATTATTTTAATTATATATTTTTTATTCCTGAAATTCTGTGGAAAACAAAAGAAGATATTTTAAGAAATGTCTGAGCAGTTTTGTATCCATACAATGGAAGTCAATGGGGTCCAGTGTTGTTTGCATACCAGAGTTCTTTAAAATATCTTCTTTTGTGTTCTGCAGAAAGTTTTGGAATGACATGAGGGTGAGTAAATGATGAAAGATTTTGGGGTGAACTATCCCTTTAAGGTGGCGTCCACATAATTTATGCCATATATCGCAATGTACGTAGTGCATTTTATTGTTGAATGTTTCATTAAATAGGACAGGGCCCGATTCTAAAAAAGGAGCATTCATTGGCTGCACACTCGATTTTATGCACCTGTTGGTGATGAGTCTAGCTGAAATAGCCAAACCCGGTAATTTGCATGAGCCATGTCCACATACTTTTGGCCATGTAGCGTACATTTCACCGTGAATCAAGCTCTCCAAAAATAGCTTTTAAACACCCAAAGCAATCAGTGGAAAGGTCTCGCCAGCCTCCGTCACACGTTTGTGTACGTTCCGTCACACTTCCTGTCTCCTCTGAAAGCTTTTCTTCTCTCTTTTTTATCTGTCAAGCAGTAACATCCCGCGTCTCCCCGCACACAAGCTGTAACTTTCTGAGAGACAGCAGACACTAATCGCCCCCCTCTCAACCCTTTACGACAGGAAGGAGAGAGGCAAAAACATGCCTTGCATGGTTCCCTTCCTTCCACTTTCAAGCCCGAGCAAGCCACTGGAGGGGAGGGCTGTTTGACTGGCATGAATAACATAGAACACAAGAGAAAGATGGAGGACAGATGATACAATCCCTCTTCTTGACACGAGCGCGTCAGCCCACACGCGCGGCAGATCCCGGCAGCCAGACGCTGATAGGAAGGCGTAAAATGAGATGTCTCAAACATGGAAATGACTTGTTTTCCCCTACTCAACTTCTCTCAGTGTTTGCTCATTTATATAAGTGTCAGGAAAGTGTAGGAGACGACCCCCCTTCGTCAGGCCCTGTCACGCATGTCCGCCGATCGCGCTGGCGCGTGAGAGGCGCGCCGGTTCTTCCGAAATTGCGGAAAAGTTGATTCTCCGGAGCTATTTAGTGCGTGAAGCATGCGCGAGGGAGGAACATGTAAACATTCTAGTGTCTGTCAGATTCATTCATCAATGGAGAATAAATTACCAGCGTCCCAAAGATGTGTTCGGTGGGCATGCTGGGTACTTTTTGAACTTGGAGATTGCAGTTTTGAGTCTTTGGTTTGCGTGCGGACGACCTGCCGATATGTTGACGTGTAAAACCCATTCATACATCCTCTGCACTTTTTGTATCATATATTCAGTATCGATTCATATCACACGTAAGCCCTGGCCAGGCGTCTTATTTGTAGAATCGTATTTTTTATGCTGATGTAGTATAATATATACAAGTGACATAAAAATACTATACTATACTTATCAGTAGCTGAAAGCATAACCAGGAAGGGAAAATGTTAAATAAATGATCATGCAAAGAGTGGGAGTGTGTAGTTCTGAATCTGCAGAATATCAGTTGAGCTTTTCTGATTCTGCAGGTGCAGATTTCTTGTGTAAATAGACAGTAAATAGATGTATTAAATCATTTTTATTTATCTTGTTTGTATTCCACAAGGCCACTACATTAAACTGAATGTATTTCGAAAGTGATTTAGTTGTTTACCATAAATAGCTTGACTTGACTTAAATGACTAGATAAGCATTTGTTATCACATATCCTCTCTCCCCAACCTTTTTAAACAACCCAACTCCATTTAAAACCTGTCAATCAATAAGCTCATTCAAACTAAGCATCAGCCTCTGCACGTTTCTCTAAATTTCATTACGAAATTTCATTATCTTCCTCCGTAGACATACAACGCGATATCCCACGGAATCACATTTTAGAGATTACAATCAGTTAAATTGTCGTGGAGATTGGCCGTCTTTGCTTTCGGTCACTTTCAGTTGGACGTTCTCCTGCGTCGCCCGGTTTCACTTGACGTCTGCCGCGCACGTACCGTATAAACAACATTATAAGCTACGGTCAATGAAACAAAGATAATGTTTACTAGAACAGGACAAATATTCTCCCTGCATGACCATCTGCGAGCTGGTTGAAATCGGCAGGAGTCCAGTAAATGAGGTCAGTTGGATTTTGATGCAGTAAAACAGTAGGAAGATGTAATAACCCCTGCTGTGCCGTACCACGCACGCTTTTGCAAACTCTGTGTTCGTGCATACTCGAACGCTTCATGCCTCTTAAAGGTGATTTGTGTAATTTTATTGAGATTCCAACACTCTCTCTTAATACTCGGCGATAAGCAAACCATGCGTAGGTTGATTTCCCCTCACAAATATTGACTGTTATTGGTTAAAGTTACTGTGTTTCTGTGTGTGTGTACCGGACGATATGAATGTCCTCAATTCAGATAGCACTGTATGTTCTCATCCATATTATAGAGGTTTAGGAAGGTTTTGCCAGCCCAGTGTTTTCCATTCTTATTCTGTGACAATCGGAGGCTTCTCAGAGACCCCGTGAGACTCAAAACTGCTGACACAGGACAGCACATCGTCCACGGCATACATACAGAATTCGACCCTTTTAAACAGCACCCACGCTGAGAACGGGCTCCTCGCACAGGCCCCTGAGCACCATGTTTCAGCAGAATACATTACACTAGATATTATTATTACCATTCCCATGTCCTCGCCTCATAAAGGAAAATGATAAAGGAGTTAATAAGGAAAGTCAATTTGTATTTAAAACTCTTTTTTTCTCCCTGTGACTTTTTTTTATTAAAAATACATATTTCTGTACACAGCACTGGAGATTATGAGAAATTATGCACCTCATACTTTTCCACCCCGAGCTTCATAATTAAAATACTTTCCGTGTGCTATTTTTTCCCTGTGTATTAAAAAAAATCTACATGATGAATACACGACTTGGAAGTAAACAAACTGTTCAGCAACGTGCAACCACTGGCACATCCTGCTGTTTATTTTGAGAAATTAATTGATTAGCACATCATTAAAGATTTCGGAAAACAGCAGTAATCCTCGCGAAATGGGAAGCGTGCCACGTGCATTTTGAAATTGTACTGAGGGAATGACTTTTCTATTGATTCGGCTGGCTGAGCTTCCAGTTAACTACAGATAGCGTCTTAATAGACGTGTCCCATTGACATTCGCAATAATAGTTTTTGTCAGAATCTGATTAAAGCAGATTAGTTTATTGTAAAATTGTCACTTCAGCCATCTGCGAACAGTAGTCTACAGGTAGCAGATATCCTTCACCCGACGTTGGCCACCCGTCCTACGCCTTCTCTCAAAGCTGTGAAGTATTTGTTCAACAAAGTGTGAAATGCGACAACATCTGCTGCACAAATGCATGTTTAGACCCAGCGAGGCCCAACAGTGGCTGTCAGGACAGACTTCTCTCCATACAGGTGTGCAAAAGAGAAGTTAATTAGCTAACAGCTGTAGGCCCCATATCTGGGTACCACCTGCATCCAGGCCTGTGTGTCCTCCTGTGATGAATGTTTGAAGTATGATGTTTCACCTGTTTCTAAGATGTTGTGTTCCCACACAACTGTGAAATCTGGGATATCGGTGTCACCTGGCGTGTTAACATCTTGTCTCAGGTGATCCCATCACAGGTGGACACGCGATAAATACAGATGTAAAGAAGGTCTATTGTGTCAGGATTTAATCACACAAAAAAATTCTGCTAGTTAAATAGTGAACAAATTTGATTGAAACCCTACATGTAACGTTATGCGTAATGATAAAAACCAACTGTAACAGGATTATAAAGAGTACCTTATATTTATAGGATTTTTTAAATGATAGTTTATATATATATATATATATATATATATATATATATATATATATAAATTGTATATATTTGTTATTATTAAATATTTAGATTTTCTTTTGGAGGAAAGGTGTAATGAAATTTGTTATTTAAAAAATATTGAATATATTATTAATAAATTACGAAGTATGAAATGCATACTCGTCAGTTATCACAATCATTATTAGTAGCAGATCTAGTTTATTATTCTTCGTATTGTTTTCCATCAAATTGTCCTGCGAGGCAAATGAGTCGCTGAGTGATCATCCTCTTGCTCATTCAGCACAAAGAGTCAAGAAACCAATGATATAGATAAGTGTGACTCTTCTGCCAGGACTCAACCTCCATCTCAAGATTAATGACCTTCCCCTCTCTGCTCATCTCACTCCATCTCTGTCAAGAGTCAAGTAAGCCCAAGACAATAATAAACAATGCAAAACCAAACACATCCAAACTCACCGGCCAAACTGTCCACACACACACGCACTCTGAGGATAGCAGTAAAGTCCAAAACGAATACTCTATGAATGCCACATGTAAGAAAGAAATGGGTTTGATACAAATACATTAAAACAAAGTTACTTGTCAGTGAAAGCAACATAATTCATACAGTTGAATTGTGCAAATGATAATTTGAAGTATCTCACTAAAGATTGTTGTTCCTAGCATACTTTTTTGTTGTTTGTTTTGGGGAATTAGAGCACTTTATGTGGACTACAGTAATCCAAAAGCAACGTATAGACATTTAGTGTCTCTGCATAACATTGTAAACAGTTTTGATTGGCTGTTTTTGTTGCAAAGCATTATGGGTATATGCTCTTTGTTTCCACCCTCTCATCACCCTCGGTAATATTTCAGTGCAATAGTGCAGCATTCCCAAACCTTTCTATTCCAGCTCCCACCTAAATATCCCAAAATAAAATTTAAATATGGGGGAAAAATACACATTCATTCACTTTTAGTAGTTTTCTTTTCATAGTGTTTAGTCACGCAGGAACTACACACTTCTATGTTAGTCTAGGACATGCACACTATCAGTCTCAGTTTGAGGAGTGCAGTGAAGTTTGAGGAGTGTAGAGACCAGACTTTATTTAGTAGTTCTGTGTCTCTCACCCATCCCCAGAGTCTGGCCCTTCACACTGTCACATCCTTCTCTGCCTGGCACTCGGAATGTGCCATGGTCAATCACCCCACAGTCCTCGGTGATGGCCACACTCTGGAGTTAGAAACACAGGGTGAATCTTCTCCTGTGTTCTTGTAACCCGTGACTGTTGAGGCCGATGGGTACCTCATCAACCTTAATAGAGTTTTACTGATAGAATAGTCAAAGATGAATTTATGACTGCGGATCTCCTGTGACTTGAGTCTCAAAGTTGCCTTGGAGTTGTTCAAGAGCACAGACTATTGCTTTTTTGGGAAAAGATGCATTAAAAAAGAACATGATAATTACCCAGCTGGAGAAAATGCTGGGTCTCCGGGGCTGCACTTCCACCTGGTGTTGATCCATTTTGAGTGATATGGATCGGTTCAGGTACTGCAGTTAAACAACAGAGAATTGTGCTGGAAACAAAGATTAAAATTCAAGTTTATCTGGGAGAAACAGTGGACTGATTTTTCCACGCTTATTTTCCTCGCATCTGAAGGACTTGAAATAATCTCTTTATTATTGACTACCTTACTTTTACATTTTTTTAAAGGAACAGTTCACCCAAAAATAAAAATTCTCTCATCATTTACTCAATTTTGAGTTTTTCCAAATCTGTATAAATGTCTTAGTTCTGATGAACACAGAGAAAGATATTTCGAAGAATGCTTGTAACCAAACAGTTCTTGGACCCCGTTCACTACCATACAGGAAAAATGACTATATATATATTTCTTTTTGTTCTGTTGAACACAAAATGAGATATTTTGAAGAATGTAGGACAGCAAACAGTTCTGGGGCACTTTTGACTACCATTGTAATTGTTCCTACTATGGTAGTCAATGGGGTCCAAGAACTGTTACAAGCATTCGTCCAAATATCTTTCTCTCTGTTCAACCAAACAAAGAAATGTATACAGATTTGGAACAACTAGAGAGTGAGTAATTTATGACAGAATTTTCATTTTTTGAGTGAACTATCCCTTTAACTTCGAATAGATTCCAGGTCAGTTTTTCTCTGTGCGTGATGTATTTAAGCAAATAAGAACCTTTTATATATGCTGAAATCCTTTTTTTCAGACGGTAACAACGTGCCAGAGCTGCTGCCTGTCTTTGTGATACAGGACCATATTGCTCTGTGTTAAGTCTAAAAATGGGTTGATCTGATTGTATAAGGTACTTTTGGTCTCCCACACTGCCTCGGCATTGGGTGTTCGAAAATGGAGTTTTTGACAAATCAGGTGCATTGTGTCAGTTCCATTGTGTCATGTTGGATTCGGAGCTAAAGATGTTAGGAACGAGAGAGAGAGAGAGCCTGTTCATAAGAGTCCACTTTATCTCAGTAATTGGCTCAGTAACAGGGAAAAACTGTTTGCATTCTTGATAGAACAGACAGTCTCCACACATACACACGCTGCTTTAAGCTCAGGAAGAATGAAGCCTGTGGGCGGTATTCTTTAACCTGCCTTGTTACTGTTGCGATTGAGCAGCTGGGGGAGAACAGACACCTCTTCGTTTCGACCTAATTGAGGTCTGTGTTGCTATGCCCCTGAGAAACTGACCAACTTGTTTGGGATGTGTTTACCTGTGGCTTTCTGCCTTTTGTTTGTACAGCACATTTATTTAAATAATTCTACTTGAAAAGCAGATTGTGTGTGCGTGATGAATATTCAAGGGATAATGTACTTTTTTAGACCGAATACACAGCTAGGAACTAAACGAGCAGAGTTGAAACAAGTTTTTTTTTTAAAGTTGCCGTCTCTGTTTGAAACATTAAACTGCAGGTTACTTTACGTGGGTTGTAGTCAAATCAGGTCAAATTGATATTGTTTGCAGTGTCATAACAGTACCATAATACTTTTTAAAGGGATAGTTCACCCAAAAATTTGGACCCTGGGCCACAAAACTGGTCATAAGTAGCACGGGTATATTTGTAGTCAGCCAATCACAACGCACAGCTCAACTGTCTAATCCGAGCACACTGCGCTTTAAAGAGCGATGAGCCCCACAGATCCACTTATAGTATATAGAGGAGACATAAAAATGTACGGTATGTGGAAATTAATGCGTTTTTTCCTCATTAAAACATACAAACACATTGCATTACATCAAATACAAACAATAATATTGCTTTTAACTTGCCGCTTTGACTCCTTTAACACAAGCAGAGTAAACACATTGACTGTTGTTGGATTTTGGTATATGTCAGCTCTACTAGAATTTGCTGAAGTTCCCCATTGGAATCTAGTGTTTGTTAGACTTTGGTGCGGTGTGAAATAACAAACCAACACGCAATATGTTGGGCAGAAAGTGTCATCCTAATTCTGGTTTCGAGCTTTCCCATGAGCCCTGTGCACCAGGGCCTATATACAGCCGAGAGTGGGTGGCACTGTGTTATTGCAGCGCTCACCTTCAGCTCGCTGCAGAAGTGCTGACATCATGATGTGTGGTTACACATGAAGGCTGCTATCACTGTTTGCTCATTACCTCAACATGCTTCATTTCAAATGAACCGAACGTCGCCAATGAGAACACGGTCGCGAAAAATCGACGGTGTTGTGGATGGCTAGGCGGCAAAAATCGTAATGAAAAGACGATGGTCGTGATTAATGCAGTGACTTTTGGAAAGGTGCAGATGCGACTGTTTGGTAATTATGTTTGAGTTTTGCGGATTATAGCTGCCAGCTAGGCGAGGACAAAGAGCATCGACTCGTTGGGATTAGAACTACATCATGTAAGGACATCCACCCATGTGTAACAAAAAACCTTATTAACATCTCACGGAAACACTGTTTTAATTAGCTGCATTTTATTCTCTTTAAATCCTTTATATATGCACAAGAGGGATTGTGGACCTCAGCATCTGTGTGCAGAGTTTAGTGAGTTACTTAAAGTGTGGTTTAGTTCGTCCTTCGAGGTTTGGTTAAACCAAACCAGGAAAGCAGGCAAGAAGCTGTTCACCAGCTGGAGGTGAGCTTTAAATATACGAACCACCTCGGGTTCCTTGACATGTTCTTAATTGAATCTTCTCGACTTGTTTAATGAGAAAGACGTTCAGAGTCTATCAGGCAGGTTTCTCTATGTAATGCATGGCTAATGGCCTAACATTCTAGTGCCTGAAAACCAATGTTTATATGATGAGTAACCCATCGATTTGTCACAGTCACTGCCATTTAACTGTGAGGCTGTGAGTTGTTTTTATTTCTTTTTTTTATTGGGAGGAGTGTAAAGTAAGAGATGTGTATTGGAAGACACTTTTTGTGCTGTTGCAATAATTGCTTTGTGTGAATTTAGTTAAAAAATGCAACATTTTATACCAGGATATCAGTTTCAAGTTTGTTTGTCATGTGCACAGATGTCGGTGACAGAATGTACATTCGGATGCTTGTTCCATACCTTCTCACGTATGTGTTCATATTTTTTCTACATTTTAGAATAATTATTTACTCATCAAAATTATTAAATATAACAAAGGGAACTATGGGAATTATGTTAAACTAACTAAAAAAAGTTTTAAAAGATTAAAACATGTTATATTTTATCATCTTCACCTTTTGACTAGAATTTGCAGAAATGTATTCTTGTCATTTTATAAAGCAGCTTCTTGAGGTCCCATCTATTTTGTGCTCTTATTGGCTGTTCTTTCTTCATTATTCATTAAAAGTAATCCATTTCAAAACCATTTTTTATTAAATAAATTGTTAGTTTTGCCATGAAAAAAACATGTATGTTTGTAAAATTGTATTTTTGTCTACCAAACTAATTTCAGAAATTTAAGCATACGCCTTCAGATCAAAAGTTACAAAAAAAGAGAAACATTTCACTCAAGTGTCCAAAAACTTTTGACAGTAGTGTACCACAGATAAAATAATAATAATAAATGATAAAACAAATGTAAATATACAGTAAGACAGAAATAAGATATTAGCAATAAAAAGTAAAATAATAATGTATACAGATATGCTAGTTTGTGGATTATACACAAAAATGTCATTGTGACAACTTGCCCCAGACGAAAAATCAACATTTTCTTTAATGATCTGTATCTACATTTACATACATTTACATTTATTCATTTGGCAGATGCTTTTATCCAAAGTGACTTACAAGTAGGAGAGCATGAAACATTTTGTCAACACGCTAAACAATACCAATAGTGTACAAGACCATGTTACTAGGAGGATTAAGCTGGGATAAGCAAGGGAGAAAATGAACAACATGAAAGGAATATATATTTTTTTTACAATACATACAGTTATTGGTTAGTCAGATAGATGCGGAACAGGTATGTTTTGAGTTGTTTTTTAAAGGTTGTGAAGGACGCTGCAGTTCGGGTGGAGGCTGGTAAATCATTCCACCACAAAGGAACCGAATATCTTTATTCCAGAATAATAATAATAAGAGTGTAAACAGTTTAAATGTTCAATGCGCTCAACTGATATTGAAAAATAAACCTGTCCTAAGAAATACTCACTGTAGTTAAATCTGTCAACTAGCCCCAGTCTCCCTTAAACATCAGTTAACCGTCATCAGGTGACTGAAAACAGCGGGGTGAAACACAGTTAATACCCCTTCAATCCCGCTCTAATTCCGTTTGTCTGTGCAAATCACAGGGCTCCATTCATATAAGACCTGCATTAACTAGATCTCAGAATATCGCTGTTCGGTGCAGATCTGTGTGTAGATGCAGGTTATCTGAGGACAGCGGGACTTTGAGCTCCCGGTTTAAGAATCAAGGCATTGCTGAGAAGCAGGGGAATGAATTTTACACAGCCGTTTCACTTCACTGGATTCCAGCAGCACACTAGTTGGTCGTGGTGGTGTTGGGGGGGTTAAAGTTTGCCACTGGAGAACAATGTCAATCTGTGGTGGTGGGCAGCAGGACGGAACTGATTGCCCTCCTGAAACGAAACCAGACAAAACAAAAAAGGGAATGTCGGTTGCATCTGACCTCATTCTTGTACTTTGTCTTTTGATTCTGGGGTGGTTCCATGTCTGGAAGAGGCAGATGATGCTGCATACGCAGCGGTTTTCCCTTTTTATCTTAAGGCACTCGGGTACATCACGACGCAACGGATGTTTACGGAGTACACGCCGTCGTTGATTGCAGCCGGAGAGGTTTTGTTTTGATGCTGTTTGTCGCGTTGTGTGTGTTTAGTCTATGACTGCCAATGACACGCTTTAGAAAAAAATCACGGTCTCCTCTGCTAGGAAGTAACTCTCTGCATCCGCACAGGCACGAATGTCAGGAAGCTGTCATGAAAAATGCAGCAGAGCACGACTAACATACGTGTGTTTAATCCTGACATCCCTTTTCTGGATTAGCGTGATGGCAGATTCCCAAATGGCAAAATATCAAAGCCAATCAAAACCGAACATTGTTAAGTTGGTTAAAACCTGTGACTACTGACTGGAATATGACAATATTTTGCACTGGTTTATCAACTGCTTCATAAATGGTTGTCTGGTTGCATGCACACACACACAGTTTCTATGTCCTCGTACCTCGAATGAGTCTCTATTTTCGGCGCTCTATCATTAGAGTTGTGCTAAGCTGGCATATTGTTCTTTATTATGCTAATGTGTGGGGGTATTGTATCACAAAGTAATTGTACATTGCATTTTTGCATGGCAACGTCTTTGGTGTGTGCATGTGTTCATGTTCAACCTTAAAGTAAACGTCTTGTTTTGTCTTTTCCTTTCATGGTACCTAAATTTGATGCCAAAAAATCAATGTGATCCCGTGAAATCCAATAAATAAGGATTTATTATACATATAATATTAAAATGTATTATATTAATGTATATTATACAGTTCATTATTATGATTTGGAGGTTTCAAGTTAAAATAGGTAATGTGGGCTTATTGCTGTAAATGATAAGATTGCGATATATTTTGAGATTCAAATTTTTAATTTAAACAATAAAATTATTGATTATATTGACACTACGTTTTATTATTTTGCACGAAAACATGACCTTAATCAATATTAAATATATCAAAATGATATTTTCACAGAATGTTCTTTACATTATGTCGGGGTGATTTTTATTTAAAAAAATTGTAAAATCACAAAAAAATGACTAGTTGGGTTTTCACAGATAGGGTCACACATTTACATTAAGAAAATATTGCCCTTGATCTGATCATGTTTTATAAGGCCTTCTGGTGAATACACGGACTCATCGAATGCACACACCTGCCCCGAAGTTAACGTCCGGTCTTTGTTTGTTGATCGGTCTGACTAGTGGCTAATAATATAACTTATTTATATTTTGTTTAATTTATATTAATATTTCATATTAATATATTCATACTTTTAACTTGCTAGCTAATGTCATTTACTTGTTATTTCTTTTGCTTGTTAATAATCTGCAGGGACTCTATTCTTTGCGGATGTGTACCGGAAGTTAAGTTTGGGCCACAAAAGAGTGCATGCGCTGTAACGTTTGTTTAGGTTGTTGCTTTGAAACGTCCATAGAAGGGATTCTGTTATGTCCAATCTGAAATAGATCTTTTTGGGGGGGTTTTTACGCAGGCAGTTAAATCGTTGACGTAAGCCTGTACAAAACCATAAAGAATGCTTTTCATGTCAGTTGTCAAGGTGAACCGTGTCCCTGTGATTTCGCCGGTGAAAAACGCTACAAAGGTCAACAGTAGAAATGCCACGAGCAAATGAAAAATTCAGCAATCAACACTTTAGATTGCTTACTTTGACAAAAAGCAGAACACCTAACGCTGAGCTGGGAATACTCAGGTGAAAGCTGTTTTCTGAGGCTTTCTCTTTGACGCTGTTCTGTACAGTAAGTTTGAGCTGTGCTGAGGTGCCTATCTTTGTGTACAGCCCGGAGCTGAGGAGCTTGACAGTTCATTAAAGAACCTTGAGATCGTCTGTCCTTATTTTTGGAAGGCGTGTTGGAGGAGAGGGATCGCGCGAGCTGGCAGAGAAGCGACGAGGGGCGGACACCGGGAGCTAAAGGGGAGCTTTTCTCAGTGCTGGCATTGTGTTTCCAGGGGCTTCAAAGCATTCTGCCCCAGAGCTGCAGGCTCTTGGAACGCTTTGGAGAACAGATACCTTGATCAAGCGATTGAGGAGACAGATTTGTGAGAGTGGATGCTGTTTACAGCTGAGGGCGCCACGTTTTCCTTCTTGCAGAAAGATTCAGTTAATGTGGAATTAGATTAAGCGCCCGGCACTCGTGTCGAAATCTTCCTTCAAACTTCATTGGAGTTCATTGGTGCATAGGTTTGGATTTAATAGTCACATTTATTCCCCAAAAAAACGTACAATGAGTGAACTCAACTTGAGAAACTGTATTCTTGTGGACTGAAAGAAAAAGAACTCGACTGTACAGCCGTCCCAGGAGAATGACTGTTAAAGGCATGTTAAGGTGAGGGAGAACACTTCTGTTATGTGCAGTTCAAATGCTCTGCAGACCTGAGCCGAATGTAAGCTAGAAGGAAAGTTGAGAGACTCGGAAAGACAGATCAAATGCTCAATGCTGAATTCATGCTGGTACAAGGGCAACGAAATGAATAGTTCTGTTTGGGCAAGGTAAAGGGCTGACCCGAGACTGCTCCCTCAGGCTGCTACTGCACGCGCTTTGCAAACCCTCATATTCTACTCCGTCAGCGTCATCTGTGACCTCCAGCGTGGTGTCCGTCCAGGAGAACTCTCAGGAGAGAGAGAGTGAGGAAGTGAGAGGATGGAGATTCTGTCTCAGATGCCACGTGTGATGATGTTAAAAGTTATCGTGATGATCGCTGGTTTGTGAGGTGGATTCTAGTGTTACATGCACATGAAAAGGTGACAGGATGTAAAGCAGCCATGTCCTTGTTCTGTACATCAGCAACAGCACAATTCAGATGGGGATACGATAGATCACAGAGTTTGTTTTTAGTATTGATTTGCTCGTATTGTTTTTCTTCTGATTTCTTCTGATATACCAACTTGGTATGCAGAGCCACCTGTAAAGAAAGGCCTCTGCACCCTGATTTCCCAAAAAGTGTAAACGCTGGTGTTCAATCAATACGTTACGCTGTTTATTGCAATCTAAAAGTTTTGGGGTTAAAAAAACACAAAACAAAAAGTATATAGAAAATATGAGTGTTCAAAACATAAAAAAAAAAAAACATGTTTTACAACAGCAAGCATAAAATAATGATTCGTAAATTAATCTGTTCAGTGCGATTTTCTCATGTATAAGATCTGTTACGTGCAAACTTTAGCAATGATTGGGAATACTGTATATCGACCCCTCAAATGTTTTCATATATGATTTATGATATGTCTTCAGAGGTGTGTAAAGACTGTACATAATGAAGCGTTATGTTTTTATTAGCTTAGAATGAGCTATTTCTATCTACATACACTGCTGGTCCCCTTACATGAAATTCTCCATGTTGTTTCTACAGTATCCCTAAACGGACCAACTGCTTTACAGAGCATGTTTCGTAAATATGTGATCTTCTTCTGCAAAGAAGCGAAAACATGACGACATCTTTGTCCTGTGTTAGCCAGTTAGTCGTTGGTTGCAATTTACAACCTCACCACTAAATTTCATACACTTGTCGTTTAAGCTGTATTATTATAATATAAATAAAAAGTAAAAAAAGATACTTTTTATTTGACCCCAAACATAACAGGAGGGTTAAAGAAACATGTAACTTCATATTTGGCGATGAGATGGCAATAGAGAGGCAAAGTTAACAGCTGCAGCTTTATGTATCTCGACCAGCCCAACCTAGCAACATTGGGGGATTAATGGCAGATAGAAGAAGTGTTCAGATAAACCTGTTGAAAACTGTTTCGTGACGCTAGTAGCACAAAAAATGACAGTTGAGCCTTATCACTGCATCATTTAACATGAGTCTTTTTCGTCCCTGTCAAGTAGTTCTCTACATCTCTGAGCTTTAGTTCATCTTAGTCTTCTTTTCCTCAGAATCGTGTTCAGACGAGAAGAAATGCTGCCAGTTGAAGCCTAGTGTCTGATAGCAGTGGAGCATCCAGCCTACTTCCCGGAAGAATACAACATTTCTCTGATCTGGTAAGCATGCAGAAAAACACTCAAGTTTTTTCCTGTAGTATATTTGATATGATTTCAGCCCCATCGCAAACAAAATGTAAAAGCCCAAAAATACAAATTCTGACATTAGTAGTTCTAACCTTATGTTGTTCAAAAACTGTATATGACTGTTTCTTCTGCGGAACACAAAAGTCTTAAAAATGTCTTTGGCTTTGACAATGGAAGTCAATAGGGTACAGTGTTGTTTGGTTACCAACATTCTTCAAAATATCTTCTTTTGTGTTCTGCTGAAGAAAGTCAAACAGGTTTGAAATGGCTTGAGTTGTATTGCTCTTGGTCTGAGCAGATTTTTGTGGATAAGAGGACTATGCTCTCGTGTTCAATTTTTCGACTTTTTATCATAATAATTTTATTATGCCTTTATCTAGCAATAGGAGTGCAGTATTTACACTTCCTTTTAGCACATTTTAAATCTATTCTGCCCAATTTGATTCCCCACATTCGGCGCAGACAATTTCTGTCAGGATCTGCTTATATGTGACCGTGGACAACAAAACCGAAAAACCCAGTGTGAATGTTATGTATGCGCAGACACTTCCCAGTTGCGATGGTTGTTTCTGCATGCGGGCACGGATGCATTTCATGCATCAGGAATCTGTTGGACAGGGATACCAGCGTTTTGCTGTGTCCTGCTAGCAGGTGTCCTGCTTAAGACTGTGGGTTGAATGACTGCTTTCATCAAGCAGCTGAAAAACCTTAGCCTTAGGAAGCCTCTTGGAATAATATTAAGAGCCACTCGAATCCCTCCGAGTACGCCAGGAATCGGTTGCAATTCCTATTTTCTTCCTCCCCAATTCTAAATCTGCTTCTCGTGTTAAATAAATACGGACCCCGAGCTCCACTTGCTCAAGTCTCCGTAAGGAATAAAGATTTTGTCGCTCATTCACTCCAAGTATGCGGGTGGGGGGTGCGAGAAGTGGTGTCTGTAAGTGCACTTGAGGTACTGAACTCATGTCGTGCGACAGTCAAGTGAGCAACCAGCTAAAAGCTACGTGCGGTGAGAAGACCCTCTCGCAATGTTTGTGTGAATCTTGTCATTTTCTTGAATGCGTTTATCGTAGACTCATTCCAGTCATACAAACCTCTTATTACAAACTGTCATTCTTGGCATCGTGGGGGAAGGGTTGTTTGCATGTGTAGGGTAGAACAGAAGATGGAAATGGATGAGGTCATTAGCATTCCGCGAGAGTCCTGGCGTCTGGTGGCGCAGAACATGCTTGGCTGCCTGGCACGATAGGGCAGCCAGTGGCCATTAAGGCAGCAGGGTTTGGGGGCTCGGGCCCATGGAGGGCACTGCCACCCCCTGCATGGGAGCAATGAGAGGCCCTGGGCAGGTGGTCTGTCAGGGACAGTGGGCTGGAAGTCTAGGACAAATTGGTACAGGGAGGCTCATTTCCCAAACTCAGCATGAGGGATGGCACAGCAACTCCATGAGCGAAGGGAAAAAATGAAAGCAAGGACTCCCAAGGGCACCAGGATATGAGCGATGATGTGCAGAGTTGTCAGTCAGTTGTGTAGTTTTGGCATTTGTTGTGGGAGTACTGGTTTATACCCGAACACCAGCTGTATTGCCAAAAAAGAAAAAAGAAAAACAAATAAAACTGCCTGTCTGCGTATATATCTGTTTGCCTGTTCTGTCCATTTTGTCTTTTTATTTTCTATCTATCTATCTATCTATCTATCTATCTATCTATCTATCTATCTATCTATCTATCTATCTATCTATCTATCTATCTATCTATCTATCTATCTATCCAGCTGTCTGTCTCTCTTTGTCTATATGTCTGCCTGCCTGCCTGCCTGTCTCTCTCTCTCTCTCTCTCTTTCAGTCTGCTTCTCTCTATCTCTCTTTTTATCTGTTCATCCATCTCTTTGTCTATCTATAAGATTCCTTTATGTCATGGCCATTTCTCTCACTCTCTTCCATCTCAGGTATTTCATGAGTTGTGTGCGTTCTTAAATGCAATTTAGTGTGATTTACATACAAGTCTTTGTTAAACGTGTATTTCTCGCCCACAGTTGCTAAAAGATGACACATGCATCAAAGCAACAGTTCCACTGAATGACATTTATTCATCTTTTCAGACCTGTCAGCTTGTTTCTAAAGGCTGTTAAAGTGAAATCCATCAGAACGGGCGCAATTCGGCATGTTAGAAAACATTCTTGAATAGGTGGCCCTGGCATTTAAGCGGATAGCTGGGTCTCAGACGCAATTTCGAAGCCCGTCCAACCAATCAGACGAGAGGTCTTATTGCTACATATTGTCACCCCGTCTTTTAAAAAGGGTAATAAAATAAACATATTGGGTGAAATGCCCATGAGTGATGCTTTATTTATTTATTTATTGACTTTGAGTTGATAAAATCCAGCGCATGACAACTTTATTAACCTAGGCGAGATTTATTTTGAAAGCTCTTCATTTTGGTAATACTTTTTTTTAATACTTTCTCTTTTCCGTTTTTTGTGGCGAAGGACAAGCATGCTATCAGTCTCGTGTCAGTAGGATTATATTTCTGCATGACACTTTTGATAAGTGGATGGAGGGTGTAAATCTCGGCTCTGTTGTTAGGATGAGTTTGACCTGTCATTCACTACATAGATTACATACCTGTGCTGGCAGAGATTGAGCTGAACTTGTTCTTGACTATTTCTGTTCTTTCCGTCTGTGTTGAAGTTGAAATTTCTCCTCTGTGTAAATCGCCTCTCTTTGATTTTGAATCCGGAAAGTGAGTTCCTGCATTCGCAGCGTTTGATGTGTTTTGCCTGTTAGCATTTGTTTGCTGCATATGCCATCTAGTGCACAAAAACAATGACATGACTCATGAAAAGATGTGTTTGTTCCTTCTTGAGATCTTTTGGTGTTTTCTCCGTCACTCCTTGAGGGACCTTCAGGGCATGCTACTCCAGACGTGTGCATCTCTTACAAAAGCTCGCCAGAAACCAAGTACCCTTGTCATCAAGCTTGTGTTTGCTGCCTGTTGGTAGCTGTAGCGTGACTTTAGGACAGATGTCAACAGCTTCAGGTATACGGTTGCTTTTATCACTGGTGTTTCTAAACATTGAGAAGATCACACCAGTGGGTCCTATAAAAGATGCAAAATTACATATACATTTATAATAATATCTTAGACATCTGCTTCTTCTAGATAGCAGGGATTGTGTTTTTTGTATTCTCTTATTTTATTGTAATTTTGTGAAAGGGGGAAAAAAGCAGCCATGCCACACGTCTCTAGAGTTTGTTTCAGAAGAGATCTCAGCAATGTCTAAAACTATGAAAAGTCTACAATCAAAAGATTTCAATATGAAGTAAAATATTGTCTTTAAAATCTTAACCAAATTATCTCCCAAATATTATTCATATTTTAGTTTTACTCTATGCTTTATATAAGCATAGAGGTTTTTTTATTCTTCTAGGTTTTTAGTGAGAACAACTAAAGCAAAGCTGGTATTTTATACACGTCTTATTTTTTGGATGAGTTCACCAAAAATATTTGTTTGTAATAATCTACTTTCCCTTTGTCATACCAAATGTACTGTATATGACTTTTTTTTAGAAAACAAACTGTTAACAATATATTATTAATATTTATATATATAATACAAAAAACATAGAGATTTATCTTCATTGTTAGTTTTTTTCTAAGTGTTTGCTGTTACATCATAGGACACATCTGTCAACTATCCAGGTTCCAAAATGTTGAAGCTCCAAAATGCATGCATCCATTATAAAAGTATTTCACTTTGCTTAACAAATGATCACCTTGGAATGATAAGGTTCTTTTGTCAAAACAAAAATGTACATCATGTGGCAACATCTTGACGTTGTGTGTAAAGTCAAATGGAATAGAAGAACCTAATATCTCAATATCTCAAAACTGCTCTGAAGCAGATAGAACCTTATAATTCCAACACAATGAAATGTCTTCTAGGGAAACAATAGGTTTATGTGTAAAAATAAATAATACAGTTATAATAATTAACCAAAACAAGCACTAAAATCCAAAATCATTCTTTGGTGTCTTGATTATATATCAAAATTATAAAAAAACCCATTGTGTTCAACTGAAGAAGGTAAATTTTAAGAAGTTTGTCTTAACACCAATCCTTTTTTCCTCTTTTCCTTTTTTCTGTTGGATATTGTTAAAGTGATAAAAGTATCAAAGATAGAAAAGACTCTCCTCTGTCTATGGTCCTCTCCAGGTCAGCGGTCCTGTCTGTGGTTAATTCCTTCTTGTCGCACGTCGTGTTCAGGCATTAGTGGTGATTAAGACGGAAGTCTGGATCCAGATGTGCCATTCAGCGTATAAAACTCCCACCATATGGTTAAAGTTCTCAGTCTTGCGCTCTTGATGTGTTCAGCTCCATAAAACTGCACTTTCATCAAACACGCTCACAAGATACATACTGTACTGCTCTGTCAATAAGATTAAAAGTCCCTAATATAATATTCTCCTGTGGTCCAAAGCTGTGAAAAATGTACTCGCAGTCGTACGCACACACACATAGACATACATTCCTTCATGGAGACTCTTTGGCACAGCATGGCTTGCAGACACAGCCTGTTCCACTGGCAGCCCGAGTGCTGACGCTGTCACCTGTCTGTGTGGATAAAGGTGATTTTGTTAGCACAGCCGTGCTGGAGAACTGGCATACCTCGCCCACATTTGTCCTCCGATAGGGACTGCGGTTCAGGGAGAGATGAGCCAATAGCTGTATCTCATGTTTTAAATCTTGCTGTGTGTCTGCACCACAATCTGTTATCATGTTTCACAATGTTAAATAAGCCACGGTAGTCGGATGCGGCCTGTGGTCCTTATTATGAAAACGCTGAGTAGGACAACCCAAGGCTCACATCATTTTTTACCGTCCACAGATTTTGCAAAACAAATGTTTGTATATCCTTAGAATGCATCGTAAATTTTTGAAGTATCTGCGACTTTTAGGCCAACTGTATGTAGTGGAATAAGCATACGCACACATCTACCACACATTACCCCCCCTAAAATAATTAGAAAAAAATTACAGCTGCAACATTTGGTGTTTGCAGCAAGCGGTAAACATATTAAAAATTAAATTGCACCTACAGGCTGTGAAGTTGCCTTTTTAATCTGCAGTCTCACAACTTATTCATAATCTCTATTCAAACGCCTGTGTATCTAAAGGTGGTACTATCAGAAAGTAGGTCAATGGTATAAGTGTTAAATGCATATGCATGTATTGTGGCAGAAAATGCAAAACTGTTTTATTTACCGATCAAAGACTGTCTATTGTTCCTTTGTGCAAATACAAAAGTAGTGACATTTAAGGTAAATAACATTGTGGTTATAAAGACATAGTTCACCCGAAAAGGAAAATGCTGTCACTATTTAAATGCCCTCTTGTCATTTCAAACTTGTGTGACTTTCTTCTGCAGAACACAAATAAGATATTTTGAAGAATGTTGGTAATAGAAAACCGTGGGTCCCCATTGACTTGCATTGGTTTTGTGTCCATACAGTAGAAGTGAATTGGGACCAGTTGTTGGTTACCAACATTCTTCTGAATGTTATTTATATATAAAATGATTGACTAAATGATGACAGAATTTTCATTTTTAGGTGAACTGTTCTTTTAATAAAGCTTTGTAAGATGTAGACAACACTGGTCCAGAAGCACTTCCTGTTTCATTATTTTAGGTTTTTATTTCACATAAACTGATTCTTAAAGATATTTATTTAACATTTTGATTCAGTTTTAAATATTCTGTTGGTTTTATTTAAAACTGTGTCAGTGTTGCAAATGGTCTATAGTTAAATAATGTCATACTTATTTGCTTACATCACACAGGTGTACAGGTGAACAAAACAGTTGAGATTCATTGTAAAATGTGCTAGTGCTCTGGATATCATGTGTACGAATGTCCCTGCTTAAAAAAAACGCCCAGATAAAAACCAAAATGCAAAATTATATAATTTCCATAATACAAAATACCGTTATGAACCATTATCTGTTTACCATTAAAAATATTACAACATTTCTTTCTGTAGACCCACAGAGACCAGTTTCCATTTAAAACCAATACAATTCCCATTATAACCACTAAATTCATTAGAATTTTGATAATGGTTTCTATTGTTTTTAGCAGGGTTACAATGTTAATCACATAAATGTGGATATTACCTTGAATATGTTGTGATATAGCACAGAGTATATGTAAGAAATTAAATATATGGTAGTAACTTGTGCTGTATGATAAATCTTTGAGCTTTGAGAAATCATAAAAAATTCCACATCTTATGAAGGATTTCTGAAGAACCCTGTAGTGGTCAATGCTTCATTTACAGCCACTAAATGCTTTTGCACTAAGCCTGTGCTTTGCAGTATTCTAGAGAATTAGCATGAAGTGTCATTGGTTTTCATTAATTGATACTTCTGGTGAACTTGGCTCAATGCTGATTTCTTAATACTGCTGTGCATTGGAGTACGTTTGTTTCATTTTCTCTGGGAGAATCTAATTGAGAGAAATTACGCCATTGTACATTTATGCAATCCCTGCTGTGTTTTTCAGAATCAGGTTGTTTCATGTCACTTAACAGATGTTTGGTCTAGAGTGCCGTTTGCAGGCCGTAATGCATTTTTTTACAGCCGCAGAGTCGTGTTTATTACGGTAGATCGCGTGTTTATGGCGGCGGTCTTGACATGAATTTCGCAGCAAAACGGGAACAGTGAAGTCTGATGCTTATTTAGCATTCGACGGAGAGCGATTTAAGTGGACACAGATGTCCCAGTGACATGGCCAGCTGTAGTGAACGTTTCATTGAGATGACAATTATAACAGTTTTCACAACCAGCATGCAGTTTTCGTCACCCGGTTATATTGAATATCTGGGTCATGGTAAAATAATATTGAGATTTGAGATTTGTTTAGTGTATAGTTATTTGAAGCTGTGATATTGCAATATTTCACTCTCTCATTTTTCTTTCAACTGCATTTTGGTTGAAGAGACATGACTGATGTTTGTCATGCTTGGTCTGAATAGTCATTAATATCGTTTTTCTACAAATATTTATTTACAAAAATGGATTGATCTTATATTATTTACTCTAATTACATAAAAACGATTGCATATGGACACTGAAGCACAATGAAGCATGTAATCGCATACATGTGATGAGCAGATAAATGAACCACCTCACCCTCCTCCGCCCCTGTTAGCATCACGCACCCCTGAGGCCCGAGCCATATGGGTGACTGCAAATGGACGGTTAGCAGAGGGAGCAGACGGCCGCCACAGTGCTCCTCTTTGGCACAGGTGGCATCGTGGCACCAGCCCGGCCCGATGGATCCAAGAGAGCGCTGCTTAGTCAGCCCACCATCTCCCTCAAGGGGTCCGGGCCCTCACACCGCGTCTGGGCTTCCAGTGCCAGCGCACACCCACCTGGTATGGTCACAGGAAGATGAGGTCTTAATGGCCAAGGACGCACAGAGCGATTTAAAACCATAACACCATAGTGGAAGATTTTGTCTTGCTGTGGAATCCTGTCTTTTTGCACCCCAAAACCCAGATGTAATGTCTGATTAAAGATATATAAAAAAATAATGCTTTAGCCAAGCCAATTCCCTTTTTAATTAGATTCTTTTAAATGAATGTTTTTTTGCTCTAATATATTAGGATTTCTAATATGGCACAAATATTCAAATGAATATACATAAAAATACAGTAAAACTGCAGTTAATATAATTACCCCGATTTCTTTAATATTTAGGAATATTTAGCCTGTTAGGAATCATGTTTTTTGGTAATAATGAAAAAAAGATTTTTTTTATTAAAAATATTTTAAGTATGATAACCGGTTAACTTACTAAAAATGACTCTTGAAATATTTAACTTTGTTAAAATAATTTTTTGATTTACTTTTCATTATACTATATTATGATCTATTATATGTTATTCATATTTAATATTTTGATATTAAAATATCCAATAAATACAATAAAACAGCAGCCAATAGAATTACTATGGGTTTCTTTAATATTAGGAATATTTAGCCTGTTTAAAATCATAATGCTTTTAAATAAAATGTTTTTTTTAATTAAAAAAAACTTTAAGTATGGTAACCGGTTAACATTGCTAACTCAAAATGACTCTTGAAATGTTTTTCTACTTTTTAAAAATTAATGTTTGATTTACTTTTCATTATAATATATTAGGATCTCTAATATAGCACAAAATTATCAAATTCATATTTATTTATTTAGTCGATTTTATTTATTTTAATCTGAAAATATCCAATAAAACAGCAGGCAATAGTATTACTGAGGTTTTGTTGAGTGTAGATTTTGAACATTAAAAAGTTTTATGTATCAATGATCTTGGTTTTACAAATCAACTTCCATTGATCCATTGATAATGTCAATATCTGTTATCACCGTGAACCATGGCACCAGACACATGGAGATAAGATCTTAGTGTCATGGCATGCTTTGCATCTCATGAGCTTAATTCTTTGTTTTGTTTTAGGTCACACTATTGATAATGGTAGAGAACGGTACCTTGCAGCTCACGGGCAGCACATTAACAACCCCAAATTACCTTCAACCTCCTCTCACCACACCGCGCTCCCTCGCCATCGCTCCGAGGGAAATTTAGACATCACTTTTTATGTTTACCTCTCCCCCTTCCCTCGCACACTTCCCCTTATGAACCTTGCATATTAATGCACTTGGGTGCTGTCTTGATTGATGGCAATTAGCATTTGGTAATGATAACAGATGTTTGCTGTGCCAGGAGGCTAGTACCTGCCGCCCACTCCGCCATCTGTCATGGGCATCGGGGACCTGGCACAAAAGCTGGCTGGCATGGGAGGATAGTAAGGAGGGTGAAAAGGGGAAGACAAGAGGAGGGGTGGTACAGTGTAGCTGTCCCCTCTTTATTTGACACAAGGAGTGGGACCCAACTGCAGGGGGGTTTCCTGTGAACGCTGTGTCACCTGGTGATGGGTACATTTAGACAGTGAACCCGTGTTTGGTAGCATGTTGCGTTTATTGGTCTCGTAGGATTTGGAGCAGGAATGTAAAATATGGTGCTTATAAATAACCATGATGATACTCAATACTCACATTAGAGAACTACTGAAAAATTTGTTACAATACGATCTTCATTTTACTTGATAAACTTGTTTAGTGTTATGAAAATCACGAAGCAGATCTGTGGTTTGACTGTTTATACACGCTGTGGGAAGACTAAAGTTGGCATAACCCATCTTCTCCCCCCAAAAGACTGAGAAGAAAAGATGTGGATCAACTCTCATGTCGACTTTGTACTTTTTCTTTTTGCCTATGTCATCGGATTTTGTTTCTTCTCACAGGCAAAGCACTAATTCTGCATGCACTTGTCAATTCAGCCCCTCCCCATATGCCTTCTTTCTAAGCTTTCCCCTCACAAGTCTGTTCTTCCAAGACTTAATATGTTTAGACCTGTTCAAGATGAGCTACATTCAGATGTGCACAAAGTCAAAAAGATTTAACAGACATCACCACATGAAAGTTTCTCACTGAGATATGTACTTCTCATATTGTCTTACAATTTGGAGAAGTTTGGGAGAGCATCAATCTTATTGTTTTTAGCTAGTGACAATTTGAGATATTTTATGGTGGCTGATTAAGAATAGATTGTTTTTTCATCTGTTTGTTTTCAGTTTGACGTCTGTTTGAGGAGAACCCAACATATAACGGTTTAGTTGTATGGAAATGAACTGTGATGCAATGTGGCAGATACCAAAGACACGGGAGGTCATGTGTTCCGCCCTGTGATTGTTGAACGCCACGTCAAAGGCTTAATCGCTGCCCATTTAAGGGCTATTTCTTTTACGAAACGTTTCATACAAAACAAAATGACTACCTGTTTGCCTTACTTTGCTATTTCAGATGATCCTTTCCTCACACGTTGTTGTTCCCCATCATATTCACTCAAGAGGAACGTGTCGTGTGTATCACGCCCTCTTTGTGAACGGCTGCATTCCCAAGCACGCTCCCTTTCGCAGGTCTCACTCATCCCGATTTTTGCCCTGCAAAATCAATACTCTAATCTTCAGCCCAGCCCTTCTCAATAAGTCTATATTTCTCACACCGCTCGAATAAAGGTGACCTCTATGAGCCGTTGGTATTAATATCCCAAGCTGGCACATGGGATATGCGGTCGGATTTTAATGTTAGCGTTCGCCCGTCCTGCAACTCCGTTTTTCCTATTCGGAACTGAAAGCGATAGCTCATCTTAAAAGGAAAATTCTTTCATTATTTAGTCACCCCTCATGTCATTCCAAACCTGTATGTCTTTCTTTCTTCTGCAGAACACAAGAGAAGATATTTTGAACAACGTTGGTAACCAAACAACACTGGCCCCCATTGACTTTACCTATATGGACTCAAAACAATTTAAAATATCTTCTTTTGTGTGCCACTGAAGAAATAGCCATATATAGGTTTTAAACGGTGAGACAGAATTTTAATTTTAGCTGAACTATCCCTTTAATAACTATTTTTGTATTTGAAATTCTGAAGAAAGCATTTCTGTTTTATTTACAGTATGTTGGAAAATCCTGTCAAGGTTAACCGTTTTCTAGCAGGTGCAATCTGGTAATTTGCTGGTGCCGTCTGGTCAACCACCATGTTCCTGTCACCATCTTAACCTTCTTAAGCTGGTATTACAGATGTATAGTTGGTTTAATGAGCAGCTTAGACGGCTAGAAACCAGCTACCAGATTCCACATCGCAGATCCCAGTTTAAGATGGATTTTCCAGGAGGGATGACCAAAGACAGTAAACGCACACGCTGATGTTTGATTCACTATATTAGTGATGTCATTTCATTGATTTTATATCAGGCTAATGATATTTACCCTCCCCTATCTCTCAACCTAACCCTGTCAGACACGCGTGCACAACATTAGATTTAAAGAAAATATGTCATTTGGACGATTTATGGTTTTTTTTATCCAGTGAAATGTCCTTTAGAAGTTGGTTGTCATGATATTTTACTATGTTAGTGAGGACATTTGGCCCTCACAAATTGAGCTAAACCTGTACACGCACACATTCTAAGAGAATATAGTGAAACCCTATTAACGTGTAACCCAAATGTAGGCAGTCGTGGCCCAGTGGTTAGAGAGTTGGACTCATGATCAGAAGGTTGCTGGTTCGATTCTCAGGGCTGGCGGGTAACGGCTGAGGTGCCCTTGAGCAAGGCACCTAACCCCCACAGCTTACTATACAAAATGTACAAATGTATAGTACAATGTAATGTAAGTCGCTTTGGATAAAAGCGTCTGCCAAATGCGTAAATGTAAATGTGTTAGCATTTCTAAATGCATGCTTCATCTGTAAACATGTAAATACGAGTCACCTTGTCAGACTTCTCTAAATGGCCACCGTGACTTAAAAAACGTAAATGAATCCCTCACGCTATGTGCGGAATTCTCTGCTTGAGCTGTGCGTTTACAGTTTACTTTGCATGTACAATAAATTAGCAAATGAATTCAAAGTACCGGGGCAACTTCAAATTGACTTGGGTTTTGTTTGAACTCATTTTCATTTCTCTCCATAGAGAGTCGACCAGCTCGGTAAACATACTCGAATGAAGGAATTCTTCAGCTGTCACTCAGAAATGTAATTAACGTACATTATTCTTTCAGAAATTCATAACCTTGAGCCAAGACATACAAATGAGAATTGAAAAGAATGATTTATTGCGCTAATATGACACAGATGAAATGAATGTGCTGGCACTAAAAAGGAAAGTAGCTTCTGTGTTGGCACGCTTAATATGTTGTTACGTACCCAACACTGTTTGTGTTAATATTGATATAGGAAATTGAGTCTACTAGGTAAAGTCCTTGGCTGGTTAAAGGGACAGTTCACCCAAAAATGTAAATTCGGTCATCATTTACTCACCCTCGAGTTGTTTGAAATCTGTATACATTTATTTGTTCCAACGAACACAGAGAAAGCTATTTGCTTATAAGAATGCTTATAACCAAACAGTTCTTGGCCACCATTGACTACCATAGTAGAAAAAGTGCTTCATAGATTTCTTTGTTCAGTTGAACATAAAAAAAGATATTTTGAAGAATGTAGAAAAGCAAACACTTCTGGGGCATCTTTGACTACCATTGTCATTTTTCCAATTATGGTAGTCAATTATGGTTACAAGCATTCTTCCAAATATCTTTCTCTGTGTTCATCAGAACAAAGACATTTATACAAATTTGGAACAACTCGAGGAAAAGTATATTTTTATATTTGGGTGAACACAACTCTATCACTGTTTCACCAATTGTTTCATTAATTCATTATTTTTATATCTTTGGACGTGGTTGTATATCTTGAGATGTGAAGGGTAGAAGCAATATCTATGGAAAAAGTAGAAAAGTCAATTCGATTTGGTTGAATTACCAACAGCAAAGGGCCCGAGCTCTCAGTTTCCAAACTAGGACGATCAGTAACAGCTATGAAGCTGTCTATTAAGCACTTTTTGTGATTTTCCAAACAGTCGGGACTGCAAGGGAAGGTCTCGAAAGTGCTCGTAGGCTCGTGTTACAAATGACTGCCATCTCTAATCTAGGAATTACATTGTGGCAAGACAATGCGTGTTGCGCCTCTGCGGAACATACAGCGGGTAATTTAATCTTATAACATGAAGATTATTTTTGATTGCGATGGAGTTTGATCTGTTTGTCGCTTCAATTCGGCTGACATTTTCACAGTATTTAATAAAAGCTGCACTCAATTTGTGGCCGAGTGACAATCTTTTATTTACTTGGTGCGGATAAAACCATTAATTCACGGTAATTAATGAGTGAAGTATGGAGGGCGCGAGTACAGCCGCATCCGCTGGGAGGCTTTGCGGAACAGACTCATTCATCTCGATTAGACACAGCTTCAGTTTTCCTTGTGTGGCTTTTCTGTTTTAAATATCAGCTAGCCACTTGTATGCCAGCACGATGTTCTTTAGTTTACGTTGTATCCGCCCACATCTACTTTTTGGTGTTTCAGTTGTAACTCATGTAGTTTATATAGAAGTTTATGATTTGTGCTAGCCTTTACCCTTAGTGTGCTTAAAGAAGAGGCTGCTTTTCTGATGAGTTTGAGGGGATGGACTAACCCTGAGAGACAGGTCATGGATTGAGTTAATGGTGTCTCTGGAACTTGGCATGGATCAATTGCTTCAGGGAGGAGGGGCAATTTTGTCCGAGGCATCAAATGCGTAAAAACGGCGAGTGAAACTGTGATGCTCATTCCCCGTGTCAGTGTAAGGTGTGAGGACTAATTTCACTAGACTTGAATTAACACCTTTTATGATATGAGGAACATCAGCGTAGTGAGGATCAGGAAGCAAGTTTGGTCCTGAGGGCCCAGCCGTTCACTTGAAGAGATAGTTGCTTGCCGGTCAAGGTCGTTGCTAACTTATTTCCTTTCTTTCTTGAAAAGCAAAAGGAGATCCGAGGCAGGGTGTCAGAGAGAAAAATCTTGTCTATACAAAAAGAAAGTGCATGGTGATTTTCTCCAAGCTTCAAGATATGATAGCTTCATGATATACGATCATAAAAGCTGTCTTTATGACTCCTGAGCTATATATAAGTCTTTTGAGTCATATAGTGAGGAAAAGGAAATAGGAAAAGATTCACAGTGAGTAATGTTTGATGTTTGTCACGAAGCTTAAAAAACGTGGAATATACAGTAGTGTACATTGTAATTTTAAACCTTGGAATTTCACTTTTATTGTTTTGAGAAAAAACAGCTTATATATTCAAATTTTGTGTTTTACTGTAGAAAAAAATAACAACTATAGACCACTACATAAAACGTAAGCAACGCTTATCCAACGCTGGTCTAGAGAAACTTCCTCTTTCAGTTGTTTAACACTACACAAACTTTTGGACAAAAAACAGAACATTTTAAATTGAATTAAAATGTTACACAAAGATCTAGGCTATATGTAAAACTGAAAAATAAAAATGAATCCGGAAGTGGTCTACGCAGTAAGTTTGACCTGGACTAAGAAGTGGGAGTGAATTCTATAATCTTCATTTTAAGGTGAACTATAAAGCATTACTACATCTCTCACATCTCACACTTTAATAACGTGGCGCCCTCTGAAATAAAGAGCAACATATCAAATTTATCCAGCGATACAGACCCTGTGAAATGAACTGAAGCTTCCTTGACTTGCCACTCGTGTGTTTGTTTTCATTTTATGTAAATGTCAGTCCGTCATCACTTAATTTTTAGAAATCTCTCTATATATTCAACAGCTTCTCTTCTAGAGTCACATGGAAAGCATCACAGTTACCCAGCATTACATCTCCACAATGTAATCAAGGTAGTGACAATTCCGACAGCTGACCAATCAGATCTAATATATCCCGAGCATGGAGAACTGCTCTGTCAGGAGAATCAGCCGGGCTGTATTAAAATTCGAGATGTGTCTAAAATTGGCCCGGCCTCTGGCTTGTGGTTAACACTCTCTATCGGGATTCTGCACAGGTCTAGGGACCAATCTTCAGGCCTGATTTATCTGATGTTTTCTAAACAACTGACAGGGGGAAACAAATTCATCTGGGCATTAAAATACAGCAGCAGGCCCCCGGCAGATTCCAGGAAGGGACCTAGCCGTCACTGTGCCGCCAGGCCACCATTAGCTTTATTAGAAATCCAATCTCGTCTTGCGCTGTGAACCTAGATCTATAATACACACCTGCCTAACAGGGTAAGCATAAACTGGTATTAAATTACTAACAGAACTGATAAAACTGTATCAAAGGCCATTTCGTCTGATTATTTTCAAAAGATTTATCTTATGTAAGGCAATGTTTAGACATCGGGAATGACACTGTGTCGGGGACAACAGATGGAACATGAGGAAATTAGTACGAAACAAAATATGGCTGTCTAATGCGTAGTAGTAGGACTTTTTTCAGCCACTACTAGGAATTGGAGGCCTATATGAAATTGTGCTTTATGAACAGAACCGTGTTTGGATTTCATTATCGTTAGTAATAATGATTAAAAAATACATTTTAATTTCATTTAACTTATTCATATAAATTGGTAATGCAAACCGGCAAACTGTTTGACACGTAAAATTGCAGGTTACTTTGACATTTTTTACTTTATTTGGGTTGAAGTCAAATTACGTGAGTGATATTTCCCATGACAGCTCAAATTATAAATAACATTTTTATAAGCTGAACATGGCGAATTTGGGGTGAAGTAGATTGTTTTGAAGACTAATTTTACTTGCTCAATAACATTTAACCAAAAAAAGTTCCTGATTGAAAGACATTATTATGGTAAGTGTGTATAAAAATCAGTTTAATGTTTATTTACATGCACTAAACAATCATTTTTAATTTCATTTTTGAGTAATCTAGCTTGTTATTAGTCTACAGTCCACGGTCCACATTTTTTTGAGGCAGATTTATCAGTTTTCTGACCCTTATTCTTATTCTGTCTTCTCTCAGGTGTGATACAGTGAGATACGTTGCCTGTAGTGCAGGTGTTCACAACCTTTTTGACTCCAAGGCCCCCCATTGTATTCAACAACATTTAAAGGTCCCCCTCCTACTCACAAAAACACTTTATTTTTTAAGTATGTCATTCTTGTCATGAACAAGAAAAATCATCTCGGGTTGTACTTCAAGTCTTAATGCAGTTTTAGGAAAATCTCAGTTCAGGGGGCGTTTTAGCACATTCTTTTTAACACGGTTAATTGTACGGCATTAAACGCATTCAATTGACATCCCTAATAAAGACCACAAAAAATGTACGTTCTTTACTTCCGTCTCTGTAACGGTTATTACGCCTCTCATGAAAGTATCCGTTTTACCTCTGACAAAATTAAGAATCTGTTCATGTGGGATTTTGGACAGTTATTGCACAATATTTTCTGTAGAACCAGTGCTATAAAACCAATAACTGCCTTTAGTCTCTCACCGCACGCTCGTGCCTCTTTCGGCTGCCAACGGTTGCGTGTTTAATATCGTTGAAGTGCTATAAAATCAGACGCATTTCTTTTTCTCTCAAATGTTGCTATTTTTGTGAGATTGTGTCAGCTTTAGACTAATGCTGAGGAGTGAGGCGCGGTGCCTGTTCTGAGCGGAGAAAGCTCTTTTTAATATAAGACCTAATCCGGAAATATCTTGGCAGCGCGCCCCGGCTGTTCTTGAATGTGTGGTTCAATTGTATGCCGATAGAGTGCATTAAACCTCTTGGAAATGGCAACCCCGTCCGCTATAAGCTCTCACTCACTGCCTGTTCCCTCTTAAAGTTTTCGAGCGGCAACAATGACGAAGGGGCATCGCATTGTCTCGGCAACACGTGTTTTGGGATAGCCATCTTATCTCCCCACTCCAGGCCCATGTAAACACAAAAGCTGTCTTTCTTCCTCTCCTACTCTTCATCCATCTCTCGCTCTGATGTGACTCAAGAAGCGTCCCCGTAAAGCGCCGAGGCGTCGTGCGCGTGTGCGGTTGTGTGTGCGGCGCGGTGGCTTTCCTCACTTCCCCCTCAATCTGCTGTTCTTTGTTTACCCAACAGTTGTGTGACAGAGAGCGCAACACATGCCTATTAGGGCATTTGTGCGGCAGGGAGAGATTACAGGCTCCAGTTCTCTTTTTAAATAAACTCCCATTTACTAAACTGTAATCTGGGTGTGATAATCCCTCTGTATGCCGGTTCTGACAGACAGTGATGGACTGTAATCTGGTGCATGGCCTTGCATTGCTTTTCTGTTTTTACGCCTTCCGGACGCGTATGCAAAGCTGCCCTTATTTTTCATCGCAAACATCAGCGCGTTATGCGTTAAAGAGACTCATGTATTTTAATGCGCGCTTACAGTGAAAGAGACGCAGGAGATGACATCACCGATGGCGCACATATGCGCATCAATAATGCGATTTGAATGCAATTTTGGGAGGGAAATCCAAGCAAACACATCACTCCTGTTGCTGTAATGCGATTGAAGTAAATCTAATTGCATAATGTGAATGAAGTGTAGGCAAGTGGCATGTGGATTACTCAACCATTACTAGCATTAATACAAGACAGCCGTAGCATGTAAATCACTGTATGTGGTCATTAAACAGTGCCATGAAAAGCAACAGATTATTTGGACGGGATTTTGTGTCATTTGTAATTCTTTGCACATTCCATTGCTGTTTACTCTGTTGTCACACAGAGTTTGGTTGGGTTGAATTAAACCTTGAACAATTAGATACTGAATTTTTGTATTATTGAATTTGTTTATTATTGAATTTATAATTGCTGCACATACGGTGTCTTCTGATTATCTTCAGTCAAAAATATCGACAGGTTAAAGGCTGGATT
Organism: Oreonectes daqikongensis; assembly: GCA_026939265.1. Taxonomy (NCBI): domain Eukaryota; kingdom Metazoa; phylum Chordata; class Actinopteri; order Cypriniformes; family Nemacheilidae; genus Oreonectes; species Oreonectes daqikongensis. Next base: position 2,280,243 of record JAOTQM010000125.1, on the reverse strand, counting down.
TAGTTCACATATGCACACGCGTCCGCATAGGTTCCGCGGACCCTTCTGATGACGAAACTACATCATGCGGGCGGCGAGCGGACATTAATAAACAAATTATAGTGCAAACCAGAAAAGTGTTCTCAATAGCCACAAGTCTAACAGGTCTCAAGACAGAAATCATTCAACCTGAGGAAATCATTGACAATTTATCGGCTTTTTTATTGTGTTGATCACAATAACATCAAAAACGACCATTTACCGTCCAATATCGATATGGCCGATAATATATTGCGCATCCCTAATGTCCATGTTTATTATTTACCTTTTTCTATTTGCAAAAAGTCCAAAGCATCGTGTTTAGACATCATTTATCACCATATTGGGTGCCACTTGTATTCCGTCCACATAGTGATAATTTAGAGGATTCCCTCACGTCACACGTTTTTATCATTTCCACTTTTTTACTGTTTACATATCAAACATATAGAGTTTTTCAATCAACAGTTGTAGCGTGTTATAGGTGTGATTTTAATTACAGTGTTTTTTCTTTTTATCGCTATGAAGACCGTTAAACGTTCATCACGCATAATGAACATTTTAGTCTCTCTGTCTTTAACAAGCATTGCCGTAGTCTTGTAGAGACATGTCATCACTTCCTCTGATGAATCTTACGCTTTCCTTTGTGTTTTAATCACAAATCGTGTTGTAATTGCACCTTACAAAGAGCAATTAGTGGGCCGAAGCCTGCTATTTAATCTACAGCAAAATTTCACCTGATGGCTTGATTTTTCATTATCAAAGATGGATAATGAGAGGCAAAGTTGTGCAGCTCTCAGTTCTATCATAAAGGCAATCAATCCGTTACCTGATTCGGCCCCTCACAGTCTTTTCTCTCTCTCGTGCTCTTCCTACAAGATAGAACAGTTAACATTGGTGCCTATTGTACAATTAACAGTAATTTTACAGATTGGAATCAAAAAGGGTCAAATGAAAGTTGAATAAAATAGAAAGAATAGTGTCTGATGGTAACTGTTTCTTTGATATAGTGAGGTTTGTTAAAGAGGGCAGTTGTGGCCTAATGGTTAGAGAGTCGGACTCGTAACCAGAAGGTTGCCGGTTCGATTCTCAGTACCGGCAGGTAACAACTGACGTGTCCTTGAGCAAGGCACCTTACCCCCGTTTGCTCCCCGGGCGCTGCAGTGTTAGCTGCCCACTGCTTTAGTGACCTATTTTTTGTCAGATATGGTGACCCATACCCGAAATGTGACCTCTGCATTTAACCCAACCAGTGAATAGTGAACACACACACTTCAAGTCGTGAACACACATACACCAGGGCAGTGGGCAGCTAAACACACATACATGCTCCCGGTGTATGTGTGTTTATGACTTGAAGTGTGTGTGTTCACTATTCACTGATTGGGTTAAATGCAGAGGTCACATTTCGGGTATGGGTCACCATATCTGACAAAAAAAAAAAATAGGTCACTTAAAGACGTGTCTGTGTTTCATTTGCAGGATTTAAAGAATGCAGATTTTTAAGCAAACAGAGGGCATGGAATATTCAGGCATGCCCACACACTCGTCTTTATACACCTCTACATGTTCTTATGTAAAATCCACACAGTCTAAACCTGCGGATGCGTTTTATATCACATGTGCCTAAACATGTAAAACTATTCTGTACGCTTTTTTAATTCAGTGCATTATCTTATATTAAAACTTATGTTTATGTTTTCGTTGACATGCTTTGCATCATTTTAGAGAGCAAGTTTGTAAATCAAGTCTTGTAATGTAGGCAGGAAATCTTATATAAGATGCTCATTAAGTTTTGTTTATGTTGATGGCTCTAAACTTTGCGGTTTTAATTTGAAAGAAAAATAAAAAGATCATCATTTGCTTATTGTTAAAAAACTGATATGTACTTTCACAGATTTTTGTAAACATCATATTTTCACCTTTTCTATCCTACAAAAACTTTTATTACAGATTTCAGAAAAGGTTTGGTTTCACTCTGCCCTTTTTTGAGTGCATGTGGGCTGTCTGGAAAAGTTTTGCTTTCAATAACCACATTCACAGATTCAGGCACGACGGTAGTTCACATATTGCCCCCGTGGGGCAGTCCTGTGTAAACTGATCAATTCAGAGGTCCTAGTGGAAGAGGATGGATAAGGTGCTGTGAGCAGGATTCATGTAAATATGGTGATATGAAATTCAAGGGCTTATGAAAAATCTATTTTATATTTCCAAGGGCCAGGGAACTTTAATCAACTATTGATTATTACAATGAGGCTCATAAATAATATGTGGTTACCATGACAAATGTTGGTCATGCGGTAATGTGCGGTATATGTTTGAAATCATTATTCTGCTGATTATCATTAAAAGTTTATATAAAACTTCATACAGTATCTCAAACACGCATGTACGAAACTAAATAAAACATTTCACATTAAATGGTTTATTTACATACATTATTAAAGTGATTTGATCCTAAGGGGCAGTAACATGAAAAATGCTGCAATACAAAGCAAGCGCTGAAAAGATGAAAGTAAGACAATAAAGCAACTGTGTGAGAACAGTTTATGATTTTCTTTTTTAAGATGAAGTGCATTAACAGTTAAGAGTCAAGTGTTCACAGAAGAGATTTAGATGAGTCTTTAGATTTTTTTTTGAAGGTGGCAAGGGATCAGGCTGTTCAGGTAGAGTTTGAAGATCATTCCGCCATCAAGGACTACAGAAAGTAAACTTCAGGAAGTGTTTTATGTCTCTTTGTGTTAGTAGTATAAGACTGCTCCAGCGGAAGAGATTGAGATGAATTGGAATGCTAACAGGTCATGTTCCCCAGGTATTAAAGACGTCTTTTTATGGACTATCAGGTGATGATTTGTTTTCTGCTATAACCAATGAATCCACAGTTGACTATGATACCATGAATTTTATGAACGAAGATATGATGTTTAGGGTTTATATTGAGCTGGAATTAAAAAATACAACGTTTGGACAAATACGTTTTCACGTGGATTCGGAGAGCTGACTCCATAGCATTCGACACTTTTAAAGCATCCGTTCTCAGCCGTGCACAACGGCCCGCCTGCATGCAATACAATATCACTACCCAAGCTTGCTTGCTTACCTGGGGGACGTTGCGCTCAAATATTATTCAAATTTCTATTCAAGGACTTTTTAACTTACAGAAAGTTTTTTCTGCGTTTAACCTCGACTCAAATTTAAGCACTTTCAGGACCTTGTGACTGTTCTCACTTTGACAACATCCTGTTCTGAGTCTCCAGTGACTTTCTCTGTTCAGATCGGCTCTACTCTACCACGTTTTCGCTTTAACCTTTGAAAGTGATTGTCTTCTCAGTTCCTCGTTTTTGGGCTTTTTTCCACATGCTGGCATTTGTTGCGCTGTGAAATCATTGGACTAGAAAAGCACTAGTCAGATAGATCACATTGCTCATGTGCTCCACACGTGGTTTCTCAGTTTGCGAGTGTGAGAGGACGACAAAGAATGGAAACAGATAAACAAAAAAAGGTGTAAACACGGTTTCTAGTCATGCTATAGCAGATCTTCACTCTTGCGTATCTTCCCGTGGTGATGCTGGGAAGGCGATATGACAACCGAGATTCATTGTAACCGATTGCAGAGATACGGCCGTGCGCGTGTTATTCTTTACAGTGCAGATTAATTTTAAAGGTTCATGGTGACAGTAAAGGTGACCAGCCGTCAGACTGAGGAACTCTATAAACGCAAACCCTTTTAATCCCAACTCTATTTCCTTGGGGGTTTCTGAAGGCGTCAAATAGCCTTCTCAAAGCCACTGTCCCTGATGGGGTGACGTTTATATGGCCTGCACACCTCCACATGACTTGCCAAAATGAAAGAAAGGTTTCAAAGCTTTATCCAGTCTGGCTGTAATACATGAAGGACAAATATTCAATGTAATACGTTTATTACCCCGACCTTAGACAACGGCACCTGCCTCTGAGCCGAAGGGGCTGTTGAGTGTATTGAGGCTGTAGTTTACTCCAATAAAATGTATTTTTATTATTGCTAAAGCATCTATTATTTATGAAATAAATACATTTTTTACTGAATTACTATTCATATTTATTGGGCTATTTATAACAATTTGGTAGATGCTTTGAGGGTGTTTCATTTCATATAGCAATTAATAAAATTAAATAAACCTTTTAGGCCTATATGGAAATGAATCTGCATATTTTCTCATGGCTCCATATTGATAATCAATACATATGAAGATGTTGTCCATTCATTTAGCTCTAATTCAAGAAATCTCCAGCTTTTTCCATACATTTTTGTATTCCCCTCTGCGCAACATCAGAGGCGCCCGGCCGCATACTTGCGGCTCAGAGGTAACATTGCTCCTGAGTATGCGTCTTGCATATAGCGTACTTTCAAAGATTTAAGTTTCTCCACTTTATGCTCAAGAAACAAGACGAAGAAAGCAAAACGCTTCGGGAAAATGCAGCGCCGCTCCTCTGATGTCACGAAAAAACAGCAGCGCTCGAGAGGGGAGACAAACATCTTAAGTTGTATCCCCACTTGGCGCTGCGGCCCCTCGCTGTTACTTCTGGTGATTGGGCGCAAAACTGCTTAGCATGCATGGCACAGAGCCGGGCCACGGGAGCGTGTTCTTACTCTCCTTCCACACTTCTTCCAACCTGTCTGTGCTGCCAGCAAGCTTCCCCGAGCCGCTAGCGGAGCACCGCACCAATGATGATTAGCCTAATGAGTGATTAATTAGGGAGCAGGCTGTAGAGAGGGGGTAAGGGTTGACCTCTCCGAGAGGCCCTGAGAGAGAGAGAGACATTAATGGAATAATTCACCCCAAAATGAAAATATACTTATAATTGAATTTAATATATATATATTGTGGCGAAACTGAAATATAAACATTCATATAATATTCATATAATAACGTAAAATCTCATTTAACACTGTTGTAATCTATAGTTCAATTTCACTAAAATACACAAAATACTAACACTTTTTGTCCAGAACACAAACCTTGCTTCAGAAGACATTTATTAACCCAATGGAAACATTTGAGTAACATAAGAAGTTAATGGCAGTTTAAAGTTAAATTATGGCATTAAATTATGAGGTGTTTTTATTATTTCTTGGTGAATTGTTCTTTTAACTCATAAACTTTAAAATAATGGATTTAGACTTTGGCTTAAATCATATTTGGCTTGATTTATATTTTTTGAAACTCATCTTGGATCTTTATTTACAGGCGTCTAATTCAAGGACAAACAGACTGGGTTCGTACAGTCGGGGGTTTGCGATTGACAGTGTTTACTTGAACAGGTGTGACTAGTATAAGAGCTCACAGTAGCGGCTCTGATGCTGTCTGTCTGAGCTGATAACCAAAGCGATCCCCTATTCTCGCAATATAACGTCTGTAACCATAGCGACTCATATTAGGTGAATGTTAAAGATGGCAACAGTAAGTCTTATTACAATTGACGACATTATTGAATACACAAGTCCTTCACAAGTCAGTCAAATTTGATTTAAACAACAACGGATATAAAAGCTTTGGCTATTTTTAAGGGTGGATTCTGTGTGTACGGTACAGAGCGGCTATCTACAGTGTCCTATATGATAAATATTTGTGCATTGCAGTTTTGTTTACACAACATAATAACATCATAACTTAAATGCAGTTAAAGACTGCACTTTTTAATTTGGTTTATAAATGAATTCTGTGTTAATGTAATCATATTTAGCCTTGCGTCTCTGAACTGCGTCTTGCTGTTTCAAAACACTACAGATCCAAAACACTACTATACAGTATAAGTGATGCCCCGAAGGAATATTTGTACAGTATTTGCTTTTAATGCCCTCTCAGGTTTTACTGAGAGTGTGGAGAACGACTTAACTAAAACAAATTGATTCAAATTATTTGGCAAAAAAGGCAAACTACAGCATATTAGGGAATATGGGTTTAGTCTGACGTACAAAAAAGCATAGAAAAACAAAAAGCTGATTTCAGTTTCTAATATTTTATTGATCCTCTCTTAATATTCTTCTCAATATTCTGAATTAGCTTATATTTATATATATTCAGTTTTCATTTTATTTTATTATGTTTATAGCAATGTTTATTATGTGCTTTTGTTATTTTATTATGTATGTATGTATGTATTGTTTTTATTATTTGTATTTATTTATTTTAAAAAAAAGTATGATTCCATTAAGTTTTATTTATTTATATGATTTATTTTAGCTTTGTTTATTTTCAGTTAAGTTTTAATGATTTAACTTATTGCTGAGGCAACATTTCTCATTTTCATTTAGTTTATGGCTTTTTCAAATAATTGATTTCAATTAACAGAAATGTTTTAGTAAACTTGATATTTAATAATATATTTGAATAAAGGGAAAAGATGGACATCAGTTTTTGACCACAACTGTACCATCAGTTGAAGCTCAAATCTGAGAGAGCAAGCGAGGAAATCCTGCACTTACAGAAAACGAATGGTAATAACTGCTATAAACTATGGTTAAAACTCACTGTACTGTAGGCGCAGGGAGGGAGAGGATCAGATTTACTGCCACGGGCGACTTCTTACTGCATCTCGACTTGAGAACATTCAGTTCTTTAATGGAACCTGTCTTAGGGTGACTTCTTTAAGTGTTTCTATTCTGGAGTACATAAGGGTACCGTAGAGAAAAAGTGGATTTAAAAAAGGAACTCTCTGTTTACACAATAGGCGTACTCGATTTGATCAGCGGTCCCTCTGTGGGCATAATGAGCGTATACAGTAGCTGGTGTTATGTGAGGAGATCAGGCACACTCCGTTACAAACCGCAATCTCTTTTGTGCCTACTTGCGCATCTCATTTCTTGTCTCTCCCCTCCAGCGCAAGTCTAACTTTTAAACTACTTTCAACAGAATTATCCCAGTAGCTTGATCAAGCCGAGCACGGCCCGGTCGTGCGGCACAGGTAAAAGCTATTTAGTAAGCTGCTTCTGACATGAACTAATTTAAAGAAAAGGATGGAAAGACGAGGACTTCACAAGCGTGTCAAGGGAACGAGAAGAGCCGCTTGCTCGGAACAAAGTGGAATGGGTGTGTGCGCAGGTTGTATTTCTGGAAGGGTATTTTAGGCAGGCTACGGTTCCTTTGCGGTAGGTGTATGATAAAAAACATGCTGGATGCCCCAGACCAGTCATTTCTCAGACGCGCTCGCAAGTAATTAAAGCAATAATTCACCCAAAATTGAAAATGAAATCATTTACTCATCGTGATGTCTTTTCAAACTTGTATGGCTTTTTTCCACAAGCAAAACTAGCTGCGTTTATTTTGGCCCTGAGATGAAGGAAACACATTAAAATTGCATTTATGATCCATCGCAATTTTGGTTTGATTATTAACAAAAACATCTCAGAGTCCAAGCTTTGATTTCATTTCTTTATTTATTACATATGCTATATAATTGATTTTACAGTAGGTGGCAGGAGAGAAGTTTTAGGGCATCACATGATGCAGTTTCTTCCTGGAACGCTGAGATTTTATGACAATGTGAGCGCTTTTTTATGTGCCTGGAGGGTGCCTGTGGAGATTCTGGATCTCTGTGTTCTGCTGTAGTTCATGCTGGCTGATTACATTTCGCATTTGGATTCCGATCCCGTCTGTGAAGTTTTATGGATCTTCTACACAAGATTTACCGCGTCTTACTTAGCTGTGGTAATATCACAGAGAGATTGCGGCAATCTTCACTCACATATTAAACGGTTTCCGAAAATGACAAATGTGTTCTCATTAAAGCGCAAAAGAAAAATAATAAAGTGCACTTAATCCGACTGAGCTGTCACGTCGTAGGAGAACCGAACCTTAACTGAGGGATTCTGACATAAAGAGTTATGACAGAAGCGACGACGTCGACCATAACAGTTGCCATTCTAGCCACGAGGTTAAACCAATTCCCACCCATTCATACAAACAACACGAATAGAATAGCTGTCACGCGAGAAGACAACAGAGGTGATGGGAGTGGACGGGTCTGCGGTCTGCGTTCAGGTGTTGTGTCCACGCTAATCCGATTTGATGTTCGCATTTGCCGCTCGAAAGGAGAAGCTAGCCAAGCTTTTCGAAAGCGCGCCGGGCCTCCTTCAACAGGTTTCAGAAGGTGTAGGGTTATGGAAGATTGGCCACAGTAGATGGAGGTGCTTGACCCAGCCATATTTCACTATTAGACTGTGACTGGAATCACGCTTTGACCGTTTGCCCCCCTTCCACCTCATTCTCGCTCCGTGCCGCTACATTGTGCTATTTCCATATTGCCTGCGCTAAAAGCCATTTTGTCAACATTAGTCATTGTCAAAGTGTATTTTTCCCTGTGCTGCCAGATTCTCTCATTTTGATCATCAGATGTTTATTTGTTGTTTGTTTATACCTGTGGGAATCTTGGATTCAGATTCGGGAGCACGAACTCCGATCGCATTGTAAAGCTGCGTTTCACAGGGCGCACTTAGCTAAAAGAAGCCATTTGCATATCGCTTCTTGCAGTCGGTGGCCCTGTCAGTATGTGAGGATCTCATTATAGTCGTGCCCTCTCCAGTGGCTCACAACCCTTCATGATCTCTAAATTTCTCTCTGTCACTTTAGTTTTTTTCTTTCGCTGTATATCGTATGTTGCACTGGGACTAATTAGCTGAGATGCAGACCTCTGTGATCTGTCCCCGCTGTACCGGCCGTCGCCAAATGTGAACGAGAAAGCTACTTTTCCAGATTTACTTTAAACTCTGTTATAGTTTATAAAGTTAAACCATATTAAAACATATTTCAAAAAATTTATAAATATATTCATAATATATCAAATGTATTATGCTGTTTTCTCAAAATGATTTTAAATCATTTTAATGTAAACTAATTGAATATTTAATTTAAGTGTAAATGTATGTAAATATATACAAATGTGAAGGAATTATTTTGGGTTTAGTTTCTATTTTAAGATAAATGTAACACTGAATCACAAAACCTGTCATAAGTAGCACGGGTATATTTGTAACAATAGCCAACAATACATGGTATGGGTCATTAGTGGATTCAGTAAAATCGCTAACAATAATGCCGGAAACACATCTATAAACTTCACTCGCTGCTGCCGCTCAAGTTTGGTATCTATGTAAAGCTTAGAATTTCAGCTTTCAGGTTCATCTATTCTCCACAACATCATTACAGCGAACAGAGAGCGTTAAAACAAACCTATTTCTTAGCAACGGCCTGGCTACAGCACTTCTGATGGACTCAGATTTTAAAACCGACAATAATTATGTTATCATGTTCATTATCATGTTAGTTAGCTGTAACTTTTTGAGTTATTATTACTTAATCAAATCAAACCAAACCATCTGCAGTTTGATTGATATTAAATGGCATGCACAAAAATACAGTTTTTCTTTTGCAAATGAACTCTTCGTTTACTTAGTGAGCAGTTAATCCAGGACAATTCAGCTGGTGGTGAGAGCTGTTCAGTGATGATTCAGCACTCAGCCTGTACAGATTCTCATGACCTGTGGTACCTGCAAAGTGGGCAGAAGGTAGAATCCTTGTATGAGGACAAACTTGTTTATGTAATCAGTGCTGACTAAGAACTAAGAAGATATCATCCTGCTGTCACGCTACTACGAAATTATTGCTGTTGATATACAGGTTTATACAATTTATAACATTTGCATATTATAAACTAACAATGAATGATACAGCATTTATTTTATCTTATTTAATGATAATTTCAACATTTACCAATACCTTTTCTAAATCAAAAGTTAAAATTAGCTAATGCACAATGAACTAGTAACAAACAATGAAGTTGTGTTAACAAACATTAAAAATAAATGTTGTAAAAATATGTTTTTCATTGTTAGTTTATGTTAATTTATGTGTTAACTAATGTAAATAAATGACACGTTATAATATTTAATTCTGCATTGCACATTTGTATTTAAACTTATATGAACTATTTATGTCATACCTTTATTATTTACATTAAATATTACATTTGGATTTAGAAAAAAATAAAATTTAACCTTTGCACTTTGCAAAAAGAAAACGTGACATGACCGTAAAATACAAACACATAAGCATCAAGAGATTTGTATGCCCTTAGCCTTTCTTTCATATAGTCACTGGCTTTTTCCAGAAGATGTCCAACCGCTGTCATTTCAACCATTTAGTTGGATGTTTGACCCATAGACCCGACAGTGAGTACGGGTCAGGAAACCTCACCCCATTGCTAAGGGTTAGCTTAATAATAGAAGACAACCTTTCTTCTGCAGGCCAACCAATAAAATAATTGTAGAAGTCATGTGGATGATCCATTTTGTACCTCTTTTTCGCACTCACATTTGACTGCTATACTGCCATTTTCTGTCATCCGGTATAGACTCCACCCCCAAAACGTGTCATCACTGTATACATACACCATATTGGTCTTTTACATCATTCAGGCAGTGGTGCTGCCCATTTAGCATTTTACACGTAATCTGAGCATTGGGCGAAGGACATTACCTTTATCGTTGGAGGTTAGTAGGAAAAACTCTTTATGCTTAGTTTGTAAAACTGTTGTAACCTGCTGTGGCTATTGGAAACATTTCCCTTTTGTAAAATTTGTTTTACCCAGAAGGCCTTTTTAATCCCAATTATTCATTTTGATAATTGAATTTGCGACATTACAAAATAAATAATTAAAGCCATCAAGATGGATCACGAAGTCTCCATGGAAATGAAACTGGTCAAGGTAACCTAATTGCGGACTCATCCAACAAGACCTTTATCCCCAGGCTGCTGGGTGGCAATGCATTCAGGATTCGGGTAGACCCCTAAAAGGACACATTGGAGCTCAGTGTGGAGGACGACTAAAAAGGGTGAATGCAGTTGGATTGGTATAAAACTTAGAATGCGCTAGTTAATGTCGGAAGGAAAATTGTCCTTAATTAGCATGAAGCTTGGAAAAGGTTAGCGTCATGTATCACTGCACAGGGCGGAAAGTTGTTCTTTTAATTGGAGATAGAAAACCACTGACCAGAACGGCAGGGGTGCACATTTACCTCGAATTCTGATAATATCATGTAATTGGAGAGAAATCTGTCATGGAAAACTCTCGCTCACATCCTAGAAGACTTGCACTTTAAAGCAAGATTAATTAAGTTACGGCTTCATTCTCTAATTGTGTGTACCGAGATAATGAGTTGAAAGTTGAAGCAATTATTCCCCTCTCTTTCGCTCCTTTTTTTGGCGCCCCATATTTTTCTATCTGCGAGCGGTTTTAGGTCAGATGGAAACGCTGCCGCTTGTCTTAGCGACTTGAAAGTAAATTGAATTGTGTTAAATTAATGTAGCCGTAATGAATGAAATAGCCTTCCCTCCTGATCAAACACTTGAAAAAGGTGCTGATAAGTGGATCAACCTCATAACCCTGTTCATTACAGAGCGCCGGTTCACTTACAACGTCGAGCTTGTCTCACGGCAGGGGTCGGAGAACTCAAACTGATGCTTAATCATGGGTTGGTTAATTGTACTCTTTGACAGGGGACTAATAAATATTGATATGAATTATTCAGACCATATGTATATCTTTGATCGCTCATTATGGGCAGTGAGCGTGCTACGCCGTGTTAAATCGAGCTTCTACAAATGACAAAGAGCCGAGACCATAAATAGACTTGAAACCTGCTAATGGAAGTCATTATTATGAATTTATGCTTTGAAAAACATTATAGACCGTTTCGAATTGGCACCAGCTCAGGCGGGAGTGAGAGAGAGAATATGGAGCTCCACTTAAAGGCTATGATATGGGAGGAGGAAATGAGAATGGGTCAAAGATCCTGTGTTTGGGAAGTACAGTAATGGCAATAGGAAGGTCTGTAGTGTTTGAGGTGTACTTGAAAATTGATATTTCATCGAAAGCCACTGTTTGATTCACCATTTCTGTGTCACGAGCTGAAAGCGAGTCATGAGTCTGGATGAATTATGCAATGAATGGAGTTCAGTTGCACTGAATATTAGTGCGTTGCAATTAGAGGATTAGGGAATTTCATTTTACAAGCGTTTGGAATGAGCTATGACGTTTGTTCAAAATGCGCACAAATCTTTTTTGTGACCTTACTAAGAAAGAGGAAAAAATATTTAATTTTAAAATAGAATTTCCAGGCCTGCTTTAATGGAAATAGTCAAGATACAGCAAAAAATAATAAGATGCAATCCTTAAAGGGATAGGTCACCCAAAACAGTCATAATTTACTCACCCTCTTGTCATTTCAAACTTTTCTTTCTGCAGAACACAAAGGAAGATATTTTGAAAACCTTTGGTACACATTGACTTGCATTGATTTTGTCTCTATACAATAGAAGTCAATGGGGACCTAAGGTTTTTGATAACCAACATTGTTCAAAATATCTTCTTTTGCGTTTTGCAGAAGAAAGAAAGTCATACAGGTTTAAAATGACAAGAGGGTGAGTAAATGATGACAGAATTTTTATTTTTGTGTATTTTTAACCAAAAAAAGTTACAGATTGTGGCTTTAAAGCAGTTTTGCTTAAATGAGTTAGACATACCAATGCTTCATATGAGAGATAAAAGTGGATGTGCAATGTAAAAACAATGTTTGTTTTTGTACATTATAGCATTTTGTTTATCTGGAAGAAGCTACACTGTTTTAAAAACATTTAATCTCCTGTAACACTATTGAAAATAGTTAGCGCTGTCACTTTGAGTCATTTACGCTCCAACAGAACAATGCTAAAATGACACTTCTAGAGCTGACTGAGCAATGCACAATATAAAAAATCCCATGTGGATAAACTGTTTGCAGAAAAGTTAGACAATATGTGTATTTGTAACCGGTAAGCTTTTTCTCTTTGCTATTCACACGGAGTTGGACTTCTGGCTCCAGCTTGTTATAATGCAGTTGTGCCTTGGATTGCAGCACACATGCAAGCATTGAATACCAATGTACGTAATTCTTTTTAGCCGAGTTTCAACAGGCCTTACAATTGGATGAGGCTGATTCCGGGATTCACATAGCCGTTCGCGCTCGGCAGAGTGACAGTGGGCAGGCTTGATGAAATTAAACAGTCGAGATAGACGCCACCATGTTGAATTTGTGGAGCCGAGCTGAAAAATGGGCCAAGCGTCGGAGAAGCCAAAGGAGAACAGAATGGAGCATGAACTAAATCAAGCCCCTTAATTGGCTTGTTAAGACATGAAAGAGTCGAATGAGCGGGGTGGGCTTGAAGGGAAAGAGTAAAGGAGGGGGAGCAGCATAAGGGAAGCAGGATAATGGGGGAGAGAGAGTAAAAAAGCTGAAGTTAAGTTGACCGACAGCTTTGTTTAATTTGCCTTTTTTTACAGAGTGATTGGGAAGGCAAAGCTGTTTGGAGGGGAATGAGATTGGGGCATGTAGCGGGCCGCTCTGATGAAGCCATTACGGGTCTCTCTCTCTCATACTCAATCATTGTGACACATCAATAGCTGCGTTAGATGGTCATTCCTCAAAAAGCAACCAACTCACCTCGCCTACAGTACTAAACGCTCCAATCATTCAGTAAGAAACCTGGAACCTCTAGCCTCTGTAGGAGTGACCCCTATCCCCCAACATAACCTAAATCCATCCCAACGTTTCTTGTGTTTAACAAACCCGCTGTAATTCTTTATTCTTCCACTGCCTGGGAATAAAACGCATAGTGCGGAACAGACAGTCGGTGAATGAGCAGTAGATGGTTCCTTGGTCATTTCTGGTATATTTACTGCAGACTAGCTGTTTTATATGTCTTAAAATGAGACTGGTGAGGCCATATGAAGCGATCTTGGTCTTTGACAAAGCGGAGAGAGGGTTTAAATAACTTGAATAGATCATATTATTTATCTAACATTTCTGTGTCATATAATTATTTTAACCCTTTCATGCATAGAGGTCACCCAAGTGGACATCAGAAAATAAATGTAATAAAAAATATGTGTAAAAAAGTTTAGATTTCGTTTTTTATGAGTAATAAAAACCCTAAATAAATTCTGACTGAGTTTGTCAAAATTATGCATGAAATGTTAAAGGTGTAATGTGGCAGATTAAGGAGGATCTATTGACAGAAATGCAATATAATATTCATAACTATGTCTTTGTAGGTGTATAAAGACATTACATAATGAACTATTATGTTTTTAATACCTTAGAATGAGCCGTGTTGTTTCGCGTTTTGGAAATACATAATCTTCTTCGGCAAAGAAACGTAAACGTGATGACATCTTTGTCCTGTGTCAGCCACTGTAATGCTTCGAAAGGGAGGGGGGAGCGGTGGAGTTGCAATTTGTAATCTCATGGCTAGATGCGCTACATTTCATACACAGGACCTTTTAATTATTATAAAAAATATCTGTCTCTGCACAGGACTGTAGTTATAAAAATTATATTTCAAGTTTTGTGGAAGCCTACAGTAGCTTTGTGAGACCAAAGTTCACTTTAGCATTTTGGCTCTCAAACCTGTACATAAATTGCATTTTAAAAATTTACCAGAGGAACATTTTTCAGTGTCAACATTGGTAAAACCTGGCACATTTTACACTTGACCTATTGCAATAATACACAGCTCTAAGCAAACCAGAGGCCCACACCAGTTATTCTGCTGTTGTATAACCTTTGACACGACCCCTTATTAATGCTTTAGTAATGATAATGCTCACATTTAGCCTCTCCAACTGGATTTTCTGGCCCAGAAAGTAAAAAAGCTGCAAAAAAAGCTCTGCAAAACTATTTGACAGAATTTGAACACACATGGAACTTATGAAACGATATGATTTGATGTTAACGTCACTGAGCAAAGTAAGGGTTGATCAAAGATCATCTCAGATGGTGGCAAGTTTTTGTCCCTGTTCATTTAGCATAATATGTTTTTACATCCCACAAATAAAATATTTAAAAAGTAAGGAGTCAGTAGACCCTGAATTTCTGGATATTCAAGGCAATACTCTTGTGTTTATATAGCGAGTGTGGACTGCTCTCCTGTCAGTTTTTTTTCCCAATGTGCTTCTTTTCCACAGCACAACAATCAGATTACACTCGAGTTCCCCTGCTAATATTTTTCTTTTTTTGGGTCCATCATTACTCTCTGTCTCTCCTCTCCGGCAAGCCTGTCTGTTGTTCCTAAAGATGCTTCCACATGCATTGTGTGTGTTTGTAAAATGCCCGCTATCTGATTTATTCATTATCCTCGAGTCAGCAGGGTTCAAAGTTCACAGGTGAATCTGCGGCTTGCATGAATGACCGAGTCGTGCAATCCCTCTTTCTCAGCCAGACTCTTTCTTGTGCGAATCTGTCAGCGTGTGCGGCTTTGAAGCACTCCGCATAACAGGATTTTTTAGCTACACCTCAGCAGGGGGTATAAAAAGGATGAGAATCCTGGGAAGCCGCGTGCGGGGTAGAGTTGCTTTTGTAGGGCTGCCTGCAGCCACCCACCGCAGTAATCAAACTAAGCCAACCTGACCCACTTTGCAACCGATATCACGGGTTTAATTTCTTATGCTCTTATTCCTGCCGCGATCCGTGTTTCCTTTGCTACCCACCCTTATCTCATGACATGCTGCCAGACTGCCCACTCTCCTGTCCACTCTTCTCGAACGCTCTCCTCCATCCAAACGTTGAAACTCATAGCTCCTGCTCCATAGGCAAGCCGAGTGGGAGGCGCTAACAGAAGGAGAATACGACATCAACCCTGCACGCCTGACAGGTCTCTCTCCCACAGAGGAAGGATGAATTAGATGGAGGGTGCTACAATAGCCGGGCTGATTCGCACATGGCCCTTTTGGGCTTTACTCCCACTGGCCTCTGCTTTTCTGCCTCTGAGCCTCATGCTGCTGTACTCCCACCCCAGCCACCGGGGTGAGGATCATTACCTCTGACAAGAGCTTCTCCATGAGTAATCACCAGTGTGGGAAACCCAACAAACACCCATTTCAGTGCTGCCTCTGCACCGTCTGTATCCCATCGCTGCTTCCTTACTCCACTGGTAAAGGAATAGTTTACCCAAAATTACATATTCTGTCATTGTTGCCAAACTCCCAGGGAACACACATGCTGATAAAACGTATGTATTATGACCCTTCCTAATATTGTGTTGGTCCCGCTTTTGCAGCCCCATACGCAACAAACTGTGATGCAATGTGTATTCTGACACGTTTCTATCAGAACCAGCATTAACTTCTTCAGCAGTTTGAGCTTCAGTAGCTCGTCTGTTGGATTGGACCACACAGGTCAGCATTCGCTCCCCACATGCATCAATGAGCCTGTTGCTGGTTCACCACTGTTCCTTCCTTAGACCACTTTTGATAGATACTGACCACTGCACACTGGGAACATCCCCAAGAACTGACCCAGTCGTCTAGCCATCACAATTTGGCCCTTGTCAAACTCGCCCTAATCTTTACGCTTACCAATTTTTCATGCTACTTTCAGGACAAAATGTTCACTTCCTGCCTAATATATCCCACCCACTCATAGGTGCCGTGATGAAGAGAGAATCAGTGTTATTCACTTCACCTGTCAGTGGTCATAATGTTATGCCTGATCGGTGTATATACATACATACTATATGATAGTATATATTAAATATAATTAAATTATATATAATTATTATTTTTTTATGTTAAATGTAGTTAAGTTTTTAGCAATTTTATTTGCTTTTGTAATTTTGTAAAAATATTGTTTAAGTTATTGATATCTATTACTATATAAGTTTTATTGCCTCAACTTACTAAACTTTTTCAGTTTATTGTTAAGGCAGCATTTCTATTTTAGTTTAGATGATGTTTTTCAAATAATATTTAGAAATGTAATAATGTAAATATTTAATATTAGTTATATTATTTTAATTAGTTTCAATAAACAGAAATATTTTAGTTTGTTTTATTGTTTATTAAATTATTGCTATATATGTTTATTTTTATTTCAATTTTATTTCGTTTTAGTGACTCAAATTATTATTATTATTATAATACACTTATTTTAGTTTATTAAGGCAACATTTCTAGTTTTTGTTTAGTTCATGTTTTTCACAAAATATTTAGTAATTTATTAAAGTGTAAATATGTAATATTTTATTCAATTAACAGAAACGTTGTACTAGCTTTAGTTTTAGTAACCTATAATAACCTTGAGAATCACATAAGATTTGAAGTCATTATTTACTGAAAATCTTCCCTTGTCACCGATGTTCAAATCTCATTCTCCATTTTGCATATTCGGACTGGCCAGACACAAGAGAAACCCAATGCCATTTGACATAATTGGCATCAGTTTTAAATCTGCATACGAGCGAGATCTCCAAGCTTTGGCTAAGGGGAATATTTTCAGTGTCATAACATTTTACTTTTGACCTAATGATATAACGCACAGCTGGGAGGAGAACCGAGGCCCGCACCAGCTATTCTGCTATGAATATTTGACACGACCCCTTATTAATGCATTAGTGATAATGCTCACAGTCAGTTTCCCTCTTCCCAGCAAGCCGCTGTGCCGCTTAGAAACAGCTCAGAGATAGCGGCAGAAAATCTAACACCTTTGCTCTAACGCAAAATAACGCTTGTACCCACAGGAAAACCGAGAGAACGGAAACCGCTGCCGGTTAAAGTGATTTTCTCCGAGATTCAATAAGTTGTAAATCAGTGAGCACCCTCCCAGTGATTACAGCATTATTTACTCGTAGAGGCCAACTCTCCTTTGCTGTCCTGTGCCTCTTAAGCAATGAAACAGGAGAGCCGGCTGAACTTTATGAACATAAAACAAGTTAGCCGACACGGTCGTTTCGCATTCCCACTATTGCAGCTGTCAGGGAAAGCAAATCAAAACCGTGAATGGCTTTTTGTTGTTTTGTTGTGTTTTTTTCTCAGCGTGACTTCAAGCAGAGGGGTCGTTTGTTCTCACACACTCTGCCGCCGCTGCCAACTGCTCTTTTCTAAATAATGCACTTTCCGCCGTAATGGCCGCAGTAATACCCAGCCACAGAAATATTATCCTTTCGTTTTTCTACCCCTCGTGTTTCAATGAAACAGCATTCTTTACTCAACCTCACAGACGCCACATTAAGCTTAATGAGCGTGGCTGATAAAAAGTATCGACTCCCTCGAAATCGCCAATGCAAAAACGCTCTCATTACGACGTGACCTGACGCGAAATATTTGTAGACCAGTTGAGATCAGAACAACTCCCTGCTGGGCTTCTCAGTCAGCTTAAGCTGTTCTGTTTATTCCATCCATTTTTATCTTCTCTCTGTCCTTTTTTCAGATTTATCTACGCGGCCATGTGAATTCATCGCAGTACTCTTAGGGGTATAAATCCTCGGTGAGTTAAGCTTAGAACCACAGATGCCGTAGGACAAAATTAGCACGCGTCCAAACACAGACACCTTTGGATGCAGGAAGTAACCTTAAACCACCTGCTTTTGTAAATACAGATTTACAAGTCTAAATAACCGGCAAGGTCTTTCTTCATAGTTGCATCATTAAATTCGTACACCCTTAAAAAAATATTTGAGGCGTTTCTGTCAAATGCCAAATTAAAGAATTATTACTGAGACGGATACTTCCAGTAGGCAGTGGGAAGCTGTAGCCTTGTGCCAGAAACAGAATTCAGTTCTTTAGATGGTGCTTGTTTGAATCCCCCACGCTCTGGAGGAAGGCCAAGCAGAAGGATCTGCCTGGCATGAGCGAGGTGCTATTAATCGCCTGTTCAATATGAACTCACGATCACACGCTGAGATGTTTGAGGAAGGGAGACCTTGTCGTGGATTAGCATACTAACTGACATATGGGCCGGAACCGCAACGTAAACATCGGCGATATACTGTTACGTTCCGCCACGATGTAACTCGTTCAGATGAGATTGCTTGTGAAATATACCCTCGCAGATGTGAGATCTTCTTTGTGATCTCGGCGTAATACGAAGAGCACGAACGTGCTTTGATATTGCTTTGTAAATATTGCAGTTCGAATCCAGAAGAATAACAAAACGCCACTAAACAGCCATCTGTATACGAATGTTCTTTGCCAAATTTGATAATTTCAACAACGCTGCAAGGATTAGTAAAACTTCACTGTGTGGGTGGACTTCAAATGGCAATGATAAAAACAATGGCTTGTGTTTTCATGCTGTCAAAGTCGGGTTTGTGCGAGCACACCTTCGCCGATCTCTGTCGTCATCCGCACGCACGGACGCGCGCCTTCGCTCCCTCATCACCCGGCTTCTGCCACCAAATAAAAACCTCGTCCCAGAGGTTGTCAGAGCACGAGAACTTATAGCCACCCACGTTCAGCTCGGTCCACAACCTGCCCGCTCATTCCTGCCGTTTCACATGTTTTATCACTTTTTCATCCTCGCCAGCTTTCGCCCTCGGACGGTAAATCAGATGATATGAGATTGTTGACTTCCCGGAATTACCAGACAATAGTCCAGCGCTGTACCTTGCTGCGATATGAAACATGCAAACGCAAGGTTATGCGATTAAACCCCAATTTTCTGTGTGTCCTAAATTGTAAAATACTTTCCTTTCCTCTGCTTTTTTTTCTTTTTCTTTTTCTTTTAGGATGAGATAAATCAGTAATTCATTATGAGCAGTACCATAGGGGGATGCTCGGAAAAAAACTCTAAAACAGGAATTTTTATTTAATAGCATATTAGAGCTGTCAATAGACTAAAATAAATACTTGTATTAAAGGGACAGTTCACAGAAAAATAAAAAAATCCAAACTAGTTGTTCCAAACCTGTATGCATTTATTTGTTTAATTGAACAGAGGAAGACATTTCGATGAATGCTTGTAACCAAACAGTTCTTGGACCAGCTCTTGACAATGGTAGTCAAAAGTGCCCTGAACTTTTTGCTGTCCTACATTCTTCAAAATATCTCATTTTGTGTTCAACAGAACAAAGACATTTAAAATTTAATTTTTTCTACTATGGTAGTCAATGGGGTCCAAGAACTGTTTGGTTACAAGAATTCCTTCAAATATCTTTCTCTGTGTTCATCTGATCAAAGAAACTTGGAACATCTCAAAGGTGAGTAAATGATGATAGAATTTTTTATTTTGGGGTGAACTGTCCCTTTAAGTTCCTTATGGAAACATAACGTGCAGGTTGTGTCAATTTGCTTTGATGACACTCATAATAGAATATATTTGCACATGTGGCACATAAACCCTGGAAAGGATTTCTGCAACAGTGCTCTTTATTCCTCTCTCTGGCCACTTCTGGTCTCTTCACAACAATACAATGCTCTGTCCTATTTTCACCCCAGTTGTAAAATAACAGATTTCTCTGGTCTGATCTGCATACACAACACAGGAATCTGCAATACATAAATAATGTAGTATTTAATGTATATAAATGTACATTACACAACATTTTGTCATTATGTACTTAGTCATTCAAAACCTGTGCCTTTCTTATGTCTGTGGAACGCAAATGAAAATGTCTCAGTGGTTTTGTGTCCATACAATGGAAGTCATTGGGGCCCAGTGTTGTTTGGTTATCGGTGTCCTTCAAAATATCTTCTTTTATGTTCTGCAGAAAAAAGTCATACAGGTTTCGAATGACATGAAGGTGAGTGAATGAAGAACAAATGTACTTTTGGTCTCTTTAAAAACTTGTTTTTAATGGTTTCTTGTTTTATATTTAAAACAATTGATCTTTCCACAGTTTGTTTTGGTATTTAATTAACCAAGTTCCATTCCAACAATGCTGATTTTTAGTTTACCAAACTAACACTCTTTGTACCACTTTCCTTGTCTGTGTTCACATACAGCATTGCAGATCAGAGTATGTGGGTTTGTGTCAGCACTGAAGGCGGAGTGGGAAACCTGGAGTGGAGCATTTGTGCATTTACATTTATTTATTTTGCAGGTGCTTTTATGCAGTGACTTCAAGCTATACATTTTAGCAGTATAACCTTTGCATTACACCAGTTTAGCTACAGGAACAGTCTGAGAAAAGTTGTTGCTCCATTGCATTCACATGTTGTCTGTGTGTTGCAAAAGAAATCTTGATGCTTTGGTTTTTTGGTAGTATTTAGTTTGACAGAAAAAAGTACTGACAGTTTTAAAGCAACAACATAAACAAACGTTACTGCATGCACGCTTTTGTGGCCCAAACGTAACTTCTGGTACACATCCACAAAGAATAGAGTCCCTGCAGATTATTTGTAATAACAAGCAAACTAAATAACAAGTAAATGACATTAGCTAGCAAGTTAAAAGTATGTCTAGTCAGATTATTTTGGGTTAGAAGAACCGTTACTTGGCTTAAATGACTTCAATGCGACAAAGTTACACGACCCATTCAACAAATTGTTTATTTAATACAATTATTATACAATAAAATATTAATGTAAATTAATATTAGTATAATTAAATGAAATATAGTTATATTATTAGCCGCTAGCCAGACCGATCAACAAACACAGACTGGAAGTTATCTTCGAGCCAGGTGCGTACGTCCGATAAAACGTCTCTATAAAGCAGTTTTTTGTCTGAAATGTAAGCTTGTCAATAATCACTTCTTTTTTTTCTTAGAGAACTTTTGCATGATAGCAATATTAGACTCTAATACCCACACAAAAGTGATAATATACTCTATGGGCAAATAACATGTTGGAATTGACCAGTGCTTGTGTAATATCGCTTAATCCTAATAATAATATCCAGTATAATATTAAAACGCACTGTAATATGACTTCACTTCTTCCCATTGTGCCGTGACGGTACGCAAAACAAACTCTGCAAGCGTCGAGATAACTAAAGACGCGAGTTCACATATAGACTTTTAAAGGCGTGCAAATGAAAGAGGAGGAGGCAAAAATCCAATTGAATTGTGCGCCGTGACTTTTCTCTAGTTAGGAAGATGAATGAGCTGTGTTATTGTTGCATTATTTGGACAGGGTGATGAAGGAGGCTGTGACCCGCTGGGTGGAAAGTAAAATATAAGTGACTGATTCCTGTTTCACAAGCTAGGGGAAGAGCAGGAGAGAGAGTGTGTGCCTGTTTGAGCGCTGTGCCCAGCATCTCATCTGTTCTGTCTTATGTCTGAGACATAATCCTGTTTTCAGCACAAAATCATTTAGCTCTTTGGCACCACGTACTATGTCATTAACCTGCCTGGGGTCGAGCTGCCTCTCCATTTTAATTCACTCCTCTGTTCTATCACCGTAGAGCTGCTGTTATATATCAGCCAGACAGAGCCCAATCATCTGGCCGCCTGCTGTCTCTCTGATTATTGTTGACCAGCAAAACACTTGACCTGCAAACGGCAGCACTATGAGAGTAATCTACCTTGACATCTTTGTATCTAATGGCGTAGCAGGATCGATGGGCCGCGCGCACACCCTGTGGGCACGGGAGGCCGATTCCCATCTAAAGCGCCTGGCCAGCAGTGTCTGTCTGAGCAACATGGGCATATAAGTCATTTAATTAGTCATAGTCAGGGACTCTGGTGGACTCGGGGGATTCGGAGTGCCCACCGTTGAGGAGACGGAATAAAATATGCTTGCGGTGAGTTGGACACCTGGCGGTGCAAAAATGGACAACTCTGGGTTGACACCAATCTTCTAATACTAATCGCTTCCGAATGTGGCACGGAACTAGGATCGCCGTATCGTATGAGATCGTCTTATTTGATCATCGCGGACCGCCGGAATTTACTTTTTAATTAGGTTCAGACGGCTGCTGTTTAAGAATCTTAAGCAGTTGCAAAGGAACCGAGCAATTAATGGCTTTTGGAAAGGTGTTTCATCAAGCTGCAGACAGCGGGGTTCGTAAAAAAAAAAGTTCAATGTATCGATGCGAGCAACAGCAGAGGCTTCCCAGGAAAAGTGGTGCGTCAGCTGCAGGTTTGATGTCCAAGCTCTTGCCCAAGGGGAGGCAGGTTGGCACCCAGAGATATTGACATGGGGACAGATCATTAGCCCTCTCTATCCACCCGGCCTCTATCCACATCTCTGTTAAAGGTGCCAGGGTGCTGTTAAAAGTGCCAGAGGATTCGCCTGTTAGGCATAACAGGCAGGAAGAGCACGATTCTTGAATGTTCCGCCCATTAATCTGCCATTGTGCGAATGGCAAGGAGCGCAATTATTTTCTAACGTGACACTGCTTTTAATGGGATGGTACGGTTGGGAATTTCTTGGTTGTTGTCGTTTCTCCAGGCAGATAAAATATGATCGCGCGTTAGGCAAAATGAGATATTGCATAGAAATACGGGAGTTTATTGATTCGGAATAGACAGTCGTACTGCAGGATGGAAGAAAATGTCAATATTCACTAGAGGTTTTGTCAGTTTAATGATAATTGCAGCTTGAAGTAAAGTTTTTCAAACAAGCCAACAGAAAATGGCCTCGAGTCTGAACTCAGTATTCAGATGGTGGCAATACTTACTCAAACTAAATAATATGATGTTATAATAAGATGATAGTGTAGCAATATTCCAGGCACATGGATGTGTATTGCTTGAATGGTACTGTATATGTAGTAGCTTTTATTCAAAGCAACTTACAGCGCATTCAGTGTATACATTTATATGCATGACATCACGTGACATTTGCGTTGCAAGCACAATGCCCCAGGTGATAAAAAAAGTGCATGAATACGCTTAAATGTATTTAAAGTGCTCCATTTTGAGACACTATAGAAGTACGAGAAGTATATTTTTAGTATATGGAGTAAACAATTAATGTGTGACAATAGAGCACTTTAGGTACATCATGTTTTGCTTTAATGACAACATGCAGTCAGGCTGGCATTGTGCAAAACCTTTTGTTGCCAAATATTACAGCATCATTTAAAGGAATAGTTCACCCTAAAACAAAAAAATGCCCCAAAATAAAAAATTCTGTCATCATTTACTAACCTTTGAGATGTTCCAAGCCCGTAGGACTTTCTTTTTCGGCAAAACACAGAAGGTATTTTAAAGAAAAAACGTTGGGCCACGTTGACTTTTATTGTATGGACACAAAACCACTGCAAATCAATGGGTACCAATGTTTTTTGTTTACCAACATTCTTCAAAATATCTTCTTTTGTGTTCTGCTGAAGGAAGTCATACATGTTGGAAGTGACACGAGAGAGTAAATGATGACAGAATTTTTATTTTTGGGTGAACTGTCCCTTCAAGCAAATCTTGTGTATTTTATTGGAATTGATACTAGTTATCATGGTTAAAATCACAAACATGCTACTCTGATTAGTATTTTAAAACCTAAATATATACATAAAATGTCTCTTATCTTACTTTACTTCAAACATCAAACATAATTTTTTAAGCATACATTTTTAATGTGGTCTAAAATTTTTAGACCCCAATGTGCATCTGCAAATCAATTGTCAAAACTAAACAGCATCATATGGCTGAGCGTTGAAGCGGCGGGGGCCTTGTCCTTCAGATCAACCTTTGGAATCTGCTCTTCATTCTGTGACTTTTCTCCATTGGCTCATTAGAGTGAAACATAGTCCTCTAGCGCTGAGGATGGGACATCTGTCACTTTACATTTAAACAGAAGATCCTCGCTGCACACTCACCTAACAGACAAACAATCCATCCTTATTTACCCAACACAATTGCAGTTGGATTGGATTTTGGCTATGGAGGTGAGCTCTTTTTCAATTTGAATCAAAACCTTAAATAGTGTTTTATTCTCTTCCACTGTGGCTTTGCAAGTCGTGAATGGAGCTCGTCTGGCCAAACGTGGGTGACCTTGCGGTTATATTGAAATAACAAGTGAAACGAGGAATTTAGAGAAATTAATTGTCCTTTCTGAGGTTGAGATGAATGTTTCTAAACAAATATGCACATCCAAGCTGGATGCAGCTGTAAGCCTTTTCTGAATTTAAATGTGGTTTTGGATAACCCCGGTGACCTGAATGTGTTGGAGCTTGTGCATTGTCTTTCATAAATACTGGTATTCAGCTTATTGCTTTCATATCAAACCATTGTGGAATATAGTCGTAACGTGCATGTTTTTGCCTCTGTCCCTGCGCTGCTCAACTCTCAGCTGTCGTGTAGGAAGAACCGGAGGGATGGATTGTCCTAAAACCAAACCTACTGAAACAAAAGCACGTAAATTTTAAATGATAGAGAAACGTGTATTTTCTTCTATGTTAAATGCTAATACCACAATTTGAAGGTTGATTCTGATATTATCAAGGGATGGTTCACTCAAAAATAAAACATCCGTTGTTTATTTGTCCTCATGTCGTTTCAACCCTGTATGATATTTTGAGAAATGTCTGAGTGGTTTTGCCCATACAATGGAAGTCAATGGGAACCAACAGGGGCCAGTGTCTTCATTTTGTGTTCTGCAAAAGTCAAACATGTTTGGAATGACATGAGTAAATGATGAAAGAAATGTTTTTTGGGCAAACAAAAAAACTTTTTGTAAGACTCACCCTAAGAATTCTAACATTGTATTGCTACAGAAGTCATCAAACAGATGACATACTATACATGTATTTATATCTCCGTATGATTCAGACCTGTGAGAGTTGTGTGTCCATGGTCGTAATCCTCCTCACACATCCACTGTGGATAAGAGGAAAAGTTGAAAAGAATGTGTTTATTTAACATTGCATTGTTCGTACTTCTGATTCTTCACTCACTGGTTCTCCTTTGCTCTCAGCATATGAATTATTCACTTACAAGTAATGCAAAAAAATCTTAGCACTGTTGTTCAATATATCCTCTGTATCAATAGATCACCTTGACAACAGTAGATGTTGGTTTTCACTTGTTTTGTTAGCTTTAAATGAAGCTTTAGTTCAATTCTTTTGATCTGTTTCACTAGATGTATTGTAGTTACGTCTATTGTCCCATCAGCCTTTAGGTCAAATACAGTACACAATCACACAGATACTAAATAACGTTAATATTAAAAATTAAATATGCATGACTCTTAAGTGGCACTCATGGCTGTTCGCAAAAAATAATTCTAATTTCACTGCACTATTATTACATTTTGATATGATTTCCTGTATTAAGCTTGAGATGTTGTACAGTAACAAGATTCATTGCCAAATTGAGGCTGAAAAGAGTCAAAGTTCATGTCTCAAGTACCACGGGCTACACCAGTGACTCTGTCTACCAGCAAGACATGTTTCTTATTCCAGTGTTGCCATGGAAACTATACTGGCAAAACCGCACCAAATGAGTAATGTTCCCATATGCTTTTTGTGCTATTGAGGGAAAAAAATATTTTAATTGCCCAGAATTAAGGAGAGGAGGCAGAAAATGTGCTAACGAGTATTATTATTATTTTTTGGGTTTCATTTCACTTTTTCCTTGATAAAGCCACGTGTATTGAAAGACCATCTGTCACAGCTTAATCTGTCTTTTCCATCTCAGTTTGCCTGACTTTCTAAATTCCGATTGTCCTCACTCGTCGAGCGCTTGGATGCACGATAATGAGAGCGTCTTAATTAATAACAATGCTCCACCTAACCCATCTCGCAGCAATGGGAACGACGGCCCGCTCTATTAGAGAGGACGACAGCGGTGCCCCGGACCAAATTACTGTCATTTTATATGCTCTTCTCCTCATCACTTATGTAAAGATTCCCGCCCCGGGTGGAGGTGTTGGGACGGCGTGGGCGTCGGAATAGCAGCTGAGGGATAAAACAAGCAAACAACACTGACAAGCAAATGAATCCAGACAAAGGGCTTTGACAAAACCTCATGTATATGTGTTGCTAAAGAAGGTGGTTCTATTTTGGATGGACCGCGCGTGTTTATTTTGCGCGTGGGGGAGATTTATAATGCAGTTTAGCCGAGCGCCGCACGCACAAAGGCGCATTCTTTCGGTTTTGCTTTCACGCCCACACGTACACAAATGCGCCCAACGTACGCGCAGAAATGCGGAGGGGAAGCCAGTGGGTGAGGCGGATCCATTTGTGGGGGGTAGCTGGGCGGGTCCGCGGCCGAGCCAAGTGATTCTAAGGCAGCTGATGAATGGTGCCACTGAAGGGTCATTTGTCCCGGTGATAGAGTTAGCCACTGGCCTTTGGGAGGAAGAATAAAATAAAGAAAGCTGGAGAGGAGCGTGACGGATCGGCCAACGGTAACAGAATAAGTGGCTGTCTCACACACGGCTACCGGACCTGACCTTCCTCTAATTGGACATTCTCTGGGAGCAGGAGGGCATGGTGTGTGTTTTGCAGACGGGCAGGACACGGTGACAGAGAAAGAGGCGTCTGGTTTACACGCGGAGGGATGCACATCAAAGATCAGACATCAAAGAATACAAAGAGATTATGCTTTGTGAGCTGTGGCTTTGCATGGTTTTGGCCTCAAACAAGCACACTGCAGAAATGAATCTGTGTTAAACAAACTCATGCATGTAGTCCTGCTGCAATTATAAACAGCTTTTTGCTGTTTCCCAACAACCAAGTTGGTTAGTGATGTTGACTTTTTAAATATGTCATAATTGTTTGTATGCATATTTTGTCATTTTGATATTATTAGCAGCGCAACTTTAATTGGCTTTAGCTGTTATGCAGTTTGTCAACTTGTTACCAGCCTACACTAGAAAACCAGCTTGGGCTTGTTTCAACATTTATTTATTCAGCAGCGGTTGCATAGGTGCAATTATGACAGCGATTTCACAATTTGCATTTCCTGAATGAACTCGCGTGATGCACCCGCAGCAAAGAAAACAAGCATGCGTGATGTTAATATACTTAGGTGTCAAACTGTAACGCAGGTCAAAGGAGAACAAAGTGTTCTAATAGCAAACCATCGCCCCAGCATGTGCATATCAAAACTAAGCGAGACTGACAAGCTTGCAAAGTTCAACATGCTTTAAATAGCAGCATTTAAGAGTCCCTCCAAGCCAGCGTGAGGATGCGATTCTGGAGGAAAAACACTTCGCATGTACCAAAACTCAGTCTTTAGTTGTATTGTTCTTCTCTCTGTGGGTAGTTGTGGCCATTTTCACACATCAGCAGAATACATATGTATTAAACAGAAGACAAAGCTGAATTGTGCAGGCTGCTTATATAAGATTGTACGAACAGAACAATTCAAGAGTCACACCTGTTAGCTCACACTGACTGTGAATGCAGCCAGCGTGTGATATATGTCCTCTATATATTTTTTCCTCCGCAAACATTTTCCAAACCACTCTCTTTATGTGACTTCGCCTTTCTCTATTCGAAGGAAGGAGGGGGGGGTGTTATCCAGCCTGGCAGCCCAGAGCACCCTTTTTGAAGCTGCTCTGAAGAGCATGGTCTAGGTAATCTCTGCTCGGCTGAAAGCCGTTTACAGAGAGGAGAAAGAGGAAGAGGTTATACTGGGGAGAGAGGATGCAATGGAGAGTGACAGAGAGAGAGAGAGCAGGGGATATGAAAGAAAAAAAGAGAGAAAACAGAAACCAGGCAGAGGGTGATGGGCCGGGGGGGATTTTGTTGCTGTTTTTGGGGTCAGATTAGGAATGGGGTCTTGCTTTTGTCACTTGAAGAGAAAAGGAGAGAGAGAGAGAGAGAGAGAGAGAGAGAGAGAGAGAGAGAGAGAGAGAGAGAGAGAGAGAGAGAGAGAGAGAGAAACACGCATGAGAAGCAGATAGAAATATGGAGAGGACAGCAGAAAGACCAGGAATAGAGGCTTGCTTCCTGGGGTGTGTTGTGATGTTGAAACATACACAAGACACAGTAGCATGCATAGAAATACATAGAAAGAACAGTTCAAAATATAATCATATAAATAAAGTATATTTACATAAATAAAATACATTTACATTCTTATAGTGACCACGGGCTGCCTTGCTCAAGAACGCTCTATGAAAGAAAGTCCATATAACTTTTTATGCAATATATGACAGCTTTTTTTTGAATAACAGACAAAAAATGCAAGTCGTTCATCACTGCTGCTCTTAAATCAAATACGTTGCCTGCGGCATAGGTTTGATCTAAGAGCTGCGGTGTAGGTAAAGACTATCAGTAATAATGATTACATTTTCTATTTCACAAAGCTATCATATATTTCATAAGACTTATAGCGCATACTGCATGCACATTATTTTCATGACGTGTTTATGATCATCCTCAAACTGCCATTGCAAAAAAGATCAATTAAGCTTATTTAAAGTTCAATCGTTTTATTCCACGTGGTTAAAAACAGCACGTGGGCTCAGAAGATGATGGCGAGTAAATAATGAGATGATAATTCAAAGTATTCATGTAGGCTAATGCATTCACACAAATCATTAAAGCCGCAAACAAAGCTAGAAGAAAAGCACCGTATTGCAATGCGGTGCTCATTATTTGTCTGTTGCTGCTACAATAGTTGGTAATGCATAAACCGCGAGGTTAAATAAGGTATCTAGTGCACCCCGGCGATGTCACGTGACCAAATAACGGCGCGCGTGCATTCCCGGTTTCCCCGTTCGCGCGTCGAACTTTTACAACTAAAAGCCTCGTCCCACGTGTGTCCTTCTCATCGTATCATCCCCTCCCTCCCACTCTCTCTCCTACCGTTTGCTTTATCCTCGTTCTTTTCTGTTTCTGTATCTTTTCTTGTGGTTCTGCATGTGCCGGCTCTTCGCCACCCCTCCCTTCTCTTAACTCTGCTTTTACAGCTGACTGTTTGCTCTCTCTCTCCCTCTCTTGCGCTCTCGTGCAGGTTCATCGGACAGAGTGACTCGCCACGCTCCGACTGCCCCCTTCTCCCCACAGTGAGTATTGTCATGCTAATTTTGCCGTGTAGACAATCGCGCTGTTGGCTTTCTCCGCGTTATCGGAAAGAAACGGTCGAAGGTGTAATGCATGAGAGAAATGGTGTAGAGACAGAGCAGAATTGGAGGAATTCGTGTTTGAAGATTGCTGGAGTTGTGAGAGTTGAGCTTTGTGAGATTGACAAAATGTGGGCGCGTGTTTTGAGTGAGGTTTTTAAAGTTGCGCTGTGTGAGCTTGGTAGCGTTGAACGCTAAAGGACGGTTCTTAAAGTGTTTGCATATTGAAGCTTTTATTTACATATCAGCATATGTCAAAATGTACAGCATGCATATGATATGTATGCAATTAACATTCTCGCATGTGCGTGTATGCAATTGCTTTTTTCCACTCAAACAATTGATGTCGGTGCTTGTCATTTATTTTCTTTGACCTTAAAATGCTTGATTTCATTTGAATTATATCCTTTATAATTTATGTTGGAAACGTCCAAGATTCTATTACAGAGCAAAGCTTCAGGCATTCACATTTATACACATGCTCATGTTTCCCCCATTTCTCTCTTGAGTTTTCACATACCTTAATATTTTTATAATTTAGTATACCTTGAAATTACAAATCCAGCCCCATGACAAAATACCTTTATCTCTTAACTGGCAATTTAGGATGGCACTTTTTACACAAGGCCTGCAGGTGATAAACACACTGGGTGGTGAATGAATGGCAGACAGTTTTGATACAGTGACATCAAATGAAAGCAAAGAGCTGATTGGTGTAAATTTGCATGAATGAGAGGGTTTATATCAGGGCTGTCAAATGATTAATCACATCCAGAATAAAGGTGTTTACATTATATATGTCTGTGTACTGTGCATATAAATTTTGTATTCATGAAAACATACACATATACATGCATATATTTAAGAAAAATTAATACATATTTATATATATTATTTCAATTATTGGTAAATATAGGCTAAATAAATACATCTAAATATTTCCTAAATACATATATGTGCATGTATTTGTGTTTATAAATACAAAATTAATATGAACAGTAAACAGACATATATTATGTAAACACAAACTTTTACTTTGGATGAGATTTATCACGATTCATCGTTTGACAGCTGGTTTATTTATACTGCACATATGCATAGGCTGTATATGAAATCGTATAAAATGAGCTTGTAATGTTGTATCGTAGTCAGCTGTAGCATGTAATGGATGTAGCCAAATATTAGCAGTATGTACGATTCTAATTTCAATATAATTTCAGTCTGTTTGATGCATGTAGAGTCAGCATTTGATGAATAGAAATTGAGCTGTCTCAGAAAATATGAATGGCTAACATTACAAAACCCACCGAAAGAAAGTTTGTCTGCAATTTGCTGAGTAAAGAAAACAGCTATCTAACTTCAAGCAGACAGCTTTAATTCCTTAAAAGAAGAAAAGTGTCTCTTTTCATAAACATGCCGCTTGCAAATAGTGACCCGCTATTGATTTGATGCGTACAGTGGAAACAAAGATATATGCGAGAGGCTTATAATTTATCTTTGCTTTTCTTGCAGTCGGAGCGTGTGGCATAGCTTGCCAATGTCAGCAAACCTAACATTACTTACTCCTCAACAAATTTGTTAGTCATCGCTCAGAGCTGTGACTTAGATGGCCATTGAGACGTGGTGTACTCGAGGGGAAGGGAACACACTCGGGCCCAGAGCTCAGCTCTCATGACACTAGAAAGGTGGAATTCTGTCGAATCTGAAAATCACAGGGCATGCAAGCCGCATTTGGACAAGAGATGTTTCACTGGTTAATCTGTACAGACAAAACATCGTTTCTGGAGGCGATTCCTCACTAAGAGATCCCCAAGGCTCCTTGATAGCATCGCAGAGGTTTAATCGGGAGACAAAC
This sequence comes from Oreonectes daqikongensis, assembly GCA_026939265.1. NCBI lineage: Eukaryota > Metazoa > Chordata > Actinopteri > Cypriniformes > Nemacheilidae > Oreonectes > Oreonectes daqikongensis. The sequence continues at coordinate 2,248,622 of JAOTQM010000125.1, read as the reverse complement.
TGTATAGAAACCTACTCTGGTCATGTATTTTGCCTAGAGCTTTCCTGAGCACTGTGCAGTCAGTCGCAGACGCATACAAGCTGAAGTCTGGCTGCGTGTCAAGGGCTGGGCTGTTTCACATTGAATATCTGTTGTTTGAGGTTCTCAGGTCAGGTGATTTTGTTTGCTATTGTAAAATAGAGTAAGATGAACAGTTGGTTGTTTCTCAGCCTTTCGACTTTCTTCGACTCCTAATGGGGATTTTCTTTTTTCTATTCTCACCAGAGAGGACATGACATGTTGCAAGCCAGATTCAAAGTCAAGTTACTTGCGTTATATAAGCATCGCAGCTTAATGTGGTAGGATGCAAACACTTACTTTAATATGATACCAGCCTCCGTTAACCTAATAGATAACTTAAGTCAACAAATAAACAGCCTCAGATTCGGCAGTTAAGATTCAATAACTCAATGTCAATAAGTTGTGAATTAAGAGTTAAGAAAACTAGTGTTTGTGCATAAATTAAAGACAGCGCAGAGTTGGATTTCTGCCACAAGTGCTCTCTCACACATCTATATTCTAAATCTGCAATAATTAAAAAGTATAATGACTTGTTTACATACTTGACAGATGTCTTTGCAGTTGTCACCTGGTCTTCTCATTAATGTTTGTATAAAAATATGAAATTTTATACTTGGTGAGCTTCAGTGTGTTCAATTCAGATGTGCTATAAAAGTAAAAAAGGTGTACTTATTGAATTCTGTAGAATGTATGTCTACGTGTTCAATACATGATTCAGAGCAACACATCCTATTTGCGTGACTTTTGCAATACGCCATATACACACACACGTGCATCATTAAAATCCAGCATCTCTCGAACCTCTATGTTGTGACATTTCTGCTGCCAGCCAGTGTAAAGTGCTTTTTTTAGCCTCTGTCACAGTTTTTGCCCTGTGTAATGTAGTTTTGATATAGAGACTAGATCAAATACTCTGTGATCTTTCACGGTTAAATTATTTAAGGTCCCGAGATTTTTAAATTTAATATCATGCACATCGATATCTAGCCTTCTCTTTCTGGGGATTAGACTCACTCCTCAATAAGATATGATGTGGCTCTTGTTTTCACATTGTGTCATGTAGCAGTTTTTCTGCTCATTTGGAATGTGACTACTTGTTCTTTCTCCTTTATTTATCAGGCCTGACGGCTTACCTTTGAGACAGATCGATGCTGTCAGTCACTATAAATGAGAACCACTCCACCAATTATAGATGATTAAGTTAGTCTCTGCCAGTCAGAATACTAAAATCCCAGGTGTTTGCAAATGAATCGTCTGGTGGTGGAGAATTTGCCTTGAATACTTGAAAAGAACTTCAGGGGTTGTGCTATACATCACGATGGTCGACAAAATGAAGCGTGTGAGCGTAACGATTTTCATTCGTCTGTATCTCTCGGATACACAGGAGAACATATGGAAGGTTCAACGGTAACGTGAAATAAATCAGCGAGACATGTCTGTTCCGTTTCATTAGATTCACAAATTTGTATGAAAGTGTTAACATGTGTGATGAAATGGAAAAATAGATCGTACATTTCACATCCGTGATGCAGATCACGCATTATGTATAGAAAGATGCCAGATGAGGAACATTTAACCTGGATGTTGTTGGCTCTGTGCTATAAATTCAGTTTAGGTGTTTTATTACTGAAACCTTTTAGTTTTTTTGGATCACTGGGTGCACAGTTACTTAGGGAGCTACAAGACTTGATGTCAGGGTCCAAATAAACTTTTTTGCCACATCCTCGGAATTGAGAAAATTACCATAAAACCATGTATTTTGCATTATTTTGATTAAAATACAGATTGTTTTGCTAAACAACTAATATATTTAGGTACAATGTATTAAGGCAAAACAGTGGAGGAAGTTTTGTCATAATGTAATATGTAATGTATTCTGGCTTTAATTTGAGAAATACTCCACTGATGTTTCACCACACGGAGTTCTTAAGAAAATTTCCTTTAGGCAAACAGCATAAACTTAACATAATTTCTTATGGCATTTAAGTTATTAGAACGAAGATGTTTTCCTTATTTACAAAGTTTTTGTTTGTCTGATTTCAATAGTATGCAATCATATTGTCCATCTTACTATTTGATAAGCAATAAGTGTTATTTTACACTTACTGTTAAAAAGGCTCTCACTAAATCCTTGGTGTTTCGAGTCTGACGTCATCATGCAAGTTTAAGGAGCATAGGTAGTTTAGATGGTTAGGGTTAAGTTAGGGTCTAGGTTAGGGTTTCGTAAGACTCAAAACCAACAAGCCACGCCCACGGATTTGACTCGAAACGCCAAGCATTTAGTGAGATCTGTAAAAAACATAAGTAACCTGGCTCCCTTAATTTTGAATTCATTCAACTTAAAGTATTAGTTAACATAATGAGTTAACTAATTAGTTAACTAACATTTTTTAAGTTGAATGAACTCAAAATCTTAAGACAGCAGTCAGATTACTTATTTTTTTAAGTTAACCCCAAACAAAATATTTTTTACACTGTGGAGTAATTCCACTTTATTTACTCATTAAAGCCACTTTTACTTAGTTTTCTGTTTACTTTTAGCATTTGCTGCTTGGCATGAGTTTCTTTTGGGCCTTGCTTGGTACTGAAATTATTAACTATCAGAACCATAAGACTTTGCTATAAATTTCGCAGACTTTGACAACTTTGGCTTTTTACAAATAAAGCAAATGTCATTTAGACAATGATCCGAATTTTGCCGTTCACTCTATTTTCTATCTTATATTACAACTGAAATGAGTTGCGGTGAAGTTGACGCTTGTCAGAGCTACAGCTGAGCGCCACTTTGTTCTATCATTCCCTCCGTGTGTGAATGTATGTGTGTGCTCGTGTGTGTGTGTGTCTCATTAAATGTGGATGGTGAACTTGCTGCAGATTGCCTGGAGATTGCCGCTCTCTCTGTAGCAGAGAAGCCCCCGTCCGTAGATGAGGTGCGATTGACATTTCTCACTGGCCCTCCACGGGGTGTCTGTAAGGATCTTGAACCCATTCAGACTGGCTCCGAAATCAAATCACTGCCAGTGCCCCATCACCAGTCTCAATAGCCACATCAATTATTTAGCACAGACTCGAGTGATCCAAAAGGTTGAGGGAATTTGATTTTGCTGGTACCTCTGGCTAGAAGGACCTTTGACATCCGTCTGTGCAAAGTCACGGACAATGATAATGTACCAAAGGTTACTCACCTCATGCTCTGCCGTGCTTCTCATCAAAACACGTTAAATCGATATTATTGATTAATTTCGGTTAGTTTGTTTCTAAACTGTAAACCTGTGTTTCCTTTTGATTCCTTCAGCGGCCAAAAATTCTCCTCTGCGCGGAGTGCAGCGTATCTTCCGCGGATGATGAATTTTCCACTAGGAAGAATGTTCTCGATTCCTTCGGTTGGTAATGTTTTCGAGGTAGCTTGGGGTTATCTGAGCTAATTAAAGTTTGATTTGATCAAAGCAAACTCTTTTTTTTCCCCCAGTTTGTATTTTAATTAGGCAATGGGTCACTAGTCCCTGGTCCATTGCAAGGACATCTACCGAGTTTCTTTTAAATTCAATTTAGAGGATTTAATGGACAACGGCGGCTTTTGGATAGTGCCGGATAACCATCTTGTCTGCTGGGTTCCCGTCTCTCCGCCGATGGGACAAAGGGGCGGTGGTCTCACGAGACGCCCCCCACCACCGAGCCGCGGCCCTGCTTCGGGCAATGTCACTACGGCAACTCTCGCTCCCTCCGGCCTATTACCGCAGACAATTGAAGCTGCTATCAGTGCCACGACGGAGGAAATGTGTTAAACACCGGCAGTCAGATTCGACGGCTTATTTGTCCTACAGCTATCTGCCACCAGCACATAGCTTTGGTGACATATGCAGAGTGCCTTTTCATAATGATAAAAATCGTTGAGCTGACGCACAGGATAGATATCTGCAGAAAGAAAGGATAAATATAAAAAGACCCCTTTTTAAACCCCCATTTCCCTGCTTCACTGAGATGGGAGTCTGAATTCCATGGCAGCAGAATCAATTTGCAGCTTGGGGCACGTTTGTGGGAGTATTGCTTTTTGTGTGATATGATCTTTGCTTTACATTTCCGGAGGTCAGTGCAGACACAGAAACAAGGTCATGCGAGACTTGATCGACAGTTTCTCTGTCTGCGGAGGCGAAACAATTACCCACTTGGGGATGGCGGGGATATTAAACCGTTGGGCTTTAAACATCAGAAAGGAATCTCCTATTGGATTTAAAGCCGTCCCAGATCCGAGCCCCCGTGTCCGTTGATTAATAGCTTTCCTCGTTTCTGCCGCCCCAGGTATTTATGCATTTTCTGATATCGGAGAAGTGAGGGTCCATTTAGGGCCGGGCCATCGCACTGCTGTTTAAAACGTAGAGAGTGGGATGATGTATTTGTTGCTTGCCTTAATGGTAGCAAGTAAAGTCGTTTTTCTTTATCATCATCATCATGGTAATGTAAAGGAATTTGCGGCGATGTCCTTCAGAAAGTACGTAAGGTTCCTTGTTGGACTGCTTGTGTCTTTCTGCTTGTGTTTTTCAGAACTACTGTGGTTCTGCCGTGGTTTTGGTGTCAGATCTTTGCTCCGAAAACTTTGATCAAAGCGACATAGAGTGATGCCTTGTGAACTCTGTCCATCCACTGATCTCTTGCCAGGCTGTATACATGGGAAACGGTGCAGGGCTGTGGCGAGCGGCCAACGCTATTATGTTTAATATATGCATCAACAATTTGCAACTATTAGATTATACTTCCATTTTTTTCTTACCCTTTAGTAGAAGGTCAATGTATACCCCAGCCCATTTCAAATGGTCCCTAATTATACCAGAGGGTGGGTCCGAAGCCCTTCATTTGTCATTTAACAGTTGTGGAGGAGACCCAGAGCTTAACAAACTGCCCCGAAGCCTTTATAGGACTCAAGTCACCAGAGACAACAAGGTCCTGCATATATTTTATAGTCTTTTGGTTAACATACCTACACGTTGATAGATGAAAGTCGGTAAGACTTTTTTTCTTATAGTCTGTTAAAAAAGACTAGTTACTACTGTACCTCCATTGAGGATGAAGCAGCATATCCATGTAATACCTGGGAATTGCACCACTAAAACCGGTTGACCAAGGCTAGTTTGGGATATTTAACCTAAAATAAAATTTTTGCATCATTTTTTCACCCTCATGTCATTCCAAACTTTTATGACTGTCTGTGGAACACAAAAGAAGATATTTTGAGAAATGTCTCAGTGGTTTTGTATCCATGCAATGGAAGTCAATGGGGGCAATGTTGTTTGGTTACCAACATTCTTAAAAATATCTTTTGTGCTCTGCAGAGGTTTGAAATAACATGAGGATGCGCAAATTGCTTGGATGGACCTGCATTTTTTTAGCAGAGTAATTGATGGTTAGGAAATATTGTTGTGTAACGCTAAACTTTATGTGCATATTTTTAATTTCCTTACTTGCCGTAGACATTGCAGGGGACATACAGTAGAAGTGTTGATAAATCTTATTGCAAGCAGCTTCAGGGCTTCACGCAAGAATGCCTCGACACCGCCGTCAAGAGTCCCGCACAGCTGTGGGGGAAGACTAGTGAACCTCTCCAATTTCCCACTTACCATTATTACTTTATTTTAATGTATTTTATTCCATTTAATTATCCAAGTTCATTCAGTTAGGAAATAAAGAATAAAATGAAAGCAAATTTCAAGGTCCTTTAACCTCAAGGAGCCAGAGACCTCCCCAAATAAGCCCTCTCCTCATGCACACGGTATCCCATTAGCTGCGGACAGAGGCACCCTGCACGGACTGCTGGTGAGCAATGGCAGACTGGGAGATTTGAATATCTCACCATTAAAAATCACAAAGCTTTAGTGCTTCTGCAGGGGAGACTTTGAAATCCCTCCACCTAGTCTTTTAACTCGATGTGTGTGTTCCGTCTGCGGACCCTGAGGGCTTCTGTCTCCGAAAGGGCTTGTTGCACGTTTCTTTAGACGTCGCACGCGTGAACACGTACTTTCAAACTCTTGAGCGCAACAAGTCAAATATTAAATGTGAAATTGCTTTTTTCTTTTTGCCTTTTAAGCTCTAACCTTGAAACAGAGGTTGCTTTAAATATATAACTATTTATGGGTTCAAATGCCCTACAGTGTTTGCATGAGGGGAATTTGTAGTATAGTGAAGATCAAGGCGTGTGCATAATGTAACTCACAAGAAGAAAATTCAATTTTAAACTTTAAGCCTTTTATTAAAGTTGTCTAGATATGCCTTAATTTCTTACATTTTCTGTATAGCTCTTAAATACAAACATACAAGCATAGTCTGTCAAGTTGGGTAATGATGTGTCTCTTTTTCTGTCTTTCTATCTACCTGTCCACCTTCTTCCTGTTTTCCTGCTTTATCTTAATTCTGTATCTGTCTATTTAGCTATCTGGATTAAAATCAAGCATCCGATGTTTGTCATGTTGGGCAATGATGCTTGTACAATATATGATATGAAACATCGAATTTGTGTTTAGTGGCACTGAATATATATCAGCATTTGTTCATGATAAATGTACATTTGAGTACACTAATGAATGCTGTTGTATTTTTACCTATAGTTTGTACAAACACAAGGTGCATAGCGCTTCTATAGAAAGGTCTTTGATGGTCAAAAAGGAAACGAAAGTAGGATTACCATTAAAAGTAGGATTCCCATTACATTCATGCATTTATTGAAGGCGAGGAATAAAAATGTCATGATAATGAAAAGATTTCACGCATAGAAATCACATCTTTCACCCCTCGCAGACAGAAGGAGTGCAATATGAGGTGTAGTAAAACCAGTGGCTAAATGTAATAGTATGACCTCTGGCTGGAAGCGAGACACTCCATATGGGCCAATTTGAAAGGATCACAATGTCCAAGTGCATGACTTTATTATAAAATATCCGTCATAAAAGGAGAGTGACACTGTCTTTTATTTCAGTGAACCGCTCTGCATAGCGAGAGCATGCCATTACACCTGCACAGGTCACAGGCTGCCGTTTTCAATTTTCATGTGGCCAAAATGCACCCTCCATTTCTTTTCCATGCAAATGCTCAACTGAAATGATTTAGAAGGTATTAAAGTTGGTTTGTAGTGAGCACTTTTCACTGGCATCTGGTCAAACCTAATGGATTGAAGAGGTGAGAATCTCTTCATCACAATGGTTTGTGTATTCGTAATCTGTTTGTTTGTTGCTATAGTAGTGTGCACTTAGAAAAAATGGTCAAAAATGTACCCAAGCTTTCACTGGGAGGTATACCGTTTAGATACAGATACAGGCCGCTGCTACAAAGAAACCGGTTTGTTTTAATGCTATCTTTTGTCTTACCGCTGTAATGATGTTGTGGAGAATAGATGAACCCGAAAGCTGAAATTCTAAGCTTTACATAGATACCAAACTTGAGTGGGTAATTCCCAAAAAGCGAGTGAAGTTTGTAGACGTGTTTCTGGCCATTTTTGTTAGTGATTTTGCTGCATCCTCTTACAAAAATGAAGTTTTGATATATTTACGGTAGGAAATTTACTAAATATCTTCATGAAACATGATCTTTACTTAATATCCTAATAATTTTTGGCATAAAGGAAAAATCGATAATTTGACCTATATTTTTGGCTACTACTACAAAAAAAAGACTTGTTTTGGGATTCAAGGTCATATATTTGGTAACAGTATGTACTTTTGAAGTACTAATATGCACTCTTTGGTATCAGTATGTACCTCTGAGGTACTCAAAGGTGCAAATATGTATTTTTTTGAAAGGGTACCTTCAAGTACCTCCAGCCTGGGTACATTTATTTAATCTTTTTTGGATAATGTTGTCTTTTTGTCTATGTGTTTTAGCTTTGAGGCTATCTGATGTATATGCTAATGTACTCGTCACATGAGCTAAAGCATAAGTATTGATACTTTTAATACTACTTAGAATAACTAGCAACTAGCAAATGATGGTTTGTGCATGTGACATAACAAACAAAAATATGAAGTATGCAAAGAGAAAAGAAAATATGTGGTTTTATGAAATCTTTTTGCTGATATTTGCTACCTAAATAAACCTTTTAAGAAAAGTTAACATTTGCCATTACAAGAGTTGTTCTGAAGTTCCTCTCTTTCTGAAGAAGTCTGTATAGATACAGTTGTTATTATTAGCTCTTATGTAATTTCATTTAATATCTTCACATTAGTCTGCCGCGCTATAGGCCTAATGATGTCTTATGTCAATAGCTTTTTTCTTGTTGCTGCTGAGTCTTTTTCCAAACCTTTGAGCACAAATAAATTCGGAAACGTACAGTAACTCGGCATCTGTCTTTGATGTGAAACAGTCATTTCCATCTCTTCTTAACTGAAGAGAATGTTGGCAACAATTCTCTTTGATAGAGGATATCTGGGCGTTTCGTACTCCAAGTATGTGGGCTCTGTGATCTTCTACAAAGTTTTGTTGTTGCTTCAGGGACGGAAGTGTGTTATGCTCCAGAAGTTTGTGGTGGGACGAAAATTAGTCAGCTGAGCGGTGAAGAGATTTATGTGTTTTATGTTTCGCGGAAGGGTGGTTGGACTTCATTGCGTTCAAGTGGGCTCACAATATGTCTCGTATTGCACGCTGTGCGGTATGACAAGTTGTCAGGCACAGATATTGTAGTTTTGATATTGCTATACTTTAAAGAGCTTAAAGACATGTGCTGTTAGGCTAAAGTTGTACTGATAGAAAACAGATTGCTCGGTAAGAGGGCTTTTTACAGGGCAATTTATGAGCACTTTATAAAGTGGCTGAAATGTAAGCAAATTATACATTTTTATATAACTATATTTCTACTATATTTGGCAGATGCTTATATCCAATGCGACTTACATTGCATTATATTATACATTTGTTTCTAAGTATGTGAAATCATGGGATTGAACCCATGACATTGGCGTTGCTAGCGCCATGCCCTAAGCACTGAGCTACAGGAAAGCGCCTATAACTTTAGAGAAATGCAAAAACAAATTGTTCAACAATATCTGATATTGTTTTACAATTTAAGTTTAATTTTAGTTATAGCCTTAAAGGCACAGTTCACCCAAGAATATAAATTCTGTCATCATTTATTCACCCTTATGTCAGTCAAAACCTCATCCATACGATGGAAGTCAATGTGTCTAATGTTGTTTTGTTGCCAACTACATTCTTCAAAATATTTTCTTTTGTGTTCTGCAGAAGAAAGAAAGTCATATAAAAGACATGCGTGCTAGTAAACTATGAAAGAATTAAAATTTTGGGGTGTACTCTCCCTTTAATATCTGCCCAGAATTGTTTTTATACTGTATAACTACTTGGGCAATGTACTTGATATTCCAATTATATAAAGCATTCTGTAAAATATACATTATATGTGCCCCCCACACTTAATTTACTGTAAAGACCATCTTGATGTGAGAAATGTGCTACTCTGCTACTCTGTTTCTCTATGCAATAAAGTAGCTGGTACGCTGTGTTTTAATGTCTCTTTTAGATTTGCCATTGATAAGACCTGACAGATCTTTATTTTAAATTCAGGCAGGCTGATGACAGCAGACTATTCAAAGTTAAAATACTCATCCCTCCACGCCAGCGCTCTCTTTCTGTCTATTCTCCCCGTGAAAGAGGGTTTCGACGGCAGCATACCTTTTGTGTCATTCCACGGGTCGTGTTTTTCATCAAGCGTAGCTGCGAGTGACTTGTAAAGCAGCTCAGCCTCTTTACGGCTCGGTGTCTGTCATGCCTCACGCTTCATTTTTTTCCACGGCACAGAGGGAAGGTCTTTTTCACTTGTAAAATAGGGGAAACTTTTAAATGAGGCACTTAGACAACAAAGGGTTTTCTTACAACTCTTACAGCAGCCCCCCACCCTTTACCCTTTTTACTCGCTCGTTTCATCACAGTAAGACTGTATTTTTCATTTCTGTGGCATATTCATTGGAGACTCCGCAGACTGCATAAGTAACAGTAGTTAGTGTTTGAGAGACATCCGCACCAATGGTCTGTAATAAGGGGACTCGCTAAGCCAAGGGTTTCCAAGGATATGAGCTCTTTAAACAAGCCCTTACTGTACTGCGAGATTACATAGTTAAATATTATCAGCAGGCCCATCCATCTTTGCACATTGTATCACTTAAACTACAATATCTGACCTTCAGCGCGAACTTGTAATAGAACTCGCTGCAGAGTTTCCCTGGAGTTTGACTTATGGCGGGTTTGCTGGAACACATTTCCGCATGTCGACTTTCTCTCCTGTCTTCATCTTTCTGTATTTCACAGTATTTCCTTGGTCTTTTACCCTCCCATAGGAAGAAAAACTCCCAAATGAATGTCTTTAATGTCTCAATTGTTTCTCCTAGATGGCGTTAAAAGCGATTTGGCCTCGTCCTCCCCTAGTAATCGCAAATGTTTCTGCTTTTCAGTTCAGGCAAGATCTCAAACATAAATGCTCAGGCAAGACCACATTTATTTCCATGTATTTGTTTAGCAGACACTTTTATTCAAGGAGACAGGTGGATGAGAATTTAACATTTTGTTAAAGAGCTAACAATAATGTAACAAGCCATGTTAATAGCGCTCTACAGTTACTGTATGTCAATAATTGTCTCATTTGTGTCTAATTGGATTTCTTTGAAGAAATGAAATACAAAGAAACGTGGTTAACAATGAAATGAAACATGAAAACTCTTTGTCTTAATAAAAAAATGGATTTTGGTAGACAGCCTTGACCCCCCAGCATCAACCTTTGGGATGTGGGACATTCTCTTTTTGTCTGCTCTGCTCATCTTTTCTTTCATTCTCTCCTCTGTCCCCCCTTTCTCTCATCTCGTCGTTTCTCCATTCCTTTCCTCTCTACCCTTCTCATTTTCCCTCCTCTCTCCTGTCTTCAGCTTTTCTATCTTAACTGTCTCCTCTTCTTTGGTCTTCTCTACTCTCTCATTTTATCTCCTCTACTTTATCCTCTATTTTATCCTTTCCCTTAATTTCTAATTTCTCCTCAAAATCTTTTCCTCCGGTACTCTCTCTTTCTCTCTTTTCTCCTCATTTTTTCTTCTCTCACTGATCCTCTTATTTCTTCTCTCCTTTGCTTCTGTTTCTCCTATCACTTCTTGTCTCTCCTCTCCCCTTTTCTTTTTCTTTTTCTTTCTTTTCCTCTCATTTCCTCTCTATTCTCCTTTCCTTTCTCCCCTCACCTCTCCTTTCCTCTCTCCTCCTGTCCCTCCTTTCCTCCCCTTACTACACTCCTATCCTCTCCATATGGCTCTGTTCCCTAACAGCATGTATTCTATTTTAAGAGTGTGCTGAGATACGATGCCTCACCATTTAAGGAGTGGGCTTTATCATATTTGTGAAGTTAGCTGGAGTCTAAACAGGAGATGGTTATACTCCAGAGGCTTACAAGCACTCATTTTCTCTTTTGAGCTGACTCCAATAAATCATTTGACACTGGATCTTAAAAAAAGAGATGCGTGCATCAAATCTGAATCCACCACAACAAACGCTTCCATTACTTTTCAATGAGATACAGCAGCTTTGGGTGTTAGTATGGAGGCAGGCTTTGGGAATTCCTCGGGGCATGGTGTGAATCGAGGCTGGGAAAAAGATTCAGCCCTTCCCGTAGGATAACTGCTCTGCTCCCAGATGAGCTTTGCTGAATTGCTCTGTACACAGTGTCTGAAATTTCACATTTTGTTTGAGTCTCGCTGTGGGTGCAGATCACCTGCTGGGGACTCAGCCAAACCTTCCATGAGAGTAAAATTCGGCCCCTCGCTCTCTTGTGATGACCAGGGGCGATTTTGGTATTTCAGCTTTTGGTTGGGTCTTCTAAGATCAATGTAAGTTGTCAGACTAAGCCTACTTTTTAGGCTGAGTTTCTTTAATGCAACATAAAAAAATACAAGTTTCTGTCACGTGTTAGATGTGTATCGGCAGTGGTGCTGTTGTTGTGGGATTTCACTGCAACGCGGACCGGGCATATGAGCGATAGCAGGCCCGGGAGCTGTGTGTGGGGGCAGTGCCCCATGCTGCTCTTAAGCATTACTATTCTCACCTATGCCTTGCTCTGCCACTGACTGGAGGGAAGAATAATGCTTAATGTGAAATTTACAACTGCGGTGCAGCACAACATATTATCCTCCATCCTACAGAAGCAGCATTTCAGTGCGTCATGAGAATTTTCCAGATATGCAGATGCCATGTCAGCCCCCAAAATATCACGTTTTAGCCTAATTCTAAATTCTAATGAGAAAACAATCCCAGAAATCATTGCGATCAAGCTTGTGTTAATGACAATAGTTCAGGCTAATTAAAAAAGATAATATTTGCATGAGCTGTGTGTTTTTATGTTTATTAGAGCGCCACATCGCTAATGCCTATGGAGAGCGTTTAAAATCGTCATTTTGGAAGATCCATGGTGGTTATGATCCTCACAAGATATTAGAACAGAGCTACAGATATTTAAGGGTGCTAAAGGCAACATGAGTCAGTTGCGGGTTTTTAACATGGATGAAAGCTCTCACCTATGCTTGTGACATTGAGAAACACTTTGTTAAAATAAAAACCCAAAGCATTTTTGTATTACAGTAGCACTACACTCATACATGCATAGTGCCGGCTTTAGACTGCACGTGTAATATTCATTTCCCTTCAAGCGGTAGGGCTCAACCATTATTCATTGAAGTTCTGACCTTACGAAATCTCCTTTGAGATTGGAGCGAGCATGTTACGCCGTTAAAGGAAATTCAAAATACTTTGTTGTTTCTCTCTTCTGTTTCCCAACTGACATTTAAAATGGGCTTTTTGATTGAGTGTTGTGTTTTAACTTGAAGGTTTAAGTGTTTGCTAACATATCCTGCAGCGTCAACACTAGCATCCCTGGCTTAGTCTCATTAGCATAGTGAAGCGTTGCCTAGAGAGAGAGGTGTTTCTGCCAGAGCTGTGCGGTGAATTGTATTTGCCCTCTCTTGGTAGATGGAAGGGGGGAAACCCAATCTCAATTCCACCCATGAGTCATGAATTCAGCTGTGATGTCTGAATATGGCTTGCATTCAGGGCCTGGCTGGAACACGATCTAATTGGATGCAATTGACTTTGAATACAGATAAAACACATGATTAACAGCACTACAACAGGCCTCGTAATTAGCACCAACTGGGTATGTCCGGCCTTCTGCGTCCCTTCAGCTAACAGAGCTGTAAGCAAAGAGGACATGACATTGGGAGGCAAAACCGGCTTCGTTCGGGCAAAACGAATGTTGGAAGTTATTCATCTGCCCTTTAGGTATGTTGTTATTATTTTAGGACCCTTTCAAAGCATATCACAGAGGCTTGTACGTGAAGCGCTTTCTGGTCCCGTCATCCCCTTCTGGTGGTACGTTGAGTGGAGACGAAGGTAAAATTGCCTGGAAATTGAGGCTGAGGAAAACCTAATGAGGTAGACAGGGAACGTTGGGAGCCATTTTTCGTTCGTGTGCCCTTTAATATGTTTCTATAGAGTTTGGAAAGTTGGGAAATGTTTCGCTCATGCAAGCGAGATGCTTAACTTTTTCATCTTTTATGAGTTTAGCATTTAGCAGGGCTGAATTGTTGGTGGCTTTCATGAGCTCACTCGAGCATAACTGGCGCTCACATTTTACTCTTCCTAAAGTTGTATATTATTAGAGAAAACTGAAAACCATTTAATGCTGCAGTCTGTAACTTCTGCCTTTATATGACCATCTTTGAAGCATGGTATAGACCACTTCGGAAGCCGTATAAAAAGCTGATCCAACGTTGGTCCAAAGCTGGTCCAGAAGAGCTTCCTTTTGCAGTTTTTTAACAGTACACAAATGTTTGAGCAAAATACAACCAACAGAGCATTTATAACCAAATCAAAATGTTAAATGAATTTTTTTCAATTGACTTGTGTGTAAGATTAAAAAAAACATTACAAAAATATGAAACTGGGACCAATGTTTACATGCATGTTATGTACTTATCTTTATGTGAGGTTGAAAGTCACATGATGTCAAATTAAGATTTTCAGTGAAATCGTAGTTGTGAATCAGCGTAAAGAAGACCATTTTGAATGTTTTTATGTATCGCCTCAATATTTTTATTTAGTTTTTATCTCAAAGGTAATCAGAACAGTTAAAGGGAAGAAATTTACAAATAATCGGTCATCATTTACTCACCCTTTTGTTATTTAAACCTGTTTGACTTTCTTTCTTTTGCAAAACACAAAAGAATATATTTTGAAGAATGTTGGTAAACAAAAACCGATGGTCACCATTTACTTTTTCACTATTGTATGGATTCAAAACGAATGCAAATCAATGGGGACCAACAGTTTTCTGTTACCAACATACTTCAAAATATCTTCTTTTGTGTTCTGCTGAAGAAAGAAAGTCATTCAAGTTTTAAATGATTACAGATTTTTCATTTATCCCTAAGCAGGTAGTAAATTTAATTCTATTTGCAAAAAAAAACATTTTCTAATAGTGGATAAAGGAGTAAACCGTGAAATGATGGGCAAGAGTTGTATCTGTACATCCTATGCAGTTTCTATTTTTTCTTCCACCAGACTCCTTTTTGAGACAGGTGCACACCCCTATTGTTGAAATAAGAATGTTCGTCCTGCGTGGAGGACATTGCGTCGTCTCTGATAACCACCTTCCCTTGTGCTTGCCCTTTTTCCACCGCATCTTCCCATGATTCTCGGCAGCCGGCCCACACACACACACAACCAGATCATCACACACAGAGACGCCTACGCTACCAGACACCTACAGCTCGCTCTGTCTCTTTACTGCGGCTCTCTATTGATGTTCAGAAGTTCCTCAGAACTCTCCTTCCTGCTTTGCTCCCTGTGTTTCTGACTCCATGGGGTATGAGGGTTGAGATGGGACGAACATGAAGGTGAGATGGGATTCAAATCTCCCCACTTCACAGACGCAACCACAACTGATACATAAGGGCTGGCACCCCTTTGATTCTGTAAAATATCAGAAGGTAAATAACAGAAAACAACAGCAAAATAACAATAGATTTGAAGTATTGGGGTGCGGACGTTTCGATGGATTTGCGGGGAATGCCTGCGTGACTAACTGAACACGTGCTTTTGGGTTTGGTTTCGTATCTCAGAGACCCGTTACACATTTGACATGTGTTGTTGTGTGGTTAATGCTTTGAAAATAAGGTTACGTTTAAGGTTGTTTTGTCTCTCACTCGAAGATCATTATGATTAAACAATTTCACGCCATGATTGTGTTTTTGCATATTAATAGTTTAGAGGGTTATTAATATAGGCCACTTTCAGAGACGTTTTTGGTGCTGGACTGCATTGGTATTCAAGACTTAGTTATACACATGGTGCTTCGCATAAGAGTTTGCTATGAAGGAAGATTCTGCACTCTCTCAGTTCACGCTATATTCCCAGGAAATCCTCACTTCATATGCACACTGTCGATCAAAGGTGTGATCCACCGGCCACCGCCGGATTTAGAGGGCTGCAGTGGACCCTTCCCCACAGCCCACAGGACCAGAGGCAACCCCTCTTTTTCACATTAAAGGAGGGATGAAGAGAAAGCCGTTTAGGGTTACTCCTCACAAGCATGAAAGCGTAGTAGAAGTCATTGCCTTGGGCATTGTGCATGTTAATGTGCCGCTTTAGTTTTCCATGGTGAGACTTGCTCCTCTGGCCTGTAAAGTTAAAGCTGCACTCCATCATTGCAGGATTTAGCCTCATGCATTGATATGCTTCATCTTCCTCTCTGTTGTCAGACTTTTGCACCTTTTTTTTTTCCTGTCGCCTGAAGTTTTTTCTAATTTCAGACTTATTTGTTTGTGCAGTTTTTTGCAGTTATTGACGGGCACAAGCTATCAGGGGCCTCCAAAGCTGTGCAGCCCCCCAGCCTTCCAAAAAAAAGCTTGGCCCCAAGTCCATCAGCGCACAACCAAGTTAGCCTACCAAATTCAAGCATTTCTTGTCATTTAAAGTTTGGTTCTGCTAGAAAAGGCAACAGGGGTTCAATGGGGATTGTGCCTGGGGACCTTGCAGGGCTGTGTTTTGGCCCTGAGTTGCAGTACAAAACAAAAAATCTGTGATTAAGATTCACAAGAGGCTGCTCTAGTGGATACCGGTCTCAGCACGCCATGAACAGTAAGCATTATCTGATTTTGTCATGTGCCGAGCGCTTTCTCCCTCTTTCTCCAGTGACAAGTCACCAGAAGCCGTGGAGCTTCATCAGAGTGAGGCGCCCGTCCCAGCGAGAGCCAGCGGTGGTCCGGGCGTCCAGGGGCTGAGGGGGCTTCATGCACAGATGGCTGGCTCATGTATGTCTAGCTGGGCTGGCCTGGGGCTGGACAGGTGGGTGCTTTCTGGGCTGAGGCTGCGAGTCGACCAGGCTCGCTGGGCCTGGGGCAGTGAGGCTTGCCAGCTGTTTTTCTGGTGCAGACCCTTTATTGTCAAGCTTTCCCAGCTGTCCTACAGAACCACAAGATGGCCTCATTGCGTCTTAGATTTTAACTCCAGCAAAGGAAGACTTAAAAGATAACAGACGGGCCTTTTGAATAATTCCAGCCTGTTTGACTGTGAAGTCATTTTTGGACTCAACAGAGTAAATAGCTGCTAAATGGAGTGTTTTGCAGAGAGCTGACTCACAGTTATGAATGCGAGAGTGTGTCGGATGTGGTAAGTCTGGGTCTCAGTTATTGATGGACCAACAAGCCCATCTGGTGTTTTGTGTCAGATCCGTTTTACAGAGGTTGGCTGTAATAAGCAACCATATTAGAATGTGATTCTGTCATTATTACTGTTTTGTGAAATTATCATTTCACAGAAGTTTGAGTGGATTGTTTTTAGGCAAATTATTACTTGACAACAAAAGAATATTGAAATAATAATTGTTGACTTTTTTATGGCCTGTGCATAAATATTCATTTCAGGACCAAGGACAGCGGCTTTTGGATAATATAGTTATGTCAAGCAATTACATTTTGTTTAAGGTTGTCTAAAATGGATTTGGTTAGTTTTTCATGGCTAGACAGCCTGGGGCATGAATATGTTTTCTTGTTTAATCTCGTTCATTAATTGTCTGTTGTGCTTTTTACTGAGAAAGATTAAGATTACAGAGATTGATCTTTTTTGACTGAGCTTATTCGGGCACTGCTGGAGATGTTATTATGTTGGCTTGAGTCTGATGTCTTCTGAAATTATGCCGCTGTATTTCTTTTGTGGTTAACAAGCTTTTGGACTTTATCAGTATTATATAGATTTATTTTTGATGAAGATGTTATCTTTCAGAACCTATTTCAGTTTCTATCCTGTGTAATAGAAGCGCATTAAGCCTAACACCAACCAGTCTGCAGTTATGCGTAACTTGTATATAGGCGGTTTCAAAGCAACAACATAAACAAACGTATACTGCACGCTTTTGTGGCCCAAACGTGACTTCCAGTACACATCTGCAAAGAGTCCCTGTAGATTATTTCTGATAACAAGCAAAATAAATAACAGGTAAATTGCATTGGCTAGCAAGTTAAAAGTATGTCTAGTCTAGTCAGTATTATTTTGAGTTACCAGTGGAAGAAACGTTACTTGGCTAAACTTAATTTTGACAAAGTTACACGACCCATTCAACAAGTTGTTTATTTAATAAAATGTATATACAATAAAATTCAATTGTATTATTTGTATCAATTGTATAATTGTATTATTTAATACAATTATTATACAATAAAATATGTATATAAATGAAATAAAATATAAATAGTTATATTGCATGCATCACAATTCCAGGGTTATTTATTGTTCAGGCACTTTCGATGTAGATTAGGCCTGTTGTCAGTAAAAGTATAGCTTCTGCTTTTCAGCAACAGCATTAACTGACAGAAGGCATCCAGTAATTGCATAATTATTTATAGTCAGTAAAAGAAGCAGGGAGTTTTAATTGATTGAGAGTGGAGTAAGAGACCATTTGGGGTTTATTTATTTATTTCAACATTTTGTAAAGTATTATACCATTCCTTCACAAAATTTGGCAAAGTTCAACGACTCAACGACATTTGTGGCATCTCACATTTTTTCAAGTTCAAGTTCAACTCAGCTCCGGGTTATATGAGTTTTCCCTTGTCCAACTGTTTGGAAGATCTAGTGAAATGCACGCAGACAGCAGAGTGTTTTGATCAAGGCTTTGTGTCACTTATCCCTGTCGCTTAGTGGAAATGCAACTGCTTAAGACTTTCTGCCCACATCTGGTGTAAAACCCTACACCAAACTGCCCAAAAATGATCCACAAATGTTATTCTTCTGACTTTTCTAATTTGCTACATCTGAACCCCAACTTCTTTATAACCCTCGTACAGAGCTAGGGTGCGTTCGATGCTTTAATCCCCCGTATAAATCATTTAAGCTACTGTAGACCTGAGTTTTGAGGCAGGACAAAGGAAATTCATTTTTAACAGAATATCAAAGGCTCTCTCTTTTTAGTGTGCTTTCATGCTATTGATTTTGCCCTCCTGCCTTAGAAAACAGGAACTTTTCTATTTCTCTCTTCCTCCGTTTAGCCTTTCATCAGAGGGGGTGTGGAATAATGAAGCTACAGTCGAACATGGTGTCATTTCCATAAATGATTATATTGCAGTTTCACACTTATTTGCATGGGCCTCCATGGTTTTATTATGAAAGTCATATATTATTCCAGTGGCACTGCCCAGGCAATTGAGATGGGGGGGTTATAATATTGTATAAGTTTTGTGGCCTGGATTGTACAGCTCTGTTCTGCATCAGAGCGCGAAACATTTCGGCTCCTTATTACATGAGCAGCAAACTTAGACCATCTAAGCTAAAACATTCATGCAACATATAATGTAAAGTTTAAAACATTGTGTTCTAGGAATACATACATATATACAGTGTTAAAGGAACCGTTCACCCATAAAGTTTTTCCAAATCTGTATACATTTCTTTGTTCTGATGAACAAAAGCTTGGAGCCCATTGGAAAAATGACAGCGGTAGTCAAAAGTGATTTCCTACATTTTTCAAAATATCTTCTTTTGTATTCAACAAAACAAAATCATGTATAAAGCAATTTTTCTTACTATGGTAGTCAATGGTGGCCGAACTGTTTGGTTACAAGCATTCTTCAAAATATCTTTCTCCCTTTTCATCAAAAGTAAGAAATTTGTACAGATTCGGATCAACTTGAGGGTGAGTAAATGATGACAGAATTTTCATTTTTGGGTGAACTGTCCCTTTAAGTATAAACACAATTTTCATCCATTTCAGAAAAGCACACAGAAACAAACAAAGCAAATGTTTGTCCAAAATAATGTCAAAAGAATATTATTTTGAAATCTTTCACAGCACAGGTACAAAAGCCAAAGTCAGAGCCAAATTGGATCAACAGTTGAATCTCAGCGGTTGCAAATCGCCTTGAATAACAAAAAGTCCCTTTCTCACTAGATGCCACCCAGATTTATCACACACATCCCAAATCCTGCCAGACAATCGCTGGCCCTATCTAGACCCTGAAGAATGCGAATCAAAGTCAGTCTAAAGACAGGAAAGAAGTGATTAAGGAACGTCTGAATATTCCTTTAAACAAACACAGGCTTATAAATGAGCTCTCTTATCACTTGAATTGTCTGTCATCTGCTGTCATCCAGCGTGATATTTTTTGCAAACAGAGCAGGTGAGAGAGACTGAAGCGAGAGGGAGAGATTGTCTGGCTTGTAATTAGTAAACTGAATGATTGCCAGAATGCAGTAATTTGGCTCTTTCAGTTTGAAGGGATTATCCTTGATTTGTTGATAAGCGTGATTTTACGACAGATTGTCACACAAACACACGCACACACTCTTTTCAGATATTTTACTTAAGGCTGTTGGTTTCATACATCAAAGCTTAAATATTGGAGATGGGGGAAAGTTGTTGAGCAGAGATGTTGTACATTAGTGAATGTATAGTTTAAGTTAAAAGTCCAATTATGCAAATGCTTGTTTTCTCTAGCAAGGCAGATTTTAACTAAAAGGTCTGTTCATGGTACGAGAGTATTTTTTCATAAATCACGTTGCGTCAAGTTGTCATATTATTAATTTACTAGATGCATAGTATTTATAAAATACAATATCCTAAACAATAGTTTTGTGTTTGTTTTACCTTAAATTTTCTCAAAGATTGATATGTTTCATAATTGTTTAATTTGTTTAAAGGCATAGTTCACCCAGAAATAAAAGAAATCATCATTCATTCACCCTCATGTCATTCGAAATCTGTATATGACTCTTTCGTCTGTGGTGTCCATACAATTGAAGTAAATGGGAGGCAGTGTTGTTTGCTGGCCAACGTTCTTCAAAATATCTTTGTGAAAGAAAACTACAGGTTTGGAATGACATTAGGGTGAGCAAATGATAAAAAAGTTTTTAAAAAAAATATATATATATATATTATTATTATTGGGGCACAGAAAGTCAACATGTGTTCAATGAACTGTATTTGTCCTAGGCAATACAAGTAGAAATGTATGAATCGTAGAATCGTAGCCAAGAATGTATGTGTCCATACAGAAATTGACTGTACAAACTAAAAGTTCCTTGAGAAGTTTTCTCTTTTTAGTAAAAAAGCGAGACGGCAAGCCACCGGTCACCCCTGTATTCTAAATGAGGAAAATGTTAGACTTGTTGAAAACGAAACAGCACAGTATTTTACTTTTGTTTTGCAAGCGATGATAAGTAATGATTATCAGGTTTGTTTGTGTATATGTGTGTGCACGTTTGTGTGTGTGTGTGTGTGTGTGTGTGTGTGTGTTTACATGGTCATTATCTGGCTTGCCACCATGACGTAAGACCTTGGGCCATCTACACCATACCATGGCTTTACAGTTCATAACTAAGGATGATTGCCTGACAGCTATGACAGAAAGAAGTGTGTGTGTGTGTGTGTGTGTGTGTGTGTGTGTGTGTGCGTGTGTGCGTGTGTGGGGGCTTTGTCTTGCCTTTGAAGAATAGCACCGAAGGCCTACTGAGATTAAAAGGTGGCCTTTTTCATTTCCATTATTCATTTGGTACCCTGCATTTTGTTTTCAACCCCCAAAAAACATGCACTGTGACTGACATCAAAGGCAAAATGAAGGCAGAAGTGGAAAAGAACAAGGCATTTTGAAGAACAGATGTTGCATTTATGTATTTCATTATCAAGGCTTCGGATTTCCAATAAGGCCGTTTCCTCCACTTTTGATTACTCCATTACAGCGTTTATGTTATATCGAAGCATGTCAGAAGTTCAGCTGTCGGTCCTTTGTACCTCTGCCCTGCGCTTTGGTTCTTTGAAGCGAACCCACGCTTGTTTTAGTCCCTTAAGAGTAGAATTGTGTTTGACATGTAAACTCCATCTCTGTGAATCAGGCCCTATCCAAACACAAACAGCCAACATTAGACACAGCACAAACATGCTTGTCTAGTGGCTCACACAGTGTTATCACATTGTTGGCCAAATGTCGAGACACAAGCTGATGATACATGGTGCAATGTTTCCTCGAATCGTGCCAGACCGCATTGCAGAATACGGGCAAGTATTTTAGGCACATAGTAGCATTTCAGGGCAATGCCAAGTGTGTTACGGATGTGCAAATTGCTTGGCCTGTATTTTGCCCTGTTGTCCTGCACAACATCTCATAGTAAAATCACCTGTCTAACAAAGACACTGACCTTAAAATATCTCTGAGGCAGTGTTTGTACAAATCCCCCAGAATGCATTGTGCTTATCAGCTCTCCATAGATTGCAATTAGCACTTGGAGTACTTGAAGCTCGAAGGCC
This sequence comes from Oreonectes daqikongensis, assembly GCA_026939265.1. NCBI lineage: Eukaryota > Metazoa > Chordata > Actinopteri > Cypriniformes > Nemacheilidae > Oreonectes > Oreonectes daqikongensis. The sequence goes on along the minus strand of JAOTQM010000125.1, from coordinate 2,226,748 downwards.
GTGTTCGCCTCCTCCCAGCATGCAACTCTCCTCACGTTTTAGACCGGCGGCTCTTCGTGGCCATGAATGGGTTATTACTGGCATCACCACATTTCGTTGCAGGACATTAATATCTGTCATGCGTGCACACCCCAACTCCCTGCTTCATTTATTCTGCTTGCTTTTGGATTTAATTACGTCTCCAGCCTTCCACAAGCAAGCTTGCACCAATTATTCTCTAAAACAATGAAGAATTCATTTACACCTGTTGTCAAATAGATTTTCGGAGAGGGGGATGAGGGGAACAGGAGGGTTTAGAAGATAATTAAGCCATCATTACATATGATGATTAATGGCAGGCTATTTTTCACACTCTGGCTTGCTATCCCATTTTTATTTTTCCTGCCGGCCCTTTAAAGGCAATCCGAAAGAGATCCGATCCTTTCCTACCGCTCCTCGGATATACTTTTAATCACGTCATAAACGCACTTTTTTTAATTCACTCTCAAGAATGCCTGCCTTTTATTATTTCCGTGCCACCTCTCATTTCTTTCGGATGACACATCGCCGGGCGCATGCACACAGACGTGACATCAGCTGGTTTACTGATCCTGCAGTAAACTTATCTACTGTAATCCCACGCTCTCTGACAGCTGGAAATGTTGCATGAATGCATTATCGCACAGCCGCGTGCCTTCGTAAACGCGTTTGTTAAATTGCAGATCCTGGCGATGAGGTGAACCTCGGGTCGGGTCGACAAACGTCTGTGCTCTCCGGCTATTTTACCGTCCTTCTGTGGAGAAATGAAGGGAGCCATTAGTGTGTTTCCGACTGGGATCTGAAACAGGCTAATCTTCCTCATTAGAAAGACGCGGAGGTGTGTGTGCACACGAGGCGGAGGGAGAACAAAGAGCGGAGGTAGGAGTCGTGGGAGAGAGGGGTCTGGAGTAATCCCTATTCCCAGATGATTCCAGATCAGAAGAGAATTGTGCTAATATTTGGGGAGAGATCGTTTGTGTGTTCGTGTGTTCATGTGGTGTTGAGAATAATCAAACATGGGTTTGACAGTTACCATAGATAATGGATGGGAACTTCTGTAGATTATCCAGATAAAGATGATGAGCGGATGGTGTAAAATCATCCAATCAGAGCCCTCGATCTGTGGATTCTTTAAGGTGTGATTTCATTATAAAACTGATGCTTCTGACTTTACATTCTGATTGGATGTACCACATCCACTTTTTGCCTTTTGTTTCAGGCTCAGAAAATTGTGTATTAATATTGAGATACTGCATATCGGCCAACATATCGGTTATCGGCTTACAAATGATCAGTTATTGTTATCGGCCAAAATATATTGGTGCATACCTAGTCAATACCGGTATATTGTGACACTCCTAATTTTCATTAGTTTCTCCATAATTCACTGATAAATCCCGCTATAAAATTGTGTTCGAGTTCTGCAGCTGTACTTTCGCACACTTGGGAAGATTGATGTGCGAAAATCGTAACATATTAGATTCTGTCAGGACATTAACATTTTACGTTTCCGTGCGTGTTCGAACATTTAAAAGTGCACATATACCTTTGAATCCGAGTAACATCAACCTGATACGCACACAAGACAACGTAGACAGATTTTATTAAAGATGCTGACAGACTTTATAACGAACCACGGGAGTCTTTTCATCCCTCTCTGTTTCTGCTGGGAAAATCATCTAATCATCTCGAATTGTTTTAAATTAGTGAGCTGCTGGGAAAAAAACCCACCCAGATCTGAATCGCTTATTCCGTGTGACGACTTTGGCAGAAATCTACTTTTCCGCCCAGTCGAGTCTTCCTCACGACGTGCTCGCGGATGTCAGGAAAAGTGCTTAAGAACTTTTAGCAATGCGACTGATTATCTGGCTAACTTTAAGGTGTGCCTCTCCTATCTCTCAGCCCAGGGGAGGGATTTAGCGCGGATTGAAAAATCTAATATTTTCTTCAAATAGAAATCAAATAGAAGTCACTGGACAACCTTTGTGCGACTGAGCCAGGGAAGATGATACAATGCTGACCCTTGGCTGGCAGGGACGGCAGAGTTAAACGTCTTTGATCTAGAGAGAAGCCACTCGGCGAGCTCGTGTGTGTGTGTGTGTGTGTGTGTGTGCGTGCGTGCGTGCGTGCGTGCGTGCGTGTGAGGGTAGATGAAAAGAATTGGAAGAAGAGCCCTTCATTGAGGCTGAAATCTGGCCGACAGTAAGACGACATATTCTATTTGACAGTAATACCATATCGTATATATACTCTCAGCATGGGTTTGCTGCTCTCTCCAAACGTTTAATAAACTGAAAATGTTACCCCAGAGCAACGCCATTAGAATATCTATGTATGGATTACCTGATATTTGACTCTCCACCACGACAAGTCCCTTGGTATTTTTATCACAAACACCGCAGCGACCACAGCAACCGTGTACGATTGCTCTGGAGTGTCGTACAGCGAGAATATCAATGCACAAGGCAAACGGGTCCGAGAGCAACGACAAAAAAATCATTTCATTCCGAACAGTTTCGCTTTGCAGTTGCTTGCAGCATCCTGAACTTCGTCTTGCGTAACTTTAGCTCTTCATAACTCGGCCCTTACTCCGCCGAGACCCGAGAACGGCTTTTTCCTTGTCTTTGTGCGAGACAGACATCATGTAATGAAGAAACAAATGGAGTCTGACTGGGTATTAACACCAATAAGGATCAAGCAGCGGGCTATCGTGCTCTCCTTAAGACACCCTCAATTAAAAAGACAGAATATCAAAGGCCTTCGCAATCTTGGCGCGGAAGACGTGTAATTATCCTTTTGTGTTAATGATATTATCCTAATAAAGTCTTGATTAGGTTTGCCACATTACCTTTGTGGAGCCGTCTTGATATGAAGGATTAAGACATTTGGGTTTGTACGTAATCCGGGTGATAAGGAGAAACATGGAAGCCGTGACAGATAATCAAAGCGCATTTGCTTCCCACAGGAGTGCTGGGTGAAAGTGATAGGGCCTGTCAGAACTGACCGCAATCGTTTTAACCAACGAGAGAGACCTGTTCTTTGCAAATCTCTTTGTTTGCTGTCGTCTTTAAGCATTGTTATATTGGCGAAAGGCTTTTTGGTACTCTGCTGAGCTTTGCCATGTGCACGCGTCTCTTTGAACTGTACGTCTTGCTTGCTTTGTATGTTAAAAATGGTCAGGTTAATAAATAGATTATGAGAAAACAGAGCACATAAAAGATATTTATGGAAATAAGGAATGAAAAGCAGAGACATGCCAGTGAAAAAGAGAGAGAGAGAGAGAGAGAGAGAGAGAGAGAGAGAGAGAGAGAGAGAGAGAGAAACGGAGTCCAGGTCGGCCGGCTCCTGGCAGGGGGTTGTGGTAGGAGCAGATGTAAGGAGACACTCTCATGCTAGTGGACATATGGCCGTGTACCGTAGTCCGTGCCAGCACAAGGAGGCTGGTTTACAGAGCTGATGGGGAAGGGCCGGTCTGGTTAGAGTTCGTTTTCAGTCGAACAGGCAAGCAGCCAATAGACTTGGACTCGGGTTTAAAGCCTGTCCAGCGCCAGCGGATATGGCCGGGCCAGAGTTTTCATTTAGCCTTGGTTCTAATTTCCATCCCAGTTGGCCGGGCCTGCATCACCTAGCAGGGAGCGGTGGAGCATCCACACCCAAGCGGGGTTCATGACACAAGAATAGCCTTTGTAACAGGGTCATATGAGGATAACAAACGTCGTACCTCTGAAGAAATGCTTTTCCTGTTGCTGTGCTTGTGAGGTATCTGTCCAGAGCCGCTTCTATGCGGCGACGTGATCTGCGATCGCACGGTTTGCCGTGCAAGAATAGAACATCCCGGATCACCGCGGGTTCCAAATGGAATCCAGTCGCCGGCGCGTGGCGGCCCCGAGGTTCTGCTCTTGACTCGACTGGCTTTGAGCGAGCTCTCATCCCTCTCAACATCCATTCTGTTATTTCATCTCCAGCAGCTGCTGGGTTTATTTTACCGCTGCCAGCCTGCCCGCCTGAGATTTCCTACACTTAAATAACTCCAACAAAAGCCCCCTCGTTGTCAGAGCCTGATCCCTCTCCCCATTCTGGTAGTCCTCTACAGAAAAAGAAATAATAACTCTAGGGAGGGCATCTTTTGGGATAAGAATTGGAGGGGGTGCTGAAGTGGGGGACTCGAGGCGTGTTTTGTGGCCTTTAAATGAAGGCAGCAATTAAAAATAAAAGAATGAGAAATTTAAAGCCTGATAAACTTCACTATTCCCCTTTTTACCCCCCGACCCATAAATCTAGGACAAGACAGTAACAAATAATTCCCCGGATGGATTTTTAACAACGGGGCAACTGAAAGGAGGTAATGGAAAGGGCACCAAAATGCGTCTTTCATATCTCACCTGTACCCACTGCTACCGCTTGCTTTTTTCTCTCTCTGTGTCTCTCTCCCTTTTTTATGGTCATCATTAAACGAGACCTCCCTGCTCCTCTAACAAGAGGTTTTATAGCCCTCAAAGTTATTAAACACATATAATTACTTTTAGACAGTGCAACTGAGCAGTACGAGAGAGAGAGAGAGAGAGAGAGAGAGAGAGAGAGAGAGAGAGAGAGAGAGAGCTAAAGCGATGAAGCAAAGAGTGACAGAGACCAGAGACGGGGTAAAATAGTGTACCAAAATGCTAATGAGAACTGGATCGGAAGGATGTGTTGACTATATTGAGTCTTGTATTAAAACAGAAATATTTAATTCAATTGCATGCGGTTATTGACAGACATCATTCATAAATTCTCGTTCACAGAATAATGAAAATACTGTCATCATTCACTCACTTTTAAGAGTTTCTGCCCTTTTTTGGAATGCAAAAGGATTTTTTTTTTTTTATAGTTATAGTTAGTTTATAGTTTTTTTTATACTGTTTTTTAATACAATAAAAGTGAATGGTGACCACAACTTAAATGCATGAAGACAAACTCACAAGCTAAATCACACCCAGTGCATCAAAGAAAAAAATCATCAGGAACAAACAAGTTTGCAAAAGTTCTCTTTGCCCTCACGTATCAAGCTTGCTTACAGGATACTAAGATCTTGAAAATCAGCAAATGAAGATATCTAGACAGGGAGCTCATTTGCTGTCTGTGTTTCTATGAAGCCGAGTAAATCATCCACAGTGTGCCGACTGATTGAACACAAATATTAGTTTATAGCATTAGTCCAGTCCCTTCTTTTAATTAGAGCTATGGCCGATTAAAATTCCGCTCATTCGGTTTAAGCAGTTGTGAAACAGGATTCGGGATACAGCATGGACAGACACTCGAAAATGTTACTGGAGACTCGTGTGCTTACTTCCTCTGTGATGGAGACATCCTGTGGACACTGTGGTGTGTTGCAACCTAGAACAAAAATGCTTGTACAGTATTTTCATTCAATGCTACCACAGGTTGTCTATATGCTGTTGCAATAACACGTATGTTAAAAACATTTTGCCATTACCAGATATGAGTTTATTATGGGGTGTAAAAGACTAAGAGCACTAGTACAATGCTTCCATTGTACATTCTACTAGTTTGTTAGTAATTCATACAATGTTGAATTACACATTACAGAATTTTATCAGCATAACAGTTGGAGTGAAGGATTGTAGGATGAATGGAAAATATATTTTCAGTCTTCTTTTAATGACAGGATACACATGAGGTAGACTGCAAAAGTATAAAAAGTATATGGACCGCATAACTTTCCAAAGTTTCCAAACTTTTTTAACTTTCACTAAAAATTCCAAAGAGCCTATTGTGTGCTTTAATAAAACATCAAATTCTCACCTGCTGTAAGTTATCATTAGTTTTCTTCTATTCGAATTGTGACCTTAAAGCATAGATACATTTCTTTTTTACTTTTTTATTTTGCATAATTTTGTAATCTTGCATTATTCAAAATCAAGATTTGTTGTTAACATATATATGTGATGAATCGCAAATGTCCGGTGGGGTCTGAGACCTTTTGCTCTCACAGCATTTGTTTGTAATTAGTTATTTCATTTTGTTTATAATAAGAGTATAAAGGTTGATATGTCTATATACTGTTTAATAATATATATTTTTTGCTGATAATGTAAATTTGATCCTAAGGCACATGGCAGTGCAGTGCTTAATGGTTCAAATACCTCCGTTTCCACCACAGAATAGCTGCCAAAGAGCAAATGCTGATGATAAATGATGTTTCATTAATGTAATGTTTTGATCCTAGTTTGCTGTGAGGTTAAATAGGGTCCAGCTCATTTTTAGCTTTCATACCATAACAATATTCTAAATATTCTAAAATTGGCCTTGTTTTTTTTTATTTGTCTTAAACTTTACAGTTTAGTATTTCATGTATTTGTTTTGTTTAATTTGCACTGTCAGTACAGGGAAAAAATCCATCAAGTTGCTTTCTCACTCCCACCACCAGATGGCACCAGCTGTTTATATTTGTTTTTAATATATTATTGAAGGTATGTGCGTTTACATTCTATAGATACATAATATTTGCATAGAAATGTAGCAGTGTACATTTTGTATAATTTAAAAGGCAATATAGATTTCCAAAACAACACAAGATGATACTTTATGATTTTTCTGAAGGTTTCAATTAAATAGCTAGATAGATATTTCAAGCCTTGTTTATTTTGACATTTTTATGCATTTTTGTTGCAGTAACTTACCAAAAAAATGTATAAATACATTATTAATGAAAGTGCAGCACTGTGGAGTGGCTATTATTTTAGGAAATATCTGCAATACTAAAATTCTAGACAATGTGAGAATATGCTATTATAGTTTTGATTTTAGTTTTATTTTGTTTTTATTCATATTTAAAATTAACTTTTATTTTTATATTTTATGATTTTTTATATTTTATATTAAATTATTTTTGGTTTTATGTTAATTTTAGTTACATTTTTAGCAACTTAGTTATATGCTTTTGTCATTTTATTATGTGTTTGTTTATTTTTTATGTTGCTATATAAGATTAATTAATTTGAGTTTTTGTTTATTATTATAATTTTAGTGCATTAAACTTATTTCAGTTTATTTCTGAGGCAACATTTCAATGATTTTTTCCCAATAATTTTTAGGTCAATATTTTCTTTGACTTCAATAAATAAAAACGCTTTTAAAGTTTTAATTTTAGTAAAACTACTGCATGCTACAAACACTAACACAAATATAATCCTATTTGAATAAAGACACAGACTGTCATTAACCGTGTTATTAGTGCACCTGCTACTGTTCCGAGGAGCCTACCACTATCAAAAAGCCATTTCTTGCGCATACTTTTACTTTTTCAGGACACACTCGTAAAGTTCAAAATGAATCTCAAGATCTATAGCAATAGAAAGACTTAATGAAAACATCATTAATAAGGCAAATTTAGGCTGTTTGCGTAAATCTGTTTTGTCCAGCTCTGTGTCTCTATCATGAGAAGCATGTCGCTATCTCTGCGTGAACAGTTCCGCAGCTGCCGAGCGGCACGGAGAGACCGCCATCCACAGCTTAGCTCTCCAGAGTTATCGTGGCTGCTGCATTTATTTCCATTATTAATTAAACTCATTAGCGTCTCTCTGATGAGGCTATGCTCCGGGTTCCTGCTGTGGATGAAAAGAGAAAGAGAGAGAGAGATGGAGACAACAGAGGGAATGAGAGCGAACGGGGATGATAAAAAGGAAGAACAGAAAGAGGCCTGTTGTTTAACTAATCCCTTTTGTGTGCTGGAATTTCGGGCTGTCTGAGGTTTAAAATAGATGGAAGGACACGTCTGAGTTTCTGCTGGGTGTCAGCTGAGGTTTTTATTTTATCTCAAGTAACAGGCAATATAAGCTACCATATTTTGTGCTGAATGCTGACAAAAGTTTTTTTTAAAAAGTGACCGTGGCTAGTTGTCACACAATTCTTCGTCTTGCAATGGTTTTGATGTTGGTTTCAAATGTCCTGTAAATATGTTTTTTTTTTGTCATTTCTAGACTTAAAACTATAAAAATGTCAGTATTATATTTTTGGTATAAATGTTATAAAAATAAAACACATGAAAAAAAATCTTAGATGTCAAGGCTGTTTGTCACGTGTATTTTAGATGTGCGAATTGCAATATCTGTTGTCTAAAAGAATGATTCTGTATTTTTTATACTTTGGTGTTTCATAAATATATAGATTTCCTTCACTGTTTAAATTAAGCTGAGAAGCCCATAATAGTTTTTTGCAATTATAATATAATCTTGAAAACGTTCACTTGCTCTTTTGTCGCCAAGACTTTAAGATTTGTGCCTACAGTGTACAGAAATCGAATCTTTATAGCAGGAAACACTGAAACAACCTGTGTGTGTGTGTGTGTGCGGCTTTCATAACCGTCTCCAAACGGCAGCAGTGCAGCCGAATGAATCAGATAAACACACTCAGTATGGGAACCCAAATGTTCCTCAATAACTGTTTGACACTTAATTAAAACTTTCATCAGCGCCACAGGAAAAGCAGATCAGTTCATTTCAGGGTTACACCTTAATTATACAATATACTCCAAATCATGTTGTCCCTAATGAGGAGCAGGGTGAGAGGGGAAATTAAAAGGCTTTTTAGTTCGGTGAGAATGCCCCTTTTTCTAATCTACTAGAAGTGAGACTTGCAAGACGCCTCCAGGGGGTAGGATTGAACCAGAATTGTGTTGCTATAATGTTCTGCAGTGCTTACCGAGTCAAATGCCAATGCAGCTGAGATGATGTTGACATTACACAGACTTTTATTTCTATTTATAATGTTTTTGGTACCTTACCAAACAGCCACACGTATTGGTGTTGGGCTGCAGTCTCCCACATTTTTTTTTTGTGACTGATGATGTTCTTGTAAATGCTGGTGAGTATGACACGCATCAAGTTTTATGTTTGCAAACATTTCACTTTGAGAAGGACACTGTCTTCTTTCCATTCGTCTGTCTTTTGGTTTCACAGAGCAGCTCATAGCAAACAAGGGTGTAAAGATAGACACGGAAATATGGGTGGGAAGCACCTGCCGGAGAGGAGGGAGAGAGGAGCGGGTCCAATCCTGCCAAATGTTCATCTGGAGAGACATCTAGCGTTATCTCTCTCAATCAGGTGGCGTCCGGCCAGTTTCCTCACCTGTGTCTTGACTTTAATAACTTCTATAATTCTTTGATTATCAGCCGGCTCCAGAAGCCTGTTAAGTCTCTAAAACAGAGTTAACTTTTTAATGCTTGTGCCATAATGCTGGTTTTAAAGGCATAGTTTACAGAAAATGAAACCGTTGGCGTTATTTACTCACCCTCATATTAACTTTTTTCTGTGGAAGATTTTAGAAAAATTCTTTTTTTTCCTACAATGACTGATATACGTGGAACAGAGGCTGAGCAAACTCTAACAAAAAAACTGGTAAAAAGGCCACATAAAGCATTCCATGACTGTGTCAGGGACTTTATTTCTACTTTAAAAACCATTTGATAGTTTTCTGTACAGAACAGACTGAGATTCAAGTCGTTATTCATTGAAAATCGTGCTTGACAGTTGTGGTCACCATTCACTTGCATTGTTATGGAAAAGAACATTTTGGACATTCTGCCATAAATAACTCCTTTCATGTTCCACCGATGAAAGAAAGTTATTTCTTTTTGAAAGACAAGAGGGTAAATGTCAACAGAATTTTCTGTTTTTAGTCAACTATCCCTTTAAAATGTTCAAATGAGGTTTTCTTTGTGTTAAAGACACCCTACGCCTTCATCCTGTTCTTTTTCTCATTGTTGTGTGCCTCCATCCTATTTGCATGTTACGTGCTGCGGTGTGGCTCCGGAGCACAGACGGTGTCATCTTCCATAACCCGCTCTGCGTCTTTCTGACAGGTGTGCACGAGAGAGTGAGATTTTAGTACAAGCCGCGGTGCGTCCACAGACACCGCCATTATCATCCAAAGGTCGTGAGCATAATAAGATCATAGACCCCGTACGTGGAGAACTGTCAAGAGGGGGAGAGAAACACAAATATTTACCCTGGATTGATTGGCAGGTGTGATTGTGTCTTCCCTGTTTCTATTGTGGTTGGATAATGGTACGCAAAGGGGCCGTCACGGCCGATCAATGTAAAGGGAGAGGGCGAATGCTTCTCCTAAATCCAGGATGGGTTTGCACTAGAGGTCACCGGAGAAAATGACACAAATGTGTGTGGTTTGAAACAGCACCGGAGCGCTCGGAAACAACTGAAGCTTGAAAGACGTGCGTTCAACTGGCCACGTGACTTTAATGTGCTGATAAAGGTAAAACTCACGTAATTCCAATTAAAATAGCTTTTTTTTCAATAGACGAGAGCGTCGAGAAACATCAAACAAGTGGATTAAGACGCGTGCCAGCTGGTTGCATGTCAAAGTATGTTCACATGGTGGGTGAAGTACAACCGAAGCGCAAAAACAACATCTTCAAAGATGCTTCAGCTGCCATGTGCTTAAAAAGGCGAACCGAACATTGTCAATCCGTACAGGATAGACAGCTCACTATCAGCGTGCTAACTCTTAAACAAAAACAACAGTAAAAGTAATAAAAAAGTACTAAAAGAGTTTTGATGTCCACCTTCCGGCCTTGAATGTAAAATGGCGTGCGGCGTAATGAAATCAATGTATCTTTACAATGCATCTCGTCTGCTGGGAGAAAATACGTGCGACAAAATGGCGCATATCCGCCGCCGTCTCCGCCACACCGTGATCTTAACGGTATTTAAACTGACATGCGTTTCCACCCCGGCTGAAAATTTCAGGAGGTCAGAGAGGGTTCCTCTCCTCCCGTTCTCCATTTTCCATGCATTACAGGCTAATGTTTTACCTTAGCTGTTACATCTCATCACCGAACAGATCTTCCCCTAAAGAACAGAAGTAATAACCGTGAAACAGTCCCTCGCCGACATGCAGGAGAAGATTAAGAGTGTTAATATGCCGCGCTTTTCGCGGGCTTTTGCACACACGGGCGCCCGGCGACGCACACTCGCGATGCGATGCGTACCCCCAGGCTTTCACTTACGTTCAGCTGTGCTCTGCATGAGCTAATAACAGTTCTCAATGACAAAGCGTAACTCAGGGCCAGGCTAAATGCACCCGTGCGCGTCTGTCATGGCCTTGCCCGATACTCTGCGCAGACTCTCACGCAGACCGGCGGGCGAATACAGGTCTGAATTCCCATCTCGTAGCGCTGACCTGCCCTGCAGTCACTTGTGGATTTATTTACGTACAGTTATACAGGGGCTGTAAAACATGTTGCTGTCTTATTTCATGAGATTCCATCACATTAAAGCCCGCTTGTTTGACTAGCTGTGTGAAATGGTGTAGCCATATGCTGACATCCTCATGCATGTCTAAAACTGAGTGTCATGTGCGACTAGAGTTCATAAAGCTTTATTTTTGACAAAGGTGGAGTTGGTTTGTGTTGGATTTAAAGGGATAGTAAAAATTATTTTGTTAGTTATTCACCCTCTTGTCATTTAAAACCACTATGTGACTCTTTCTTCTGTGGAAAACAAAAGAAGATATTTTGAGAAATGGCTCAGTTTTGTGTCCATACAATGGAAGTCAGTGGGAGCCAGTGATGGTTGGTTACCAACAAAATCTTTTTTTTATTCTGCAGAAATGACATGAGTGTAAGTGAATAATGACAGAATTTTCATTTTGAGCTGAACTATCCCTTTAAGGTGCATGTTGCGCTCTTGTCAGATGGTCAGGTTGTCAAACCAAGTGTGTTAACTATAGTTTGGACAAGCTACTTTGCTGTAGTCTTTATAATAATTGTATTAAGATTTAGATTCATTTTACTGTAATAATAGAAGAAGAAGTCTGTTAAGGGTGTCTCAACCCCCCCTAACAAATAGTAGATTTGCATGATGTGCATGTTGTAGTTGAACAGTTGGAAATACACAACAGGTTTAAAACTTCTAATAACCTAAGCAAGAAATGTTAAAACCTTATGTACTTACCTGAGATGATTTTAGTATTACAGCCCCCATTTGCACTAGATGTTGTGGTCTTAAGTTATGCGTCTTGCTCTTAAATGCATGAGGTCATGGTTTCAACCCCTCCACCTTTATTTTGACAGAAAACCTTTCGAGTTTCCTTGTATACTTTGCAACAGTTTAAATACGCTTGTTTTCCCTAAAGCGATACAAAGTGAGACCGCCTCTCGAGCCGCAGTTCACGTGAAGCGTGGACATAGCGTTCCCATACTGTAAATCGCTCTGAGAACCATGGAAAAATGAATGTGTAGCAAGCTACAGATCAGAGGGCTGCCCTTTTATTTTGTACAACTAGATATGATGACAGAACAGCAGGTACAGAGAAAACTAGAAGATGAAATCAAGACAATGTCACACTCAAGAGATGCTGAAGGAGGACACTGGGTGGACATGGGAGGGCTGTATGCTATACAGCAGCATAGAAAAGTACTGTTGGAATTGAAGAATAAGGGCGAGAGACATAGGTGAGGGAATCTCGGGTGGAAGTCATGCTGTTGGTTTTTCTGAAGCCAGAATGACATGTGCTCCTTTGACACGCATCTTTAAAACCCGGGCAAAGAGCACCACCTCTTCAGGGGACTGAACAACAAATGCTTCATTTGGTGAGGCTAGTATGACAGGTGCGATGTCCTAGCTGACTGCGAGGCAACACCTGGAGAAATACGTCAATTTTTCCGTGTCATTCTCACTGCACCGTCAGCAGGCCTGGATAAAGCTAACGTGCCCCGGTGCAACCAAGAAGCTGTCTGCTCTTGTTGAGATACTTTCTACCGCCTCTGGCATCAGGGTTTTACTGTGGCCAGCTATTCTCTGCCCTAAGGTAGGGACCAGCTGATGTAATCCCTCAAGCAGTGTGTATCATCTCTGCAGGATATGTCCGCTTTGATGGACTCGGGTAAAGCCTTCCATGTATAAAGCATTTTAGATAGTGTTGCCCTAGCCGAGTTGAATGGACGGTCTACAAAGGTTAGGGCGGACTGGACTACAGATGAAATGTTATCCTAATTGCCTGCTTTGAAAGCAGATGAGTAGATGGTTGCAGGGGAGGTAAAAGAAATGTTAAGTTAGACGGTTTCCGTTTCTTGTAGCGGACCGGTGTGAAATAAAAAAGATTTGTGGGGCTGATGAAATGGAATATGCATGTAATATTTATTTACCCAAGCAGTGACTTTTTTTTAAAGACAACATTTTAGGCATAGGGTAAAGATTACATGCAGATATTACCGAGAGAATGTAAGGAATGTTTCAACACATATTTCCCAGAGATTGGAAATGATGTGAGAGTTAATGGAGTAACATTTAGAATTAATAAGAAAGCGTCATGGCTGTTGGCTGAGGTTATAAGCCAATGAGCACTAAGTTGTGTAGTTAGAAATGTGTTTCCTGTTGTGCTTACGGTGCAGTGAGGGAGTGAAGCTATTATTTTTCTCTTTTCTGTAAACCTGCTTTGGAAAAATGCATTTTAAAAAAGCACTATGCAAATATTATGTTTATAGCGCACTTTTAAGACTGAATTTACAAAACGCAACATTGAAAACGCCAACCGGCAAAAACTGAAATGGCACCTATGTATACATGTAGGGATAGTTCACCCCAAAATGAAAATTCTGTCATAATTTATTCACCCTCTTGTCATTTTAAATTTGTATGACTTTCTTTCTTCTGCAAAACACAAAAGAAGATTTTTTTAAAGAATGTTGGTAACCAAACAACGGTGGTGCCCATTGACTTCTATTGTAGGTCCCACCATTGTTCTGTTATCAACATTCGTCAGAATATTTTCAGAAAAAAAGTCATATATGTATGAAATGACAAGAGGGTGTGGTGTGTAAATGATGACAGAATTTTCATTTTTGGTTGAACTATACCTTTAAAGATCACAGAGGTCAAAGAGCAATTTCAGAATGGTGGATTCAGAATGTGGAATGTTTACATCGCACACCAGCATTCCTCATCTTTTATAAGGTAAATAAGCTCTTCCTACACAGCGACCCCTTGTGGTCAGTAGGGGCTGTGTCTGCAAATACATCACCTGTCCAGCGTGATAGTTAGGTGGCTTTGTTCTCGCTCTGCGAAACGTCGATACAGGCCAGGGAGGAAACGTTTCGCTGAACGAGATAATTGAAAATCAAAAAGGACTTGGTTAATTTGATTAGGCGGTGCCCGAGCCTGAATTGTTCTTCATCAAACTAGATTTCATTATGACATGGCAATTAAACACTGTTGGCACATGGGCGGCCTGGTGAGCTGAGAGAGAGGAGGAGGGACAGTGTCAGAGGGCAGGAAGGACGATGAGCGTTATGCTGAAATCATCATTATAAAATGCAAGCAGATGCCAAAAGAAAGAAGATACCTAGACCTTGGTGAAAAAAGCATTGGTCTTTGCTGGTTTAGGCTGGTCTGATCAAAACCAAGCTAAAACCAACAACCATGCTGCTAGAATATTGTATCATTTGTTTTGTTTAGATGCAGAATATATGTGAAGACATACTGTGCTTGATACATCAAGATGGGAAGATGTGGACGGAGGGAGGGAGTAAAATAGTGAAAGGGAACAGAGGAATAATTTGTTTTATAGTTTCAACTGCTGTAGCATATACCTCGTCCCAAATCACTTTTATTTAAATGATCCCTGGTGTTCCCATCATCATTTAAAAGCATTGTGCTGTTAGCCATGCAGAGATCCAGCTTATTTACTGCTGGTTTCTCTCCAGCAGTACGAACAAACACAATGAAATGTGTAAATTGCACAATATAGGATAAAAAGTGAATTTATTGAACAACATATTAGTGTTAGAAATGAAATAAAAAACGATATCCTGTAATGAACGGAGTATCAATTTTAATGCTATCCGCAGTGCTGGAGTGAACTTTTCGGAATGCGTTTACAACAGACTTTTTAAAAGATTCGCATTCCAAAGTTACATATGCTAATACGTCTCTTGAATTAAACAATAGGGTGAAAGTAGTGCATCTCACAGAGGAAATGAAATATCAGCTCTATTTAAATGATCTGTTTTATGACAGCACCCTAAGAGCATTGTACTGAACAAAGTTCACTGAATGAGATTCTCTTTAAGAAAATGAAAAGAGCCAAATTGGTCTTCCGTGTTTAATTTTTCTAACTTCTGGTTCTATAATTCTGTTCAAAAAGGCAATTAACTAATCGGCCTGTTTAACCAGCGTATGGGCGAAGGCATTATTTTACAAGTTTATAGGCTTTTATCACTACCGCATAGGGCATCGTCTGGTGGAGTCAGCAGATTTCACGATTCCGATCTGTCCGACTGTATTTCTGCATGTGTCACACGGTCTCTAACAATGGCTCTGCTCCCACATGCATGGCCTGCTGGGTAATTAAACTGACTGTCTATGAGGGGAAACTGCAGATATTGTTGAGCCTTATGGAGCTGTGGCCTGCACCTTTATGGAAAAGCTTTACAGCTGACAGGGTCTATTACTTTCTCCCGGGCTCGCGAGCTGATGGCTGATGTTGTTTTTCTCTTTTTTTGCCATCCCGTCACCTTCACAACTTCAATCATCCATCTTGGTTCCCCAACTCAGCTGCTGTTCCCCAGTTTCTGTGGAGCTAATTGTGCAGAAACGCAGTGGGAAGGAGCTCTAGCATTGAGCCGTGCCTTCTGACTGCGAGGAGGAGGTGTGGGATGCGGGAAAATTTGTTATCAGAGATGGAAACAGTACAGTTTGTTTAATCGAATAACAGACAGAGGGGGAAAGGAAGGGAATGGAGACAGAATTCCCAAATGAGAGGGGAAACAGTCCAGTGAAGGCGATTGCTCACGCTGCTCGACCGTGCTTTGCATCTGCTCAGGGGTGGTTCGCTCGCAAGCTGTCTTATCACTTTTAGTTTTTCGGTTGAATGTGAGGAAAAACTCAGTCGCTCTTCGGTGAATCTGTAGCTTGATGCTAAATGCTGTTTTGAATCATTTTGCACCTTAAAACGAAATCTAACTTCTATTATAAGAATGTTTTGATTTTGTTTCAAACTGTTGACTTCTAGTGATTGGTTAGAAGCTCATCCGGCTTATTGGCTTAAAAGGTTGAGTTTATACTAGTTTAGTTTATGAAAGTTATTTTGTGTTTTGCAATACTTTTTTATTTATTTAAACGTTAACACTTCACTATATGAATTTGCTGTTTGTTAACAGTAGTAAATGCATTAGCTAACAATAAACAATTTAGCTTTTCAACGTTTATTAATCCTTGTTAATGTTAGGTAATGTCAAAAACAATTCATGTTAGTTCATTTGCATTAACTAATGTTAACAGACACAGCATTTGATTTTTGATTTTAAAAATGTTTAGTAAATGCTCATATTAACATGAACTAAGATGAATAAATGCTGTGGAAGTACTGTTTATTGTTAACAAATAGCACCTAGGTAAGCAAATGCAGACCCCTACACACAGGTAATGGTAGTGTACTCTTAACGGTAGTGTAAATTGAAAACATTTAGTCAAAAAAACTAAAGGGGATAGTTCTTTTCTTCATCTTTTCTTCAGCCTCTTGTCATTCCAAACCTGTATGGTCATGCAGATTTGAAATTACATGAAGGTGAATAAAATGCTGATGTAAGCAATTAATTCATTGAATGAACTATACTTTCAAAAATGTGATTCATTCCCCTTTCAACGCAAACGTTGAACACATGCATGTATTTATTTGAGACACCGTCTAGATCATGTGATAGCCAGTCTGGCCTCAACAATATTCTGGAGTATGTTGCATTGTATGGTTGTTTATGCTCTGTGTGTGGGTGGATTTGTGTGTTTGTCCCCCAGTATGTGTTTGGGCACAACCACTGCTGTGAAGCAGGCAGCACAGGGTGACATCAAGTCCCACAGGGTTGAGCAGAGAGCTGGAATAGACAACATTGCTTAGCTGAGAGTCCCAGCCCCAGCAGAAGCAGAAGCAGGCTGTTCTCACAGTGAGCTGTGACATATGGCCAGATTCATCCCCCACAACACTGGCACACAAAGCATCGGTGGCTTTCTTCACTGCTTCATTCTCCACACATATGGAAGATGCTCGTGCACACACAAACAAGCAAACAGTTATGTCTTCTTCAGCATTTAGCTTTCTTGGCCTTTGCTTTGAAATCTCTCTTGCAGTGAGTTTCTACAAGTGCAAAGGAGCAAAATCAGCTTGTGATTTCATATTCCTCCCTATGGTGCGCTGCTCTGTGGAGGAAACCGGTTTTAAAAAAGTTTCCTTACAAGCCAAGGGCCAATCTAGGATCTTCTACCTTCTAATAACCCTGTCCATTCCTGTTCACGGGAATCCCTCGAGTTTGATTCTCGCTGGGAAGGATTCGACCACACCGTTTGAAGACGCCTTTGGAAGAAGGCAATTAAAAGTCCATCTGCAGAACAATATTAACTAAGACAGCTCGAATCGAGTCCCGTCTCTAACTGATATGCCGCTTGTCCTGCTGCTCCTGGGCAGTCAGAGATAATTTCCCAAAAGGTTGCTTTAATGGTATGGCTTGAGACATACAGGGTTTGTGACAATTTAAAGTAGCCATGCGCTTTTTTCCGCGATTCTTCCTGCTCTTTGGGGAAATTGTTACTGTTTGTTTTCAGATGTTGACATTATTATCCGTTCCGTTGAATAGGTGCTTCAGTGGCTGCTTTGCCTGCAAAGCTAATTAGAGTGAACACAGATTTCGAAATGAAGCGCCCCGTCCTGACCTTTATGTCGAGGGCTGTGCTATCTTGTATCTTCACTTGCACTTTTTTTTCCAATCCCACCCCTATGATCTTCTTCCCAACTATCTCTTCACTGCTACAGGCTGCGTCACGTTGGAACAGAAATGTTGGAGCATTTATCTCCACTTCTCGACTGTTTGTGGACGTATCCCAGAAGGGCCCTGTGCAAATGGTCCTTGTGGTTCGATGATATACTTTCTTAGTTAAACAATCAAGCGGGGCTCAATGGTTTATCCATTAAGATGTAAAATGTCCTGAAAGATGCTGCTCACTGTTTAGCGAGAATATTTGCAAGAGGGTCGTAATCGATGCTCTTTTACAGCCCTCTGAGGCCATTGTCCAAGTGAAATTGGAAATCTTTTGGCGAGTATCGGACGACAGGGGAGGGAGGCGGCGTGATACGGGGTGGATAGTAAACCGTGCAGACGCAGAGCAAATGAATCACTCTTGTGAGGAATGCGGGTCCACCGAACCCTTTGCCTCAGGCTATTATCAAGTGACACAGTCAATGATTGTGCGGCCATCACTTTCCTTAACTGTATCCCAAATAAATGCCAGCCTAGAGCCTTCCGTCGGATCATTATCTGGCTCCAGTGGGACCAAAGCCCAGTCTCAGGGCTCTGCCTGTGCCAGGGGCAGCGGCCATGCCAACTTTGCAGCGAAGACCTTGTCACCGGGGGTAAGACGCTGCTGAGCGACGTCCAAGGTCATTCTAGAAAGCGCATGTCATGGCGCAACCTTCCACGTCCTCGGCCTCCACGCCTCGCACACACTTTCCGCTTTCAAAGGTGAGATGAAGAAGAGCATTTAAATAACAAAGTATAGATCTGGGAGTGCTTCCGAAATCAGCAGTGCGGAGCTCTTTGTAAAGTCAAGGCGAAGGAATTTTGTACACTCCCTAAAGAATCGTTTAGGGTCCAATTCCCAGGCCCCTACTTTGGTTTAACTGCTGATCGTCTTGAAAGTTTTCAAGCGAAGGCATCTTATCATTTTGTTCTTCTGCCAGATCAATGCGTTATTTCTTTTTCAATAACCTTTTGACTTCCACAAAAATGACACAGATTCATTTTTTGTGATTTATTTTGGAGACAATATAAGTTTATATCTTAGTTTTTTGTACCGAAAAACAATGGTACCCACTGACTTGCATTGGTTTTGTGTCCATTCAATACAAGTCAATGGGGACCGCCGTTGTTTGCTTTCAAACATTCTTTAAAATATCTTCTTTTGTGTTCTGCGGATGAAAGAAAGTCATACAGGTTTGAAATGACATGAGGGTGAGTAATGATGACAGAATTTCATTTTTGGCTGAACTATCCTTTTAACAGGTGTTAATTAAAGGGCCCCATTGTACAATGTTACCAATAATAATAAAAAGGTGTTCATTTAGTTTTTTGAGGTTGAGAAGTTCAAACTTGAATCGCAGGCCTAGCAGTTTGATACTTACTCTGGCAAATGTGGCATAAAAGCTTTAAAGTGTATTTCACGGAAGCATATTCTGTAGATTATGCTAAATTTCTCTTGGATGATTGAATAATGACAGCGCTGAATGCTGTCATGGCTTCTGCCTCTGACGGTGGAACTTCAAAGAAGCGGGTCTAACTTTGAGAAGAGGGGCTAGAGGTCTCCACTGCTGATATATACAGAAATGAGGATATGAATATATGTGGCTTTGAAATGATAACTAGCCAGGCCTCATGTTCCAACACCCCTTTGGCCAGGCAGGGTCAGGTGAGAATGGGTGAATAATGTTACTCTGAGCCAAACATTACAGGAAACCTGGCAAGGGAAAAAGAGTAAAAAGACATTTTCATGGAGAGTTTCACTAGAGACTTTTAATTTCTGGTAATATGCAAGTCATTCTGTGCGTGTATCTGATGGATTCTGACATTGTTTACGCCACACGGGAAGCCAATCAGATGTTTCTTTCACCCAAATCATTAGCTCCTCTAAATTGCAACACTTTACGGAATTTATTATTCAATTTATATTTTGGTACTCTTGATGATGATCAATAGAGGAAGTTTTCTGCATCTCAAAGAGGCTGCGTTTTCATCGTATTTTATTAAAATGTAATGGATAGGAAGAAGTCAAACCACAAAGCAATTATACTTAAAACAAACAAATCAGTTTATTGCTGTTATTGTTTGCATAGACATACTGTATGCGCTTACAGATGCACGGTTTTTATTATTTTATAATTTAATCAAAAGCTCATTGATAGAGAGCAAATGCTTAAGCTTTAAATGGTTATGCACATTTTAGTACTTGTTAAACTTGCAATAGCTTAGTGCATCTGGTTTTATTATTATATTTCACAGTAATTGTCATATTTTATCACAGATGTCATATGTGATTTATCACTTCTAGCTTTGTTTAATAGTAATGTTGTTCGGTACATAAATCCTGATCGGGGACATCATTTTGAGGTGAAATGTTTATATGCATTACAGTATATGTGTGACATACATTGTAGTAAGTAATGCAGTTTATTAAAATTAAAGGGATAGTTCACCCAAAAAGGAAAATTCTGTCATGAATAACTCACTCTCTAGTTGTTCCAAATCTGTGTACATTTTTTTGTTTGGTTGAACACAGAGGAAGATATTTGAAAGAATGCTTGTAACCAAACAGTTCTTGGACCCCATTGACTATAGTAGCAAAAATGACAATGGTAGTCAAAAGTGCCCCAGAACTTTTTGATGTCTTAATATTTTATTTTGTGTTCAACAGAACCAAAAAATATATAAAGTACTTTTTCCTACTATGGTAGTCAATGTGCTCCAAGAACTGTTTGGATACAAGCATTCTTCCAAATATCTTCCTCTGTGTTCAACAGAACAAAGAAACTCAAGAAACTCAAAGGTGAGTAAATGAAGACAGAAT
This sequence comes from Oreonectes daqikongensis, assembly GCA_026939265.1. Taxonomy (NCBI): domain Eukaryota; kingdom Metazoa; phylum Chordata; class Actinopteri; order Cypriniformes; family Nemacheilidae; genus Oreonectes; species Oreonectes daqikongensis. The sequence goes on along the minus strand of JAOTQM010000125.1, from coordinate 2,206,109 downwards.
TTTTATTTTTGGGTGAACTGTCCCTTTAATACTTAGTATGTATGTAACATTACTGTGACTTTAATGTTGGAATTGTGTAAACGTGAGCACAGATATGGTCACAGATTGTGTTTATTCATTCATTTATGTGCAAGCACTGCTTGTAGACAGTCACAGGATATAAGAGTGATAAAAGGTAGCTTATGTTACACAGATCCTGTAAACCAAGATAAGCCGTCTCCCTTATGAGAGGAAAGAGGGGTTTCAGGGGTTTCGCTGATTCACTTACTCGAATAACTGAATTGAAGTGACATCCGTCTGTAACGCGATGTTGCCGGTATCTGTTTATCTGTTTTTAGCCCTAAATCCTTTGCTAAACTATCGGCTGGCATCGGCGACTGCATGCGGAACATGCAACAATTGCAGTGAAGAAAATATTAAAACGCACAAAGAAATAAGCAATATTTCCCTTGACGTAAAAGTACATGTTAAATCACAGCAATGCAAATGTACACGTTACAAAGGCCCCCCGGGGAACGTCTGTACCTATAATGAGCACTTCAGAGGCTCAGCTCTGGTAACAGTGGCACTTTTTCCACTGTATTTTTTTGACCGCGCAATCATTTGTTTTTTCGAGCAATAATGTATGTTTGCACAAAATTACACCGCAAGCAAATAAATCATTGTGTGTTCCACTAGTCTTGGCTTTGACCCACAGGCAGGGATAGTGGTTATGAAGCCATACAATATTAATTCATCAGGTATTAACTTTCAGACTTTGGCACATCCATTGATTCATTTTCACAGGGAAGGAAAAAACACGATGCACCACAACACGGTAGTGTTAGGAATATAAAGCGAGAGAGAGAGAGAGAGAGAGAGAGAGAGAGAGACTGTACAGTCACAAACAAGCAAACACTTTGGCAAACGGTATAGCGGGCACTAAAAGCCATACACATCCTAACACATTAACACGTACACATGCACTATTTATATAGACAGTAGAGTTAATGCTCTCATTTATTACATTAGATAGTAAAATTGGGCCATAAAACAACAAAAGTGCCTGCCTTTCCAAAGAACTTTGCTTCTGTTGCATTTCTGGACATCAAACTCTTAAAAAAAAAAATCAACTTTTATGTGCACGGCTGCTGACATGCAATATGCCGGATAATGTATGGAGGAGCATAGAGGTGTTAAAGGGACAGAATATTTGCTGAGGGAGCCTTTCATACACAACGCAGTTTTCTGTATCTGAACGCTTGTGATGGTAACTATCAGAAGATTTGTATATTAAAAAATAGTGATGTTTCTAAAGATAAATGATTTGAATTTGAATTCTTGGGCTATGTCTTGTATAGGCGACAGTGTTATCCCTCTCTTTTTATACTTGTAGGTGTCCATTGCAGTGGTGAAAGATTTCGTACTCATTCACACATAAACCAGATCTTCAGCTCTCCTCCACATCTCGGTTTCTCCAGGCTATCTCACACAAATCAATAGCTCATTAGTTTGAGGAGTGAAGTACTCCCTCCTGGCTACACACCACCGGGCGAGTCAAAGGTTAGGGTGTAAATACTCACATCCCCAAAACCGTACATACACCATTGATTGATGTTTGCAATGACAAATTAGAATAGAACAGTTCCACCGAGACTGACATTTAGTGACTTTTTTTGTTGCTGAGAGATCCATCCGATATCAGAAATGTTGGAGAGATCTGTGTCAGGTTCTGCCGGAGTTCTCCGGGTGCTGGAGGCTACGCCACATAATTACCCAGTTCATTTTTGTTCTAAATCATTTTATCACTTTATCAAGCTCATTCATGTCAACCCAGACCCATCGGTGAGTGATGTTCACTCATTGGCATGTAACTATAGTGAATCAAAGATGCCCTCTTTCTGGCTTTGTCCCACCCCGGTGAATCATGGGTGTTCATTGCATTGCTGAACCTCCATGCTAAATCATAATCCCCTGACCGTGTCTGTCCTCTGCGTGGCTTAACCCCGTTGGTAAATCGCCGTCATTTGTCACCAGCTGACATAAACTGCCACGGATGATTACGACAGTGTCATGTCCGTGATACAATTATATGGGCTTTATGACGGAGTGAGTCAAGTTTAGCGTTAGCCGTTCGTCGCTCTCCCTTCCGACCGCACCGCGTGTCGGTATAGCCCTCCCTGCCTCCATCAATCAACATTACCCCTCCGATGTCGACAGCTGGAGATGAGAGGCGTCTCGCAACCCCGAGGTGGGTTTAAGCACTTCATGAAACGCGTTGGAAAGATACACTATTCAATTCCCCCGCTGCCAGCCAAAATACAGCATTTCGAAATGCAGCATTCTGAATGGTTATTAGCGATATAACATATGTGCACCGACATCATAATGCTGTGACTTTAATTCTGTAATACATGTTCTGAAGGCAGTCACAGATGTAGGCAACATGTGTGTGTACAGTGCGTGTGTTTATGATGCCATAGCAGCGTTTGGGGGATATATATTTCATTAGGACTGTCATAATATCAGTTTTTCATTACACGATTATTGTGACCAAAAGAGTTTACAATAATTGTATTATATTGCAAGAATTTACAATAATAATAGTATACGTATATTTTTAATAAATATTGCTATCATTCAAATGCATCTTTAATGTAGTTTATTTTATTTTCTCTTTTTTTGGCCATTGAATTAAACTCAGAATATGAGTGTAGAGAGGTGAGAGAGGGTTTGTAACCAAAAAGAAAGACAAAATGTTTTTACATTATGCATAGTATTAACACGATATTGATAATCATGGTTTTTAATATCATGGTTATTGTAATTACCGGTATATTTTTTTTACTAGTGGTGTCATACTGGTATTGACAATAACCATGATATTAAAAACCACCATTATCAATATTATGTTTATACCGCACATTCAATAATATTGTTGATTAATGTTTAACATTTTGTCTTAAGACAAAATGATAACACATCCCCACATCGCAATGGTTATGGTCTTTTCACCTCCCCACACTTGTATTTTATATTTATTGGCCACAAAATACCCAAAATTAAAGTTTTTTGACTGCCTTTTAATATCATTTATTTAAAAAAACATATATATTGATATTGCAATCATATTTAATAATATTGCAATAGTTATTTTGAATTCTTTTGGTCAAACAATCATTTAGTAAAAATCTAATATTTTGACAGCCTAATTGTGACACTCCTATTGCGTTTTATATACATTTAATATATGTGTCTCCATGGGGGCATCTTTTTTGGCTTTTCATCTTTACACACCATATCAGAACCCACTAAAGTTTTTAATTGTTGTGGCAATTGGCTTGTTGTACACAAGCGATCAGTTTTGAATAAAGGAATAACAATTTATGACATCCGTGTTATCTTAGTATTATGTTGAATGTCGTACAAAAGGTCAGATAACCCTGTTTCCACTGAATCAAACATAATGGTCCATACTGGGAGAATGTAGATCATCAGGTGGTTGATCATCAACGTGGCATCAAATGTGACCCGGTTTGTGAAATCCATGCTTATGTCTCAAAGTCAATATTAAAGAGATCCAGAATATATTTTCACAGAATGTTCTTTACATTTTGACTGGGTCACAAAAGATGACATTTATGTATAAATGCTTTAATTCCTACAGTAATAGTGTTACTTTTAATTGTGATTTTCATTTGTAATCCTTGTTGGTGTAGTACAATTTAATATTAAAACTAAAAACAACATCATCACTACTGGCCTCAGACTGTTGGACTTCGCTGTATATCACGGTTCAGATAAGGCTACTGTTTCCGCTCCCCTGCCACCAGCACGAAAGTGACTGCGCCTATGAAAAGAAAAAGTATTGCGAGGTTCATGTTTATTAAAGACAAAGAGAAAATACACGATTGATACCCTTATAAAAAAGAACCTCATAGAGTCGCAAGCTGCATTTTGTGATATCTACATCAGGGACAATAGTGCTTTTAAAGTTGCCTTTTCAATATCACAGACATATAAAGTTAGTCTTCGCTTGCAGTGATGTGGCAGGGCTGCTGTATAAGGTTTGCTACTCCTTGCAAAAATAGAAATATAGGTGGCTCAAGGGAGGAGCTCGGAGAAAGCTTTATGTTTTATTTACAATGAGCAAGCAATACATTTCATAGGACGTATCGGGGGAAGGGGGTGTTGGGGGGGAGGAGAGAGGGGTGTGTTATCAGCCGGCCGAGAGAGCCCGGGGAGCCGGGTATCATTTGATATAAATAAAACAAGCAATTTGATGAGAATGAAGGGGAATGGGGAAACTGATAGTCCGGAGGCTCATGTGCCCTGACAGCGTTAACACCCCCGGCCAAGCAATGTGCGGACTGCAGAATTGAACATACATTTCTCCTCCCCTCTGGCGTCAAGTCGGGAGAGTCAGCAGGCAGCCAATATCCCCACAAAAAGGTTGAAAAGAGCAGCGTGCTTGATTTACTTCCATTTAAAGCAAATTCCCTCCTCCGCACGAGCAGTTATCCTCGTGTTGCGTTTTCACATAACGCCGTTTTCTGCCTTTTCTTTCGATCAAAGGGACTCGTTTATTAAAGAGAAAGAGTGAACTGGGGGAGGAATGTAAAGAGTTTGTTCTCAATACTGCTTTGTTTATGCCCCAATGCCAAATTTACATCTATTTCTCTCAGAGGAAAGTGAAATATTCGCCATCTCTAATGGTAGGAGAAAACGGTCTTTTCTAGCATGTGTTTATGGTTTGCCAGTGTGTTTTCGCTTTTTATAGGTTGTGTTTGTGTTGATTTGGCTCTTGCTTCCCACTTTATTTCAAGCTGACAAGATACTTTTTGAAACTTGGGAGTATTTGCTGTTCAAGTTTTGCTGGCTTAAGTGATAGTCATTCTCCTACAGCGACCCCGGGTGGTACAATGCAATAGTATTAGCAAAACAAACATTAACAGAAACATTTATTGAAACACTTTATTCAAGAAGTGTTTAAATATGAATTACCCACTAGACATAAAACATTTGCAAAAATGCTTTTTAGCTATAAAAAGCATTTCACTACATTTCGTTGCCTTGTACTTGTACATGTGTAATGACAATAAAGTTGAATCTAATCTAATCTAAAAATTGGTCCTGGATTCTACATTTATCTACATTAAACTTGACTAAATAAAGTCTATTAAGTCTAAGTTTGTCTACATTAAAATATAGATAGAATATGAATTATATTATGATTACTTTAATAATTTAACAGATGTTTCCGTTCTAACATTTCAGATTTTTTTATTACTGTGCAGTTTACCGTAATGGAAACATTCCTATTGCCACTGTAAAGTTACCCCAACAAATCGAACACAACTACTATATACCACATGATCTATAGTATGTAGCAAGACCAAATCGAATCGAATTAAAAATAATACAATTGGATAATATAACATTGGCCTTTGTATGTGACTAAACTGCTCTAGTATCTCAAGCAGGTGTCATAAAGTGACCACCACCCGTCCGCAATAATCCGGTGATCCAATCGAAAGGCTAGCTGGGGCCGTTTTTGTCTGTTCTAAACTAGACAGACTATTTTTTGGCCCATGAAGAGACCGCCTCCAGATAAGCCGGAGCTCTTTTGATTGACAGGCGTAATTAAGGTGCAGGCACTGATGTGATGTATTTCATTTAGCACGCCCGCCATCGGCAGCGAACCCGGCCGCTCTTCAAATCACCGGTGCATACCTCACATGTCCCGCATCAATACCATGGTCGCTCATGCCTGCACCCATGATGGACGCTGTCACTTGCCGGGAGCCGATTGGACACTGGTTATCCAGCACCGCAGCTGTCAGGCCACCCTCTGCCTTTCAGCTTAGCAAAAACATCTCTCTGTCTCGCTGTCCTATACCTCCATATCAGCAGAGCGTGGAGAGCGGAGGGGACGAATGCATCAAAAAGAGGATGAAAGCGGGTTTATTGATTTATCTGAAAGGCTCACTCAAACAAGAGGACCTCTGCTGACTTCAGCACTTCCTGCGGTTGTGACCAAAGAGAAAAGAGTTAACAGCTGAAACCGGCCCAAATGACAACCACCATTGACGACCACTTCAGGTGCATTTAATCCAGAGACGCCCTCTGAAGGCTTTCCAAAAAAGCTAGAAAAGGCGCTGGTCTGCACTACACGTTTACCAATTTGAGGCTTTCCCCAGTCCCCTTAAATTTAAAATTACATCCTGAAATCTTTATGAGGTCTAACTTAGGCGAAAAGTGAAACTTTTGTCTTTTTTCCCTCACCCACATCTTGTTCCAAACCTGATTTTTTTAGGACTGTTCTTTAAACAGTTTAGAGTTAGCGTTACTGTATACAATCTATATGTGCCTGTATGTATTGACTGTATGAAAAATGAGGAAATGTCTGGAAAATGTGGGTGATGTGTGTGAGATTTATGGAAAATGTGTGCTATGTGAAGATGTATAGAGAATGTTTGTGCTATTTGTGGAATGTATGTAAATGTGCGTGCCTTGTGTGGAATGTATGCATGTACTGTGTGGGACATATATGTGCTACATGGAATGTATGGACAACGTGTGTTGGAATGTATATGAAATGTGTAGAATGTATGGAAAATTTAAGTGCTGTTTGTGGAATGCATGAGAAATGTATGAAATGTGTAGAATGTATGAGAAATAGGCAATATATGAAAAATGTGTGCTCTGTGTGTGGGAATGTATGAGAAATTCTTATCATTTTTTATCATCAAATACAAAATACAGCTCAGTGTTCAGATGACAGACATCACTGACATGATGGTGATAAAATAACAACAGGATTTTTTGAGAAACTTTTGAATAGGGAAGGTTCACAATGTTTCCCTCCGACTGCGCTTTTAGGTTTTCTAAGAGAATATTATATCCATAGGGACTCACACATTTTACTTTCATTCTTTAGTACCTTAGTGTGGTCTGAGGTATGTATTGAAGTTATTCTTGTCTCTGCTAGGTGAAGTATCTACAACATAACTGGCATCAACCGAAAAATCATTTTTTGAACATAACACGATTATATTTTCCCTTAGCAAAGCATTTAAAGAGTAAGTAAACATCAGTGAAGAAACAATCAAGGTTTTTAATGGGTCAAAAGTATATGGATTAAAATTTTGAGTTTTGTGGAAACGTATAGATTTTTCAATGTTCTTTTAATTGTGAAATTAATTACTCTGCATTGTAGCCGGTCCCTGTGTGAGTTTGTAATGCATGTGTTAAGCCTATAACTGTGACAGATTTGCACCAAATGCCTGAAATTAGACTTGTGCTTTTGAGAGGCAGCTCACATTAGATTGTTATTTGGCGGTTGAGCAAAACCAATTACTAGAGGAAAAGAATCATTAATTATTTAGCTTAGACCACACATTCAGTTCTGTAAACAAATTACCCCTAAAATATTGTAAGCATGCCAGCAACATTTTCAAATGACAGGAAGTTAGAGCTTCAAATCCAACAAAGCTCCTATTCTACAAAGCCCTTTGAAAGTGAGTGTTAGATTTCTTTCAGGGTAACATTTATTCGTTGACACAGAGCTTTTCTTTTGATGCTTTTGAAAAGATCAAAAATCACCAACAGTGAGGAAACAAATGAGGCAAATTCGCAAAACTTTATTAGTAATTTGAGTAATTGTCATTACTTTTCCTCCCTTCTAAAGAAATTAAGTTGCGTTTTATTTCCCAAAACCAATAGCTAATTTCCTAGTGTGATCAACAAGAAAAGCAGATGGTAAGCGAAACATTTTTATTGATAACGGCAGTATTAATCTATCAGATGATAGGAAAGACCAATATACACTCTTAAACATAAAATTGTTTGTCATTTTTGGCTGAATGGTTTCATGAAGAACCCTTAAAAAATATTATTCACTACAAAGAACCATTCGCAAAACCATTACTGTAAAGAACTTTTTTTTTCTTTTATCGAGACACTATCTGGCCTTAGGTGCATAAAACTTTGCAAATAGAGCATGTAAATAAATAACACCATTCATTCGGCCGCAGTTCATTCTAAGTGAATTTTCCTGAAATGTTTTCATTAGTTTTGTCACAGGACGTTTACATCTCATGGGAAAACGGACTTGTTAAACTGGTTGAGGATGTATTGCATGTGTTGTTTTAATCTGGGACGGTGTCAGAAGTAGATCTGTAGGCTTGCAAGCAGCATTAGCGTGAACATATCTTTTCAAGTTCATCTAAGCTGTTCTTCCTCTTATCTCAGCTCAGGAAAGCCGGGTGTCCTAATGTTCACCCCATCGAGCGCGTCAACAAAGACCTCCGATAAAAATCCAGCTGGAAGTTTAAACTCTCGATCACCTCCGAAATGCCATTTTGGTTACCCAGACAACCTCGAGCTGATAGTTTGCGTCGGTTGTCAGCGCACGTGGCCTTCGACTCTGCGGTATTATAGGGGTGCTTGTGTTTTTGCAGACATGTTGGAATGGCGAATGCAGTGGCAGCAGCTGGGCCAAGACACTAAAACTAATTGAACCGACCGCGCACCACGTAGATGTCAGAGCACAAAAGCCTCGCGAGCCATTTGGACGGCGCTGCTATTTAAGAATCAATAGCGCGACAGCGATCCGAAGTGCGAATGCATCTTTTGTTCATTGTCTTTCCGCCAATGTCAGCAGAATGAGCCCGTTTCATGTACACCAATCATCTTGCAGCCAGAGTCATGCTCTCTGTCCCAGTGCCACCCCTCTTCTCCAAGAGGAAAATGTTATTGCTCAGATATTGTATAGCGGTCTTAGTTGTGTCTCATTTAGATGTCAATTTTTTTTTTTTTGGTTCTTTTCATAGAGAGTAGCAAATAAGTCGTTGATGTACAGTAAGATACAAATAATGTGTATAATATTGACCAGGTCATTATTTTAGTCTTGTAAGAACTTGATGAGAAATGTTTGAGCTCATTTTAAAATCTATGAGCACAGTTTGAGACATTACATTTTCTTTTGCGTTTCTAGATGAGACCTTGTTGTATTATCGGAAACAAGAGCCTTAAAGGGACAGTTTACCCAAACATATTTTTGGATTTATTCACTCTCATGTCATTCCAAACCTGTATGACCTTCTTTCTAGTGCAGAACACATAAGAAGATATTTTGAAGAATGTTAATAACCAAACAACATTGGTCCCCATTGACTTCAAGGAGAAACAATTGATGTATTAGGATCTCAATGCGTTTTTTTTTCTCCCCGTCACAGCACACACACTCATGTGCAAAGACATCCAGCCTCTGACATCCCATCCACAGTGAGAGAGTGAGCGAGCGCTGCAGCTTTAGTAGCTGAACAACTGTCAGCAGCCTATTGACTGACACCTGCTGTTGGCATGTAAAGTTGCTTCATATTAGATGCCTTGTCCAGTTTTACTGCTGATTCTCAGCTGGGCCTGATGAGAGACTCTCTACTGAGGCCACTACGTTACAGTAATGGACAGCCTTTTAGCTCTCTCACCATAATCATAAATTTATCGCTTCTGAGTGCAGATGGTCCATAACCATGCATCACCATCGGACCCTCGCCGGACAGAACTCGGGAAGGGTCTTTCATCCTCTCTCTCTCTCTCTGGCTATACACATCTCTCTCGCTCTCCATTCTCCACAGTGCTTTAGCTTTCTGCAAACTAAACAGATATGCTGGACTGCTGAAATTCATTTCCACTACAGGCACTCGCGCAATTTAGCTCCAATGAAAATGAAAGCCAGGTGATGGATGGAGCCTCTGTAAAATAGGATTATGTAATCGCCAACTAACTCCAGCCACCTTGCCCACAAAAAGCTTCACCCAGACAGGAGCCACGAAATGAACGGAGGTCGCCCAAGACCCGACCCCTTCTCTGCTTGTATGTGTTTTCTTGGCCGAAGGGCTGGCATTTATCACTTCCGACTCTCTCTCCATCAGTACCCACTCAATCACCACAGGGCAGCTGCCGGACTCCTACAGCAACCCTATCAGACGTGCAGAGAACAGCAGATCTGCCGAGCCAGACTGAGGTTTCTTTGTAAAAAATGAAAAATTATTTACTAAAAAAGAGAAATATTTACATTGATATGACGTATACGTTAGGATTTGAACGGAGAACAAATTGAGAGTTAAGCGATAAAGCGATCGGAATGAAAGTCATTCATTTTAAATGAGAGCTGGCAACATGAGCGATGGCGATAAATGAGCAACGACGCAATCTGCCGTCTACCAATGGGGGTGCAGACGGCGATCCAACACCCGATTGGTTTAAATGCCACAGTCGAGATACTAGCATGCAGCAGTAACGACACTTGCCAACATCAGCTGTTTTAATCACTGTTTGTGCGACTCGTGTTTTAGAAGAGGTCTTAAACACGTCACACATTGTGCTCAGATGTGCAAAGATACCAATGTCTGCTATTAAAGGGACAGTTTACCCAAACATTTTAATTCTGTCTTCACCCTCAAGTTGTTCCAAATCTGTATACATTTCTTTGATCTGATGAACAGAGTGAAAGATATTTAGAAGAATGCTTGTAACTAAATCGTTCTTGGTCACCATTGACTACCATAGTAGGAAAAAATGCTTTATATGCTTTATGCATCAGATTCTTGTGTATACAGTCGTCTCGTTTGTGTCTTTCTGTTTCTTCTAAGGAACTCGAAAAGGAAACCTCTGAGACCACGTTAAAACTTAAACAGACAAACCTGCCAGCTTCTACAAAATCTTTCCTCTGGGTTTTTTAATGAATATTTTTCCCACTACGATATCCCATGATGCTCTATTAGTTACCTAACAAGCTTGTATCTCCAAGCAGCTTCCGCCGAGCTGATTCTGTATATCTTCACAAGAGAGTTTTTCTCCCAGCATGCTCCTTGCCTGATAAAGAGGCAAGACCTGAACTTGATGCCCATTGTTTAATTACCTGGGACATTTTAATGGCTCGTCAGAAAATGGTGAAATATGACTAGAGGCTAACTGATCCAAAAATACTCATAAATCCCCAACCAGGGAGCTGCTGGTGGGGTCTACAGGGGGTAATCTATAACACTGACAGGCTGGATAAAGGAAGAACAATTAAAATAATGAGAGGGCTGATTAATCTTTACATTAAATATTAAAAGCTCCTGGGGGGTTGGTCATCCCACACGTGAGAATTGATAAATGTCTGATATATGACTCTGTGTGTGTGTGTGTGTGTGTGTGTGTGTGTGTATGTGAGAGAAGTTAATGTTCAGTGCGGCTTCCTTTGTTTGTTGTTCTTCCAAAAGAAAAATAAGAAGTTTATCATAATGTACATATAATATTAAAGTAGAAAATGAAAAACGGTTCTTTATTATTTACTCACTCTCTTGTCATTCCAAACCTGTATGACTTCTGCAGAACAGAAAAGAAGATATTTTGAAGCATGTTGGTAGCTGAACAGTAGTGTGATCCTTTAACTTGCACTGGTCTGTACAATAGAAGTGAATGGGTATTAACGTTATTCTAAATTTCTTCTTTTGTGTTCTGTAGAAGAAAGGAAGTCATCCAGGTTTAAAATGACAAGAGGACCCTGTAATGTTTTTATAGTGTGCAAAACTTCTTAACATACACCTAAACCTAACCATTACATCACTCTTTTTTGCATTTTTAGCTCACAATTTAGTATGTTTTAAATGATTTAGTTCATGAGGTGTGAAAGTGTCCACGTAAACTGTGTTTACATTGTTCAATACGTTATTATTTTTTGACCGGATAAGTTCAGGAACAAAGTTCCGGGAACGAGTAAAGAGGGCTGTCGTTTGGGAACTAAGTTTTCCCTCATTTCCCCAATCGCATTCGCACCGGCAAAAGGAAATATTTAGTGACGTAAGCCGGTCGACAGCATTTAAGTGCATCCGTCGAACAACGACAAACAACCAACAGCAGCAGTTCGGCCAATCAGCGTTTGCTTCTGTCACGGATCGTTCCTGTCCTGCTGGTTTAGACCCTGCCTCGGAGAAGGAGCTAAAGTGTTCCTCCAAAAGGTTCAGTGGAAATAAAATTCTGTCCGGTTCCTGTGGTGCGAACACAACAAAAAGCAGGTATTTCTGGCAAATCGTTCCTGCGGTGCGAAAGCCTCTATATTCAACCCCCTAACAAAAATGAAAACCTGTTCTAAAAATGCTGAGAGTCTTCTGTTAGTGTGTGGGGTTAAAGAAACAGTTCACCCAAAAATGTAAATTCTGTCATCATTAACTCACCCTCTTGTTCAATTAAATTAAATTAAAATTAAGGGGAAGTTAGTGATGACAGAATTTACATTTTTGGGTGAACTATCCTTTTAAGGCTATACTTTGCTGTACATAAAACCATAGTCCCAATGGTAATTTCCTATTTAAATAGCTTCGTAAATATGTGTGTTGGGGGTTGAATATGTGATTTATGAGGACACAAATGTGTATAATAACGTATAGTAATAACGTATAGAACAACGTAGACACAGTTTATGGGGACACCTGTGTCCTCATAAACTTAATCATTTAAAACATACTAAATTGTGAGTTGTTTGGTTATTAAAAATGCAAAAAAGAGTGATGGTTAGGTTTAGATGTATGTTAAGGGGATAAAATATAGAGTTTGTACACTAATAACATTACGGCATTGGGGTCCTCATAACAAACATATGCCACATATGTGTGTGCGTGTTAGAGAAAAAAGATATTATTGTACGTTTGGTTATTTATTTGGCATTACATAGATGTGGACCTTCAGCCGCTCTGGGTACAGACAGGGACCCGGGCTTGTCCGCTACAGTAAACACAGTTTCTGAACGGACTGAGAACAGAAATGCTTTAATAAAGCTGGGACAGAACACACACCTCACAGACTAAACCTCACTTCTCTCAGTAACCCGTGAAATCGAGTTCACCTCTGAGGATGGATGTGTGCTTGTTGCGTGTTTCTCGTCCGTCTGACACACAAACCTACGCACCGAATTACATACGCTGCTCATGGGAACTTCTTTTTCATTCTGCACAAGCCCGTAGTATTTGTATTTAGTTGAATATAATGCATCCTTTATTCATCCGAGGAAAAAGTTTTCTAAACTTTGTTTTCTGAAGTTGTCCACTGGATGTACTCGATATCAAAAGTCGAGTTTTCCGTGTATTTGTTTGGCATGTGGAGTCTCTTCATGCGTAGAACTTTCCAGACCAGTGTCTTATTTAAGGCCAACATTGAGAGCTCCATATGTTGTACATGTTATGTACAATATGTCTTGCTATGTGATTACATGGTGCCTTTCTCATATAGAAATGGCCATCATATCTGCTTTAACAGCACCTTCAATGTGTGGTACCAGCATATGGACAAAACAGCATGTGCACGGGGGGTTTTATTATTGTAGCTACAGTATAATGATGGTACAGATCAATCAGGTCAACAAAGGTTGCAAATACGTGATGCTGTTGAGTTGACAACGTCAAACATGCAGCTTCATTGCATAGAAAAATGAACCAAGCCATTTCGGATGCAGTTATGTGTTATTTGATGCACGTTTAACACCTGTTTAAATGTGTGTAACCAATTTTACACACCTGAATTGCATGTTGTGTAGGCCTTAAGGAAATTGTATTTGCTCAGAGGTTGCGTGTGCAAAGCTGAGGAGAATGATTGGAGATCTATGTTGTGTTTTATTTAGATATCAACTTGTCTTTGTTCTCCTTAAAGGGACAGTTTGGCCAAAAATATATTATATATTTATATATTTCTTAGTTCTGACAGGTAGAAGATATTATGAAGAAGGTAGGATAGCAAACAGTTCTGGGGCACTTTTGACAATTTGGTACCTTGAGTGGAGTTTGAGCTAAACCTCTGGAGGAGGCGTGCACCACTTCGCCGAGGTCTTTTTCTCAGGAGAATAACCTAAGACACAGGAGATTTAGGCATTTAATCTCATTACTGTCTTGGACAGGCTAATGAGATGTTAATGAGATTTCACTGGTGATTTTTCTTTCCTGTGGGAGGACGTCATCCAATGAGGCACTGAGATCTGAATTAAAGATTCCTGCATGCAGTTGATCATAATAAAATAAGACAGCAATATGAATGGTCACATGGCTGTTTATTCGTGAAACTAGGCCAGAAAGGTGATTTAAGGTAAAGCACATAAAGAATAAAAATTATTTCGGTCTTTACACTCCAAAGTCTGAGAGCAGCTCATTAAAAATCATTCTAGCTGCAATGAAGAGTTTTTGGTGACACCAACATTTAGCAATGGCACTCTTCAATGACACTTAAGTCACTAACTCACGTTTGCATTGGCGAGATAATTACGGCTCTTCCGTGTTCAATGATATACTGTGGGATTGCAATGAAAATCGTGTGACAGTCTTACTACCTCTAGCAATGACTCGATTTCCACTTTAACAACTCACTAAATCCACACAGCTTCGGAATAATTATCATAAAACCGGATTTTCATCTGCCTCTATAAAGTTTGCACAGGTTGTTTTGGCAATTCCGAATGGTAAACCAACAGCGTTTCATGATCGGAGACGCATCCCGCATCCGGCCCGACGCCTCCCTCTTCTTGGTTAAAATGATAAATTTTAACAACATGCTTTACACCCTTGTTACTTTATACTGTTTATTTATGTTTTAGTAAATCAACTCAAACTGGAAATAAACCAAGCTGTTGGTAATTATTCACTTGTTGTTGATTTTGTTTTGGTCCGCATTTATGGTGGACCGTATTTCATTTAAATTCACATTTCCCCCACTCTAAGTCAATGGGGTGCTTTGGCTGTTTTAATATTCAATGTCCCTCATGTTCAATTTGCATCAGATGTCCCGTTGTTCCGTTTCCCAGAATCCTTTCTGTCCAACATAAATTGGGTGCATGTTGCTGTGGAATGACAACCCTGGGCTCTTAATAGAGATGTCTATTAGCTTTTATTCAATCTTTTTGCCCAATAAATGCAAAATCAAAACCGAGCAAACCCACACCGATGCTTCGGTTATGAAGAATCGCATTTAATGTTTATTTCAAAATGGTCAATATAAAGTGTTTGGAATGAGAAGGATTTGAAAAGTATACATATACGACATGAGTGAAGCCAGTTTATTATAAAGCAATTTTAGAGAAAAAAGATCTAACACAGGCGCTTTGCCTTCAAAAACAACTCTAGGAAAAAATCATGCATCTGCACTTGCCATTCTGCTCCCATACTATAGTGCATATCATTCAAGTGTGCTCCCTACATACTTTCAGCCCATTTCTCTTTTGTCCAGGCCCCCTTCATCTTTTACTGCATGTGTCCAGTGCAGTTATAGTATTGTCTTGTATTATTTATCTGCAGGGTTGGTTAAAGGCAGGATCCCTAGCGTGGCCTGGCATTTGGGAATCCTCATTAACATTTGCAACATGTGGTTCAGCAGGGCTGCCAGTGGGAGTCTGTCCGCTCCACGCTCTTAAATATCTCAGTCGGTCAGCAAACCCTAAAGCTGGTATTTACTACTTACCTACAGCTATATGAGATAAAGGACATCGGGGGTGGCAGTCACTCATATTTCAGTTACATTGTTGGTCGAAGAAGGGGTACAGCTCGACTTTCGTTGTTGTGGCAAATCCGTTCACCAAAATAAAAATCTATAATCATTTATTCATTCGGAATCTGTATATGACTGCAAAGCACAAAAGAAGAAATTTTGAGAAATATCTCAGTGTCCATACAATGGGAGTCAATGTTGTTTGGTAGCCAACATTCTTCAAAATATCTTCTTTTGTCTTCTGCAGAACAGGTTTGTGTGACATCAGAGTGAGCAAATGATGACAATTTTGGTCTGTTTTTTTCACATAAAGCTATCATACTTTATATGGCATTCAAAGACTTCAAATATAAAGTTATATAAATGACTGTTGTGATACATTTATGTTGCTTTATTTTAAGCTTGGCAGCCCCTGTTCTCCATTCTCTTTCATAATATGAAAAAGGGTGACAGTTTTTTTCAGTTTTTGATGAACTGTTCCTTTAAAAAACCCTCCACAAACAGTCAGCCCAACACCAATCTCAAGCATATGCAAAAGCAAACATACATGCCACATAAATTCCCAGCCGAGCAATCTGAGGTGAAGCTCCGTCGGGTCCTCATAAGAAACGGAA